>BQMB01001349.1:0-620288 GCA_027943415.1 Closterium sp. NIES-67 | reverse complement strand
GAAATTGTGAACCCCAAGGATTCTTGCTAAAGCTCCGAGGCGCGAGCCAGCGCAGAAAATCACTCTCTCAGAGGCCACGACGAAGAGTAAACATCTGCAATTAAGCAAAAAATTGCGGATGATATTTCTGGAAACACATCGACTGGCCGTTTTTGAAGCCGTTCAGTGACATTTCTGATTTGGCGGTCTAAACCACAGCCAGGACAACGTGCAAACGCACGCAATCAAATCTCGTGCAATAGACGTTTCTAGACTTCGAATCGGGGAGAATCTGTTTCCGGAAAAAAAAAAAAAAAAAAAAAAAAAACCAGAAAGCCCTGCTCCCAAACAATAAGGTAATTGGATAGCAGGGTTTTTTTCGTGCGGTACACTTCGGTTTCGGACAATTTGTTCCAGGACCAGCGGAATACTTGAGCACGCAATTTGGGGTCGCATCCAGGATCCGATTCCTTTTTTGTTTGTAATCGAGTACCGTTTGTTTAAACTGTGTTTTGTGACGTCAACGGCATGTACAGTAAGCCAAATGAACGCTTAGGACACGCCCTCAGCTCCCTCTCTTTCACCGTACTCAACTCCTTCCCATCTACAAACTCCAACCTTTCTCCAAATCCCACCCAATTCCCTCCCTTTCACCGCACTGAATTCCTCCCCATCTACAAACTTCAACTTCTCACAAATGCTCCACTCGTCCCCCCTTACCTCCCAAACCGTTTTGCCGCAAAACCTAAAACACAATGCGAATTTACGCCCATGTCTATGTGTAATTCCCGACCTCGGGTATTAATTACCCGACCCGGGTACCTGTTACCCGCCATGACGTTTCGGTTAACGGGTATCAAATACCCGCTGGGGTAACCCGAACCCGACCGCCAGGTAATATTCCGGAATCCAGATACCCGACCCACCCAAAAAGCGGTTCGGGGTCTGAGTACTCGACCTGCGCAGGTATTTTGCTCAAGCCGAACTGCAAGAGTCATGGGTGCATGACTGCATGACTGCAGGAGTACATGACTGCATGATTGCAGGAGTACATTACTGCATGAGTGCATGACTTTGCGAGGATATGTGCACCTGCTGATCATCTGTGTCATGATCTTTGCTCTTTTTTCAGATTCCTTGGCAGCAATCACTTCACTAGGCCTTTCCCCAAGCCTCTTCTCGGGCCTTGCATTCTTGTAAGTCAGGTAACTAATATTGGGTAAGGGAATGAGACTCACCATGTTTCGTGCTATGGAGTGGAATAAAAATGCCTCTGTGACGTGGCATGGCAATGGCAGGGACTTGAGCAACAACACATTCTCATGATCCATTCCCCAGCACCTAACGGAGTTGGACAGCTTGGTCGACATGCGAGTCGGTGCTGCCTCTGGTGGCTTCTGTGGCAGCCTAGCTACAGCTGAAAGGTGCGAGCAGGCGTCCTGCATGAAGGGAAATAATGGTGTTGAGATCAATGGGGGGACGGAAAAGCAGAACCTGGAAAATGAGAAGGCTGTAAATAGTTTCGTGTCTGTCGCCATTTGCTGATGCCCTGGAGTCAGATCGCAAGTGGGCTCATTCACCCGCCCTGTCACCATATCTCCTATCCTGGCATTCCTCTTAGCAATCTACGTGGCAACAGATTTCATGGCGTCGTTCCACCCGACCTCTTCCAGCTGCCTATCCTCATGTCCCTATGAGTGCCCCTCCCACCTCCCATACATATCAATCAATGAAGGACATTCTCTTTCACGCACTCATCATAGCGCGCTGTGCACCACTCCAGATCTCTCTCCCTCACCAAACTTGTCCTTGCCTCATCTCGTTTGTCAATTAACCTACTTCCAAACAACCACATTGGTCAACCCCACTCTTTCCCCTTGGGTGCAAAGAATTGGTCAACCATTGGTCAACTTCTTCTCTGGGGGCATTCCAGTCGCAATCAAAACGTCTTGCACCCGTCGAATGTTAGAAATAGATTGCAAATCCCACTTTAGTATTTGTACTTTTATATCCTACTTTAGGTTAGGAATGTTCTAGTGGGTTGGGGTGTACTCACAAAATCCCAACCTCACCCAATTGTGATCCCCCCAATCTCCGATTACCCAATTGGAGATTCCAGAGATCCCAATGGGTATTCCCTCCGATTCCCCCTTCATCCATTCTCCCTTACCTTGCCATGTACTTATAGAGCCTTGGGCTCCTTACCTAATCAATCATTTTCAGCTCTATTTCTTACAAGGTATCAGAATGACCTATCCGCACATGCGGATCAAGGTCCTAATCTTAACGTGCCCGCGCAACGCACAACTCATCGTCGCAACATTCATCTCGAGTCGTCGGAATTTTCAAAGTGCTCCACTCTGCAGTCGCGCCTCTCATCGTCGACCGCCTTCGCGCTCGACCTCTTTGAATTTCTCATCTCTGAAGCTTTCACGCTTCTCATCGTCGATTTCCTCCTCGGTTCTCCTTGGTCGAATCTCAATTTCGACCATCTCTTAAAACTCGTTTTTCGAGTTTCCTCTCGGACCCCGCCAGCATAGGCAAACTCCCCTCACAGAATCGCCTCCACGGACGTCTCGCGTCAAGCAAGAGCAGGTACACAGGTGGAAGCGGAGCGGAGCTGGTTGCGGAGCTGGTTGCGGAGCTGGTTGCGGAGCTGGTTGCGGAGCTGTGTAGCTGCGGGACAGGGCCTGGGGGTGTGTGGGTCCGGGGTTAGACTTAGGCTCGGATTTAGTTTCAATTTGGTGTTTAAAAAAATTCCCGCCGACGCCATTTCCTTCTTAGCGGTATTTCGGCGAAGCCGTCTGAGTGATTTTTCAGCAATTCTCGTCGACCGATTTCCAGAAGTGCCGCGGGCTGCGCACCGAAGTTCTTATCGGTGACTTATGAGCGTTGCCTCGCGAAAATCAAATGGGAATGGCTTACTCAACCACTTCACTCGCCAACCCGATCCCGCTCCTTCGTCTCGAGCCGGACGGTACATGCTCCAACTACAAGGCTTGGCGCTATGGTGTCAACCAGCACCTCCTCAGTCGCGAGGTGAAGGGGCTCGAGCTCACCGACGTTCTTCTCAACATTGGTGACGGCAAAGAGCCTCCTAAACCCGAGAGGTCCACCGATCCAGCCAATGCCGCCGCCGAAAGCAGTTTATGCTGCTGCACTGCTCAAGTACAAAAATTGGGAGAAGGCCGATGGTGCCGTCATTAGTGTCTTCATGGGCACCACTCCTCCCGAAATCGTTGAAACCTACCACAACTATCCGTCTGCCAACGCCTTTTGGCTCTACCTCGAAGACCGCTTCCTGACGTGTCCAATCGCCAACCTTACAAGTCATTTTTCTGGCTCCGCACGATATCAACTGATGCAGAAAGTCTACAGCGACATACGACACTTACCTGAAGCAGGCCCTAAAGACGAGCAGTACGTGATAGCATTCATCGAAGCATCTACACGCTACGTCTGGACAGCAAACCTTCCCGCTCGGTATCTCGTCTATTCCGACTTCGTCGCATGGCTCGCCGTCGCTGAACGAGAGTCTGGCGTGAAACTGCAAGAATTCTAGAGTGATGGTGCAGGGGAGTACACCAGCAACACTTTCACAGAATACCTTCAGACCCTCGGCATCAAACGGAAGCAGTCACTGCCGCATGCACACCAAAAGATGGGAGTAGCAGAGAGGATGAACCGAACTCTGCAAGAGAAGATGCCTGCTCTGCTGACGTAGGCAGCTCTTCCTCCTCGTTTTTGGCCGTATGCAATGGACCACGCCGTGCTGTTACACAATCTTCTGTCTTCCACGTCACTGCTCGAGTTTTCCTCTCCGCACCTGCAGTGGACACATACAGTGGGAAGTACCAAACTTTTACGAGTTTTCGGGTGTGTCGTGCAGTTTCGTCCTCCAACTGCAGCACTCGGCAAATTTTCGGAACGAGCAAAATGGGGGGTATATCTCGGCATCGAAAAACAGTATCACGCATGGAAGATTTTGGATCTTCGCTCCAACCAAATCGTCCCATCACGTGATTGTCTCTTCTATGAAAACTCACCTTGCCCATTTTTCGTGCCCACCAGGCAGCAGCTGCCAACCCTACCAGGCTGTTCAAAGGCTCGCGTGCATTTGCAACTGACGAAGCCGAAGCTGATGTACAGGACGAGGCCGTTTCTGAAGCTTTCGAAGCTGCCGCAACAGACATTCCCGAACCTGTCACCTCGACCGGCATACCGGAGTTTATTCCTCTTGCAGATGCTGACCAGGATGATGTTCGCGAAGTCCACCTCAGTTACGAACGCGATCGCCAACAGCAGCCGATGCCCGCCGTCTCCGACAAAGCAGTCTGTGTTACACCTGACGAAATTGGGGGGGAAGAAGGACCAGAAGAAAATTTCGCAGGTGCAAACGAAGAACGTCCGCGTTTTACAGAAACCGGCTTACAGATACTTGGATTTGCAGTAGCAGTACAGTACAACGGCAGTATGATACCTGAACCAAAAATGTTCGACAAGCTCTTACGAGTCCTCACCGAGAAAAATGGCGCGAAGCCATGGACAAGGAGCTAGCAGCCCTTAAGAATCGTGGCACATGGGATCTAATACTGACTTCAGAAGTAAAAGGGAAGAAGGTACTTACCGGAAAATGGGTCTTCCGCGTCAAAACTAATGCAGATGGGTCGTTTGAGAAATTCAAGACGCGATGGGTCGTTTGTCGGTTCGAGCAGACTTACGGCATCGACTACGAACTAACTTTTGCCCCTGTCGGTCAATATACAAGCGTTCGGAGTTTACTCTGTGTCGCCGCCTGCCGTAATCTACGACTTCGACAAATCGACGTGTCAAATGCATTTCTCTACGCGCCCGTCGACGCACTCATACTGGTAGAGTACCCGCATTTCTATGCTACTAACCCACCGAGCGTATGCCGTCTCCGAAAATCGTTATACGGCATTAAACAGGCACCACGGCTCTGGCAACAGTACCTCCACTCACAGCTGATCACTGCCGGATTTCGTCAGCTACCGCATGACCAGGGAATGTGCCTTCTGACTGATGGCAGCAACTATATTTTACTCATCGCCTACGTCGATGATATCCTCTACGTCAGTTCTACCGATTCTCTTGCCGATATCTTCATACTGAAACTACAGAAAACTCTACAGCTTACCGTCTCCGAAACAGTCTCACAGTTTCTTGGTCTAAACATTACCTGTTCACCGACGTCTATTCATCTCACCGCTTCGAAGTACGCAGCGACGCTCGCTGCCTGCTTCAACCTCACTCCTACTGCAGTCTCTACACCGTACCGCTCACTACCGACTGACCACAAACCGAACACTGCACCGTTGAGTTCAATCGGTTTACAGATCTATCAACAGCAGTTAGGCTGTCTACTCTTTGCCGCTGTCACTTGTCGTCCCGATCTAGCTTACACGGCCAGTCAGCTCGCTCAGTTCCTACGCCGACCTGAAGAAGAACATCAACTCGATCTTCTTCATGCACTTTAGTACTTTATCTCGACACCTGACATCGGTTTAGTCTACAACGTCATCGGTTGCAAAACACTATACCTACACGGTTTCGTCGACGCCGATCACGCTGCTGACTCTACAAATCGACGGTCGCGCACTGGATTCATCTACCGGCTTGAACCTATCGGACCTATTTCTTGGAATTCGACGAAGCAGGAGTTGATTGCTCTCTCCTCTGCTGAAGCTGAGTTCATCGCTGTCTGCACAGCAACTCGCGAAGGACTTTACCTACAGGAACTATTGGAAGAAGCGAAGTTGACGACAACAACCCAGTTTACCCTGCAGTGCGACAACCAAAGTGCAATTCGTATCGCGCATCAGCCTGGCTTCGTCAACAGGACGAAACATATTTCTCTACGTTACTTTTTCGTCAAAGATGAAGTCGAGAAGGGGAGGATGCGGTTGGTCTACTATTCGACCAACGAAATGGCTGCCGATTTCCTCACGAAGAAGCTGACGCGCCAGAAGTTTCAATACTGTAACAAGCTTTGCGGGATCTTCAAGAAGTGACACTATCGAACTTCCAGAAATGAAGTGGAGTGTTGTGGTATATTTCATACTTAGCATTTTTGTAAGCTGTTTATCGATAGATAGTGTCGCACCTTACTGTAGAAGATAAGTCCGTAGGATGACGTTAGCAAATAGCGCTCGTCATAGGACATCGTTTCAGTCATGCGAATAGTCGCACCTCTTCATTATCATTTAGGGCGCATAGCGCGATAGTGACGAACAAGTACATTAGCGAACACTTTCCTAGAGCTATAAATCTTTCTTCTGTCCTTTTATTATTAACCTTGAGATTTCAACTTTGAGAGCTTTGAGACTTGACTTCCACAGAAATATATACTCAGGTTCATTCTTACAAGACTTCCGCTGTCTTACTAGTCTACCATTCCAGCAAAGATCCTAGGCTAACACTTGAGATTTTCCAAGTGTTCGTGTTTGCAGATTCTACACTTAGTCTCCTGCAACACCTGTCAAATTATTACACTTGCAATGCGCTCCCCGATCTCCTTGCTATCCGCGGCCCCCTCTCCTTGTGGCCCATGCTATTTAACTCCGACTATATTCATGCGTTTCGCGCCGGTTCCTACTGGCGGGTCTTACCCTAGATTCGCGTCGTAAACGACGGCTTCCCGGGCTCGTCTCAGCCGCGTTTAGCTCGTCCCTTTTCGCATGGCGGTACGACGCATGCTTTGGTCACCTGTGATTTTTAAAAGCTTCTCCCCGTCCGCGTGAGGGTTGGTTGTCGATGCGCAGGGCGGTTTTGGTTTTTGTCCTGTGCTGTGGCGGCTATGGGTTCCTAAGCTTGTGTGACGATGACATAATCTCCTCTTAAGAAACGTGAAGCACACCCATGGAGCTCTTGAACGATGGGTTCGAGGTTGAGGCCGCACAGAACCAATTTTGATTACCGGTAAGTTGTGCGACCTCGGTCCTTGTCGCACCATGTTCCGCCGAAGTCGTGGAGGTGCTTGGTGCGTCGTGGCGTGGCCCTCGTGCTATGTTTCAAAATGTCGCAACCAGGGCTGATTTTATCATACTATTTTAGTCTGATTGTCTGAAATTTCAGACCTATTTTTTTGCCGATCCTGATTTTTCAGACTTGCCATTTTCTGAATGCTGAACCCTTCAGACTTATATGTTTTTGAATCCTGAGAATCTCAGACTTCGCAGTTTGCGGATACTGAGTTTTCAGAGCGCAGCGCATACGGACCCTGAGACACACATACTAGTACTGCACCTCCCTGCCCTCACCCAAAAATTTCGTCTAAGTCCCCAAGGGCCAGAGTCAAGTCCTTTCACACACACCCCGCCCCGCAACCTAAAAAATCCGGCTAAGTCCTAGCAGCCAGAGATAGTTCCCCCCATCACATTTCTTCCCTACTCGCCTCGCAGCCCCAGAAATTCGACCAAGTCCCCACAGACAGACACATCCCTCCCACACCTCTTGCGACCCTGAAATTTCGGCTAAGTCCCCACAGCAAGAAATATCCCTCCCTCAGCTCCCGCAACCCGGAAAAATCGTCGAAGTCCCTTGCAGCCATAAAAAAATCCTCCCACAAACCCCCGCAATCCGCAATCCTACTTATTACCCAACTTTTGTGAAGTTCCTAAAAGGGGTAACTAGAAAATCATTCATCTGGCTGGCGATTTTTTTATATTTTTTTTTTCTGATTTCTCAGACGATGTGAAACTAACTCTAAAAAATCACAGTCCACGGCTCAATTGAGGGAGTGTTGTTTTCCAACACGACACTTTCAGGCAACTTCGTGTCATTGCTGATTTTGCAGTCAAATTTGCCCGTCAATAACAATTTTGATACAAAGTGTCGTGACGGTGTATCGTGTACGAACAGGCCCTGAGGGGGAGAATTCGAAAAGGAGGGGAGGGGGAATCGAATTCGAGGGGGAAAGGGGGAGGGAATCAAAACCGAGGGAAGGGGTGAAGCGAAACGGAGGGGAGGGGGGAACGAAACGGAGGGGAGGGGGGGGGGGGGGGGGTTTTCGAAACGGAGGGGAGGCGTGGAAGCGAAACGGAGGGGAGGGGGGAAGCGAAACGGAGGGGGAGGGGGGGGGGGGTGGGTTCGAAAATGGAGGGGGAGGGGAGAGGATCGCGCCCCGGTTGATCGATCTTGGACGTTTATCACTTGCAACCATCGAATGGTTAAAAAACGTCGAAACGATCGCAATCGATCGTGACCGTCACATTTTTATAGAATTTCAGTTGACCAAACGGGCAGCTGTCGAGAATTTCGCCTAATAGGAACGACTGTTATTAGAATGCGGAATTTACTCTTAGTCGAATGCAACTTCAAAAAACAAAACTGAAATCCTCTCTCCTAGTTGCCAAATCAGTTTTTTTTTTTAACACGCCCTAGTGAAAAGGCATTTTTTTGCTAGGAAACTCTGATGAATCCACGTAAATTTTCTTGACGAAAAGCTGATGAATCATGGTACCGTAATCCCCCGTATATAACACCATATGGTGTATATAAAAATTCACTAAAAAAATGAGTGGGTGTTAACAGTGGCCCGGAAAAATATAGTGCCCATGTGTTATGTAAAATGCAATTTTAATTTGAGTGTTTTAGGCCATGTGTGTTCAAAATGCGCGGAGCGACTGTTAGCGAGGTACAGCATCCGCTACGACGAAATTCACAAACCAATCGTCGTTGGCCAATCCCTGCTGAGTGCTATAGTCAGGGCCAGGTTTGTGCGGCACCTGCGACCGTCATGATCGCGACAGAATCCGCGACTTCGACGGGAGGATTTCGCTCGGGAGGATTCTGACCGTCCAATCTCAACAGAATCCGCGAATTCGACGGTCGAAATCCTCCCGAGTCTCGACCTTTGCTGACATTTCCATTTCGCGCTGCAACTTGTGTTGATGTTTCTGCCTGTTTTTTCGCTGCTAATGGTAGTTGACATTGCATTTTTCATCCTGATCGTTTTTTTTTCTCAATCGAGCTGAGCTAGAAAAACTACGAAATACTGTTCTTTGCTGCATAAAACGAGGAGGGTGTTATGTAATGTTGAAAGTACATCAAAAGACTTAAGCGTTTCTGAAGTGTAACACTACACTCGAGGAAGATTGCAAGGGGTACGCGAGTCAACGGAGGTTACACGAGGGGGCGGACAAAGAACACGAAGGGTCTGGGACTCAAAGGGTCGCAACTGGAGGTTGCGACTGACCGTTACAGCATCACGGATGGTAACCGAAGCGGCAATCGAGTCGCTATGCGACTCGATAAACCGTTCCTGTAACTGTACTCTGCAACTGCTTTCTTATCTTCTATATATTGCTGTATGCTTGTTTCTTTAATCAATCACTTGTTCTCACATACTAGTACAAGGGTTCAACTGTCTCAACTTCCGCTGCACTACTCCAAGTCTCAAGTCTCTACAGCTGGGACTTAGTCTCTGCAAAAGATCCTAAGGGCTTTTCTCAGCCCAACATGGTATGAGAGCTGGTCAGAGACCAAAACTCCCAGCAACTACACTCCATCAACAACCAGCAACTCAACTTGATTCAACAACTCCATTGATTACAAGACATGGACAACAAGGGCAAGAAAGTCTCTACGGGCTCACCCAGCGCCCAAGAAACTCAACACGGCAACTCTGGTCTGCACACCTCAGGACTGCAGACAGAGACCGGGACTACTCAAGAAACAACGGGAAGAGTACCAGAGATGGTGACTCCGTCTCCCTCTTCAAGTGTGGACCCGAATCTCATGGAGAGATTCTTCAGCTTCATGTCACACTTCGACCAGCAGCAGCAGACAAGGACACCTGCGCACTCAACACAGAGCAATGGAGGGAATATGGGATTAGCGCCGATGAGCCTCGACAACTCATCCTTCGGGCGACACAACCAAGCGCCTACCTTTGCGCCTTATCATTCTTCGCCGGGGACGTTCGAATTCATGCCGCCCCGTGCCCAGCCAACAGCAGCTGCATCACAACAAACACCGAATGAAATCTTAAGTTTACAGGCGCAGTTCTCACACGTGATCAAACTTCAGACATCCTCACCGTTCAACGGACACGACTTCTTTACCTGGAGCTTCGAGTTCGAGCTGCTGATGGAGGCCGCGCATCTTCTGGGATACTTCAACGGGTCCCTGCCATTCCCAAGCAACGGCACTGGGAAGGAACAAGAGATCTTCACATATCAGTCGCTGCTGGCGTACACGGTACTCCTGAGAAACCTGTCACCACAAGAGCAGCAGAGCATCAGAACGTATCGGAGTTATGGAAACTCCGCGGAGCTCGCATGGCACCACCTCAAGTGCCTTTACCAAGCAAACGACAGCGTGACACAAAGCAGACTCATGCAACAGCTGACAACAATACAGATGAAGACCGGGGAAAAGGCGATGCAGTATATGAGTCGCTGCCAGACCCTCCGCGACCGCCTGCTTCGGTGCGGAGGAACGATCACTGAAGAAAGCTTCGTGACACTTGTCCTCGCCGGGCTCGGGCCAGAATGGAGAACCACACGATCACTTCTTCGAGCCCACGGAAGAATTTCGGAGATGCACCTCTGCGCCGAGCTTCACGCTGAACAACAGGAGATGGATCTGTTCGAGGAAAGACAACCAAGGAAGCAACAGCAGTTAGTCTTCTACACTCAAAGAAGAAATGACAACAACTACAACCGACGCAGCAAGCAAGATCAACGCGACAACCGAGGACTCACCATCGTACCGCCGTTCTGCCACAACTGCCAGACTTCCGGGCACTCCAAAGTCAACTGCAACCGCCCTCGCGTTTACCGTGCAGCAGACCCACAAGTCGCTTCCACTCAAGCAAGTCCTCCAAGGCGCTCTTCAACATCTGCACAACAAACACCCAACATCATCAACTGCATGGTACACATCGACAACTGCGCACCCGGTTCACCACCCACTTACGCACCAGACGAAGAGGAATTCCCGCCGCCGCGCTCGCAAGGACTTCAGGTCAACCCGACATACGCTGCAGTCGCCAACGCCGAACCCACCGGGCGAAACACCTGGTTCTTGGACAGCTGCTGCGGTCAACACATGTGCTCCTCGGGACGCTTCGTGCAACAAGAGAAACGACTCAACCGCGACGTCGTCATCACAGTCGCCAACAACGAAAACCTGAAGACAAACAGACAAGGCGTGGTTCAGTTACAATCCATGGAAACAAACGTAATACTGCAGCTCAACAAAGTGCTCATTGTCGACAACCTGGGATACAATCTACTAAGCGTAAGCCAACTAATGGCCAAAGGGATTCACCTGGAGTGCGACTCTTACTCCAACGAGTTCTGGCTTTACCACGGGAAGGGCGGCCTCTTCATCGGTCGTGCCCTCCTGAAGTCCGGTGTCTTCGTGTTGGACTTCGTCCCCGACCGCGGAACTGCCGACAGCGATGGCATCGTATCGTTCGCCGCCTGGACTCACCCGCCAGATCTTGATCCCGACTTCGACAGTGACGGCTTCTGGCACTCCAACACCATACCTGCAGCAGAGAGAACACGAGCATTAGCAGTTATCAGACAAGAAAGACAAGTACCCGCAAGTGTCCCAACAAAACCATCACCTGCAGTATCGGCAGCAGGACCCAGCCGAGTACCACCACCATCAACACGAGGACCGCCAACGGAAGCAGACCAACTTATGCCCGCCACACGAGAAGCTTGTCGAAGTCCCGCCTCGGTCGTCGCGTTCTTCTCCAACGCCGACATCTACCACCGCTCGCCCGGTCACCGTGCTCCCGACGACATCTGGCACTAACGCCTCGGACACCCTGCAAACAGCACAATACTTCAGACAATCCAAGCAGAGGTGTTAGAACGCAACGCCCTTCTGACGACGAGCGGTCAAGAACTTCGACGACCACGCGCACGGTGCTTCACATGCCCCGAAGCAGATCTTCCTCATCAACCTTTTCCATCCCATCACAACCCAAGCGCACCTACTTACGCTCCGATGGAAAAAGTCTACAGCGATATTTTAAACATGCCTCGAGACGACGCCGAAGCCGACTTTAACTACGTCATCACTTTCATCGACGCCGCAACCAGATATGTCTGGCACTTCAATCTCAAAACGCGCGACCAAGCCTTCGAAGCCTTCACAACATGGCTCCCCATCGCCGAACGAGAATCAGGACTCAAACTCAAGAGCTTCCAGTCAGACGGTGCACTGGAATACCAGTCACAACGCTTCAGGACCTATCTGGCGGAAAGGGGAATCAGACGCCTGGTGTCCCTGCCCTATGCTCACCAACAGCAGGGGGTAGCAGAACGCATGAATCGGACCTTGCAGACGACGATGCGAAAACTACTTCAGGGGATGCGACTGCCAACCACACTGTGGCCAGACGCGATGACACATGCTGTTCACCTGCACAACCTGCTGTCCTCGTCATCACTTCCCAACAACGCATCACCGCACCTGTTGTGGACAAGAAAAAGGGGCAGCACAAAATTACTCAGAGTCTTTGGCTGCATGGTACAGTACAGACCCCACACAGCCCGAGCAGGATGCTTCACACAACGAGCTCGGTGGGGACTCCACCTCGGCATCGCGAAACATTTTCACGCGTGGAAAATTCTCGACATACAAGACAAAAACACGGTGGCATCACGAGACGTTATCTTCTACGAACGACTGACTCTGCAGCATTACCTGGACAACCTTGCCAACACACAAGACCCCACCGACGGCCTCTCGGGACTTCGTTCCTTCGCCGATCGTGCTGCCGAAGCTGACGCAGCAGAAGAAGACGTACCTGGAGCCTCGGAAGCTGCCGGGCCACTCCCATTCTGTTCCGTACCTGTTCCACTCGATGACGATAATCCCCTCGATAGCAACAACCTCGACACCTTTTACCACTTCGCCGACCAAGGTTACGCTACACCTCACCCCGTCGACACGAATATTTCGGAACGCATCGGCCCCAATTTCTTACCTGACCCCGAAGACGGTGACGAAGCAGCTTATTCCGGGAATGACAATTCCCCTCGACACACACCCTCGGGACTCCAGATTCTAGGCCTCTGGGTCTCCGTCCAGCATCCGCCGCCGCCTTCTACGCGTGAGCCTTCAACATTGTCGCAGGCTCTGGGGGGGGAACATAAGGTAAAATGGAAGGAAGCGATGGAAAAAGAGTTAAAAGCTCTGCAAGACCGAGAAACATGGAAACTGGTACCTGCAACGAGCATCAACGGGAAGAACGTTCTCTCGGGGAAATGGGTGTACCGCATCAAGACCAACTCAGACGGCTCCATCGAACGATTCAAAGCTCGATGGGTCGTACGAGGCTTCGATCAACGATACGGAACCGACTACACAGAAACCTTCGCTCCAGTCTCCCATCACACCTCATTACGCATCCTACTCGCCGTCGCGGCCACGAAAACACTACCACTACGCCAAATCGATGTCGCGAATGCGTTCCTATACGCACCTGTGGACGCTGAGATCTTCGTCGAACAACCCCACGGATTCATCGACGACCCCACGAAAATATGCCGACTGACAAAATCCCTATACGGGATCAAGCAAGCCCCGCGGCTCTGGCAGCAGCATCTTCACAGCCGTCTTGTAAAAATCGGCTTCCTACAGCTACCACATGACCAAGGCATGTACCGACTGCAGAAGGGAAGAGATTACATTCTGCTCATCGTCTACGTCGACGACCTGCTCTACATCGGTTCTACCACCGACATCGTCACCTGGTTCGAAGGGGAGCTGAAAGGGGACCTGACGCTCACAGTGTCCGACTCAGTGACCCAGTACTTGGGACTAAATATCGTCGAAGACAACTCGGCGTTCTACCTACACGCTGGAAAGTACGCAGGCACTGTCGCGAAGAAATTCGGACTAACACCGGCTACCGCCTCAACTCCCTACCGCTACGGAAACAACAACAGCGCCTCCGCAAAACTCCCCGCGAAGCAAATCCAGGAGTATCAACAGAAGCTCGGCTGCCTACTATTTGCAGCAGTAACCTGCCGACCCGACCTGTCCTATAGTGCAAGTCAACTGGCGACGCATCTGAAGCAACCGGAACAGGAGGATCTCGAGGAGCTCAACCGGGCACTACTCTACTTCATCTCCACGCCGACGATCGGACTTACCTACAGCAAAGCGACAACATCGTCCGTACAACTACTCGGATACGTCGACGCCGACCACGCGGGAGATAGGGAAAATCGACGATCTAGGACGGGCTACATCTACCGACTAGAACCCATCGGAACTATCTCCTGGCAGTCGAGCAAGCAGGAGTTAATCGCACTATCCTCTGCTGAAGCAGAGTACATCGCCCTTTGTACCGCGACCAAGGAAGGACTCTACCTGCGAGAGTTACTCGAGGAAGCGAAGATCGCGACCCTGCCCGCCTTCTCACTCTTCTGCGACAACCAATCTGCGATCAAAATCGCAAACAAGGACGGCTTCGCCAACCGAACCAAGCACATCGCCCTGCGGTACTTCTTCGTCAAGGATGAAATCGCGAAGGGGAGACTTCAACTCAGTTACTGCCCGACGACAGAAATGGCCGCAGACTATTTGACGAAGAAATTGGCGAAGGCAAAATTCGAGTACTGCATGGTGCTGACCGGACAAACAAACGTCATCGGACCTGAACAAGTCAGCACTCCAGAAACGAAGGGGAGTGTTGAAAGTACATCAAAAGACTTAAGCGTTTCTGAAGTGTAACACTACACTCGAGGAAGATTGCAAGGGGTACGCGAGTCAACGGAGGTTACACGAGGGGGCGGACAAAGAACACGAAGGGTCTGGGACTCAAAGGGTCGCAACTGGAGGTTGCGACTGACCGTTACAGCATCACGGATGGTAACCGAAGCGGCAATCGAGTCGCTATGCGACTCGATAAACCGTTCCTGTAACTGTACTCTGCAACTGCTTTCTTATCTTCTATATATTGCTGTATGCTTGTTTCTTTAATCAATCACTTGTTCTCACATACTAGTACAAGGGTTCAACTGTCTCAACTTCCGCTGCACTACTCCAAGTCTCAAGTCTCTACAGCTGGGACTTAGTCTCTGCAAAAGATCCTAAGGGCTTTTCTCAGCCCAACATGTAAAATGCAGCCCCCGAAAAGCGGGTGCTCTCCTAAATTCACCCTATCATAAGCTCTCCCCCGCATAAACCACCAGCGGAGTGACTATTTCGGCGGGTGTTATATACGGGGGATTACGGTACCCTAAAACCAGTCGTGGGGCCTGGTGTGAACTCTGGAAATATAAGATTTCGACTTGGGCGCAGGATTCTGACTCGACATTCTGAACCCTGAGTATTTCAGACTCGTTGACTTTTGGACACTGAGATTTCAGAGTAACGAAATTTCGAAAAATGGCCCTTCAGACTTGGGAATTTTTTGGGGGGGCAAAATCAGAGTGCCTTTTTTTGAAACGTCAGCCCTGGTCGCAACACACCTTTTTTTCGTTATGTTTCGTGTGGAGTGCTCAAGTTTGGGTCTTTTATTCTGACCACCAAAAAGTATGTTTTCAAGAGCGTCCCAAGGTGTGCTTTTTAGCCTGTGGTTTTAATGATTGTGTAGCTTCATCGTTTATAGTTGGCGTTGTATTTATTGACATTGAAGCACCTACTGCCTACAGCCAACAGAATTTTAAAAACCTATGCTCATGTGTACCGTTGTCAGCTTAGAAAATGTAGAGCCTGTAGCCTGTCGCCTCCTCTGGACTCCACTCCCCTCCCATACTTTTCTCACCCCCACACTCCACTCCTCTACATCGCACTCCCATATACCCTACATCCTCCTACATGAGTCAGCCACCCGCAGAGAGAGCAGGGGCAGGAGCAGGGGGTGGTGTGGCTAGGGTGGGGGAAGAGGGTGAGGTTGGGTGTGAGAGAAAGGAGGAGGGAGGGGCGTCGAGGACGTGAGGAGGGAAGGCGTGCAGGGTAAGCGAGAGGAGGTGGTCGATGGTCTGTTACGGGGGAGATGAGGGATTGGAGGGGAGGGGAAGAGAGAGGTGATGAACGGTTTGGACCTAGGGTTGGTTGGACCATGCATGACATGCCTGACCAAGAAACAGTGGTTGCTTCCACCACAAAGAGATGAGACCCTTATGATGACACCAAGTCTTGCTTTGCCGTCTCTTACCAATTGGCAAAAGCACAATGTCACCATTCTAGATACTGCTATTACTTCTTCAGTTACATGTCTTAGAGAGAGGGTAAGGGGAGTGGAGGGGAAGCGGGAGATGGGTGGCAGCCCCCAATTCGGACCTTAGCTTGTCGTATCTCAGTGTCAATGAGTCGCCTCCACTTGCCCGCCCCTGGCTCACAGTGGAAAAGACCCAGTAGGGGCTGCGAAGAGGAGGGGGGGGGGGGGGGGGGGGGGGGAAGCGAGGGGAGAGAGGGCAGAGAGGGGAGCGTGGTGAGCGAGGGGAGAGAGGGGAGAGAGGGGAGCGAGGGGAGCGAGGGGGGTGAGGGGAGAGGGGGGAGCGAGGGGGGTGAGGGGAGAGGGGGGAGCGAGGGGGGAGAGGGGAGCGAAGGGAGAGGGGGGAGTGAAGGGAGTGAGGGGAGGAGAGAAGGCACATGCCTGCACAGAAGCGAGAGTGAGAAACACTGGGAGTGGGAGAAGCAGGGGTTGATTGGGCCGTGTGGCGCCACTCCTCTCCTCACATGCATGCATGTGTGCGCTGGCTGCCATGGTACTGACGAGTAGAGGAAGCCATGTGTCATGCTATTCCTCTGTCTACAGAAGGCACCTCACGTGCAGACACCACATAACTCCCTCACAAAACACAATGGACATACCTACCCACCTCTCGTACATCAGACTTCCGAGTCGCCCCAACAGCCACATGCATATTCACACACACCTCACACCCCCCCTCCCACTGCCACCCTGACTGCTGGCCGCCTTACCTTGACCAGCGTGCGGACGTTGGGCCTTCCTGGGCCAAACTGGTTGATGGCCGAGTCAGAGTACTGCGCGTACAGATGGAGCAGCTGGGGCGGGGAGGGGGAGGAGGAAGAGGGGGAGAAAGGAATTGGGGGGGGAGTCCGGAAGAGAGGGGGGGTGGGGGGGGGAGGGAGGGGGGGAGATGGAGGAAGGGTTCTTGAGGCGCATAAGAACCCTTTGTGGCCGAAGTGGCTCAGGGCTGAGTGAGCATACTTATGGAGTAGCTGGGGGGGACAGATGGAGGAGGGGAGCACGGGACCAAGGGACGAGAGGGCAGACAACGAGGGAGAGGGAGAAGAAAGATGTAGACAGAGGGGAGGCATGGAGGGAGGTTGAGAAAGCGAAGACAGGTTCAGGGTGGGAGAGAGGGAGAAAGTAAACCATGTTTGTGCATACATGTGCGTGTGCGTGCATGCATCCACCTCAAGTGGCTGGATGTATGTAGGCTTCCTGAGGGGAGAGTTTGGCGCATAATCGCATGTGACGTACCCATTTGCATGTGGCCTACCGAGCTTTGGTTGCTAGCGATTTCACATGGGTTTATTTGCAGTCATGTGTTTCTAGAGAATTCTTGCGTCCAGAATGGCAACTGCAACACTAGCTTCACACATGCACCCGTCCCCTCCATCTTGTGCCCATAATAGACCAATGGAACCCCGCCTACCCCTTGTGTTGCTAAGAGGGCAACAGAGGTCCGCCCACCTCTCTTCTTGACTCCAGGGGGTTGCTGTGTGCCCCAAAGATGGCCACGTCAGCAGTGGAGAGGATGTGCCATGGACTGGTGGGAGCAGGGGTTCAGACGCAGGGAGATAGATGAGGGGCATGGCGCAGAGAGGAGGAAAAGGAGGAGAGTGGGGGAGAGACGAGGGTGGAAGGAGTGCTGCGGAGACGGAACACACGAGTGAAGGAAGGCAGGGCAGGTGCTGGTGGCGTGATAATGCATGGATGACGCCATATGCAGCCCTGCTGCTGTCGTGCTGTATTTGCATTCTACTCTTGCTAGGGACATACCTTATTCTATCCTTCATATACTAGCCTGTCCTTAAATTAGGAGAGTGAATGGGAGAGAGGGCAAGCGAGCGAAGGAGGAGGGGGAAGGGTGGGTGAGGTGGGGGAGGACACAGAGGGAGAGAGGGATGGGAAGAAGAGGCGCACTGACGTGTTGTAGGCAGCCCGTCCGATCATAACACCGTGCACCCCTTTGTCTAGTAGGACACTGGCCTGGTGGGATGTCGGGAAGGGGAGGGGGAGGGGGAGGGGGAGGGGGGAGGGGAAAGAGGGGAGGAGAGAAGAGAGAGAGAAGTAGAAAAAGAATGGGGGTGCCATGAACATGGGTACAACGCAAAATAACCTATCATCATGCGATGGCCATACCATTCCAACACGGCATCACCGCCGTACATCCGAGCAAACATGGCATCAAGGCTTCAGAACGAATGGACCGAGCATCAGCATAAAGAGCAGCAGGAAGATCGGCAGAAGTGGCAGCGAAATCAGGCAAACCAGAAGCAACAGCAGCAAAAGAACAAAATATAGCAGCAGGAAGGGCAACAGATGCAGAATGAGTGAGCCAAAGAACAAGTATACCTGTTGTAATGATGTGACACCGCCATTGAGAGTGAAGGAGAGGGAGGGGAAGTCACGCAGCAATGCAAACACATACTCATATCTGCACAAGGCGTGGCGTGGGATGGGATGGCATGACATGGGATGGGATGGGATGGCATGGGATGCCACAGCTTGGTATCATGTATGCTCTGGTAGAGTCTGGTTACTGGTGCATGGCATGGATGGCACATTACATGGGAGTGACAGCATCATGTAAGCATGATAGCAACACGAAGAAGCCATCTGATGTCAAGCTTTCGACCACAAATAATAGATGTAGGTAGTAGCTTTTGGCGCGTGGATGAACCACCTTGGAATGATTCCTGCCTCATCGACCCTACCCAACCCTTGTGAGTGAGTTAACACCACGTAACTGAGGCCACAGGCGTAGATCAGGACAGCCTCATTCCATGAAAACGATAGGCAGTCACGATGGGATGAGACAGAGACACATGACATGGTTGAAGGTGGAAAAATCACGTGCCTGCGTGACACACACCATCCCCATGCTGCCTGCCAGCCCTTGGTATCCTTGGCACGCAGTGAGAGCAAGGCATGGCTGGCTGCCAGCACGGGGATGGTACTGGAGCCGACAGCAGCCAAGACTAGTGAGAGCAGTACATGCATGCATGCTTGTGAGAGCAAGGCAGAGCGGGCCACACAGAAGCCAGGGCTAGTGGGTGCAGTGCAGCGCCAGTTTTGACACCGCCTCTGGGGTTGACTGTAGGGGTGTGCAGTGTACGAACGAACAACAGACAGACCACACACGGACCCAGGGGGCGCTCATATGCCAGTACTTGATTGAAGGGGCACATCCTTCAATCACGTGCCTCACAGGCGGCACACACCTGAGGGGCGGCACACACCTGAGGGGCGGCACACACCTGAGGGGCGGCACACACCTGAGGGGCGGCACACACCTGAGGGGCGGCACATACCTCAGGGGCGGCACTAGATAGGAGCAAAATGCGGTGCGATATTTAATCGCGCCGAAATTTATTTCATTGCGCTTTATCGCATGCGGTAAAATATCGCATTGCGCGATTAATTTTCCTGATTTTGGGATATCGCATATCGCATTTTGGGTGAGATAATTAACAATATCGCAAATGTTAGTGCGACATATCGCGCGATGCGATAATAAATTGCATCGCATTTACTGCATGTAGAAAAAAAAATAAAAAATTATTTGACCAGGCGGAAAAAAGAGTGCGGAAATTCGACACAACCATGCGCGCTGCGATTAGTTATATCGCATGCGATATAATAATATCGCATATCGCATTTTTAATCGCACGACACATGGTGCTAGGCATGAGCACGGGGCGGGGCGAGGCCATGAAAAATATCGCATCGCATCGCGCGATAAAATTTTCAGGGGAAAAATTGTCACAATCGCAAAAATTCGAGATTTGCAATGCGATAATGCGATATGCTCATGTCTAGGCGGCACACACCTGAATGGGCAAAAAAAATCGCATCGCATCGCATTTACTCGCATTTTTGCGATTGCGATTTCATTTTATTTTTGAAATCATCGCACGATGCGATGAATTGTTTATCGCGCGATTTATTAAATCGCATAAAAAATCCCGCTGGAAAACGCCATCTAAATGAGATACGCGATTATTTTTTTATCGCGCGCGATGTTGCACTGAAACCCACTACGAAACCACACAAATGTTTTTGCACTCAGCTTACGACTAGACATGGTCAAAATGCGATGTGATGCGATATCGCATCGCATTTTGACTTATCGCGCATTATATCGCGGCGATGCGATATCGCATCGCCGCGATATTTTTTTTGAAAAAACCCAAAATCGCATATCGCGTTTTAGGTGCGATATTTGCAAATATCGCGCTGTAGAGTGCGATATATCGCGCGATTTAATTAAATACCGCATTCATCGAGCGCAGAACGCGATGTGCGGTTCTTTTTTCCAGAAATTAAATCGGGCGATGGGATTTTAAATTGCATCGCATTTAATTAAATCGCCCCCAAATGCGATGCGATTTAAATCGCAATCGCATTTTGCCAATGTCTACCTGAGGGGCGGCACACACCTGAGGGGCGGCACACACCTGAGGGGCGGCACACACCTGAGGGGCGGCACAGTTCGGTTCTGGGCGGGCGAGAGGCCTTTGAGCAGCGCCTTGCGCGCATGGATGGTGAAGTGGCGCACGGGGGAGAAGGAGGACACGGTGGATATAAATTCGTCTGAAAGAGAGGGGAGGGGACGAAGAGGAGGGCGGAGGGAACGTGAGGGGGTCAGTTGGTGATGGAAATGGGAGGGTGAGGAGAACAGATGGATGGTGAAGTGACGCATGCAGGCCGGCGAGGACACCGTGGATATGAAGGTGTCTGAACGAGGGGAGGGTTGGGTAGCGTGGGGGAGGAAGGATGCAGGGAACCGTGATGGGAGTGGGAGGGTGAGAGTGGATGTATGGATGATGAAGTGGCACTTGGGGGCGGGCGAAGAGGAGACAACGGACACGAATGCATGGAGGAAGAGAAAGAGAAAGGGGTGGATCAAACGAGAGACGTGGGAACAGATGATGGGAACGGGGGGGTGGAGAGGGGGAGGGAAGGGGGGTGGTAAAGCGGGGTGAGTGGATACAGAGGTGGCAGCAGTATGTGAATTGGAGTGCATGCACAAGGGGAAAGAAAAGGAGAGACAATGATGACCAGAAGGTGACTCGCATGGTTGAAGGTGGATGTGATGTGACACATGGATTATGGATAGGCAGTAGGCACGGGGAGTAGCACAGCATATGAGGCAGGTGTGGATGGGTGCATAGGAAAGACTCGCCACTGCACCCGTCCCAACACAAAAAGGCCACAAATACAACCTCGCTCCCCACTCCAACCCTGCCCCTTCCCCTGTCCTCTTTCCCATCAGGACCTACACAGCTGTTTCATTCAGTCACACGAGTAGCAGTCACCTAACCAGCCCTTCAGTTGCACTGCTTACAGCCTGTACAGCGTCACCCCCCACCCCCTCAGCCTACTTCCCCCCACCTCCAACCCCCTCTCTCGATGCAGCATATGCAGCTGCGACTGCAACTCTCCCACTTCCCCAACCCTCCCGCTAGACACGAGCAAATTAAATCGCATCGCATTCAATCGCGATTTTGCGATGGCGTTTTTTTTTTAAATTCATCGCGCGATGCGATGATTTATTTATCGCGCGATTAAATTTATATCACGTTTTTATCGCGCAGGGAAATCGCGATTTAAACGCGATATGCGATTTAATTTAAATCGCGCGCGATGTCGAAATGCATCGCAGTGCGGAATTTCGCCAGCATATGGCGAAAAATCGCAAAGCCCCAAAACGCACTTCTGAAAACCTCCTTCGCAGAATCCGTTTGGGCATACGTTTTAAGGCTTTGCACACGCTTCCTAGCACTCCTAAACCCACCGTTCTTCGCAGTCTTTGGTGGTTGAAATCAGTAGACGGAGTAGATTGCGCGCCGCATGTCCTTTTAGTCGAGCTACGCCATTCGCGCAAGCATTTGGCGCGTTGGTGGCGTCGCGCCAGCTAGATTCTAGCCTCGACGCACGTGCATTGCCGCTTATTGCATTGCGTAACTTATTTAGCCGCAGCGGCAGGGTTCATCGCGCGTCGTGCCTCGAAGCGGCCGCATTAGGGTTTCGGGTTCTAGTTGAGGAGCCGCTTTAAGGTTTCGCGATGGGCAAGCAGGGTGGAGGAGGTGCGGGACGTGGGGGCGGTAGGAGTGGTGGTGGCGCGGGTCGCGGCGGCGAGGACGAACCAGATGCTCAGACTCGAGCGCACGCATTGACGGGCAAGGAAGCGTGCGCACAGCGCAGGATGATGACGGAGGCGGCATTCGCCAAGCTGCAG
The DNA here is from genome assembly GCA_027943415.1 of Closterium sp. NIES-67. Taxonomy (NCBI): domain Eukaryota; kingdom Viridiplantae; phylum Streptophyta; class Zygnematophyceae; order Desmidiales; family Closteriaceae; genus Closterium; species Closterium sp. NIES-67. The sequence continues at coordinate 597,870 of BQMB01001349.1, read as the reverse complement.
GGGATTAAGGCGGGTACCCTGCAAGGGGTGGAAGGCTGAGGGGACATGGGAGGAGCCCCCAGCAACGGCGGGCTTGGGACATAGGGGAGTGGCGCGGCGGACGCTACGGAGCCCGCCCTTGCGGGCAAGGTGGCTATTAGGGACGAGGCGGAGGACGGGGATGCTTGGCGGATCTGAGCATCGGCGGAGAGGGTGCGGACTGACTATGAGGAGGGGGATGAGGAGGAGGAGGATGAGGACGACGACGTGGTGGCGGAGGAGGGGATTGGGAGGAGGATGGGGGAGCTGGCGGCGAGGAGAAGGGGAAGCGCAAGGTGGATGACGGGCCTTCTCCCTCGGTCGGTTCTTCGGGGAAGAAGGCGCGTACACCTGCGGAGGGGGATGAGGGGGAAGGGGGGGCGCCCAGGACCGTCCCCGGGGCCGGCCCAGGGGCCGGGGCAGGGGGCGGAAGGGATTCCTGTGCGAGGATGTCGGCAGGCCTGGCATGTCACCCGGATACCTCCACGAGGCGTGGGGGAGCGATGGGGGAGGGGGGAGGGGGCGGGGTGTGGCCCCGGCTCCCATGGATGATGGATGCCAGCAGGGGGGGGGGGCGGGCGGGGGGTGGCCGGGGTGAGGGTCATGGGGCGACTGACCAGGGTCATGTGGGCTCCTCCACGGAGGTGGAGAAGGAACCGCGATTGTGTGTGGCGGCTTGTTATGACAAGGAGGAGGCGGCGCCGGGTTGGAGGAGGTGCAGGAAGTGCAACTTCCTAGTGAGCTTCGCGAGCCGCACCACGTCGAACGGGTGGTCCCACATGGTTGGTTACCACATGGTTCACTGGGACATCTTAACGCGACTGAGGCGGGAGGGGGAATATGAAGGTCGGGGACCTGCTACCAAAGGGGGGATTCGGGGATGGTGAGGTCCCCGACGGTGACAGTACCTGGTGGGGGTCGGCCTACTGGCCCAAGTTGGAGGACGCGGAGGACGACGGCTTGCTCAGCCGGGGGTCATTCCTTCGTGGCACAAGCTGGCCCATCCCATCATGCGACAGGCGGCGCAGTGCAAGGTGTTGGCGAAGGCCGAGTTGGCGGCTGACAAGGGGGTGGGTGCGATCTCCTACACAACGGACATTTGGTCTGCGGAGAACGACATCGGTTTCATGGGCATCAAGGCGCATTACATCGATGCCCAGTGGAACCTGAAGCAGGCGACGCTGGACTTCACGCCTCTTCCGGTCAGCCACACAGTGAGGATGGTCGCCGACATCCTGGAGGTGATCGAGGATTGGGGGCTTGTCGGACGGTGTATGGCGCTCACGACCGACAACGCGTGTGTGAACGAGGCGGCATTCGATCTTCTCAAGACAGGGGATCAGGGAGATGGGAAGAAGCGCACAACCCCCTTGTTCGGCGAGGCTGCCCGCGTCCAGTATGTCATGTTGCCATTTCTCGCTGCCTATGTTTGTTCACCATGCAGCGCGTCGTTGCCCTACCCATCGACAAGGCGTGGTCAATTGTTCTAACCTCCAAGCCCTTGTGCTTGGTGCAGGTGCCTCGCCCACGTCAACAACCTCGCAGTGCATGAGGCTATGGGTGGGGTGCTGGAGGTGGAAGCGCCGATGAAGAAGTTGCGCAACCTCGCGTCGCGCATTGGCTTCTCAGTGAACAAGACGGCGGCCTTCGAGAAGGAGCAGCGTCACCAGTTCCTTGGGAAGCAACCCTTGAAGTTAAAGCAAGACAACCCGGTGCGCTGGGGCTCCACCCACGCCATGCTGCGGCGGGCGATCGAGCTCAAAGGCCCAATCAGGGCCTTTGGGGCTAGGGAGGTATGTAATGTAACTTCGGTTCCGAGCTGGACGCACCTCCAATCCGCTGTCTCCTGGTTACCTCCAATTCGCTGCCACCTGCTTACCTTCATCGCACAGCCGTGTCCCCCCCGCCACACTCCAAGCCCCTTTCCAGAAAGATTGACCCCCCCTCCCCCCTCCCTTCCCCCTTCCCCTCTCCTCCCCCTCCCCCACACCCTTGTTCGCTCGAATCCAAGGGTGTAACAAGAAGGAGCAGGCCGATCCGGAGAAGAAGGCAGTTACAGGCGATGAGTGGGCGATCCTACAGGAGTTGATGGCGTTCGTGGCGCCATTCAACAACGTGACTCTGGCGGCGGAGGGGTCGGTGTACCCCACGGTGGCGTGTGTGGTGCCACAGTACAATGGTATACTGGATTGGCTGGAGCGCAAGCTGGCAGCGGCAAAGCCGGGGTCGGTGATGGCGCGGTGCGTGTCCCAAGCGTTGGAGAAAATGCTCACTTACTTTTATTCCAGCACCGATGACCTCAATGTGGCCACATTCTTGGACCCGGCACGGAAGCGAGAGTGGTTTGAGCGGCCGATGGTGGAAGGCAGCACCAGGGTGGTGGAGAAGTTGAATGCCGACGAGGTGGAGGAGTTGGTGCGCGATAGGTGGGAGACGTACAAGAAAAAGGTGGACGAGGAGGCGGCTGAGAAGAGGGGGGCAGCGGCGGTAGAGGGGGGCAGCAACGCAAAGGGAGTGGAGGGGAGGGAGTCCGAGGATGAGGAGGATGAGGACTTGGGTGTGTTCACTCACCTCGCACCAGTGCGGGCCGCACAGATCTCATCGGTGCAGGATGAGATCCAACAGTACTTGTCACTCCCCTTGGGGGAACTGCACGACTGCCCCTTGCAGTTCTGGAAGGTCCACCCGGAGCTTCCAGCGCTGCAGCGCATGGCTCGGGATTACCTCGCCATCCCGGCCACCTCTGCCCCCTGCGAGCGCCTGTTCTCACAGGGCCGCAACCTCATCCATGCAGAGTTTTCTGCTATAACGAGAGCTTCTGCGGAAGTGCCTGACGCAGATAGAGCTCTCTAGCTCTGTGGTTCTCTAAGGAGAGAGTTGCCTTCAGAATTGTGTGTTTAACTGGGTAGCTTGAGAAAGCTTGGGCACACATATTCTCTAGAATCAAAATTACAAAGTATGGTACACAAGGCAAACACTAGTACTACCCCATTGAACCTCATTAAACACGGAGAGAACGTTCGCACGAGAAATTTTACATAACTACTCTAAGTTGCGCTTAGCCAAGTCAGCAATGGCAGGTGAAATTACAGCACATGCTTGGATGGTAATTTTTACCCACTTAGAAGTAGTTGTTTTAACAGTTTCATATGTGAAACTGTCAAATGTTACGCACATTTCCGCGGTTACGAAATGTGCGTCACGTGTTCAATTTCTCAATGTCGCAGGTAGATTTTGCCGTTTTTCGGTTCAGCTCGGTTCTCTGGTTAACTTACGAAATCGCAAACTCGCGATTTCGGAACGTTACCTTCATCAGAAAAACTAAGTCCCCGTTTTTCTGTCGAAGGGGTCGCTCGCAGAAGCGAAGTCCGAGATGACTCTCTGCCGCGCTTCTGCCAAATTTCGTCTCTGCCGAGGGGGTCGACAACAGAAGAGATAGCCGAATTGCCTTTGTGCCGAACTCCCGCAGAACGCAATTCAGCACGAACAGGTCCTTGCGCCACTCTGCCCGAGGTCCTGTTGGAACGCATTTCCGAGAGTCGTTTCTGCCGAGAGGGTCGCCCGCAGAAATGACTTCTGCGCGATACTTCGGCAGAGGACAACCCTTCTGCGAATGGCCCCTGGTGTCAATTTGGCAGAGGGTCTTGTACACTCTCGATTCTGCCGAGACCGCTTCTACAAAAGCACATGTCGATGTAGAAGCCATATGCAGAAAAAGCGCTCTTGTTCTGCCACTCCGACAGAACCGCTTTTCTGACACCAACGATAGCTGCTCCTCTGCCACTTCCCGCAGAGCCTCGCCTTGTCGACAAATCTGCTATTCGTCGATGGGCCTTTCTGCAGGGCTCGTGTCCGCAGACTTCGTTGATATGCCGCTTCAGCATACTTCTGCAACCTTCGCAGGATCCGGGCTATTCTCAACACTCCCGTGCACTGGTCATGCGAAATCACCAACCAGTAGAGAACCGATATAGAGGAAATCCTAAGGAAGGAAAACACACAAAATGAACACACAAGAAATTGCGAGAATCTGCACTTCTTTGCACGCTGGAATCACCGCACCAGCCATGAAAGTGGTCATGGCGCCTACTCTTCCCCTGAAGAGACTCCTTCTGCGCTCCCCTTCGCAGACAATCGCACCTGACCCACTCTGCCGAAGCATCGATTGAATGCAGGAAAATGCAAGGCAATGGTCAAGTAATCTGCCGGCTGCTCGTTCGTCGGGATGTACTGCAATTTCAACTTGCGACGTGCGATTGCGACCATTTGCTGCAGCCACATGTACCGCCGCTCCATATGCTTAAGGCTGCCCTTGAGCCCCATCCCTCCAGACACAGAAATGACAGATTGATTGTCGACATAGAGCGTCGTGGGCTCATCCTCGTCGAGGAACCCATACTCTGCCAGCAAAAACCGCAGTTTGCGGGCTTCTTTGCCAGCCTCCACGGCAGAGATGTACTCAGATTCCGTAAACGAAAGGGTGACACATTTTATCCTCTTGCTCGCCCACGAAATTGCAGCTCCACCGAGGGTGAAAATGTAGCCACTAGTGTTGCTACGACTCTGCCTGTCGCCAGCATCATCAGCATCTACGAAACCAACGAGGCGCAGATTTGTGGCTTCTCCGCCGAGCTCCAGAGCCACATCGCGAGTCCCTACGAGATACGCAATGCAACGGTCGAGTTCCTTCCAATGCTGATCACTTCGAACACTGTGCCCAGACGCGAGCTTGCTGCAGGCGAAAGCGATGTCCAGACGTGTCGTGCAAGCGGCGAACTGCAGAGATCCCACTCTCTGGCGATACTCTTCCTCTGTTCGTCCCTGCAACTCTGCATCGTCGAACGTCATCTCTTTGAACGCATGGACAGAAATCGGCCTTTTCGGGCTTCGTCAAGGAGGCCCCTCTGGCAGAAAACGCCTCTGCAACATGTCGATGTAGCCTCTCTGTTGGAGCCAGATCTTCCGAGCAGCTGTGTCCCGGATCAGCTCCAAGCCCAAGTACTTCTGCACAGGACTTATCTCTCGAAGCTTGAACGCCTTCTCGAGCAGAGTCTTCAATTCTGCCAAATGCGCCTTGCTCCGACTTGCAGCCAGCAGATCGTCGACGTAGACGAGCAAGTACCACTTATCACTGTGCTCATCTTCGTGGAAGTAGAAGGCTTCGTTGACCTGACTCTTCGACCAGCCCCCGCTCTGCAGAACTCCATCGAGTTCTTCGTACCACAGCTTTGGACTCTGCTTAAGTCCGTAGAGACTCTTCTTGAGCAGACACACTCTGCCGCTGCCGTCATCATAGTACTTCGGCTGCTTCATGCAGAGAGGACGGTCGATGGGTGCATTAAGAAAAGCGTTCGTCATATCGAGTTGCATCAGCTCCCAATCAAATGCCGCAGCTATGAGCAGCTGGAAAAGAGCAGTTACGTAGCTGCCGACTGGAGCATATGTCAAGTCGTAGTCGAGATTGGGCAACTGTGTAAACCCTTGAACGACGAGACGTCCCTTCTCTCGCTCTACCGTATCGTCAGGGAGATACTTGGTAGCCAGAACCCACCGATTTCCCATCACATTGACGCCAGACGGTGGAAAAACCAAGTCACAAGTGCCATGGTCCCACAAAGTCTGCATCTCCTTGTCCATTGCTGCCTTAACTGCAGGGCCCTTCCAACTCTTCAGAGCGTCAGGGACAGGCATCTTAGAAATGTCCCAACGACGTTCCGGATCTGCCACACGATCTTCTGCAGAGCCCAGCTCCGTTAGTGTTATGTCTTCGCTTCTGCCGTCGAGGGCGTTCGTCGAGAATGCCGTCAACGCTGCACGATAACGAACCGGCGGAACACCTTTGTTAGAGCGTGTCGAGTCGCCGGAGGGGTTGCACCTGCACATGCGTTTCGTCGGCAGAGTGCTCCTCGGCAGAGGACGACGGCTCCCCAGAAGTGGACGACTGCTCCTCTGCGGTCAGGTCGTCTGTGACATTCTTCTGCCGCTATGCCGTGCGTTGTTCACTGGGGATGACGCCGAGAGGCTCCTCACTCCCCTCCTCACCAAAGGACGACGCAGAAGGAGAGGGGGAGCCGGGTCATGCAAAGGGTGCATCAGGCTCTTTGACCGTCGGAGAGTTGACAGAAGCATCCGCACGAGGATCGGCAGAGGACGGAGTACTGTCGACAGTGGAAGGCTCGGTCGGTGGCAGAGTTGGTCCAAGAGTCGATATCGGCACAGATGGCAGAATTCGAACAAACTCCTCATCCTCCTCTGCCTCTTCATCCTCTTCTGCAACCACATCCGACCATGACACCGCCTTGTCGAAGACAGAAGAGTCAACGACTTCGGTGGGAGTCTGCCGCGTGGCTCTCCTGCCGTCGAGCGACATCGTCTCGTAGAAGATCGCTTCCACCGTGGTGACCAAGCGATTGGTCGCCAGATCGAGCACCAGCCATTCCTTGCTCTGCTGCGACACCCCCAGATGGAGAGCCCATCGGGCCTTAGGTGCCAGCTTCCCTCCACGCTTGTTCTGCGGAATAAGAAACTGCAGCATACACCCCCAGACGCGAGCCATTATCAGATCACGTTTTTCGCCGACGAGCATCTCGTACGGCGTGATGCCCGATGGCAGAGAAGAATGCTCGAGGCGGTCCCGCACCCAAACCGCTTGCAGAATAGCAAGATGCCACCAAGGTGAGGAGCACCCATGTGCAGAAGCATAGTCCTCACGCCCTCGACGACAGCCCGCATTTCGCGTTCTGCCATCCCGTTCTGCTGCGGCGTGTAGGGACATGTAAGATCGTGATCAATTCCTCGTTCTTCAACAAAATCGGCGAATTGTCTGCCAAAAAATTCGCCTCCACGATCGGAGCGCAGAGCCTTCAGAGTTGCCTCACATTGTCGTTCTGCACTGGGAAGCCATTTCCGAAAGACGAGCAATGCGTCACTCTTCTGCGTGATCGGGTAGACCCAGACGTAGCATGTCTTGCGGTCTTAGAGCAGAAGAAAGTAGCGGCTACCATCCTTAGCGGGAACTGGGCCCGCAGAGATCGACATGCACTACTCCCAGCACTTTCTTCTCGTCACTCCCTTCTACCGGAAAACTATGTCGAGCGAGTTTGCCACCGTCGCAAGAGACACACGGTAGATCAGTGCTCGGCGTCTTCTCAATGTCCAAGCCCGTGAGTGCTCCGTGCGCCGCAGTCCGCCGAATCGTTTCGACCCCAGCATGGGCCAGACGAGCATGCCATACGTCCGTAGAGGAGCGCGTGTCAGTCGCCAATGTGCGCAGAGCAATCCTTCTGCCGCAGGCTTCTACCGCGGCCATGGCTGCAGATTGGTGCTGAGAACCCGGCCTTTGTATCGAGCTCGCCCGAGCAGAACGTCGTCGGCAGAGAGCATGCTAGTTTCCTCGCCAGTGTCCTTCAGGGTCACTCCGCAGTCCTTCAGCTGACCGGCAGAAAGCAGACTGGCTTGGATTCCAGAGACGTAGAGTACATCAAGGACCAAAATCCTCTTCCCAGCCTCGCCAAGCAACGCGATGGTTCCTCGTCCTCGAACAGCTTGGATGGCGCTGCTAAATCCGCGAACTTGCTGGATTTCGCCGTCCTTGCGCATTTCGACAAAGGCCTTGTCATCTCCCATGAGGTGGTGCGAACATCCACTATCCAGCAGAATGACCGCAAGGTGGGCTTCTACAGCAGCTGTGATCGCCTGGAAGTCTTCGCCATCCTCTGGATCCAACAAGATGGGCAGATTGTCCGTCTTTTGCTGTTCTACGATCGGCTCAACCATCGCACACGACGGTCCTTTTCGATCAGCAGAACCAGAGCTCGTAGAAGAACCACCACTCTGCGCGCCAGAGGGCGAAATACTTTGTCGCTTCTGAGAATGATCATCGTTCCTCTTGCCTTTGCGATCTCGGCACTGAGCAGCGAAGTGACCGATTTCACCGCAAACGAAGCAAGGTCTATCCTTGTTCTTGGCCGATTTCTTCTTGTCGTTGCGGCCGTCCTTGTGCTCTGCGGCGGAGTCATTCATAGAAGAAGCCCATCGCCTCTGCTGCTGCTGCTGCCGGGGTGGTTGTCCCGTCGACGCCCAGTTGGATTGTGGCAGAGGAGACTCCTTGCACTACTCGATCGCAAGGGTAGATTCTTCCTCAACGATGTAGCTCGTCAGAGTGTTTTTGTCGAGGGTTTTCCGCACATCCGGAAACTTGATCATGCGCCGTAGATAGCTGTACTGCGACGGCAGACCCTTGACGACGTGCGTCACGTAGGAAGCCGTCGAGTACCGTACTCCGGTCATCCGCAAATTAGCCAGTAACTGCTACGCACGGGTGCAGTAGGCGGTAGCAGTATCGTACTCTGCCATCTCCAGACTTGCTAGACTCTGCTCTACCTGACCGATGTAGAGATCGTCAGTAGCCTTGTAAGTCTTCATGATGAAACGCCATGCTTGGTAGCCCGCATCCACTCGCAGACGACTCGCCTTCAACGCCATCTTTACAGCAGGAGCAGCAGCGTGAGATCACCATGAATGTCGGCAGCTGGGCATAGCTGAACTGCGCGTACCGCGATGCATCCGACATAGGAGGGGTTTTCGTTGACCCGTCGACAAACCGCCTCAGTTGTGCAATCTCCAGCTGAGGTTCTATGGACTCGACCCACGACGCCAAGTCGTGCCGTCCCTCAAGGAGCCTTGGCACCACGATTTTGTCAGGGGATAACTTGAAGTAGCCGAATTCATGAGCAGTCCCTCCATCCTTCGAGGCTGTCGGTAGGAAGGCAGTAGAGTCGTCGGCAGCGATGTCTCCGCCGTCACGACCGCCAGAACGGCCTTCTTCAGCAGCACTCTTCTTCTTCAAGCTGTTGGTGCAACCCTATGGCTTGCACTCGGCTTGTCGTCCTTGTTTGTGTGTGTGCATGCATGGCATGGAATGAATTGTGAGTCTATGTCATTGCTATCCAGTGCTTGTGTGTGTGTTTGAATGGTGTATCACAATGTGGTTTGTGTCGGTCAAGACATTAGCAAGTTTTTACAACTCGCATGTCAAGTCGTCGTTTGTGTGTCGCATGTGTTTTTTCTATTTTGTCGAGTGTGAAGTGTCGATCGTGTCGCAGGTGTGTGCAGCAAGCCCCCATCAACTCAAGAAGAATTTATCTTGCAGATCCAGGAACAAGAGCTCAAGATTTCAAGCCCAAGGGACGCGGATAAATATTAAATAGTGAAAATAGTAACGTTACTTCGTGTAGTGTTACATTTCACTTGGTGTAGCCCCTTGGAGGGTTGGTTTCGAGACTCTTCATGGTTGGGGACCCTGTGGTGGTGTACCACCAACCTGGACCTCGGCTCTTGGGGTATGTAGAGGCTGGGAACCATCTCCCTCTCGAACTCTTCTTGCTAAGTTTGTACTCCTAAGACTATTGTGGCTGCTATACCTCCTGCCAGTCAAACCGCCATAGCGTCGTCAAATCTTCATGGAATTTCATGATTCAACTTGCTGCTGATAGACGACAGCAACACGCTCCAGATCCAATTTACACATCACCGTTTGATTCAGTGACCAGATCGTTATCAGTATTTGAAGCCGTCTGACAGAAATCCGACTGTGCTCTCTATCTCTCATTATAGGCACATCTAAGCCTATTGTGATTATAACAAGTGGTATCAGAGCCCCTTGGAGCTGTCTCGACCATGCCTAGGCCTGAGGAAGGGGGTGGCAGAGGTGTTGGAGGCAGAGAAGACGCCCAAGCACAAGGTCAACACCAAGATCCACCCGTTGCTCCGGTGCAACCTAGCCTTGGACCCTCTAGGGATGAGCCTAGAGTGTTTGGCCTTGACAAGTTCAACGGTGACAACTTTGCTGAGTGGTCCTTCAAGATGGAGAACATCTTTGACCATTATGATCTGCTGGAGGTGATGGAAGGAACGGAGAAGCACCCCGAGAACGACCCGGAGAAGAGCCCGTGGGTGCGGAAGAGCGCACAAGGCTACCTTCTACTTGGGCAAGCGTTGGGGAGCAGCCAAATCCGTCACATCAAGCCTTTTCAGCGTGAACCAGCAAAGGGACCAAAGGCATGGGCTGCTCTCAAGGGTGTACACGCTCCTGCAACAGCGGCGGTGGCTGTGGTTTTGGAGCGGCAAATGGCGGCACTTCGAATTGACGAAGGCGAACCGGTGGAGGAAGGAGTGCAGAAATTCTTCGACTTGTTGACACGGCTCGAAGGAGCTGACCTGAACTACAGTGACCTTCAAAAGAAGACCAAGCTGCTAGCCTTACTTCCGGACTCATGGTCCTCGCTCATCATCAACCTTAATCGAGATCTGCCCCGTCTCTCACTCGAAGATGTGAAGCGGGAAATCTTACAAGAAGATTTCCGCCGTCGCGAATTGGCGGGTCCCGATGGTGCCGGAGTTGCAAGCATGGGCCGTGGGCACGGCCGTGGAAGGGGCAGAGGGCGAGGAGGCAGATTTGGCAGCAGCAACTTCAATGGAGGCCGTGGTAATGGAGGATATGGCAGCAACAACAATGGCTACGGGCGTGGGCGCGGTCGATTTGATGGCGAATGCCACTTTTGCCACAAGACCGGCCACATGTGGAGAGATTGCTTCAAACTACCTGATGGCTGGACCCCCTCTCAAGGCCAAGAGGGCAGAGGAGCAAGGGGAGGAAGAGGCAGAGGTCGTGGAGGCCGTGGTGGCCGTGGAGGCGAAGCGGCAAGCATGAAAGGTGGAGACTACGACAAGGACTCGAGTGAAGATCGATACCCGGGCCAATTCTTCTTTGTCTCCACGCAAGCGGCAGCTGCAGCAGGAGGTGTGGAAGGCTTTGAGGAGCCAGCTACTGTGGGAAAGGTCACCCTTCACTCTCTGGACTTTTGGGTGATCGATAGCGGCGCCACCTATAGCATGACACCTCGTGCGGACTTGCTCACCGAACTCGAACCGTCGCCGGTCAAGCATGTTACATCGGCTTTGGGACAGCGAGCAGAGGTGAAAGGCATGGGCAAGGCCATGTTCAAGGGTGCTGATGGGAAGATGGTGGGCCTCAAGAACGTGCTTTTGGTGCCCAACCTAGCAGCCAACCTGATTTCCGTTCGGCGTTTGCAAAAGGCCGGCATGGACACATCTTCCAAGGGTTCGAAAACATATACCGCGAGGCTTGGTGAGCGGAAGCTTTGGGACCTTCATGAGGACAGGGACATCTACAATGAGATGTGGCAAATCCCAGTGGTCCCCATGCCTAAGGAGAGGCAAGTGGCAGCAAGCGTCAGCACCAAGAGTGAAGCGGATGGTGGCGGTGATCACGGAAAACAAAGTGACACCAAGAGTGACTCGAAGGAGTGCAATCTTGGAGAGACCAGCAAGGCGTGTGAACCCAAGGAGAGTAGTGCAGCAGCCAAAGGTGGTGGAAATGAGGAGGGGAAACCTAAGATCAGCAAAGCAGCAGCGGCGAAGGAGAAAGGAGAGAGCTTGTGGGACACGATTGCGAGTGCCGCTTTCTCCAACCCGACTTCCGCTACGGGAGAGTGTGATTGGCTGACCTTGCATCGGCGAATGGGGCATGTGGCATTGCCCATTTTGCAGCAGATAGTGAAGCAAGAGATGGTCAGTGGGATACGTGTCAAGGGGGAGCCCAATGAGGTGCTTGGCTGTCCAACATGCATGCAAGCCAAGTTCACCCGCTACCCGTTCCATAGCTCGGAGACAACGGCGAAGGCACCACTTGATGAGGTGGTGATGGATGTGGTGGGCCCCTTGAAGCTTGGAGCTGCTGGAGCTGCGTACTTCCTCACCATTGTGGACGTCTACACTCGCATGACTTGGGTGTATGTGCTGCCAAAGAAGAGTGACGTAGCTGAAACGGTGAAGACCGATTGGTTGCCGATGGTGGAGCGGCAACAAGACCGACTTGTGAAGGCGATTCGCACTGACCGTGGGGGAGAGTTCCTGAGCAAGGATTTCTCAACTTGGCTGAAGAAGCAGGGCATAAGGCACTCTCTTACCATGCCCTACTCTCCTGCAATGAACGGCATCGCCGAGCGTGCGAATCGGACACTCACGGAGACGGCTCGGGGACTTCTCATTGAAGCCGGTCTTCCCAATTACTTTTGGCCGGATGCGGTGCGGCATGCTTGTGTGGCCAAGAACAGAGCCTTGACTCATGTGGGAGAAGACAAATGGGTGCCCTATGTGGAGTGGATTGGAAGGAAGCCGAAGGTGGATATGCTTCGGGTGTTCGGGTGCATGTGCATGGCACTTGTGCCTAAGAAACTTCGGCACAACAAACTTGATGCCAAGGCAACATGGGCCGTGCACCTGGGCATGGCTCAAAACAGCAAGGGATGGCTTCTTTGGGACCCATTTACCAAGAAGTTCTTGGTGAGCAGAGATTGCAAGTTCATGGAGAACTTACCGTACAAGGAGTGGAAGGCGGAGAACCAAGCGAAGATTGGTATGCGGCTTGGAGAGGTGAAGAGTAACGGCTTGGAGCATGTGGAGCTGCCCTTGGAGCTGAGTAGCAGCAGCACAGTCACGAGGCAATCTCCTCAAATGAATGGGGATGAAGAGGAGGAGGAGGTGCAGCAAGGTGATGAGCGTGCACCGTCACTTCCGCCTCGTGCTACAAGTGCTCGTGGGAACCGACCAGATTTACCGCAATGCCATGAGAGCATTCAAGTCCCTGCAGCAGAGGAGGAAGGAAGGGGGAGAAGGAGAACTCAGCCCCCTAATAGGTTGAGCTATGATCGGCTTGGAAGACCAGCCAACTCAACCTTGACCGGTTCGGCTCTCATGCTAGGCGATGATGCGGAAGATGAAAGCGAGGAGTGCGCCTTTGCCTTCTTCTCTCCGGTGGAGATGCCGGGGGAGCCTACAAATCCCAAGGAGGCTTGGGAGGGCCCCAATGGGAAGGAGTGGAAGAAGGCCTCAGATGAAGAAATGGGGAGCATCATCGAGAACGACACGTTTGACTTGGTGAACCTACCTCCGGGGCGTAAGGCGATCTCTTCCAAGTGGCTCTTCAAGCGCAAGACCGACGCCGACGGCAACATCGAGCGCTACAAGAGCAGACTTGTAGCCAAGGGGTATCAGCAGCAAGAGAAGAAGGACTACAATGAAGTGTATGCTCCTGTGGTGAAGGGTACAACCCTTCGAACCCTCTTCGCCGCGGCGGCCATCAAAGGATGGGTGGTGAAGCAAATGGATATCGTAACGGCCTTCCTCAACGGCGTTTTGGAGGAAGAAACCTACATGGAGCAGCCAGAGGGGTACAATGATGGGAGTGGCAGAGTGTGGAAGCTGAAGAAAGCACTCTATGGCCTCAAGCAAGCCCCTAGGCAATGGTACATCAAGCTGCGGGAAGTTTTGGAGGCGATCGGCTTCACTCCCTCAACGGCCGATCAATCGTTGTTCATGCTTGGCGAGGGGGAGCAGAGGAGCTTCATGGTGGTTTATGTGGATGACATCCTTATATTCTCACCCTCCTCTGACCTTGTGAAGGAGGTGATGCTGAAGCTTCAAGACAAGTTCAAGTGCAAGACCCTTGGTGACGTCAACTACTACCTTGGGCTTCACATTGAGCGAGATGTGGAGAAGCGGTGGATGCGAGTGCATCAAAAGAAGTACTTGGAGGCCTTGGCTGCAAACTTTGGGAAGAGTGAAGGTCATGTGGCTACTCCTCTTCCCTCAGGGTTCAAGTGTGTGAAAGGACCAGCGGAGGAAAGTGTTGGTGAAGAGGAGAGGCGCCGTTTTCACTCCTTGGTGGGCAGCCTCATGTATGCGGCCGTTCACACAAGGCCGGATGCAGCCTTTGCTACCGGGCAGCTGGCTAGGGTTGTCCAATGCCCTAATGAAGAGCAGGTAGCAGCTGGAGAGAGAGTGGCCAAGTACCTTGGCCAAACAGCAACTGTTGGACTGCAATACTCCGCGGCGGCACAAAGGCGTCAAAAGGGTGCGGATGGAGTCGAACCCGGGAGGCTTTTTCTCACCGCCTTCTCTGATGCATCTTGGGCATCAGAACCAGAGGACATGACAAGTGTGGGAGGCTTCATCTGCTGTGTTGGTGGAGGGCCAACAGCTTGGGAGAGCAAGAAGCAAGTGGACCAAGCATTGAGCTCGGTGGAGTCCGAGTACATGGCACTCTTCCGTGCCATAAGAGAGGTTGTGTGGCAGCGGCGTTTGCTAGCTGAATTGGGGGAGGAGCAGCAAGGACCTACCCCACTCTACTGTGATAGCCAGGGTGCTATTGCATTGGCTAAGAACCCCGTTCTTCATGGCCTTACCAAGCACATGAAGGTGAAGTGGCATTGGGTGAGGAGCATGGTAACCGCGGGTGAAGTGGAGTTGCACTACGTGAAGACGACGGCGCAGCCAGCTGATATGATGACCAAGAGGCTGGTTGAGCAGCAGCATTGGAAGTGTTGCAAGCTTGCTGGGATGGCTCTGAACTAAGGGGAGCAGATTCTAAGGCCAACAATCCGAGGGGGAGTTTGTTGGTGCAACCCTATGGCTTGCACTCGGCTTGTCGTCCTTGTTTGTGTGTGTGCATGCATGGCATGGAATGAATTGTGAGTCTATGTCATTGCTATCCAGTGCTTGTGTGTGTGTTTGAATGGTGTATCACAATGTGGTTTGTGTCGGTCAAGACATTAGCAAGTTTTTACAACTCGCATGTCAAGTCGTCGTTTGTGTGTCGCATGTGTTTTTTCTATTTTGTCGAGTGTGAAGTGTCGATCGTGTCGCAGGTGTGTGCAGCAAGCCCCCATCAACTCAAGAAGAATTTATCTTGCAGATCCAGGAACAAGAGCTCAAGATTTCAAGCCCAAGGGACGCGGATAAATATTAAATAGTGAAAATAGTAACGTTACTTCGTGTAGTGTTACATTTCACTTGGTGTAGCCCCTTGGAGGGTTGGTTTCGAGACTCTTCATGGTTGGGGACCCTGTGGTGGTGTACCACCAACCTGGACCTCGGCTCTTGGGGTATGTAGAGGCTGGGAACCATCTCCCTCTCGAACTCTTCTTGCTAAGTTTGTACTCCTAAGACTATTGTGGCTGCTATACCTCCTGCCAGTCAAACCGCCATAGCGTCGTCAAATCTTCATGGAATTTCATGATTCAACTTGCTGCTGATAGACGACAGCAACACGCTCCAGATCCAATTTACACATCACCGTTTGATTCAGTGACCAGATCGTTATCAGTATTTGAAGCCGTCTGACAGAAATCCGACTGTGCTCTCTATCTCTCATTATAGGCACATCTAAGCCTATTGTGATTATAACACAAGCTTGACTCCCTTGCAGGGTCCCTTCCGTCGCCCACGCTTGATCCTTCACCATTCGGCGTTTCTCCTTCTCGTAGAACACCGTGTGACTCTCGCACTCCGCCTCCTGCCAAACCTTCCACGTTCTCCTTGTCTCGGGAGACTTTCACTGCACGCGCCCGCGGATGATCCATCTCCCATTGAGCTCGTAACCCCATCAGCATGAAGTTGAGCTCCTTCTTTGGGAGGTCTTCATAGCGGGCTATCAAGGCAGCCTCCTGCGCCTCGAGATCGTCGACCACCTCACGGACGTTTGACTCGCCATCCGTCATATCGACAATCGAGACCTTCTGCGAGACCTAACGTAGTAGATTCGACCTCTATCGTTCGCGTGTTCGATCCACGCTCACCGCACCATGCAGAGTTTTCTGCTGTAACGGGAGCTTCTGCGGAAGTGCCTGACGCAGATAGAGCTCTCTAGCTCTGTGGTTCTCTAAGGAGAGAGTTGCCTTCAGAATTGTGTGTTTCACTGGGTAGCTTGAGAAAGCTTGGGCACACAAATTCACTAGAATCAAAATTACAAAGTATGGTACACAAGGCAAACACTAGTACTACCCCATTGAACCTCATTGAACACGGAGAGAACGTTCGCACGAGAACTTTTACATAACTACTCTAAGCTGCGCTTAGCCAAGTCAGCAATGGCAGGTGAAATTACAGCACATGCTTGGATGGTAATTTTTACCCACTTAGAAGTAGTTGTTTTAACAGTTTCATATATGAAACTGTCAAATGTTACGCACATTTCCGCGGTTACGAAATGTGCGTCACGTGTTCAATTTCTCAATGTCGCAGGTAGATTTTGCCGTTTTTCGGTTCAGCTCGGTTCTCTGGTTAACTTACGAAATCGCAAACTCGCGATTTCGGAACGTTACCTTCATCAGAAAAACTAAGTCCCCGTTTTTCTGTCGAAGGGGTCGCTCGCAGAAGCGAAGTCCGACATGACTCTCTGCCATGCTTCTGCCAAATTTCGTCTCTGCCGAGGGGGTCGACAACAGAAGAGATAGCCGAATTGCCTTTGTGCCGAACTCCCGCAGAACGCAATTCAGCGCGAACAGGTCCTTGCGCCACTCTGCCCGAGGTCCTGTTGGAACGCATTTCCGAGAGTCGTTTCTGCCGAGAGGGTCGCCTGCAGAAATGTCTTCCGCGCGATACTACGACAGAGGACAACCCTTCTGCGAATGGCCCCTGGTGTCAATTTGGCAGAGGGTCTTGTACACTCTCGATTCTGCCGAGATCGCTTCTACAAAAGCACATGTCGATGTAGAAGCCATATGCAGAAAAAGCGCTCTTGTTCTGCCACTCCGACAGAACCGCTTTTCTGACACCAACGATAGTTGCTCCTCTGCCACTTCCCGCAGAGCCTCGCCTTGTCGACGAATCTGCTATTCGTCGATGGGCCTTTCTGCAGGGCTCGTGTCCGCATACTTCGTTGATATGCCGCTTCAGCAGACTTCTGCAACCTTCGCAGGATCAGGGCTATATTCTCAACAATCCACTGGCAACGCTACCGCTTGGGTGCGAAGCGAATCCGTGCTTGCATGATGCTGAAGTCATGGATTGCCTCTCACCCAGGACAGCGGCTTAATGGCACACTAGCAGCGGAAGATGACGAGACGGCAGACGAGGCATGGGAGCAGGGCCTTGAGGTCGGTCCAGGGCTGTGAGGGCGAGCGTGCTGCGGGGTTCGGGCTCGACTAGGAGATTACCTTATGTTGACAATGTGCTACACCAATGACTATGCTTGATGCTTGCTTCTTCCCCTCCCCTCCCCCCCCCTTGAACCTCCCTCCCCGCACCCTCGTACTCCCCACACACCCCCGCTCGCATCGTTTTTTTTTACATCGCACCAACATGCGATGCGATTTAAATTGCAATCGCATTTTGATCATGTCTACCTCCCGTTTCCCCAACCCTCCCGCGTCCCCAAACCCCCCTCCCTTCCCCCTTCCCAATCCATCCCAGCGCAATCCACGCAGCTGCTCGTACGAGTAGCAATCATTCCACCAATGCGGGAATTCTAGCCTTCCTAGCGCCACAGCTACTGCCCCTTCTCCCTGTCCAAACCCCAACCACCCCCCTCCCCTACCCCCCTCCCCTACCCCCCTCTCCCACACTTGATCCAGCACCCACGCAGCTGCTCGTACGAGTCGCAGTCGTCCACACCTGTGCGGCACTTCACTGTCACTGCCTAGCGCCATAACTACCACCCACTCCACTTTCCCAAGCCTCCCCCCCCTCAACAACCCCTCCTCTCCCCCTCAAGCCTTCCTAGCGCCCAAAGCTACTGCCCCTGTCCCCTTCCCGAGCCATCCCCCTTCCCTGTGCCCCCCTCCCACCCCAACCACAGCACCCACGCAGCTGCTCGTACGAGTCGCAGTCGTCCACGCCAATGCGGCACTTCACTGTCACCGGCACGCCTGCTGCCCCCGCTACCTCGCCCATGGCCGCACAGATGGACGCCACCAGCTGAGAGGAGCAGGGGGTGGGAAGGGGGAAGACAGGGGGGATGATGCTTCTCAGTTGAAACAAGATGGAGGAAAGATGGTATGCTTGAAGTTCCCCTGCTGTCTCCTCCATCACTAAACGCATGGACGTCACCAGCTGCGAGGAAGGTGGGTGGGGTGGGCGGGGTGGTGGGGGGAGGGCGGGGGTGTGGAGAAGGGGGCTTGGAGGGTGAGAAGTGCAGAGAAGGGGCGAGCGGGTGATTGATAGTCTGGTCAGAAATAGATGACGACACAGCAGATGGCAGCAGGAATCAGGAGCAGGAGGCACATCCTTCAGTGGAAGGATCAGGATGCGGTGGAGACGAAGCATGGCGAGGCAACGAGAGACGTTGGGAGGGCAGGAAAGGGGAGACGAGGAGAGGAGGGAAAGAGCGCACCTTCGGTGAGAGCATGAGGCGGGCACCAAAGCACCCGTGGCCCGACACAGCGGGGCTGGGACAGCCGCAGCTGATGGGCGGGGAGGGAAGGAAGGGAGGAAAGGGGGAGAGGATAGGGACGGAAGAGGAGGGGGGGGAGAAGGAGAGGAGGAGCCAGAGGAGAGCGGGAAGAAGAGGTGGGCGATAAGAAGAGGAAGGGGGGCGGAGGAAGCAACAAGAGGTGGAAGACGGTGGTGGCAGCAGACGCATGGGGAAGCACGCAAACTGAATGTGTGGAAGAGAAAGGCAGGGGGGGAATGCGACAACATGGATACACTGAACTGCTGCACTTTACCCTTACATCGAGAAAGGTGCGCTGAATCAATCAACCATGTCTTTCCGCATGCTGCTTAGGCGGCACCCTGCCCGCCCCCGACCCGGTTTTGGGGGGCGGGCGTCCCGGCCCACCCCTGGGCCAAGGCCGGCCCTGTTTGAATATCCCTCTACCCTTATCCCGCATAGACTAGATTGCTTGGATAGATATAACGGGTCAGATGAGTGTTGGGTGTAAACTAGGGTTAACCACCCTAGTTGGGATCGAGTTCCCAAAGTTGGGTTCCCATCCTTGCCAGTATTCGCCCTTGGCAGGTTGAGTCCCCAACTATTGGTCCCCCCCAATGATTGTGGCCACTCTGGCCAACATTATTGGGTTTACCAGAAAGTTGGCCAACCCACCTCATAAGTGGGGACAATAATGCTGGCACAGGAACCCAACCAGGACTCCCCCCTACCCTCTCATTCGTATGTAAGCCCTTGTGCTCTCCTTCCTAATGAACTTGCTAAGTTCACATTTTCTCACAGGCCCAACCCCTAAACCTGGGCACGGGCCGGAGAGTTCCCAAAGTCGGCCCGACCTTGGACCAGCCCGGCCCGGCCCGAACCAAAGTTGGTCAAGGGGCAAGCGCCTAGCACCTCACTCACCTGAGGTTGATTGACCTCATCATATTGATACAGCAGCGCCAGGCGAGTGGCCCGTGCTCCGAATTGCGAGAGAAACGTAAACTGTAAGAACCGCACAGCACCGCACTCACTTGAGGTTGATCTCATCATATGCATATGGCAGCGCCAGGCGAGTGGCCTCTGCAAGCGAGGGAGGGTCACTGCCCCCCAGCTGCAGCACCACAGGGCGCTGGGAGCGCGGGGAGAGCAGGAACCGATCCTGGTGGGGTGATGGCCGGGGGGGGAGGGGGTGGCAGGGGGGAGGGGGCGAGGAACGAGGGAGTTGGTGCGAAAGGGGCTGAGCTGAGAGAATGTGAATCAACCAACCGGCATAGCGATGAACGCACATGAGAGTTATGTCCGAACACCACCGTCTCTGAGTACAGCCGCGCGTGCCTCGGGATGTCGGTACATGAGCGGCGCACATGGCACTCCAAGTCCCAACTCACTCATGCACGCACACTCACTCACACCCACGCACCAGGTGGGGCTGCTGGTGCAGCAGCGTGTTGTCCACCACCATCTCGGTGTACAGCCACGTGTGGCGGCTCATCAGCCGCGCCAGCTGCCGGTAGTGGCAGTCCGTCCAGTCCATCATGGGCGCCACGCTGAGGCGAGGAGGAGGGGGGAGGAGGGAGAAGAGGGATAGCAATGAGGGCTAGAAGTATATCAATACTACGAGCTGTATAATAATCTAAACTACGGCCTGTGTCTACTCGCAACCACACTGCTGCCTGCCACGCACTGCTACGGCCTTCCCGACTCGCCCACTTCTCCACTCTTGGTCCACGGCATTCCATCGCCACTCATTCCTGCCACTGTAACCCCCAAAATATGCTCCACATCTCTCCTGCGTTCCAGCATCCCCTTCCACCCCAGAAACCTTCTCAACCCCCAAACCCCAAACCTCCCTCCATCCCACTCTTTGCCAATACAGTGCCACAACAACGGACAGCCATCGCACATAGTAGCACTCTGCCTGCACACCTCCCCCCGCACTCACTCCTCTCGCTCTCCCCTTCCCCCCCCCGTGTGTACGCATGCATTGGGACATCGTCGCCCCAACTCACTCAAGTCTGCTGGACGCTCAAACTCCCCAATACCCAGCGCCCCCCTCTCCCCCACCCACAATCATATGCCACGCTCCGCTGCGCCCTTGCCTCATGTAGCGAGTAGCCCCACCACCAGGCAAGTGTGTTTCACTCTCCCCTTCTCACCTCAGCCGCGGCGGCGCCCAGCTGCAGTCGTTACCGTTCGCGCCACCGTTCCGCTCCGCAAGCCCTTCCGCCTGCCCCCCTGCCCCATCCGCGCATGCCGCCTGGTGCGCCCACACGCGTGCATCCGACCGCCTCCGCCAGTCTCCGCTCGCTGCGGGGGCGCAGCGGAAGGGAGAGTCGGCGGAAGTGGGGGCACGCGGGCACGAGCAGAAGCCGGGGGTGGGGAGAGTTTGCGCAAGGAGGGCAAAGCGCGGGTGGTTTAAAGGGTGAGGAGGCTCGTGCGCAGTCAGGGGGCGGAACACGAGGGGACGCGCGCGAGAGAATTGGGGAGCGCGAATGGCGGGGAAAGCGTGGAACGGGGAGAGCGATGCGAGAGAGGAGAACCGAGAGAGGCCGTGGGGCGAGGGGAGGGAAGGCAGGAGGTGCATCTCCATCAAAAGCGGGTGTCTGCTGGGGTAAAGCGCACAGTGTTCTCTGTGCGCGCTGTGTGCGGGACGGGGAGGTGGATGGCTGTGTTATCTGCGCTGGTGGGAGAGGTGTCGGTCTCGCGGTGGTTTGGGTGAACGTGTCTGCTTAGGGCGTCTAGCCTACGGTTTCGGAACTGAGTTCCGTCCAAGTTTTGGTGTGGTGACAGATATCGCCACAATGCGCACATATTTTCGCTAACCGTGTTGCGAAGGATTCTTCAGTTTCGACACTCGATGTTCCAGCGTCGTCCGGACGCCAGTTTCGAACGGTCGTCCGGACGGCCGTTCGAGAATCTCCTCCAGTTCTGTGCGAAAAGAACACGCGAGGCCTGCGAGAGGAAAGAGCACCAAGTCAACGAACGAATATACTCGCGCGCGTGAACCGCCAATCGTGGAAGTGACATAAACAAAATGTGTGCCACGAGATTCATCATGCCTAGCGTTTGAATGGCTTACGAGGGGTTGGGGCTTCAAAGATTCGCATATTACGTTTCGCACGTCATTCAAACGTTTGAATGATGGAACATCCACTTTCGAAACTGGATGTTCCACTGACGGACAGCAATCATAGTTGAGTTTCGAAACTCGATGTTCCAGCGACGAACGGAACTGGCGTATATCGAGTTCGGAACTGAGTTCCGGAACTAGGCCGACGAAACCGTAGGCTACACGCCCTTAGAGCACCTCGATTGGAGCATATCATACCGGTAGATGGTTATCGACTACACTGCAGAATCTGCTATTGCCTATGATATTATTCCATAAGGCACAAACCGAACAGTCATAAATGCTTTGAGATTTGTTGACACAGGTTGAGATAGACCGGATAGAAGGAATTATAACAGGTTGAGGTGCAATAGAAGAGTATTGGCGGTTAGCCGAATGTAAAGCTGATTGGGCGTGTACCTTGAAATAATCATACAATAGGGTCATTATCAGTGTCCTCTTTTGCAAACAAAACTTGTCTGAACATCTGATTTTCAGACTTAGGGTTTGTCTTAAGTGGCAAGACAAGGTTTTGGTTTTGTCTGATTGAGTTCGACAACAAGTTTAGATTTGTCTGAACTGTACAGGCTATAGTTTCTGTTTGTCTGAATCTGACCGGTTATTTCCCGACTCTGGTTCATGCTTTCGTCAAGCCCTGTATGGCTGGCAAGGAGGCTGAGGCGGAGGGACGTCAAGCCCTGTATGGCTGGCGAGGAGGCTGAGGCGGAGGGACGTCAAGCCCTGTATGGCTGGCGAGGAGGCTGAGGCGGAGGGTGATGGTCAGCCCGATGACTCCAACCCGTCCCAACTTACGAGCTTAGACTACCTAAAGAGGTTGCTAGGTTTCGGTGGTAGTGCCGCTCTATCGCCCGCCGAAGTATTAGAACAGTCGAGTGCTCCCACCGCTCCGTCTCACGCCGATCCTCACCCAGCGCCCGAGCCCAAGTCCGCTGCGCCAGAGAGCGACGGATATCAGTGGTCCGCGCCACTCTCATCCCCTCCCCAGTCGCCAGTGCATGCCGCCTCACCGCCCCCGCCAACTGTCAAGCCGGCAAGAGCCGAGAGGCTCGATACCGATAGTACTTCCTCCCTCAAGAGAAAGTACAGGCAGGCTACCCTCCCTTTCGTGAAGGGCACCCTGCCATACGCCCCCAAGGCATCTGTCTGTCAGGAACAAGCTGCACCTGGTGTCAACTTATACATGTTAGCTGTTTACACGTTATAGGCTAGACTGGGGTATGTTTCTAGTGAGTACAACCAGCTAGTATTTGTTCTAGGTTTCCACTTCTAGTTCATTATTCAGTTCTTACTTTAACATGGTATCACGCGTAGGTTAGGATCCCCCACCTACCGCTTCCGCCCGTACCCTAGCTAGGCCCCGTCGCGCCTCCTAGCCCCGTCGCGCCCCTCCTGGGCCCTGCCGCGCCTCCTAGCCCCGTCGCGCCCCTCCTGGGCCCCGTCACGCCTCCTAGCCCCGTCGCGCTCCTCCTGGGCCCTGCCGTGCCTCCTGGCCCCGTCGCGCCCCTCCTGGGCCCTGTCGCGCCTCCTAGCCCCGTCGTGCCCCTCCTGGGCCCCGTCGCGCCTCCTAGCCCGGTCGCGCCCCTCCTGGGCCCCGTCACGCCCCCCTAGCCCCGTCGCGCCCCTCCTGGGCCCCGTCGCGCCCCCTAGCCCCGTCGCGCCCCTCCTGGGCCCCGTCGCGCCTCCTCGCCCCGTCACGCCCCTCCTGGGCCCCGTCGCGCCTGCTAGGCTCCGTCGCGCCCTGCCTGGCCCCGCCGCGCCCGCTTGGCCCCGTCGCGCCCTGCCTGGCCCCGCCGTGCCCGCTTGGCCCCGTCGCGCCTGCCTGGCCCCGCCGCGCCCTGCCTGGCCCCGCCGCGCCCGCTTGGCCCCGTCGCGCCCGCCTGGCCCCGTCGCGCCTGCCTGGCCCCGCCGCACCTTCCTGGCCCCGCCACGCCTGCCTGGCCCCTGCCGCGCCTGCCAGGCCCCGCCGCGCCTGCTAGGCCCCGCCGCGCCTCCCTGGCCCCGCCGCGCCTCCCTGGCCCTGCCGCGCCTGCCTGGCCCCGTCGCGCCCGCCTGGCCCCGCCGCGCCTCCCTGGCCCCGCCGCGCCTCCCTGACACCTGCCGCGCCTGCCTGGCCCCGCCGCGCCTGCCTGGCCTCGCCGTGCATGTCTGGCCCTGCCGCGCCTCCCTGGCCCCGCCGCGCCTCCCTGGCCCCGCCGAGCCTGCCTGGCCCCGCCGCGCCCGCCTGGCCCTGCCGCGCCTGCCTGGCCCCGCCGCGCCTGCCTGGCCCTGCCGCGCCTGCCTGGCCCCGCCGCGCCTGCCTGGCCCTGCCGCGCCTGCCTGGCCCCGCTGCATCTCTCTGGCCTCTCCCACTACTCGCCTGGCCCCTCTTCGTGCCTGCTCGGCCTGTCGTGCCACCTCGAGCTCCGTCTCCTCTACTCGCCAACGCCGGGGCGTCTCGCGGCTGCCGTGCTGGAGAGTGCCGCCGCCGTGTCCCTGCGTCGCTGAGTTCCTACGGAGCTGTGGAGCTGTGCTGCTGACCTTGCACGATGGCCGACTTGGTGCTCCGCCTAGACGCTGAGGGTCATGCGGTTGACTTCGCCGCCTGGCTCTCCGATCTCCGCCGCCACCTTACAGGTCAGCGCCAGGATGGCCACTCTTTGGTTGTCCATGTCGATGGCTTGCTCCCCCGCCCCCCCCCACCTGCTCCCCTCCCTGCTGACCCCTCCTCTGATGACCGTGAGACCTTCTCTACTGCTGCGCTTGCCCGTGCGGTCTGGGACTCTCGCGATGCAGTCGCTCAGGTTGCTATTAGCCACGCCCTCCCTGTGTCTGAGCGCTCGCGCTTTGCTACTATAGAGACGGCCAAAGCTTACTTAGACGCCGTTATTGCTCGCTATTCCATACCCGCGTCTGCTTCTGTTGGCCGCCTGCTCTTCCCTATGCTTTTCCCAGACCTTGCAGCCTTCCCTACCGTCGCAGAATTTGCCACTCACCTGCGTGCCCTAGAGACCCGCTATCGCGCTGCCAGCACTGCTGCCCAGCTCACTGCGCTCCCCCCCCCCTTTCTGCATGACGCTCTATTTTATCGTCATGCGCCTGCCAGACCGCCTCGCTAGTGCTCGCGATCACTTCCTTAGCCAGCACCCGGGTGATCTCACCCTCACCGCCTTTGTCGATACCCTCACCGAGATCGAGACTTCCCAGCGCACTATCGCTCAGTCGAGCGGTGCGCCGGCAGTCTCTATCTTTCACGGCTGTGCCCCCTCCCAGTGCACCTTCATTGACGTTTCGGTTGCGGTCGCCACGGCGACCCCTCTCACCGAGACGGCTGCTACGGTCCACCCGCAGCAGCGCTCGCGCCGTGGTGGCCGTGCTCGTCAGGGAGGTAGGGGTGGTGGTGCAGGTAGTGGTGGTGGTGGTGGTCATGACGGTAGTCCGCCTGCGGGGGCTACCACCGGTGGGCAGGAGCAGCAGCCCCAGCAGCAGCCGTCGCCCCAGCTGCAGCCGCCGTCCCAGCAGCAGTCGGCCCGTCTCCCGGCTGGCTGGCCCGGCACCTCCGGAGGTAGTGGCTGTGGCCCGCGCAGCTTGGCGTCTACCGGCGGCTCCGGTGCTGTGACCTGATAGTACCAGCTTAAGACCGGTCCTCTCCGCGGCACTCTGTGCCGCCGCCCGCACCCGTTCGCCCGCTGTTTCCGCCGCCTCGACGATCTCTTTCGTCGTCGCTTTGGCCCGGCCCCGGACCTCCCCGACTGGCACAGCCTGCTCCGCCAGGGCGTGCCGATCTTTGAGTTAGACATGGATCAGATAGGTGCTGCTTTGCATGCTTTGTATTCTGACGCTTCTAGTGTTGCTGGATCTTATTACCCTGTGTACTCTAGCCTTGGTGTAGCTCCATTATGTAGCTTAGCCTCCCCTGCTGCGTCAGGCGTAGGACTGCCTAGTTTGCATAGCCTAGTCTCTCAACCGGCTCCGTTCCCGGCCTCCGCCGATGCTTCGCTGTCCTTCACTCTCGACTCCGGTGCCTCTGCCTGCTTCTTCCGCGACCGCTGCGCGCTCACGCCGCTTGCTACGCCTGGTGTTGTCTCTCTTGCTGACCCCTTTGCGGGTCATGTCGTCGCTCGCAGTTCCACGTCCCTTCCATGTCCAGCAGTTCCCTCGGGCTCCCTTACAGGTCTCCACGTTCCCTCGTTCTCGAGGAACCTGGTTGGTGTCGGCTGTCTCCAGGACCTCAGCTGTCACAGGATCAAATGACTCGAGGAAAGATTGCACTACCGATCGGTATAAGGTGCTTTTATACTTCTTGAGTACATCAGGTATCCAGGTTTATCTTATCCTAAAGGAATAGACCCTTCTAGAATATAGAATCACACTGCGTATAGCCACGCGAGGCTATTGGCTTTAAGGGATTACGGCAGGATTACGCTAGATATAGCGCGCTAGTACATCCCAATCCTGGTCGGTGATATAATGATAATAGCAGGATAAACCACAGATTAAGAGAAAATGGAGAATAGGAAACCAAAGGAGATGAGATGAAAAGAGAAAGGAAATAGGAAGGAAATAAGAAAAGGCCAAGTGGTGTAACGGGGTCGTACTCTCACACTTCTCCCCCTCAAAGCTGGGTGGTAGAAGTAACACCCTGCTTGACAAGGTAGTCATGCACAGGACGACGGGCGTTTCCCATGTCGGTCTCAGGTACCCTGCTGTCCTCAGAAGGATCATAACCCTTCCAACGGATGAGAAGCTCCACGGTGCCATTCCGATGACGGCGGTGTGCAAGCATGGACTCGACCTTGTACTCGGGTTCATTCTGGACGAGGACAGGCGGCGGCGGCGGCGGTTGGCGTCCGACGAAGATCGTGTGGGGATCCCGATAGGGCTTCAGTAGTTGGACATGGAAGGCGTTGTGAATCTTCTAGGTAGCTGGCAGGCGTAAGCGGAAGGTAACAAGAGTGACCCGTGCTTCAAGGAGGAGGCGCTTGTGGGTCCGATCCCAAAGCCGATGCATGGTTGTAATGAAGTCGTGTGCTAGTTGGACTGTTGCTGATGTGGTTGGTTTCTTTGGTGTGAGTGGGTGGCATCCGTAGCAGAGGAAGAACGGCGTCTGTCCCGTAGCGGCATGTGTAGCGTTGTTGTAAGCAAACTCTAGAACGGGCAGGTGCAGGTCCCATTTGGAGTTCTCGTCCTTGCAAGCTGCTCGGAGGAGTTGCTCAACAATCTGGTTGAGGCGCTCGGTCTGTCCGTCTGTCTGCGGATGGTAAGCGGATGACATGGCGAGTTTGGTCCCGAGTAGAGACATTAGCTCCTTCCAGAATTTGCTGGTGAACTTGGGGTCTCGGTCGGAGATGAGTGTGGTTGGAATGCCATGCTGTGAGATGATGTAACGTACGAAGAGTTGTGCTGTCTCCTCGGTGCGGGCGGTCGTGTGTGTCAGGATGAAGTGTCCCATTTTGGAGAACTTGTCGATGATGACAAGGATTGCGTTATGACCGCTGGTGGTAGGTGGTAACCCGGTGATGAAGTCCAGGCTAACCACTTGCCATGGCTGTTCTGGGACAGGAAGAGGCTGCAGTAGTTCCGCTTTTTTTTGCTTACTGCTCTTCATCCGCTGACATGTATCACACGGGGTGACAAACTTCTGAACATCCTCTTCCAAGTGGGGCCACTAGTTGTGTTTCGTAATACTGGTCAGCGTCTTGTTGCTACCGAAGTGCCCAGCGTAGAGGACGTCGTGGTATTCTTCGAGTAGTAACTGGCGCAAAGGAGGGTAATTGGGTACCCAGATTTTCGTTGATCCTTTCCGGTACGCGACATCATTGTCCCACTGTAGCAGATGTCGCTTTTCTGCCAAGGGGATTTCGGGGTCGATGGTGTACCCGTGCGTGAAGAGTCCCTTGAGAAGTGGATTTATCCCTTCAATCTGAATAGTGGCAACGTGTGCAGGCCGGCTGAGAGCGTCTGCTTTGTTTTTGTGGCCGGGCTTGTACACGATGTCGTAGTGGAAGTGTGTCTCGAGGAAGTCGATCCACCGGACCTGCTGCCTGGAAAGGTTTGGTTGTGTCTTCAAGTATTTCAGGCTGCAGTGGTCGGTGTAGACGGTTGTTCTTCGTCCTTCGAGATAGCATCTCTACGCTTTGAAGGCGATAACGATAGCCAGGGCCTCTTTGTCGTGTATCGGGTAGTTGAGTTCTGCCCCGTGTAGTTTCTTACTCAGGTAGGCGATTGGTTGCAGTCCATCCCCCTGATTTTGCATTAAGACTGCTCCCACTGCCTGGTCGCTGGCGTCAGCTTCGATTACGTAGTCGCGTTCGGGATCTGGCAAGATGAGTACTGGTGCGGACGTAAGTGCTTGTTTCAGCTGTTCTACGGCTTCCTGGTGCTTCAGCTCCCATTTGTAGGGCGTGTTCTTCTTCAGCAGATTCGTGAGTGGTGCCGCAAGTTTCGCATACTGTGGCACGAACCTGTTGTAGTAATTAGCAAAGCCTAGGAACTGCTGCAAGTTTTCATTAAAGCATCCTTATAAGATAACTTTAACGAATCCTTATAATTTCTTGGGTCTTCAAGGAGTTTCCCCGTTTCGCGGAGTTAGATTTTTCCTCGGCGATTTTCCCTGGCGAAGACTGGTCGTGGGGTGGAGATTTTCCCCCATCTTTTCCCCCTTCTCGCGTCAAATCAGCTTCGTCGAAGTCGATTTTCCCGGAATCCCGCGGCCGCTTCCGGATCTTTTTATTTGCGCCAGCTAGATTCGCAATCACTGGCGACTCCCGTTTTTTTGTTTCTGATTGGTCGAAGGAATTCCGCCACTGTTGCGTGCCCGATACTCTGCGCGTGTGGCTTTCATTTTGTTGCAGTCGAAGATTCGATGACCCGGCATCCCGCAAAAATCACACGTATAGTTGCTGTTTTTCGGACGTGGCCGCCCCTCAAACCTGTCGACTTCCATCGGGTCGGGGAACGTGGGGTGAGCCGAGCGGTCACCCTATCGCGTACTGCCGCCGTGCGTCCGTCGTGTCCCGGCGTTGACCATGTCGAAGCGCTCCGCTGCCGAAACGACGTCACTGTAGCTCGCGTAGTTTGACGCTGCCACTTGTCGTTTGACTTCGATCTTCAGCCCGGCGAGGTATGCTTTTCCCCTTCGGTTAGGTCGAGAATGCGGTTATAAAATTCTTCCATCTGCTGCGTGTACTACGCTACACTCCCGAACTGTCGATGGCGATGGATTTTTTCCCGGGCAAGAAAACTTGAATTTATCGGCTCGAATCATTTCAGCAGGTCGGCACGGAACTGCTGCCACGTGGCTTCACCGTGGATGAAGGTGCTGTTGCCGCCAATCCACTCGAGTGCCGGCCCTCGCATCAGTGTCACCGCGAGTCGTACGCGTTGTCCGTCCCAGACTGGCGAGCTCCATCCGACGGCTGCGAAGTAGATCTCCATCCCGGCGATCCATCTGCGGGCGTCGGAGTTTCGATCGCTCGGATCGAACGGCTCAGGTGGGCGCGGTTTCGGAGCCTCGAGAAACTGCTGTGACTGCTACGTCGTCGCCGTTGTCGAGTCGTGTTGTGCTCCGGCGAGTCGAGTTACTCGCTCGAACTCGTTTCGCCACGCTTCGCGATCCGCTCGCATTTCGTCCTGAAGGGCTGCGATGCGCGCAAAGAGCTGCTGGGTAACCTCGGCGTTGTCGAAGGTTGCCATCCTGTTCAAACACGCGCGGGAGGGGGGGGGAATTCGAAAAATCGCGGAGCTGGTGCTTACCAGAATCGGCGTCGAATTGGTCGCCCCGGCGGTTTTTCGAGGAAGGTTTTCCCACTGCTGCTGCTTTGTTGAGCGCAGCCGAGTGAGAAAAGCTCTGATACCAAGTGTCACAGGATCGAATGACTCGAGGAAAGATTGCACTATCGATCGGTACAAGGTGTTTTTATACTTCTAGAGTACATCAGGTAACCAGGTTTATCTTATCCTAAGGGAATAGACCCTTCTAGAATATAGAATCACCCTGCCTATAGCCAGGCGAGGCTATTGGCTTTAAGGGATTACCGCAGGATTACGCTAGATATAGCGCGCCAGTACATCCCAATCCTGGTCGGTGATAAAATGATAATAGCAGGATAAACCAAAGGTTAAGGGAAAATGGAGAATAGGAAACCAAAGGAGATGAGATGAAAAGAGAAAGGAAATAGGAAGGAAATAAGAAAAGGCCAAGTGGTCTAACGGGGTCGTACTCTCACATCAGCGTGACCATCACGTTCCCCGGGGACGAGCGGTTCGCTGTCTCTTCTGAGTCGGTCTCAGGTTCCCTTCTTGCGACGTTCCTCCGGGACCCAGTGTCCGGTTTGTTCACCCTAGACACCGCTTCCCCCCCGGTTGGTGCGTCCTCCCAGGTCGCTGCAGCTTGCTCGTGTCGGTCCCTCACTCACCCGTCCCTTCTCTGGCACCACCGCCTAGGTCACCCTGCACTCCCACGTCTGCGTTACATGTCCCAGCACGGTCTTGTCTTAGGTCTCCCTGCGTCGCTCCCTGCCCTTCCTCCCTCGACTGCGCCACCGTGCACGCCTTGCGTCGAGGGCCGGCTACGCCGCTCCCCTCACTCCTCCTCGCGGCGCCCTGCTACTGCCCCCCTTCAGACCCTGCACCTGGACGTTTGCCTCCCCAGACCGCGAGGTGAGCGCTACTTCCTTGTGCTCGTCGACGACTACACGCGCTACATCACGGTGTTTCCCCTGGAGCAGAAGGCCGATGTGCCCGACGTTCTTCTCCCGTGGGTCGTAGCTGCGCGTCTTCATCGCGGCCTCCCCGTATTGTGTCTCCACTCTGACCGTGGCGGCGAGTTCGCCTCTGGTCGGCTTGGACAGTTCCGTCGTGCAAAGGGCATCACCCAGTCGTACACGTTGCCGGACTCGACACAGCAGAATGGGGTCGCTGAGCGCCGCATCGGCTTGGTCATGGAGGTCGCCCGTACCTCCATGATTCATGCCGATGCCCCCCATTTTCTGTGGCCGTTCGCTGTTCGCTACGCTGCTCACCAGCTTAACCTGTGGCCACGCTCCCAGCGGCCGCAGGTTTCGCCGACCCTCCTTTGGACCGGGTCCCGCGGTGACGCGTCTGCGTTCTACGTCTGGGGCTGCCTTGCTCACGTTCGTGCCTCTGGCACGGACAAGCTCACTGCCCGCACTGTCCCCTGTGTTTTCCTCGGTTTCCTCCTAGACTCGTCTGACTGGCTTTTCTACCACTCGCCGTCTCACCGCTTCCTCCACTCTCGTGACGTCACCTTTGACGAGTCTCTCTCCTTCTACCGCCGCTTCCCTCACTAAGGTCTACCGGTTGCCCCCCCCTGTTCCTTGCTCCCTCTCCCCCAATAGCCCTTGCCCCTCTTCCGCCGCGTCCTGCCCCGTATGGTGTCTCTCACGTCACTCCCCTCCCGTCGATTGTCCCCGTTGAGGAGTCTGCCAACTCTGGTGGTACCCCCAGTCCGTCCTTGCCGCATCCCCCTTCCCCGGTGCCTCCGCCCCCACTGTCGCAGTCGCCGACCCCGCTGCAGCCGCCGCCGCCGTCCCCGCGGCAGCCGTCGCCGCTATCGCCGCCGCCGCAGCCGTCGCCGCCGCAGTCGTCGCCACCCCTGTCGCCGCCGCTCTTGGCCCCTGGGGGTGCTGGTGTTGAGGAGGGTGTTCGTCCTGCGTCTTCTGGGGGTGCCGCGGGTGTTGGAGGGGGTTCTCGCTCTGGGGGTGTTGGTTCTGGGGGTGCTGCTATTGAGTGTTCTGCCGACGGTCGTCCTACCTCTGCCGGTCCGAGGGTTCCGGCCCAGCCGTCGCCGCCGCCGCAGCAGCCGTCGCCGCCGGTCTCCGCTCTCCGCCTGCTCGGCCTTCCCTCCCCGGACCGCGCACCGGTGTCTCCCCCACCGCCTGCTGACCTTCCTGTCTACGGTCCTGTGTTCCCGCCGCCGGACTCGTCTCCGGCCCGTCTTCCTCCTCGTTCCCCTCCTGTGTCCCCTCCGCTGTCCCCTGACCCTACACCTCCGTCTCACGTTTGGTCTCGCCGTCCCTCCCGTGCTCGTCCCGTCTCTCCTCTCCTTCCCACCCACCCTATGTTGCTCCATTCCCGCTCGTCTCGTCCTCCCCTCGTCTCGTCCCCTCCTCCCTCGTCCCTTGCTGTTGCACCTCCTCTGTTCTCTGACTACCTCCGTGCCGCTCGTCCCCTTGTCCCTCAGGTCCTTGCCTCTCTTCTTCCCGACCCTGCTGTTCCTCTCTCGCGCCTTGACGCGCTTGTCGCTGCTGTCGCTGACTTCGCCTCTACCCGCCGCCTTGACTACGCTACCGCTCTGGTCTCTGACCCTGCCCGTCCTCCGTCCGTCGGGGGTGCTCCTGCCCTTGGCAGTGACGTCCTAGAGGACAGGCAGTACGAGCTTGCTTTCCTTTCCGAGGCTGCTCCCCATCTCTGCTCCATGCTCTTAGGCCCTGAGGGTGACCCAGATGCCTTCGACATCCCGATTCCTCGCACCTACGCTGAGGCCACCTCGGGACCTTGGGCCTCTCAGTGGATAGCTGCCATGGAGCAGGAGATGGCATCTTGGAGGTCCACCGGCACTTACGTCGACGCAATTCCCCCGCCTGGGGTGAACGTAGTCGATGGTCGGTGGCTCTTCAAGGTGAAGCGCCCCCCTGGAGAGCCGCCTGTCTTCAAGGCGCGCTACGTGGCCAGAGGTTTCAGTCAGCGCGAGGGGGTTGACTTCTTCCAGACCTTCGCCCCGACCCCGAAGATGACCACTCTTCGGGCGCTGCTACACGTAGCAGCACAGCGCGACTACGAGCTTCACTCCCTCGACTTCTCTACTGCCTTTCTTCAGGGCAGCCTACACGAGCAGGTCTACCTGCGCCGACCTCAGGGCTTCACTGGTACCTTCCCCCCTGGGACCCGGTGGCTTCTCAGGCGCCCGGTCTACGGCCTGCGTCAGGCTCCCCGCGAGTGGCACGACACGCTGCGTGCCACGTTAGTAGACCTGCAGTTCTTTCCGTCCTCTGCTGACCCTTCACTGTTTGTGCGTTCCGGCCAGACTCCGTTCTACATCCTTGTCTACGTAGACGACCTAGTCTTTGCTACTCCTGACAGGGACGCACTGGCCTCTGTGAAGGCTGAGCTGCTGAAGAGACACATCTGCACTGACCTTGGAGAGCTGCGTCGCTATCTTGGCCTGCAGATCTCTAGGGACACAGCAGCCCGCACCATCACTCTGACACAGTCACACTTGGTGCGTCAGGTCCTTCAGAGGTTCGGTCTTCAGTTCTCCTCCGCACAGCCCACACCTCTGCCTGTAGACCATGGGCTCTCTGCTCCAGTTCCTGAGGAGCCAGTAGAGCCCAGTGGCCCCTACGCAGAGCTGGTGGGTTGCCTCATGTACCTGATGAGTTGCACTTGCCCAGATCTTGCATAACCTCTCAGCATCCTGGCTCGCTTTGTGGCTACAAGCAGACACGGACCTCAGCACTGGTCTGCCGCTAAGAGGGTTTTGCATTATCTTGCTAGTACATTGGGCATGGGGTTAGTGCTAGGAGTACGCAGGCCAGTGGTCCTTACTGGGCACACAGACGCTTCTTGGGCAGACGACTCTGAGACTCTCAGGTCGTCGCAGGGCTACTGTGTCAGCCTTGGTTCGGGTGCTATCTCTTGGAGATCCACTCGCTCGTTGTCTGTGGCTCAGTCTAGCTGTGAGGCTGAGATCTACGCTGGTGCCATGGCGGCACTGGAGCTCCGCTGGCTGACGTTCTTGCTCACTGACTTAGGTGAGCGGCCTAGCTCTGCCCCGGTCCTGTACGCTGACAACAGGGCCATGAGACTCCTATGTCAGGAGCCTCGGCTTGAGGGCAGAGCGAAGCATATCCAGCAGCGGTACTTCCTCCTGCGCGAGCTACAGCAGCGCCGCCAGGCCCGCGTAGTTCACTTGGCCTCAGGTGCCAACACAGCTGATATCTTTACTAAGGCGCTTGCGCCTAAAGATCATCAGCAGCACTGTGTACAGCTTGGTCTTGTTCCTGTAGTTTCTCCCCTGTTAGGATCCTGATTGTGTACTCTCTATTATATATGCCTGTTAGACTGGCCTTGTGGCCTTACTTCCAGTGGCTGGACTAGTAGTGCCGCCCTGGCATGCTTTGGTTTTTTTTTTTTTGTATTCTTGCTGACTGGTCCCCGGACCCCTGCCTCAGTAGTTGGACTAGTAGTGCCGCCCTGAGCTGTTTGCTTCTTGTTTAGCTTCACCCCTTGTCTAGCCTAAGGGGTGTGTCAATTTATACATATTAGCTATGTAAAAGTTTTAGGCTAGACTGAGGTATGCTTCTAGTGAGTACAACCAACTAGTATTTGTTCTAGATTTCCACTTCTAGTCTATCATTCATTCTCACTTTGACACTCCTTCCCGCTCTCTAATGTGGCAGCGCACGTAGCTGTTAATATAGAGCCTGGACAAGAAAGTTCAAATGGAGAATTGTAAAAAAGTGTAAGAAACCAAGCATGAAGGCTACATGGTTCAAGATTGGCGGAAGTGCATAATTGGTTACAAGGAGAAAGGAGGGCCAAAGAAGTGAGGACGATATATGGCGAAGGAATGAAAAGACTATTCAAGGAAAAGAGAAGGAAAGGACGAAAATGATTAGAGAGAAGAGAATGAAAATACTATTCAAGGAGAAGAAAAGCTAAAGAAATGGGAAAGTGAAAGTGAAAGAGGAGAGAGATAAAATCAAAGAGGGAGGAAAAGGGAGGCTTCAATCACCTATATCAAACTTTGAACAAAAGCAGAAAGGGAGAAAAAAAGTGAAAGGGGGAAATAGGAAGGGTAACGCGATAAAGTGCACGATGCGAGAACGTATTCGCTTACAAATAAGAAGAGCAAAGAGCTGCTTAATGTGGAAAAGTCGCAAAAGAAACAAATGTTGGAAGAAGAAAACATGCAAGGAATAAGAAGTCAGAGACAACCTCATTCGAGAATGACTACCAAACTTGTGACAGTTGCGGACAATTTGGCGCCTAACTGCTAGACGCAGGTGCTGGATGCTACTAGTAAGCACCCATCTGCTAGGCGCTGGTGCTATGTGCCATAGAAGCTAGGCGTAGCTGCTAGGCGCTGCCACTGGCATTAGGCACTATTGCTGTTATTAGGGGCTGCTACGAGTGTTAGGCGCTGCTATTAGTAATACCAGGTGCTAGTATTAGTAATATAATACAAGTCTCTGCCGCGCTGCTGTTAACAATACTAGGCGCTGCTGTTAATTATACTGGGCGCTGCTGTGAGTAATGCTGCTATTATTATTAGGCGCTGTTGTTAGTAATACTGCCATTAGTACTAGGCGCTGCTGCTACGCGTAGCAGGTAGTGTAGCTGCTAGGTGCTGCCTGGTGCTGCTAGGTACTTCTACGTGCTGCTGTTACTACTACTAGTTTGCTGCTAGGGTGCAGCTGCTACAGGAAGGGTGAAAATAACGACAGGCGATGCGAAGGGAAGCGGAGGGCGAGGAGGCAGGAAAAGCAATAGAAGCAATTGCAATGAATGTGAAGCTGCTTACTGGGAATGGTTTGTCACACCACCTGCTCATACCCAATCAAATCACAAGCGAGAGACTCACCTGCCAAAGACTCAACTGCCAGAAGGGGGACGCAGTGTCCTTCTAATTGGGCACCATAGCCAGAATCCCGTCAAGGAACAAGGGGAACTTTTCTATCACTCAGTACCGACCACCAAGGAAGCACGGCGCTGGGCACGCCACCAGCCACCTAGCCAGTGAGCGTAGCGCCATGGCAGCTTGCGGCTGCACCCAGGATCCCACCATGCCTGGCGCTAGCACACTCTGTGTAAGCGAGCAGGGCGTCACAGCGGCGGAGCGCCAAGGAGGGCAGCGACGCCAGCGCGCCTAGTGAGAGCACCGCTAGCGCGCCTACTAGCGCCAGCGAACACAACGCCGCCAGCGCGCCTGCCGCGCCTACCGCTGGCGAACGCGGTGCCAGCGCGCCTAGCAGCGGCGAGCGTGGCAGCGGCGCACCTAGCGGCGGCGAGCGTGGCGGCAGTGCGCCTAGTGCCGGTGAGTGCAGCGGCAGCTCGCCTAGCGCCGACGAGCGCGACGCCAGCGCACATAGCGCCAGCGCGCCTGCCGTGCCAGCGAGCGCGGTGCCAGCGCGCTAGCGCCAGCAAGTGGCGGCGCCTGCGCACCAGTGCTTATGAGCGTGGCGCCAGTGCTCAGGCACTGCGATTCTAACTGATGCGGCGGCAGCACTCTCCTAGTTTGATTTGTCGGGATGGCTACCTAGCACCTACGGCCTACATGACGAGAAACAAGATTGGCAGGTGATGGGGGCCTTCACGGCTGGGAGAGGCAGCACCACCGCCAAACCAAACCCTCAGCACGTCAGCAAAGCTTTCCCAACCCAAGTCCCAAATGTCTAACCTAAGAAACGTATAGTACATGTGGAAAATGGTTCATAAAACATTACTGTACTTCCCGTTGTGAAAAGGTTATCACTACTTTAAAAGTTATCCCGTATCATTTTATACGCATGCTATATATATTTTGAACCTTCATAATTTAATATAAATATTTAAGGGTACATTCTCTCTTTTCATAAACTTAATACAGTAGATAAGTTGTGTCTTATAATAAAGATGTGTCGTCCGAGAATTAATGACGTGTCTAACATTCTTTGCTGTGTAAAACCTTTGCTATTCAACAAGATGCATGCATATTAGGGATTTAAAATACACCATGCATAAACATGCTAATATCTATGCAATAAAATGTATAACAACATGAATAACATACCCCAACTACATACGCAACCCACCCGACGCAAGGCATCGAACCTTGTTTAATATATATATATATATATATGTATATATGTTAAAAAAACGGAACCTGACCGTTGCATTTTGGCGGCACTTTTGCCTGAGAGGTGAACGGTGAAATCCGCTTCTTGCGACCAAACTATGTGGTTCAATGACCATTGACAGCACGACGAGAACATTAATGTTGGGGCGAACTCTACCTAATTCCGCAATAGTAGATCTGGAAATCACTTGAATAATGCGCCTGAATTCCCTTGTCGCAAGCCGCTCGCCCAAACCCGTCATATGCACTTTCGCGATATGTGGAGTGGTTTTGTGTGGATTGAATCAAAATAATCGTGCCGCAACATAAAGCGAAACAATTCTCTATCGTCATTCCTCCAATCAGCATGCTCAATTTGAATTGGTTTCGGCTCGCTTTTCTCGTAAGAATATTTTAGGTGTAAACTCAAACATGCCTTCCATTCTATACTTCGACAGATTTAAATGCACCAGATTCAAGTGGTTTCCAGGTCTGGTATTGTAAGGAAAATCCCCCTTCCCTTACAGGGCTCGACTACAGCGCATACACCATTGACTCTTTGAAAGATCAGGCCTGACCAACTTCTTCGATCCCGAAACACTTTGCGAACCCAAATATGGACCCGAAACGCTTCCGTAGCTTTCACCAACCGAACTGCCCCAACCTGTTCCCATGGTTCTCGGCTAGCTCTTTTCGTGTCTATAAAAGCCTAGGCCCTCATTTGTATCGACACTCTTGTATCACGTCCCTTTTCTTACTGCTCGTTATTACTTTGATTAATTCATAACAGCTGGTATCTGAGCTTCGTTCCTGCCCGCTTAGTCATTTGTAGAGTAGCCCGTTTATATTGGGAGAGGACCCGACAGAATTGGGGGCTGGCCAGCGGTTGGTTGGTGAGCTCGTTAAACCTCCTCCAACTAGAAGCATGAGCACCAGGGCTGACGTTTCAAAAAAAGGCACTCTGATTTTGCCCCCCAAAAATTTTCCCGAGTCTGAAGGGTCATTTTTCGAAATTTCGCTACTCTGAAAACTCAGTGTCCAAGATTCAACGAGTCTGAAATACTCAGGGTTCAGAATGTCTACTCAGAGTCCTGCGCCCAAGTCGAAATCTGATATTTTCAGAATTAATACCAGGCCCCACGATTGGTTTTAGGGTGCCATGATTGCTAAGTGTTGGGCTCCAAAAAGAACCATTTCGTCACCTTCCTCAAGAAAATTTACGTGGCTTCCTTAGTGTTTTCTAGCAAAAGTTTGCCTCATCATTAGGGCATGTACAAAAGAAAACTGATTTGGCAATTAGGAGAGAGGATTTCACATTTTTTTTAGTTGCATTCCACTAAGAGTAAATTCCGCATTCTAATAACACTTGTTCCTATTAGGCGAAATTCTCGACAGCTGCCCGTTTGGTCAACTGAAATTCTATCAAAATGTGACGGTCACGATCGATTGCGATCGTTTCGACGTTTTCTAACCATTCGATGGTCGCAAGTGATAAAACGGGGCGCTGCAATGGCGTGAAGTTTCTGCCATCGCCCAATTCCACAGCTTCCCGCCTGCCCTCCGATTCGATCCTCCCCCCCCCCCCCCCCCCCCCTTTCCATTTTGGAATCCCCCCCCTTCCCCCTCCGTTTCGCTTCCCCCCTCCCCTCCGTTTCGCTTCCACGCCTCCCCTCCGTTTCGACCCGACCCCCCCCACCCCACCCCCCCCTCTGTTTCGTTCCCCCCTCCCCCCCCCCCCCTCCCCTCCCCTCCGTATCGCTTCACCCCTCCCCTCGGTTTTGATTCCCTCCCCCTTTCCCCCTCGAATTCGATTCCCCCTCCCCTCCATTTCGAAATCTCCCCCTCAAAGCCTGTTCCTACACAACACAACGTCACGACACTTTGTATCAAAACTATCATTGGCGGGCAAATTTGACTGCAAAATCACCAATGACACGAAGTTGCCCGAAAGTGTCGCGTGGGAAACAACACACCCTCAAATGAGCCGTGGACAGTGTGATTTTTTAGAGTTAGTTTCAAATCGTCTGAGAAATCCAGAAAAAAAAATAAGAAATCACCAGCCAGATGAATGATTTTCTAGTTACCCCTTTTAGGAACTTCACAAAAGTCGGGTAATAAGCAGGATTGCTGGTTGCGGGGGTTTGTGGGAGGATTTTTTTTATGGCTGCAAGGGACTTAGCCGATTTTTTCGGGTTGCGGGAGCTCAGGGAGGGATATTTCTTCCTGTGGGGACTTAGTTGAAATTTCAGGGTCACAGGAGGTGTGGGAGGGATGTGTCTGTCTGTGGGGACTTGGTCGAATTTCTGGGGCTGCGAGGCGAGTAGGAAAGAAATGTGCTGGGGGGAACTGTCTCTGGCTGCTAGGACTTAGCCGGATTTTTTAGGTTGCGGGGCGGGGTGTCTGTGAAAGGACTTGACTCTGGCCGTTGGGGACTTAGACGAAATTTTTGGGTGAGGGCAGGTAGGTGAAGTACTGGTATGTGTGTCTCAGGGTCCGTACGCGCTGCGCTCTGAAAACTCAGTATCCGCAAACTGCGAAGTCTGAGATTCTCAGGATTCAAAAACATATAACTCTGAAGGGTTCAGCATCCAGAAAATGACAAGTCTGAAAAATCAGGATCGGCAAAAAAATTGGTATGAAATTTCAGACAATCAGACTAAAATAGTCTGATAAAATCAACCCTGATGAGCACCCTCAGATATGTCAAGTAAAAATTCCAACAAGCCTAACACATCGCGAACCTCTGCCCGCCGTAGTTTTAGGAGCATGTCACATGTAGAGTTTAACGAGTTGCACTCCAGGGCTGTCACTGGATCGAATTGATACAATATGCTTTTATCGATCGATAAAATATGCTCTAATACTTCTATGGTATATCACGTAACCAGGTTTATCTTATCCAAATAGAATAGACCCTTATAGAGAATAAAATCACCCTGCATATAGCCACACGATGCTATTGGCTTTAAGGCATTATGGCACGCCAGTACCTCCCGAGCCTGATCTATGTTATAATTGTAATAATATGATAAAGTAAAGATAATGGAAAATGAGGAATAGGAAACCAAATGAGATGAGATAAAGACGAAATGAACCAGGATTAAAAATTATAATGAGATAGAGAAGAACTATAGAAATGAGAAAGAAGTGTAACGGGGTCGTACTCTTACGCTCGTAGTCACGCTGTGCGGCTATGTGGAGGAGCACCCGTAGAGTTGTTATCTTCGGGGTGGGGGAGAAGGTCTGGAAGAAGTCTACGTCCTCTCACTGGCTGAAGCCATGTGGTGTGAGCGGATTGCGTTCATAACAGAGGAAAAATGGTGTTTATCATATAGCGGCACGTGTGGCGTTGTTGTAGGCGAACTCCAGAACGCGTAGGTGCAAGCCCCATTTAGAGATGTCGTCCTTGCAGGCTGCGCATAGAAGTTGTTCTACAATCTGATTAAGGCGTCAGGTTTGGCGTAGGGAGCATTGTAGTATTCTTGGAGCAGTAACTGGCGTAAATGTAGGTAGGTAGGGACCTAGATCTTCGTTGATCCTTTCCGGTACGTGAGATAAGTGTCCCACTGTAGTAGATGTCGTTTCTCTCCCAAGGGAATCTCGAGGTCAATGGTGTACTTGTGTACGAAGAGTCACTTCATCCCTTCGAGTTGTATAGTGGCAACGTGTGCACGCCAGCTGCGAGCAACTACTTTGTTTTTATGTCCCAGCTTTTACCTAATGTCGTAGTGAAAATGTTTCTTGAGGAAGTCAATCCACCGGACCGGCG
Source organism: Closterium sp. NIES-67 (assembly GCA_027943415.1). NCBI lineage: Eukaryota > Viridiplantae > Streptophyta > Zygnematophyceae > Desmidiales > Closteriaceae > Closterium > Closterium sp. NIES-67. Next base: position 557,906 of record BQMB01001349.1, on the reverse strand, counting down.
TGTTGTAATAATTGGTGAAGCCTAGGAACTGCTATACAAATCCTTCACGTTCTCGGGCGTCTTCCACGTACGTACGTCTTGTATCTTCTTTGGGTCGACATGAACTCCTTGAGCGCTCATCATGTGTCTTAGGATTTGTGCTTTCTTGAAACCAATATCACTCCTGGATGATTTCACGTAGAAGGGCTCCTGTCGAAGGAGTTTGAAGACACGTCGTAGCTGTTTGACATGCTTCTTCATATTGCACGAGTAGATGAGGATGTAGTCCAGGGACACCACTATGCACTCATCCTGTAATGGTCGTAGAATGTTTCCATTTCGACTTTGAAGGTTGCCGATATGTTGGTGAGTCCGAACGACATTACCAGATACCCGTATGATCCGTAAAGGGTTCGGAAGGCTGTTTTATGGATGGAGGCGTCCACCATTCGTATCCGCTAGTATTCGGACCGCAAGTATAGCTTGGAAAATACCGTGGATCCTCGATCCGTGGAATAAGACATCTGGCTTTTATGGTCTGCTTGTTGAGAGCTCGATAGTCGATGCACATGCGCATGCTTCCGTCCGGTTTCAGTGTGAAGAGTACTGGGGCACATTATGGTGAAGTAGATGATTGGATAAGTCATTTCTCAAGCAGATACTCGATCTGTTTCTTCTTATCTACTAGCTCTGAAGGACTGAGCCATTATCGTGCTCGGAAGGTTGGTTTCAAACCTGGTTCCTGCGCGCGATATGGTGGTAGCTCATTGGGAAGATCATCGGGAAGAATATCCTGGAACTCTTCTAGTAATTTCTTGATATCCTGTGGAGGCTCCGATGCTTTCTTCCATCATCTTCCGCATATGTTGCTATATCCAAGAACTCATTGAATATGGTGCATGTCTCCACTATGATCTCTCGAATCTGACGAGTGTCGTTCCAGTTTGGTAGTTGGGCTCTCTTTCCTTTGTTGTAGATGCTTGGAGTGCGGTTGACCCAGTTGATCTTGGGGTTGATTTATTTAAGAAAGTCTCGTTCGAAGATTAAGTCAACTCCTTTTATATTTCTCATGGGAAGGACAGATTTCCAGGGAAGTGGTCCGATTTGTAGAGGCAACACTGCTTCGCGTTGACTGATACTATAACTTGCTGCCGTCCACCATCAGAGCAGAAAGTACCGAAGGCTTGTACTCTTCCCAAAGTCGTCGATTGATGTCTTGTCGCATACGGTATGTGATGCTCTGCTGTCCACGAGTGCTTGGAGGGGTCGCATTTTGCAGATGACCTCGAGCACGAGGGGTAGGCGTCGCTCGGAATACCCAAATATAGTTTAATTAATAAGGTCATAAGGTACATTCCAATATTCCGTACACACCTTTCTGTTGTTATCTACACTTGAGCTGGGAGCTGGCCGACGCTGCTTGGAGAAGGGTTCTTCTCCATGGCTAGGAGTTTCCTTGACGAGTGTGCGTGTCATCAATGCCGTTGAGCTAAATGCATCTGAGTAAGGAGTTCGAGTCTTCTGCAGCCTCTTGTAGCCCCCCAGCTTCCTCTTGAGCTGCTTCAAGTTTCTCGACGTCTTCCCTGGAGAAGGGTAGTCACAGAAGGTTGGTGTCGGGAGAGAACGTTGACTTCGTGGAAATGTCAGCTCCTTTCCACACTCCTGAATGCTTTCCCCAAGTTTTCTAGTACCAGTACAATCTTAAAAATTTTATGCTTCTTTTGGAGTCCCACCCATAATTTCTCCAAGGCTCGAGGCCCTCGAGAATCAAAAGTTTTCATTAAAGCATCGTTAACAGATAACTTTAACGAATCCTTATAATCTCTTAGGTCTTCCACGAGTTCCCCCATCGCAGCAGAGTTTTTTTTCGCGGAGTCGGATTTTTTTATCAACGATTTCCCTAGAAAAGACAAGTCGTGGGGCGGAGATGTTTCCACATCATTTCCTCCTGCTCGTGTCGAATGAGCTTCGTTGAAGTTGATTTTTCCGGGATCCCGCGGCCACTTTTGGATATTCCCTTTTTTGCCAGCTAGATCCATAATCACTGGCGATTCCCAGTTTTATATTTATTTTCCGATTGGCCAAAGAATTCCTGCCACTGTTGCGTGCTTGATACTCTGCACGTGCGACTTGCATTTTGTTGCAGTTGAAGATTCGATGGCCAGGCACTCCGCAAAAATTGCACGTGAAGTTGGCATTTTTTGGGCCTGTCGAATCTGTCTATCTCCATCGGGTCGGCGAACGTAGAGTGTGCCGATCGGTCGCCCAGTCACGTACAGCCGATGCGCGTCCATCGTGTTCCGGAGTTGACCATGTCAAACCGCTCTGCTGTTGATACGACGTCTCTGTAGCTTGTATAATTCGTCGCTGCCACCTGTCGCTTGACTTCGGTCTTCAGCCCAGCGAGGTACGACTGTACTGTTTTCCCTTCGGTCAAGTCTGGAATGCATTATAAGATTCCTCCAGATGCTGCATTTACCATGCTACACTCCCGAACTGTCGATTGCGATGATTTTTTCCCAGGCAAGGAAACCCAAATTTATCGGCTCGAAACATAGCAGCAGGTCGGGGCAGAACTGCTGCCACGTGTCTTTGTAGTGGATAAAAATACTTTTGCTGCCGATCCACTCGAGTGCCGGCCCTCGCATCAATATCGCCGCTAGTCGCACGCGCCGACCAACCCTAACCGGCGAGCTCCCTCCGACGTAAATTTCCATGCTCACGATGCATCTGCGGACGTCAGAATTTCGATTGCTCGGATAGAACGGTTCAGGTAGGCATGACTTCGGATCCTCGGAAAACTGCTACGAGTGTTGCGTTGTTGCCATTGTCATTTTGTGCTGCGCGCCGGCGAGGCGAGTTAGACCCTCCAACTCATTTTGCCAAGCTTCACAATCAGCTTGCATCTCCTCCTGTAGGGCGGCAATGCATGCAAAGAGCTGCTGGGTAACCTCGGCGCTGTGGAAGTTTGCCATCTTGTTCAAAACACGCGTGGAGGGGTTAATTTGAAAAATTGCGGAGCTGATGCTTACCAAAATTGGCGCCGAATAAGTCGCCCCTGGCGGTTTTTCGAGGCAGGTTTTCCCGCTTCTGCGGCTTAGCTGAGTACGACCGACTGAGAAAAGCTCTGATTACCAAGTGTCACAGGATCGAATTGGTCGAGAGAACATTGCACTATCGATCGAAACAAGGCGCTTTTATACTTCCAAGGTAAATCAGGTAACCATGTTTATCATATCCAAAAGGAATAGACCCTTCTAGAGAATAGAATAACGCGATGTATAGCCATACAAGGCTATTGGGACTAAAGGATTACGACATGATTACGTTGGATGTAGCGTGCCAGTACATCTTGAGCCTGGTTGGTGATATACCTATAATAATAATGAGAATGAGATAGAGAAGAAATATAGAAATGAGAACAAAGCGTAACAGGGTCGTACTCTCACTAGGGTGGCTACAATGACGACACTGCAGGCCCAACTTTCACAACTAGTGGCGAAGTTCAATACATTAGGAAGCGAAGTGTAGACGCTGCGCGACGAGAACTCGTCATTTCGCCAGGCACGGGGTGAAATGCGTCAGGGGCGGCCTGTTATGCAAGACGAAGATATTGCGAGCTAAACGAGGGCATTGGCGACACCTGAAGCAGTTGAAGGAAGCCACAGCGAGTCGCGGGTGGCCATTAACTTCAAACCACCCATGTCGCCCCCGTTCAACCCGACCGATAAATCTACTAGAGTGAGTGGGTGGCTGTTCTCTATGGAGCTTTTCTTCACAGCAGATAATGCATTATGTGTCAACTTGGATGTGTCGCTGTTGAGGGAACCTGTACTTGACTTGTGGCACATGCACCTGGACGAGGGAGAGGATGTGGCAGGGAATCAATGGGCAGTAGATGGGGAGCAAGGTGCATCAACGGCAACGGCAGAACGAGTGTTTGGATCGGCCACGATTCGCGTGTGGAAAGCGTGGGGCGAAGCTTTGAAGGGTCGTTTTGAGCACATATCCATGCGTGAAAATGCCCGCATGAAGCTTCGGATGTGACGTCGGCTGGGAGTTGTCCAAGAGCACACGGCATCGTCCCTGTCGCTCTGCGACCAAGTTGGAGGCATCAGCAAAGACAAGAATATCCATCGCTACATGGATGGTCTCAAGCCAGACATTCAGCAAGGGATTGTACGCATGGTGCATGTGCTAGACGTGCAGCGCAGACTTGCGCGGGCGGGTTTCCGGGAGGGAAACCGTTTTCAAGGCCATGACCAACACCACTCAATCAACGGCATGGAGGCATTTGCAGCCCCGGTATTTACCGGTCGTTGTTTCAAGTGCAACCAGTCGGGTCAGATGGCGAGGGATTGCCTGTAGCTGAAGAATAACTTCGCTAATGACAGGAAGCAGTCGGGAAATGGAAACAATCAGTATCTGATGGGCCGCCTACTGACTTGACTGCGACGACCAAACACCACCACCCCCACCAAGATATAGTGCCGATTTGGGCTATCGACCATTCCTAGCTGAATATGGGGGGTGAACCGGTTGATCACCTTGTGCTTGTTGAAGGGAGAGTTGGAGACACACGCATAAAAATATTTGTTGATCGCGAGGCGAGAAATAATTTGATGGATGTCACTAAGGCCAAGCTTTGACTTCAGCTGGAGCGCCGCATGCCGGAGATCGATGCACAGTTGGTCGACGACACCCCGTTGGCGATTCGCGAGCGCGTGCTTTAGGTGCAATTTACCTGGGGCGAAAATTATAGCTTTATGACAAAGATGCTGACTACAACACTTGATGGCTGCGACATGCTGCTGGGGCGCGATTGGCTGCAAGAATACAGCCTGAGCATTGATTGGAGACGGGCACCTGCCGCATCAATTGGAGTTGCGAGTGGCAACGATTCCCAAATGGAATAGTCCCAATCCGACCACGTCACGGTCTGGGGGCTCTGAACCAGGGCTATTTTTATCAGGCTTTTTCACTCTAAAAGTTTGATTGTCATACCTTTTTTTGAAGGGTACTGTGATTTTCATGGGCTGTAAATTTCCCACTCTGATGAAATCAGTGAACCGATTTAAGCACCCTAAAATCCGTCAACAGGAATCAGTGTTATATGTTAACGGGCTCTGTGATTTCAGGAAGGAATAAAAATTTCCCTGAGCCACACATGCATGCCTTGATTTCCAAAAAAAAAAAGCTAGGCTGCATGACAATGCTCATTGGCCCTTATCCAACATTTCCCTACCGTTATGCACTTCAATCTCGCACTAGACTCTTATGTGTGTGGGGCTGTATGGTCCAATACATACCTCCAGGTGTGGCTGCGGGCAAATTACCGAACGTGCTTGTACACCTCTGTGTTCCGAAAGACTCATATGCCCGGATCATCATGGATTATGAGACTCGTAACGTCTTATATGTCGGTGACTGCATTTTCTACAAAAACAGTTCCTCAACGCCTTCGAACAGGAAAGGGAACAACACTCGCAGGATCTTACCCGTTACAGCAGCGAACACAGTTTTGCTACCCCCAAAACAAAGCAAATGCAGTTGAAGAATATTACCCTTCTGCCAGTATGACAGAAGGCCCTTTTGCTGTTCATCCATCAACCATGTCGGCTCTTCTACTTAGTTCTACCAAGTCCAACCGAGCCTCGACAGAATTTCTTCGATTAATTTTCTCCCACCACAGTTGTCAGTGCAGCAGAAACTCTACTGTTCATTTCGCTCTCTGACCCTATCATCCGCCTGGATCACATGGTAGTCCGTGGAAGCTGGATCACATGACAGGGAGCGGCATCTACCAACCGGAATCACGTCCACCCACGTGGATTTGCAAGAAAGGCAACACTTGGCGTAAAGCATGCACGTAGAAATAAAGAGGAGTGTCGAAAGTTGCTTCGTAACTTAGTGATCTCATATACATGTTCCTGGTTACAATACATAGGGTTACAATATAACTACAATAGAACCTGTTATCTTTTGCAGCCTTAGTCGCCCTGCTTATAGTCGCCCACCGAGGAAATCTGTACCGTGATCAGAAGCAATGATTAAGGCAATCCAACAACCCACCAATGAAACGATGTCTGAAGATTTCAACGAACCACTTGTAGACCAATGCGAAGTTTCCATGGATCGCTAGGTTTTGATTTCGCCAACCAGTGGTGTAGTTAGACAGCACATCGGATTCGGCGCGCAATCTGCTTGCCACAGAGGCAACACGTCGAATTTACTTCGTACCCCCATGTGACTACGTGACTGGCCAGCCACAGAAGCATTGCGCGCCAGCTGTGGATAGCCATTGAGGCTGTGCCACATATTAAGGCACGCGCCTGTGGACATTGTGTGGTCAACCTCGCACCGCCCTCCAAACAGAGCCACCGACAATGCCTCGCTTGCGTTGTCGGGCCCATATTTCATCCTCGACGAAGCGGGCAACATGCAAGCATCCAGCCGCCAACCAACACCTTTGTCAAGCCGACATTGCGCGCTGGTGCTTTACGTGGTTCGGCATTATGCCGAGCCGCAGCACCATCGGTAAGAGTCTCAAGGTCGCTGACAAATGGGCTGCTGCTGCCAAAGACGAGGCATTTCGCTGTCGCGATGGGCAGCATCCCGACCTCAAAGAGGAGCTGAAAGTGTGATAATAAATGCAAGCCCTGCTGGTATTCCACTCACCCTCGGCTTGATCCAGTGTAAGGCGAAGTCTATTGCGCGCGAGCGGAACATTGAAGAATCTTTTAAATGTTCGATTACCTATGTGCACCGAGCAGTTACCTGAATGGGATTCCGCCATCTCAAGCGCAAAAGTGAAGCTGCTGACGCGGACATGACGGCAGTCACTTGGGCCCGCATGAAGCTTCCCGAGCTTCTTCTTTTCCTTGGCGTGTTCAACCATATTTGGCGAGAACTAGTTTCGTTACCATATTTGGCGAGAAGGGTGTTACCACCCACTTGGCGCAAAATACTGGCAATGCAACACAGAATGATGACACTCTGTAACGAACTTTCGCCTTAAGGTCACTTTTGCCCCACCTTCTGAGCTTTCACGTTTCTGTCGCGAGCCGCGCTGCAGATTCGGGTTACCCAAAGCAAGAAAGAGGTGTAGCTAGATGCCCCATGAAGCTCACCAAACATCCCCGCCATTTGTGGGCCAGTTTATGGCCCAGTTCGGCAGCAATACACTGGCCCGGTTTAGTGGCCATGCGAGGTTTCTGGATTATCCTAGGCACGACAAATGGCTGGGAGCCACAACAATTGATTGGGATGTTTGGTGAGCTTCGCGGGACTTCTAACTAGCTCACAAGTGGTTGGGAGAAAACTTGCGCCCGATTTTTGAGCATGCCTGCCAAAGCTTGGGAGCACGATGAGCAAGTTTGGTGTCTTCCCTTGGTTCCTCAATTCGTCTCACAACATTTTTCCAGCCAACCCCTCAGCGGCTATTTTTGGGGCGTTCGTACCGCGGTCTGTTGGAGGCTGATGGGGGACTTGGTGGTCCCCACTCCACACCCTTCCAACTACGAGAGTTGGGTTGGGTAACGGAGAAATGGACGGAGCGGAAAGGGCGTACTCAATCCAAGAATTACACTTGGGTGGCGCAAATGAAACAAGAGTAATGGGGAAGTTACACGGTGGTCGGAAAGAACCAACCAAATGCATTCCAAGTGGCGGAATACAGTACAATTTGGCCAACCAATTGTACTTGCAACTTGGTCGGCACTTTGACAGAAGGGAACAGCGGAAAATAGTCATTCGATATGTTCCAAATCATCGTCATTTGCACCGTCACTTGCATCTTGTTATGAATTAAAACTCAATAGCGCAATATTCAATAAGAGGAATGTGATTACAATGTGTCGATAGAAATGAGGCCTAGGCAATATATAGGTGTGTTGACCAGGGTTGAATGTCGAGGGTTGGACCAGTCAAGGGCTCGGTACTCCCGAGGGTGACGGGGTCAAAATGGGTTCAGGGCGACTCGGGATGAGGTTGAGGCCGAATAGGTCGTGGGGGGCTGGTTTTGGCGCGTGACTTGAGAGACGAGCCTGCAGAACCAAAGGGTTCGTATGTACTCGCTGAAGCGAGCCCCAATAAGAAATTGTAATTCCTTACACTCTCCCACCTTCTAAAGGAAGGCAATCCCTTTATCGAGGCCGAACATGTCAAACATATATTGTTATGTTTGTATAGACTGTATAGGTTTGTGTCTTAGAGGGTACAGCTTCTAGGTTATATTACCTTGTACTCTCCCATTCTTGTTCATTCTCTGATTCTAACATGGTATCATGAGTAGGTTAGGTCCATCTAGCCCGCCCGCTCTTCCGCCCTAGGCCCTAGCCGCCCTCGTGCCCATTACTAGCCGGGCCCCTTGCGCCCCTAGCTCCGTCGCGCCCTTCCTAGCCCCCCCCCCCCCCCCCTCCCCCGCGCCATCGTGCCCGTCCCAGCCGGCCCCCGTAGCCGTCGCGCCCATCGTACCTGGCCCCCTGAGCCGTCGCGCCCATCCTAGCCGGCCCCTCGCGCCGTCGTGCCCGTTCCTAGCCGGTCCTCTGAGCCGTCGCGCCCGTCCTAGTCGGCCCCTCACACCGTCGCGCCCGTTCCTAGCCGGCCCCCTGAACCGTCGCGCCCGCCCTAGCCGCCACCCCCCCTGAGCCGTCGCGCCCGTCTTAGCCGGCCCCTCGCGCCGTCACGCCCGTCCTAGCCAGCCCCCGTAGCCGTTGCACCCGTCCTAGCCGGCCCCCCGAGCCGTCGCGCCCGTCCTAGCCGGCCCCTCACGCCGCCGCGCCCGTTTCTAGCCAGCCCCCTGAGCCGTCGCGCCCGCCCTAGCCGGCCCCCTGAGCCGTCGCGCTTGTCCTAGCCGGCCCCTCGCGCCGTCCTGCCCGTCCTAGCCGGCCCCCTCAGCCGTCGCGCCCGCCCTAGCCGCTCCCCTGAGCCATCGCGCCCGTCCTAGCCGGCCCCTCGCGCCCGTTCCGGCCCTTGCGCCCGTTCCAGCTGGCCCCCGCGCCCGTTCTCGCCGGCCCCTCGCGCCCGTCCCGCTGGCCCCTCGCGCCCGTTCCTAGCCGGCCAGCGCGCCCTTTCTAGCCGGCCCCTCGCGCCCGTTTCTAGCTGGCCCCTCGCGCCCGTTCTAGCTGGCCCTGTGCGCCCATTCCTAGCCGGCCCTCATGCCCGTCCCTCACCAGTCTTCGCGTCCGGTCACCGGCAGGATGGGCACTCCCTGGCGGTCCACCTCGATGGTACGCTTCCCTGTCCTGACCCCCCTGCTGCCCTGCCCACTGACCTCTCGTCCGCTAACCGTGAGTCCGCTGCAGCTGCTGCCCTTGCCCGCTCAGTCTGGTTGTTGCGTGACGCCGTAGCGCAGCCTACGATCAGTCATGCCGTCCCCCTGTTTGAGCGCCCTCGCTTTCGGTCACTGACGACTGCGCAGGAGTTCCTAGATGCTGTTGTAAAGCGGTATTCCACCCCGCCCGCTGCCTGTGTAGGTCGCCTGATCCTGCCCATGCTCTTTCCTGACCTTGCGTCGTTCCCTACTGTCACTGACCTCGCCGCTCACCTACGCACGATAGACGTGACCTGGCGCTCTGCCTGCACTGAGACCCAGCTTAGAGCCTTTCAGCCGCCCCTCTGCTCTACCCTCTACTTGCTTGCCACCCGCCTCCCTGACCGTCTTGCTACTACCCGCGACCGCTTCCTTAGCATCCACCCCGGTGACCTCACCCTCACTGACTTTGTCGACACCCTGTCTGCCATAGAGACATGTCAGCGCTCTATCGCCCAGACCAGCGGTACTGTGCCGGTCCCTATCTTTCAGGGTTGTGCCCCCGCTCAGTGCACCTTCTCCGACGGTTCTGCTGCTGTGGCTGAGTCTGCAGCTGCAGCGCAGATCCGTTCTGGGAAGGGCCGCTGCCCCAAGGCTGGGCGCGGCGGTGGGGGTGACGGTGCAGGTGGAGGTGGTGGTGGAGTTGGGTTGCCTGGTGGTAGAGCTGACGAGGGGACCCTGACAGGTGCAGCCGAGCATTCACCTCAGCAGCCGCAGGTGTCGCAGCCGGACACGCACCAGCCGCAGCAGCAGCCCTCGCACCAGCCGCAGCAGCAGAGGCGGGCGGGTAGTCTCCCGCCCGGGTGGACTGGCACTGGTGGTGGCGCTGGACGTGGTGGTCGTGCGCGTGGTGGGCTTGCGCGTGGTGGGCTGCCGGGTGGCGGTTCGGGTGATGGGCGCTGCCAGTACGTGCTTCAGACTGGTCCTCGCCGTGGCTCCGTTTGCGGTAAGATCGGTCACACCTCCGTCCGCTGTTTCCGTCGCCTGGACGACCTGTTTCGTCAGCGCTTCGGCCCGTCGCCCAACCTCCCCGACTAGCACAGCTTGCTTCGCCGTAGCGTTCAGAATTTTTATTAGGACATGGATGAGATTGTTTCTGCCTTGCATGTGATGAATGCTGATGAATCTAGTGTGACTACTTCTTACTACCCCTTGTTGCCTAGTGTAGGCATGTCTAGTCCTGCCTCCCCTGCTGTGTCAGGCGTAGGATCCCCTGCTTTGTTTAGCCTTGGTTCTTCTGTCGCTGCTCCGACTCCGGATGTCACTGCCACGCTCTCCTTCACCTTGGACTCTGGCGCTTCTCGGTGTTTCTTTCGCGACTCCACTACGCTGACGCCGCTTCCTGCTCCTGCTGCAGTTCCCCTTGCCGACCCCTCCTCCGGCCCAGTAGTCGCCCGCAGTTCCACCACCCTTCCCTGTCCGGCGGTTCCTTCGGGCTCTCTTACAGGCCTGCACTTCCCCTCGTTCTCCAGGAACCTAGTTGGTGTTGGCTGCCTCCAAGACCTTGGCGTCACCACTACGTTCCCAGGTCACGAGCGGTATGCTGTCTGTACCGAGGCCGCCAATGGTGCTCCCCTCACCACACTCCCCCGGGACCTGGTGTCTGGACTGTTCACATTGGACACCGCGACCCCCCCGGTTGGGATGTCCCCTCAGGTGTCTGCGTCTACCCAGGTTGCTGCTGCCTGCTCCTGTCGGTCGCTCACTCACCCGACACTACTGTGGCACCACCGTCTAGGTCACTCATCCCTTCCGAGTCAGCGTCACATGTCACAGCACGGTCTAGTCCTAGGTCTCCCAGGGTTGTTCCCCGAGTTGCCCTCCTCCCCAGCACCACCGTGCACACCCTGTGTCGAGGGCCGGCTCTGCCGTGCCCCTCACTCCTCCTCGTTCCCCCCTACCACCGCACCGCTACAAACTCTGCACATGGACGTCTGAGGCCCCGCCCCCGTCCATGGGCCGTGTCAAGAGCGCTACTTCCTAGTGCTTGTCGACGACTACACCCGCTACACCACCGTCTTTCCCCTTGAGCGGAAGGCCGACGTGCCTGACGTTCTCATCCCGTGGCTTGTCTCTGCACGTGTCCACCGCGGTCTCCCTGTCTTGCGTCTCCACTCTGACCGTGGCGGCGAGTTTGCCTCCAGCGTTCTTGGTCGTTTCTGTCGTGCTGAGGCCATCACCCAGACGTTCACCTTGCCGGACTCCCCCCTGCAGAATGGGGTCGCTGAGCAACACATCGGTTTGGTCATGGAGGTGGCTCGTACCTCCATGATCCATGCCGGTGCACCCCATTTTCTGTGGCCGTTCGCCGTTCGCTACGCCGCTCATCAGCTAAACCTGTGGCCGCACCCCTAGCAGCCGCAGGTTTCGCCGACCCTCCTCTGGACCAGGGCTCCTGGTGATGCGTCTGCGCTCCACGTCTAGGGCTGCCTTGCTCACGTTCGTGCCTCTGGCACAGACAAGCTCACTGCCCGCACTGTCCCCTGTGTCTTCCTCGGTTTCCCCCTAGACTCCTCCGATGGGCACTTCTACCACCCGCAGTCTCACCGGTTCTTTCACTCCTGCGACGTCACCTTTGACAAGTCCGTCTCCTTCTACCGACGCTTCTCCCACCAAGGTCCCCCGGTTACTCCCCCCCTCTTCCTAGTCCCCTCTTCCCCGGTGGCCCCTGCCCCTCCCCCTCCCCCTCCCCGTCCTGCACTGTCTGGTGTGTCCCACGTCACCCCCTTCACATCGGTTGTCCCGGTCAAGGAGTCTGCTGACTCTGGTGGTCCTGCGGCGCAACCCTCGCCACCTGTACCTCCCCACGTGTCTTCTCCTCTGCCGCCTCCGCAGCAGCCGTCGCCACCGCTGTCGCAGCTGCCGTCCCCGCCGCAGCCGTCACAGCAGCAGTTCGTTGACTCTCGGGGTGCTGACGGTGGGGTGGGTAATAGTTCTGGGGTTCCTGTCGTGGCTTGTCCCGGTGGGCCTGGGGGTGGTACCGGTGCTCGAGGGGCTTCGGGCTCTGGGGGTGCAGGAGTGGAGTGTTCCGGAGGTAGCAGTTGAGCAGCTTGCGGCCCCGGTATCGGTGTTGTGCCACCGCAGCCGTAGTCACCGCCAGTGTCAGCCCTTCGCCTGCTCGGCCTTCCGTCCCCTGACCATGCGTCTGTTCCTCTCTTGCCGTCCCCTCCTCTTCCTGTCTACGGCCTTCTATTCCCTCCCCCTGACTCGTCTCCGGCTCGTCTTCCCCCTCGTTCCCCTCCTGTGTCTCCTCCTCTGTCTCTTGACCCGACGCCTCCGTCTCACGTCTGGTCTCGCCGTCCCTCCCATGCTCGCCCTATCTCCCCTGTCCCGCGCTCTCACCCTATGTTGCTTCGTTCCAACGTGTCTCGTCCTCCCCTCCTGCCGTCGCCTCCTCCGTCCTCCCCTGTTGTTGCGCCTCCCCCTCTGTCTGACTACCTTCGTACCGCTTGTCCTCTTGTTCCTCGGGTCCTTGCCTCTCTCATTACCGACCCGCCTGTTCCGGTTTCGCGTTTTGACGCTCTTGTCGCTGCGGTCGCTGACTTCACCTTGACTACGCCACCGCTCTGGTCTCCGACTCTGCCTGTCCTCCGTCTGTCGGGGGTGCTCTTGCCCTCGGTAGTGACGTCCTGGAGGACTGCCAGTACAAGCTTGCTTTCCTGTCCGAGGCTGCTCCCCATCTCTGTTCCATGCTGCTAGTCCCTGAGGGTGACCCCAACGCTTTCGACATCCTGACCCCTCGCACTTACGCTGAGGCAGTCTGAGGACCTTGGGCCTCTCAGTAGAAAGCTGCCACATAGCAGGAGATGGCATCTTGGAGATCCACCGGCACCTACGTTGATGCACTTCCCCCAGCTGTGATGAACGTAGCCGATGGCCGCTGGCTCTTCAAGGTGAAGCGCCTTCCTGGAGAGCCGCCTGTGTTCAAGGCGCGCTACGTGGCTAGAGGCTTCAGTCGGCGTGAGGGGGTGGACTTCTTTCAGACTTTCGCTCCGTTCCCGAAGATGACTACTCTTCGGGTGCTGCTATACGTAGCAGCTCAGCGTGACTACGAGCTTCACTCCCTCGACTTCTCCACTGCGTTTCTTCGGGGCAGTCTACATGAGAAGGTCTACCTGGGCCGCCCTCAGGGTTTCACTGGTACCTTCCCTTCTGGGACCCAGTGGCTCCTGTGGCGCCCCGTCTACGGCCTGCGGCAGGCTCCCCATGAGTGGCATGACACGCTGCGTGCTACCCTTGCTGACCTGTAGTTCTTTCTGTCCTCTACAGACCCCTCGCTCTTTGTTAGTACTGGCCAGACTCCGTTCTACATCCTTGTTTACGTAGACGACCTGGTCTTCGCCACTGCAGACAGGGACGCATTGGCCTCGGTGAAGGCAGAGCTGCTGAAGAGACACACCTGCACTGACCTTGGAGAACTGTGCCACTACCTTGGCTTGCAGATCTCCAGGGACAGAGCAGCGCGCACCATCACCCTCACTCAGTCACACTTGGTGCGCCAGGTCCTTCAGAGGTTCAGCCTTCAGTTCTCCTCTGCATAGCCCACCCCTCTGCGTATAGACCACAGGCTCTCTGCTCCAGTTTTTGAGGATTCAGTAGAGCCCAGGGGCCCTTACGCAGAGCTGGTGGGTTGCCTCATGTACCTGATGACTTGCACTCGCCCAGATCTCGCATACCCTCTCAGCATCCTGGCTCGCTTTGTGGCCACAGGCAGACACCGACCTCAGTACTGGTCTGTCGCTAAGAGGGTTTTGCGTTATCTTGCAAGTACATCGGGCATGGGGTTAGTGCTAGGAGGGCGCATGCCAGTGGTCCTTACTGGGCACATAGACGCTTCATGGGCAGACGACGCCGAGACCCTTAGGTCCTCGCAGGGCTACTGCTTTAGCCTTGGTTCAGGTGCTGTCTCGTGGAGAGCTACCCGCTCCTCGTCTGTTGCCCAGTCTAGCTGTGAGGCCGAGATCTACGCCGGTGCCATGGCGGCACAGGAGCTGCACTGGCTGACCTTCTTGCTCACTGAATTAGGTGAGCGGCCTAGCTCTGCCCCGGTCCTGTACGCTGACAATAGGGCCATGATCCTCCTGTGTCAGGAGCTGCGACTCGAGGGCAGAGTGAAGCACATCCAGCTGCAGTACTTCCTCCTGCGTGAGCTATAGCAGTGCCGCCAGGCTCGCGTAGTACACTTGGCCTCCGGTGCCAACACAGCTGATATATTTACGAAGGCGCTTGTGCCTAAAGATCATCAGCGGTACTGTGTACAGCTAGGTCTTGTTCCTATAGCCTCTCACTTGCTAGGGCCCTGACTGTGAATATACCTTTTCTATATTTTATTCTGACTGGCCTTGTGGCCTCTTCCTGTGGCTGGACTAGTAGTGCCACCCTGGTTTTGCTTTTGTCTTGTGTATGTACTCGTTTGACTGGTCTTTAGACCCTTGCCTCAGAGGTCCGACTAGTAGTGCCACCCTGAGCCGCTCGTTCTCTCGTTAGGAACTGCTCCTATACAGTCTAGGGGGTGTGTCAAACATATATTGTTATGTTTGTATAGATTGTATAGGTTTGTGTCTTAGAGGGTACAGCTTCTAGTTTATATTACCTTGTACTCTCCCATTCTAGTTCATTCTCTTATTCTAACAGAACAGTCATTTAAAGTAATCCCCGATGTGACTATAAGTCTTTAGCACTGTGACGAGCGTAATGATTACGCAGCCTGACGAGGTCTCCAGTTCGAACAGTGATCAAGTGTTAGAAAACGTCGAAACGATCGCTTTTAATCTCAGCCGTTGAAGATGGTCGAGTTATTCAGCTGACCGACGGGTAAGGGTAAATACTCCTGTGAGAGCCTTGTGAACAATGAAAACTGTTGATGGGCGATTGATGATGGCGCGTGGCTGATAGAGAAAACCCCGTAATGATAAAGGCGAATAACGTGGATGGTAGAAATGAAAACCCGTGCACCAAACGCGAGGACGTTCATGTCACATGCGAGATCACGCGTCCTTGTCACACAAAAAGTCAGCGAACTCCATCAACGAGGTGACGAAGCAGATGCGGAAGCATAACGGAGATGAATGTCGATCGAAAATGGATGATGGAACACGCCGGAAGGGTCTTGGGAAATTTGCAGCACAGCCGCACTTCTCCCCCCCTCCAAGAAGAAACAGCTCCCAACTTCCCAGGTAAAGCTGTAGGAAATCCAATGCTCCAGGGTAGTTGAATACCCGACGCTGCTGCGGAAAATTCTCATACCCAGCTTCGAAGAGGCCGTTGAAATATATATCCCAGCAACGAAACACAAACCATGATGACTCCCTATCTGTTTCCAATAAATATTTTATTCATGATAAACCGCTTCGAAGGGCACATTGCACACGAGTCAGCACACTACTTTCAACGCAGCTCCCAACTGCCGAAATTCTTGTGCAGTGGATCCGATACTGCTCCTGACGAGTGGCGATTGTGGTCGGGGTCGTGTTCACACAGGCAAGCGAAGGTAAGTGAACAGTCAACGAGGACGATAACGAGTGTTGGCAAGAGGTTGACGACGCTGGTGATGAAAAGAAACCTGTACCAAACCTCTTCAATGAATAACCTCGAGATAAACTCAGGGTCAAACGATGCCAGCTCCATCAGCTACTTTGTCCGTACCATGCCGAAGCATTCGGGAAGAACCGAAACAGCTGCTGCTCTCCTTCCCGCCCATGTGACCCAAAATTTCCGCAAATGTCGGTCGATGTTGCTCGTACCCCTAAAGATAGCCAGCTCCCCAAGCCTCACCAGTGCCCCCACCTCCCGCCACTGCCGAGGCCCCACGACCATTGCAGTGCCGAGTGGGGCGGCCGGGGGCGGTGGCTACTGCAGCAGTCTTAGTGACAAAGGCAGAGGCGTCAGGGATAGGGAGTTGGGGCTGAGGGCAACCCTGAAAGATAGAGGCCGCCACCAAGTCGGTGGTCTGAGCGATGGCATGGAGGCGGGTCTCTACCTTTGTCATGGAGGAGGAGAAGAGGTCGACAGTGAGTTCATTGGGGTGCAGTGCGAGGAGGGCGTCGTGCGCAGGGGCGAGGCGGTCAGGGAGGCGGGTAGCGAGGAGTTAAAGAGTGATGCGAGATGAGGTTCGCGACTGTGGAGAAGGAGGCCAGGTTGGGAAAGAGGAATGGGAGGAGGAGGCAGCCAAGAGTGGCAGAGGATGGGGTCAAGTAGCAAGTGGTGATCGCGTCCCAGAGGTGTTGAGCCACCTCCTGCATCTCGAAGTGGGCGTGCTTGTCAACTGGCAAGCACCGGGTGATGGCCACCGGGCAGCAGCATCACGAGATTCCCAAACGGAGCAGGCCGACTGGGCAGCTGTGAACGCTTCACATAGCGCTGACATCAACTCAGGGCTAAGGGGAGCAAGGGGGGGGGGGAGGGGGGGAGGAGGGGGGGGGGTGCGGACAGCTCACCAACCACGTGGGTCGCCAGTGCCTTGCTGGAGAGCATGGAGCCATGCCGAGAAGCTCGCAGTGCGTCCCTTGGCGTCCAGTTAAAGTACAAACACTGACGCTGGAGGGGTCGTCATGTTGGCAAGAGGACGTGCCTGAACAGGAGCAGGGGACGGCAGGGTCAGCGGACAACGGTAGACCCGACAGCAGCACCAGTGGTAGGGCTGGTGACAGGTCCAGTGGCAGCTCTGACGGGTGCAGCGGTGGCGGCTGCTCTGGCGGCTGCGGTGGGCCGGCGGTATATGGCTGGTAGCTGGTGGTGGGCAGCTGCAGCTGGCTGCTGGCAGCTAGTGGCTGGTGGCCGGCAGCTAGCGGCTGGCAGCGGCAGCTGGTAGCTGGCGGCTGGCGGCAGCAGCTGGTATAGCTGGCAGCTGGTGGCCGGCAGCTGGCAGCTGGCTGCTAGGGGCAGGCAACTGGCAGCTGGCGGCTGGCGGCTGGCGGCTGGCTGCAAGTGGCAGGTGAGCTGCGAGCGGCGAGCAGCTGGCTGCGAGCTGGCAGCAGTGAGCTAGCGGTGGCAAGCTGCTGGCAGCGGGCTGGCGGCGGCGAGCCGCTGGCGGCGAGCTGGCCGGGGGCGGGCGCTGGCAAGCAGCGGGCACGAGCGAGGAGCAGTTGGCGAGCGGCTGGCAGCCGCAGCGAGCGGCAGTGGCGAGCTGCAGGCGGCAGGGCTGGAGGCTGCGGGCTGTGCTGGCAGCGAGCAGCGGGCAGGGCACGGCAGCGGCGCGCAGCTGGCGGTGAGCAGCGCGCTGCGCGCTGGCATCTCGCAGAGCGGGCGGCACGGAGCCGGCGGCGAGCAGCTGGCGGACCAGCAGCGCGTACAGCGGGCGGCGCCCAGCTGGCGATGAGCTGTGGGCAGCACGGAGGCAGGGTGGCAGCCTAGGTCTAGAGCACAAACTAGGGCACAGGCTAGGGTGGCAGACAAAAGCCTAACATAGGTAAGCTAGGGTGGGAGAGGAGTGGGGAGCACCTAGGGCGGAAGCGTGGCTGCTAGTGTTAGCGTTCATACAGTATATGTGTTAGGAATATATGAAAGGTAGCCTTGCTAGGGTTCAGGTTATACAGGGTACAACACTTAGATATCGCTATGTGCCTTGCCTTGCCTAGTCAACTTTTATTGCGATATGGTATCACACTAGGTTAGCTCCTAGCCATCGCACTTCGGCCCTAGGTACTCCTCTCCCACCCTAGCTTACCTCCTCAGACTAGGTTAAGACCTAGTCTCTCACCCTAGCTTGCGCCCTAGCCCTAGGCTGCTGCCACGTTGTCGCATTGCCCACTGCTCATTGCCATCTCGTTGCCGTCAGCACCGCACTAGCCACTGCCAGCTCTCCGCTGCCAGCAACTCGCACGCAGCTCGCCGCCACCAGCTTACCACCAGCATGCTCGCTGCCCGCTCGCTCCCGGCAGCCCGCTGCCAGCTCGCCGCCAGTTCGCCACCAGCTTGCTGCCGCCAGCCCGCCCCTACTGGCCCGCTGCCAACCAACTGCCTGCCGAGGCTGCTGGCCTGCTACAGCTACTGCAGCCAGCCTGCCACTACTGCAGGCCTGCCGCTGCCACTGCTGCCAGCCTGCCTGCCCTCCAGCTTGCCGCCAGCCTGCTGCTGCTGCCAGCCTGCCAGCCTGTTGCCAGCTGCTGGCACCAACCTGCCTGCCTGCCCTCTCTCCTTGTCAAATGTGTCAACTTAGATTAGCGCGCATCATAGTCCAGAACCATAGCAAACTTATAGTGTTGCAACTATGTCGACAGGAGTACAACAGATGCTGACCCTGTAGCATCCATATACCCCCGCTCGGATTTTTTATTAACCTGCCCAAGCAAGCGTATACGTAACATATGCAGATAGATAAAAGCTAGCGTATAAAATGTCATACGCGTGTAAAAAAACACAGGGTTTAACCTTGTTGGTGGTTGATTTGAGTTCCCTCCCTGGCCGTTTTTGGCCTCCAACAGGTTGGATCTCGATCACTGGCACCCCAACAGTCTTGGCTCCACATTGACCAAGATTATCGGAACCACTAAAACTTGAGCCAACCCAGCTTATTGGTGGGTGCCAATCATCTTGGCCTAGGAACCAACCAACCCCCCCATCTCCCTCTCATTCCGATTCAGCTAAATAGCTTTCTGAGTTAAATGGGCCTTGCGGGAGGGGTAGAGGAGAGGGGAGAAAGTGGATGAGTGTGAGAGGGAGAGAGATGGAGGGGACATATTGTGGTCTCAGCTTATCTAGTGTATGCAAGGAATGTTAGAGTGCCAGGCTGGATGTAAATAGAGAGAGAGAGAGAGAGAGAGAGAGAGAGAGAGAGAGAGAGAGAGAGAGAGAGAGAGAGAGAGAGAGAGAGAGAGAGAGAGAGAGAAAGAGAGAGAATGAGAGAATGGGAGAGAGAGAGATAGAGGGAGAGAGAGAGAGAGAGAGAGAGAGAGAGAGAGAGAGAGAGAGAGAGAGAAAGAGTTACTCCCGTGTGACTCCGTGGGAATCCCGTGTGACTCCTGTGGGACTCCCGTGTGACTCCCTGGGACTCCCGTGTGACTCCCTGGGACTCCCGTGTGACTCCCTGGGGCTCCCGTGTGACTCCCATGGGACTCCCATGAGACTTCCACGGGGCTTCAATGGGCCTTCCATAGATCTTGCCCCCAGCTAATAAACACATACACGCATACATAGCTTCTCCCACTATCACGTTGTTGCCAAGGAAGAGGCGGTAGGGTGACGTGCAGCAGAGGATACTTTGCACCAACGTACTCCCCCTCAACATGCCGACTCTTCAATCTCCCATCTTAACTCAAACTCATGCCACTCATCCTCACACACCGCCAATGAGGTTCCTCTGCCAATCGCTTGGTGAGGAAATCAGCCGGCTGTTGGTGAGTCTTGATGTAGATGGGGTTCACCACCCCTCGCTTTACTTCCTTGCGTAGCCAGTGCCATTTGATCCACATATGCTTGTTGAGACCATGGAGCACTGCATTCTTCGCCACGGCAAATGCCCCTTAGCTGTCACTATGTAGCGGCGTCGGCACTTGCTGTTCTTGCCCAATCTCCTCCAAGAGCCTCCGTAGCCATAGGACTTCCTTCACTGCATGATAGAGTGCCATGTAATCTGATTCTACAGAGGAAAGAGTAGTCTCATTCTACTTCTTAGATTCCCAACTCACTGGTCCCCTCCCACCATACACACATATCCTCCAACCGATGAGGAGTCTTCAGCTTCAGAGGCCCACGACACATCAGCAAAACATGACAAGAAGAGATGATTTTCACCAAGTCGTGCCTCCTTCTCTTGTAGGACCTCCACTCCCTTTTGCTTCTGTTGAGCAGAAGCAGAGTATTGAACTCCAACCGTGGGATAGGAGTTTAGATACTTAACCACTCTTTTTGCAGCATCCACTTGCTCTTCGTTTGGGTTTTGAACAACCCTTGCAAGCTGCCCTACAGCAAAGGAGATATCAGGTCTTGTACGTACCCCAGCATAGAGTAAGCTGCCCACCAGAGACTGGAAGTAGAGTTGCTATATTCCTTCCTACCTCCAGCTTGTACTTCTCAGCCAGTTGGGTGATGTACTTCTCTTGGTGCAGCTTCAGCCACTGGTGGCTTTTGTCCCTTTCAATGAGCATACCAAGATAGTAGCTAGCAGCTCCCAAGTCCTCACACTGAAATGCTGCCATCAGTTGCTGCTGCACCTCTTGTATCTCCTTCAAGCTGCTGCTGAGTAGGAGAATATCATCGACATAGACTAGAAAGAGCACCATACTCTCTTTCTCCCCTTTCAGAAAAAGGCTCTCATCGTAGCTGCTTGCCTTGAAGCCCATCTCCTCAAGAGTAGTTGACAGCTTCCGGTACCAGCACCGTGGTGCTTGCATGAGGCCATAGATGGCCTTTTTAAGCTTGCACACTCTCCCGGTTCCATCTTCATATCCTGGTGGCTGCTGCATGTATACCTCCTCCTCAATAATCCCGTTGAGAAACACCATTGTTACATTCATTTGCACGATGTACCATCCGCACACGACCCCGTTTGCTAGCAGGACTCTGAAGGTTGGGGCCTTGGCTGTGGGGGCAAAAACTTCGTTGTAGTCAAGCTTCTCCTGCTTTTGAAACCCCTTGGCCACCAATCGACTCTTGTAAACAGTAGCCTCTCCCTTGTCATTTTTCTTGATCCTCGCCAAGCACTTGCATTCCGCTGCTTGCTTCCCATCCGGTAAATCAACCTTCTCCCAAGTCCCATTTTTCAGTGGACTCATGTGCTCCTTCTCCCTATAGGGAAGTCACTTCTCTCTGTCCGGTCCAGCTAAGGCCTCATCTATGTTTTCTGGTTGAATGATCAAGGGGGTAAGAAAGCAATATGCTGGCTCCCCTTTATCCTCCCATTTGTGCCCACTTCTAAGGATGAGCATGGCATCTCCTTTCGGCTGTTTGCCTAGCGTTTCTCCTCGAGACTTCAGCTTCATTGCTGCTGCCCTGAAGTGTGTGGTCATGGAAGGAGTAGCTTCATGGCCTTTGGTTGTACCCATCCTCTGCGTTCGCATGATTGGGAGGTTTGGGGCCTTGACCCTTTGCATAGGGTGAAATTTGTTAGCTGCTTCTTGGGCCTCCGATTCAATCCCCGCTTCCTTACTGGATGTCGCTTCTCTGCATCATCCTTGGCCATCTCGGAGGACGGGATCGGTTCATTTGCACCTGGTTCCTCCATCTCACGTTCAAAGTTCCAAGAGATGCGCATTAGCTGTTGTGCATTGTCCTCTTGCTGCTGCTTCTCCCAGCTTCCATACATCACTCTTTCGAGGAACTTGACGTCCCTGCTGTTGAAGTACACCTCCTTAGCTGGTTCCCACAGCAACCATCCCTTGCTCTCGGCTGCAAATCCAAGATGCACACACCACCTAACCGTTGCCCCGAGTTTGTTTCTGTGATGCTTTGGGACATGGGCAACTGCCATGCACCCAAACACCCTTAAAATATCGATGGGTGGCGTTCCCTTGAGCCACCTTGCCATTGGAACCCATGTATCATTGGCTACTTTGGTGAATACTCGATTTTTTGCGACCGTAGCATGCCTTACAGCATGGGGCCATTTGGAGTTGCCAAGCCCTGACTCAATGAGGAGTCCCCTAGCTGCATCAATAATTGTCCAATTTGCCCTCTCCGCTACGCCATTGGATTAAGGAGCGGTGGTAAGCTCTCTTAGAATCCTTTTCTTCTTCAGCCACTTGGTAAGTTCTCCTCCAAGGAATTCACCTCCTCTATCCGTCCGTATCGTCTTAACCTTATGGTCGGATTGAGTTTCTACCACTGGAAGCCACTCATCCATTATCATGGCAGCTGTATAATCCTTGTGCTTGAGCGGTTATGCCCATACAACTCTGGTCCAGTCATCTACGATGGTAAGGAAGAACCTTTCCCCTCTATCTCCCTGCACTGGAAGCAGGCCGACAAGGTCCATGTGCACTAGCTGGAGTGGCTTCTTGGTGCGACCAACTACACCATGAAAAGGAAACCTTGTGAATTTGCTCAGTAGGCAATTTTCACATCTGTGACTAGGTGGGCTACCCTCTAGGACTAGCCCCTTCACTGCTTCTTGCTTGTGTAGCTGCTGCAGTATGGACATGGCCACATGTCCCAACCTGCGATGAGCTGTTATCCAATCAGTCTCGCTGCTTCTTGCTTATACTTTTTCTCCCTCAGCAACTACAGCATTACACTCCCCCTGGAGTGTATGCTTCTTGTCTCCCAAAGGCACCACCGGGAGCTGCCACATAGACCTGTAAATGTCTCTGCTCTTATGTAAGTCCCAAAGTATCTTCTTACTGAACTGCCCTTTGAAGGTTTTAGCTCCTTCGGTACTCGTGCTTACCCCTGCCTTGCCCAGCTTCCTCAAGGAGATGAGATTTGTTTTGAGCTCTGGGAATAGTAGCAACTCCTCTAGTATCATTGGCTTTCCATCTGTTCCCTTAAATGCAGCCCTTCCAGCACCAGTTACTTTTAGTGCATGGCCCGAGGCAGCCCTGACCTCGGAAATAGGGGCCGTTATGAGCTGGTCCAGCAGCTCTGCTTGCGGGGTTATTGTCCAAGCGACACCTGATCCAAGATCCAAGTGTGAAGGGGATGTAACTCTTCTCCCACCTTAGCAGCTATTGCTCCATTGTCCCCTTCCTCCCCCACGTGATAGAACTGCCCAGCCTCTTGCTCATACTCCTCATCTCCACTCTCTTCGCCCTCATTTGCATCTGCTACCGCTCCGGCACCATTTTCTTTATGAGTCCTGTTGGTTGGATTCCACCACTCAGGTTTGGTTCTGCATTTGAACCAAGGGTGCCCCACCTTCTGGCAGTGCCAACACTTCCCTTCCATCCTTGTGTTGGTTCCTCTCAAAGTCTTTCCTCCTCTAGAAAATCTGCTGCCACGTCCCTGTCCCCTTCGTCCTTGTTGATGATAATGTTCAACATCGACCCTTCCACCCCTTCCTCCTCCTTGCCAACCACGCCTCCTGCCCCTCCTAACCCGTTGCATTGCACAGCTGCTGCTCGCTCCCCCTCAAAACTGGAACCTCCAGAAGTCTTCTTCTAGGATCTTTGATCGTACCCATTCGAGGGTCCATAGGTTCTGGTTTTGGGGAAGACTGAGACCGCTGGTG
Organism: Closterium sp. NIES-67; assembly: GCA_027943415.1. NCBI lineage: Eukaryota > Viridiplantae > Streptophyta > Zygnematophyceae > Desmidiales > Closteriaceae > Closterium > Closterium sp. NIES-67. The sequence continues at coordinate 534,513 of BQMB01001349.1, read as the reverse complement.
AACTGAAGCCATGACTCAGAGAGTAGGGAGAGCATCTTGAGGCACTTTGTTTGTTCCGGGTAGGCAATGCCGGCGATGGTCAGCTTGGCGTACAGGTCTCTCATCTTATCGAGGACGGGTGCACTGGTTCTCCTTCTCTCAGCTTCAAGGAGGACATCTCCGTTTCCAACATTAAGGTGGCAACAATAGAGGTAGGTGCATGAAGATTTTTTAGCACAGCCCATTCCTTTAGGCCACCCTCCTCCTCCGGTAGTAGGTGCATAATGTGCTGTCTTTGATCCAGCTCCAGACTTTGCGAAAGTAAGTAGTATCCAGCAGTTGATCTCTCCTCCCAATCCCTCTTCAAGGTCGTTTCACTAGGTAGCTTTTCGACTCCTGTCATGAGCTTGAGAAGTCGGATCTGTCGGAAATACAGCTGCATTTTCCATTCCCAGTCTTCATATCCCTCCCCATTGAACTTTTCAACGGTGAAATTGCGCAGCACCTCCTTGAGTAGTGAGCCCTAGCTTGTCCGTGCTCCCATTTGCACTGGGATGCCAGACTCCTCGCTCGTACTACTCGCTGGTGCTGATGAGCCTCCTTCTCCCATTGTTCCCATGCCCAGCGGTAATCCAAAATGCTAAGAACCAGGCTCTGATACCACTTGCTACAAAATAGGAGGCAAATAACACTCTATGAAAAGGGATTCAGGCATACAAGACTTGCTGCAGGTGGCCCCCAAGACTTGCTCCAGGTGTCATAGCTCGTCTATGAGATCGCATCCCTCAACTCGTGCCATACCCCTGCTGGACTACGACATCGAGTGGGGTGCAATGGTGGCATCGTGGCGAGCAAAAAAGAAGAGGCGGCCAGCAAAGGAGGTCGTCATGGCACAGGCGGCACCGCCGATGAAGCGCAAGAGTTTGGAAGCAGTAAGAGCAGCCAAGAGAGCCACAACTTCATCAGAAACAGCTGCAAGGTAGGCAGCAGCTCTGGCGGAAGCAGAGGCGGCTAGGGAGGCCGAGCCAGGTTTTGCCTATTGGAAGTGCAAGGCGAAGGGCAAGGCGCCAGCAGCAGAGGTGGAAGAAGACAGTGAGGAGGACAAGTAGGATAACCCTTTTGCATCTGACAGTGAAGTTGAAGAGCGATGCTCCAAGCCTTGCGAAGAGGGAGCCGTACCGTGGCTTGTTGTGAACTGTAATCCAGTGGTCCGCCCATTTGCTGTAGCTATTTTGTAGAGCTGCAGTGCAGCATGTTCGATAGCAATAGCAGTAGGCTCTGTAGGCTTAGCTCGGTAGCCTTACTAATGTCTTGGTAGAATCTTTGCTCTGAATGCAACATTTATAGGCCGACTACTTTATAGCGTTAAAATATTTCGTCTGAAACTTAAGACTGGCCATGCAATCTCGTCTGAAACTAGACACAGACCACTTCCATAATTTCGTCTGGCTGTCAGACGGTGGCAAAAAAATTCGTCTGAAGATCAGACACCTCTAAATCCTAGCGAGGACCCTGAACGCGATGTGACCAAAAAGGATTGCATAAAATATGTTTTAATGTACGAAAAAAGTAAGGGATTGCAGTAATGTCCACATGAATTGGCAACGAGTGTGCGTTTTCAGTTCACGCTTTAGAAGTTGGCATTTCGATGTGCTGGCACTCCACTTGCGAAAATCCCTCTCTCGTGAGCTAGTTCGTGCTTTCGCTCCATGTTTGGTTTTGCTTTTTCAACCCCTGCCCACACGCATTGCTTTGGGCAGCGCAAAATGTACTGGGACGTCAGCTCCTCTGCGCCCTATTTTCCGTTGAACAAAGACAGTCCGTCTACAATAGTTATTATATGTGATAACTACACTAAGCCGTCGCTGACGTCCCGGGACGTCACTCTCGGTTTCAATTTATACACCCCCTTAGGACGTGGTGATAACTTTGCGTGCTGATGCGATGCATCACCAGCTGTCACGTTAGGCTGGCAAATAACGGAGATTCTCTATGCCTTGGCTCGTCCTAGCCCATTAGTGGTCGATAAACTGACCCTCTACCAAGTCATGGGCATGCGTGCCAAGGCGTGCCATACAGCGCGCCAAGCTCGCGAACAAAGCGAACTCACATCAAAATTGAGGAACTCTCGCAATGTCAGTAATCACATGCACACCAAACGTTTTTCGCCATTAAGCTTTCGTGAAGATCGCGCGCATGCTCCCTATCCAAGAACCAACAGATGGGAAAACATGACGCGTTGGTTTGTGTGTCCTGGTTTCGTGAATTCTGGATTGTGATCTTGGTTTCCCTATTTTTGGCACACCTTGTTCTCAGAATAACGCAATGACTAGAAGGAGGGGATACAAGGGAATATATGGTTGGTTGTTGTACTCTCTAAGAGCATGAACCCTTCTAGCCTATAACTGCAACATATATAAATATATATAAGTTGACACACCCACTAGGCTAGACAAGGGGCAATGCCTAGCGAGAGACACGCAGCTCAGGGCGGCACCACTAGTCCAGCCTTCGAGGCAAGGGTCCAAAGACAAGTCAGCAAGAGAACAGACTAAACAGAAGTAACCCAGGGAAGCACTACTAGTCAAGCCACTGGAGCAAGAGCCACAAGGCCAGTCAAGTTAATATAAAGAGTAGTACACAATCAGGGTCCTAGCAAGTGAGAAGCTACAGGAACTAGACCAAGCTGTACACAGTGGTGCTGATAATCTTTCGGTGCAAGCGCCTGTTGGTGCAACCCTATGGCTTGCACTCGGCTTGTCGTCCGTGTTTGTGTGTGTGCATGCATGGCATGGAATGACTTGTGAGTCTATGTCATTGCTATCTAGTGCTTGTGTGTGTGTTTGAATGGTGTCTCACAATGTGGTGTGTGTCGGTCAAGACATTAGTGAGTTTTTACAACTCGAATGTCAAGTCGTCGTTTGCGTGTCGCATGTGTTTTTCTATTTTGTCGAGTGTGAAGTGTCCATCGCGTCGCAGGTGTGCGCAGCAAGCCCCCATCAACTCAAGAAGAATTTATCTTGAAGAACCAAGACCAAGAGCTCAAGATTTCAAGCCCAAGGGACGCGGATAAATATTAAATAGTGAAAATAGTAACGCTACTTTGTGTAGTGTTACATTTCACTTAGTGTAGCCCCTTGGAGGGTTTGTTTTGTGACTCTTCGTGGTTGGGGACTCTGTGGTGGTGTACCACCAACCTGGACCTCGGCTCTTGGGGTATGTAGAGGCTGGGAACCATCTCCCTCTCGAATTCTTCTTCCTAAGTTTTTGTACTCCTAAGACCATAGTGGCTGCTGTACCTCCTGCCAGTCAAACCACCATAGCGTCGTCAAATCTTCATGGAATTTTATGATTCAACTTGCTGCTGATAGGCGACACCAACGCGCTCCAGATCCAATTTACAGATCACCGTTTGAGGCACACATCAGATCGGCATCAATATTTGAATCTGGCTGACGGAATTCTGACTGTGCACAATTTTCTCTCATTTTAGGCACATCTGAGCCTATTGTGATTATAACAAGTGGTATCAGAGCCCCTTGGAGCTGTCTCGACCATGCCTAGACCTGAGGAAGGGGGTGGCAGAGCTGCTGGAGGCAGAGAAGACGCCCAAGCACAAGGTCAACACCAAGATCCACCCATGGCTCCCGTGCAACCTAGCCTTGGACCCTCTAGGGATGAGCCTAGAGTGTTTGGCCTTGACAAGTTCAACGGTGACAACTTTGCTGAGTGGTCCTTCAAGATGGAGAACATCTTTGACCACTATGATCTGCTAGAGGTGATGGAAGGAACGGAGAAGCGCCCCGAGAACGACCCGGAGAAGAGCCCGTGGGTGCGGAAGAGCGCACAAGGCTACCTTCTACTTGGGCAAGCGTTGGGGAGCAGCCAAATCCGTCACATCAAGCCTCTTCAGCGTGAACCAGCAAAGGGACCAAAGGCATGGGCTGCTCTCAAGGGTGTACACGCTCCTGCAACAGCGGCGGTGGCTGTGGTTTTGGAGCGGCAAATGGCGGCCCTTCGAATTGACGAAGGCGAACCGGTGGAGGACGGAGTGCAGAAATTCTTCGACTTGTTGACACGGCTTGAAGGAGCTGACCTGAACTACAGTGACCTTCAAAAGAAGACCAAGCTGCTGGCCTTGCTTCCGGACTCATGGTCCTCGCTCATCATCAACCTAAATCGAGATCTGCCCCGCCTCTCGCTCGAAGATGTGAAGCGGGAAATCTTACAAGAAGATTTCCGCCGTCGTGAATTGGCGGGTACCGATGGTGCCGGAGTTGCAAGCATGGGCCGTGGGCACGGCCGTGGAAGGGGCAGAGGGCGAGGAGGAAGATTTGGCAGCAGCAACTTCAATGGAGGCCGTGGTAATGGAGGATATGGCAGCAACAACAATAACAATGGCTACGGGCGTGGGCGCGGTCGATTTGATGGCGAATGCCACTTTTGCCACAAGACCGGCCACATGTGGAGAGATTGCTACAGATTGCCGGATGGATGGACCCCTTCTCAAGGCCAAGAGGGCAGAGGAGCAAGGGGAGGAAGAGGCAGAGGTCGTGGAGGCCGTGGTTGTCGTGGAAGCGAAGCGGCATGCATGAAAGGTGGAGACTACGAGACGGGCCCGAGTGAAGATCGATACCCGGGCCAATTCTTCTTTGTCTCCACGCAAGCGGCAGCTGCAGCAGGAGGTGTGGAAGGCATTGAGGAGCCAGCTACTGTGGGAAAGGTCACCCTTCACTCTCTGGACTTTTGGGTGATCGATAGCGGCGCCACCTATAGCATGACACCTCGTGCGGACTTGCTCACCGAACTCGAACCGTCGCCGGTCAAGCATGTCACATCGGCTTTGGGGCAGCGAGCAGAGGTGAAAGGCATGGGCAAGGCCATGTTCAAGGGTGCTGATGGGAAGATGGTGGGCCTCAAGAACGTGCTTTGGGTGCCCAACCTTGCAGCCAACCTGATTTCTGTGCGGCGTTTGCAAAAGGCCGGCATGGACACATCTTCCAAGGGATCCAAAACTTATACCGCGCGGCTTGGTGAGCGGAAGCTCTGGGACCTTCATGAGGACAGGGACATCTACAATGAAATGTGGCAAATCCCAGTGGTCCCCATGCCTAAGGAGAGGCAAGTGGCAGCAAGCATCAGCACCAAGAGTGAAGCGGTTGGTGGCGGTGATCACGGAAAGCAAAGTGACACCAAGAGTGACTCGAACGAGTGCAATCTTGGAGAGACCAGCAAGGCATGTGAATCCAAGGAGAGTGGTGCAGCAGCCAAAGGTGGTGGAAATGATGAGGAGAATCATAAGATCAGCAAAGCAGCAGCGGCAAAGGAGAAAGGAGAGAGCTTGTGGGGCACAATTGCGAGTGCCGCTTTCTCCCACCCGACTTCCGCTACGGGAGAGTGTGATTGGCTGACCTTGCATCGGCGAATGGGGCATGTGGCATTGCCCATTTTGCAGCAGATAGTCAAGCAAGACATGGTCAGTGGGATACGTGTCAAGGGGGAGCCCAATGAGGTGCTTGGCTGTCCAACATGCATGCAAGCCAAGTTCACCCGCTACCCGTTCCATAGCTCGGAGACAACGGCGAAGGCACCACTTGATGAGGTGGTGATGGATGTGGTGGGCCCCTTGAAGCTTGGAGCTGCTGGAGCTGAGTACTTCCTCACCATTGTGGACGTCTACACTTGCATGACTTGGGTGTATGTGCTGCCCAAGAAGAGTGACGTGGCTGAAACGGTGAAGACCGATTGGTTGCCGATCGTGGAGCGGCAACAAGACCGGCTTGTGAAGGCGATTCGCACTGACCGTGGGGGAGAGTTCCTGAGCAAGGACTTCTCAACTTGGCTGAAGAAGCAGGGCATAAGGCACTCTCTTACCATGCCCTACTCTCCTGCAATGAACGGCATTGCCGAGCGTGCGAATCGGACACTCACGGAGACGGCTCGGGGACTTCTCATTGAAGCCGGTCTACCCAATTACTATTGGCCGGATGCGGTGCGGCATGCTTGTGTGGCCAAGAACAGAGCCTTGACTCACGTGGGAGAAGACAAATGGGTGCCCTATGTGGAGTGGATTGGAAGGAAGCCGAAGGTGGATATGCTTCGGGTGTTCGGGTGCATGTGCATGGCACTTGTGCCTAAGAAACTTCGGCACAACAAGCTTGATGCCAAGGCAACATGGGCCGTGCACTTGGGCATGGCTCAAAACAGCAAGGGATGGCTTCTTTGGGACCCATTTACCAAGAAGTTCCTGGTGAGCAGAGATTGCAAGTTCATGGAGAACTTACCGTACAAGGAGTGGAAGGCGGAGAACCAAGCGAAGATTGGTGTGCGGCTTGGAGAGGTGAAGAGTACCGGCTTGGAGCATGTGGAGCTGCCCTTGGAGCTGAGTAGCAGCAGCACTATCACAAGGCAATCTCCTCAAATGAATGGGGGAGAAGAGGAGGAGGAGGTGCAACAAGGTGATGAGCGTACACCGTCACTTCCGCCTCGTGCTACATGTGCTCGCGGGAACCGAGCAGATTTGCAGCAACGCCATGAGAGCATCCAAGTCCCTGTAGTAGAGGAGGAAGGAAGGGGGAGAAGGAAGACTCAGCCCCCCAATAGGTTGAGCTATGAACGGCTTGGAGGAGCAGCCAACTCAACCTTGACCGGTTCGGCTCTCATGCTAGGCGATGAAGCGGAAGATGAAAGCGAGGAGTGCGCTTTTGCCTTCTTCTCTCCGGTGGAGATACCGGGGGAGCCTACAAATCCCAAGGAGGCTTGGGAGGGCCCCAATGGGAAGGAGTGGAAGAAGGCCTCAGATGAAGAGATGGGGAGCATCATCGAGAACGACACGTTTGACTTGGTGAACCTACCTCCGGGGCGTAAGGCGATCTCTTCCAAGTGGCTCTTCAAGCGCAAGACCGACGCCGACGGCAACATTGAGTGCTACAAGAGCAGACTTGTAGCCAAGGGGTACCAGCAGCAGGAGAAGAAGGACTACAATGAAGTATATGCTCCTGTGGTGAAGGGTACAACCCTTCGAACCCTCTTCGCCGCGGCGGCCATCAAAGGATGGGTGGTGAAGCAAATGGATATCGTAACGGCCTTCCTCAACGGAGTTTTGGAGGAAGAGACCTACATGGAGCAGCCAGAGGGGTACAATGATGGGAGTGGCAGAGTGTGGAAGCTGAAGAAAGCCCTCTATGGCCTCAAGCAAGCCCCTAGGCAATGGTACATCAAGCTGCGGGAAGTCTTGGAGGCGATCGGTTTCACTCCCTCAACAGCCGATCAATCATTGTTCATGCTTGGCGAGGGGGAGCAGAGGAGCTTCATGGTGGTTTATGTGGATGACATCCTCATATTCTCACCCTCCTCTGACCTTGTGAAGGAGGTGATGCTGAAGCTTCAAGACAAGTTCAAGTGCAAGACCCTTGGTGACGTCAACTACTACCTTGGGCTTCACATTGAGCGAGATGTGGAGAAGCGGTGGATGCGAGTGCATCAAAAGAAGTACTTGGAGGCCTTGGCTGCAAACTTTGGGAAGAGTGAAGGTCATGTGGCTACTCCTCTACCCTCAGGGTTCAAGTGTGTGAAAGGACCAGCGGAGGAAAGTGTTGGTGAAGAGGAGAGGCGCCGTTTTCACTCCTTGGTGGGCAGCCTCATGTATGCGGCCGTTCACACAAGGCCGGATGCAGCCTTTGCTACTGGGCAGCTAGCTAGGGTTGTCCAATGCCCTAATGAAGAGCAGGTAGCAGCTGGAGAGAGGGTGGCCAAGTACCTTGGCCAAACAGCAACTGTTGGACTGCAATACTCCGCGGCGGCACAAAGGCGTCAAAAGGGTGCGGATGGAGTCGAACCCGGGAGGCTCTTTCTCACCGCCTTCTCTGATGCATCTTGGGCATCAGAACCAGAGGACATGACAAGTGTGGGAGGCTTTATCTGCTGTGTTGGTGGAGGACCAACAGCTTGGGAGAGCAAGAAACAAGTGGACCAAGCATTGAGCTCGGTGGAGTCCGAGTACATGGCACTCTTCCGTGCCATAAGAGAGGTTGTGTGGCAGCGGCGTTTGCTAGCTGAATTGGGGGAGGAGCAGCAAGGACCTACCCCCCTCTACTGTGATAGCCAGGGTGCTATTGCATTGGCTAAGAACCCGGTTCTTCATGGCCTTACCAAGCACATGAAGGTGAAGTGGCATTGGGTGAGGAGCATGGTAACCGCGGGTGAAGTGGAGTTGCACTACGTGAAGACGACGGCGCAGCCTGCTGATATGATGACCAAGAGGCTGGTTGAGCAGCAGCATTGGAAGTGTTGCAAGCTTGCTGGGATGGCTCTGAACTAAGGGGAGCAGATTCTAAGGCCAACAATCCGAGGGGGAGTTTGTTGGTGCAACCCTATGGCTTGCACTCGGCTTGTCGTCCGTGTTTGTGTGTGTGCATGCATGGCATGGAATGACTTGTGAGTCTATGTCATTGCTATCTAGTGCTTGTGTGTGTGTTTGAATGGTGTCTCACAATGTGGTGTGTGTCGGTCAAGACATTAGTGAGTTTTTACAACTCGAATGTCAAGTCGTCGTTTGCGTGTCGCATGTGTTTTTCTATTTTGTCGAGTGTGAAGTGTCCATCGCGTCGCAGGTGTGCGCAGCAAGCCCCCATCAACTCAAGAAGAATTTATCTTGAAGAACCAAGACCACGAGCTCAAGATTTCAAGCCCAAGGGACGCGGATAAATATTAAATAGTGAAAATAGTAACGCTACTTCGTGTAGTGGTACATTTCACTTAGTGTAGCCCCTTGGAGGGTTTGTTTTGTGACTCTTCGTGGTTGGGGACTCTGTGGTGGTGTACCACCAACCTGGACCTCGGCTCTTGGGGTATGTAGAGGCTGGGAACCATCTCCCTCTCGAATTCTTCTTCCTAAGTTTTTGTACTCCTAAGACCATAGTGGCTGCTGTACCTCTTGCCAGTCAAACCACCATAGCGTCGTCAAATCTTCATGGAATTTTATGATTCAACTTGCTGCTGATAGGCGACACCAACGCGCTCCAGATCCAATTTACAGATCACCGTTTGAGGCACACATCAGATCGGCATCAATATTTGAATCTGGCTGACGGAATTCTGACTGTGCACATTTTCTCTCATTTTAGGCACATCTGAGCCTATTGTGATTATAACAGCGCCTTCGTAAACATATCAGCTGTGTTGGAACCGGAGGCCACGTGTACTACGCAGGCCTGGTGGCGCTGCTGAAGCTCGCGCAGGAGGAAGTACCGCAGCTGGATGTGCTTCGCTCTGCCCTCGAGTCGAGGCTCCTGATACAGGAGGATCATGGCCCTATTCTCAGCGTAAAAAACCGGGGCAGAGCTAGGCCGTTCACCTAAGTCTGTGAGCAAGAACGCCAGCCAGCGAAGCTCCTGTACCACCATGGCACCAGCGTAGATCTTAGCCTCCCAGTAGGACTGGGCAACAAACGATGAGCAAGTGGACCTCCACAAGATGGCGCCTGCACGAAGGCTAAAGCAGTAGCCCTGGGAGGACCTAAGTGTCTAGCCATCGTCCGCCTACGAGGCGTCTATGTGCCCTGTAAGGACAACTGGCCTGCGTCCTCCCAGCACTCGCCCCATGCTCGATGTGCTTGCTAGATAATGCAAAACCCTCTTAGCGGCCGACCAATGCTGGGGTCGGTGTCTGCCCAACGCCACCAATTGAGCCAAGATACTAAGAGTGTATGTGAGATCTGGACGAGTGCAAGTCATCAGGTACATAAGGCAGCCTACAAGCTTTGTGTACAGACCACTGGGCTCAACCGACCCATCAGGGACCGGAGCCGAGAGCTTGTGGTCTACTGGCAGGAGTGTAGGCTGTGCGGAGGAGAACTGAAGGCCGAACCTCTGAAGCACCAGGCGTACCAAGTGTGACTATGTGAGGGTCATGGTGTGTGCTGCTCTATCCTAGGAGATCTGCAGGCCAAGGTAGTGGCGCACCTCTACTAGGTCAATGCAGGTGAGTCTCTTCAGCAGCTCAGCCTTCACTGAGGCCAGTGCGTCTCTGTCTACAGTAGCAAAGACCAGTCGTCTATGAAGACTAGGATGTAGAACGAAGTTTGGCCCGAGCGAACGAAGAGCGAAGGGTCTGCAGAGGACGGAAAGAACTGCGGGACTGCTAACGTAGCACGCAGCATGTTGTGCCACTCACGGGGTGCCTCTCGCTGGCCGTATACCGGGCGCCGGACAAGCCACTCCGTCCAAGGAGGGAAAGAGCCAGAGAAGCCTGACAGTTGGCACAGGTAGACCTGCTCGTGCAGAATGCCTTTGAGAAACGCTGTGGATAATTCGGGAGAGTGTAGCTCGTAGTCGCGCTGTGCTGCTACGTGAAGCAGCGCCTGAAGAAATGTCATCTTCGGGGTCGGGGCGAAGGTCTGAAAGAAGTCAACACCCTCTTGCTGAATGAAGCCTCTAGCAACATAGCGCGCCTTGAACATTGGCGGCTCTCCAGGGGGGCGCTTCACCTTGAAGAGCCACCGGCCATCAACTATGTTCACTCCAGGTGGGGGAACTACGTCGACGTTGGTGCCAGTGGATCTCCAAGATTTCATCTCCACTTTCAGGGCAGCTGTCCACTGAGAAGCCTAGGGTCCGGAGGTCGCCTCAACGTAAGTGCGAGGGGTTGGGATGTAAAAGGTCGTCTGGGTTACCCTCAGAGACTAGCAGCATGGAGCAGAGATGAGGAGCGGCCTTGAATACGAAAGCTAGCTCGTACTGCCTGTCCTCTAGGACGTCACTGCCAAGGGTAGGTGCACCCCTGAAGACTCGACAAGAGCGTCAAGAGCGTCAAGACTCGAGACAGGAACGGACGGGTCTGTAACAAGAGAGGCGAGGACCTGAGGAACAAGAGGACTAGCTGCACAAAGAAAGTCAGAGAGAGGAGACGAGGAGACAACAAACATTGACAAAGGAGGTGACGAAGAGAAGAGGAGGACGAGATGTGTGAGAATGGAGCAACATAGGGTGAGAACGTTGAACAGGGAAGACAGGACGAGCACGAGAGGGACGGCGAGAAAAGATTGGGTGGTGTCGGGTCACGAGACGGAGAAGGAGATACAGGAGGAGAATGAGTGGGAAAACGAGCCCGGGAAGAGTCTGGCGGAGGAAACGCAGGGCCGTAGACAGGCAGAGGGGGCGGCACCGGGGGAGGCGCGGGCGGCCGGTCGGGGGAGGGAAGATCGAGAAGGCGAAGGGCGCACACTGGTGGCGACTGCGGCTGCTGCCGCTGTTGCTGCTCCACGCCCACACCAGAACCTCCACCCGCACCATGGCGACCTCCAGGACCTGCCATGACAGCACCTCAAGGACGAGCATCCCCAGAACTAGAACCCTCACCAGCACCCGCGCCACCCGCAGGACCGCCTGGACGAGCCCTGACAGTAACCCCAGGACTAGCGCCCCCAGGACGAACACCCCCAGAACTAGAACCCTCTCCAGCACGTGCGCCACCCCCAGGACCGCCGGGATGAGCCATGACATTAACCCTAGGACTAGCGCCCCCAGAAACAGCACCCTCTCTTGCGCCCACACCCCCAGCACCCCCAGCCTGCGGACCCCTCCTGCTGTGGCTGTTGCGGCAACGGCAACGCCTGCTGCTATGGTGGCGGCGGCGAGTGCTGTTGCTGCAGAGGTGAAGGAGAGACTGGGGCAGTGGGCTCAGAGATAGGCGGCGGACCCTGCGTCGCATGGCCCCTAGAGTCAGCAGACTCCTCCACCAGGGCAACCAAGGGAAGGGGAGTAACGTGAGACACACCAGACGGGGCAAGACGGGGAGCGGGAGCTACTGGGGGAGTGGGTACAAGGAACAGGGGTGGGGAGACCGGGAGACCTCGGTAGGGAAAGCGGGTGTAGAAAGAGACAGACTCGTCAAAGGTGACATCCCCCAAGTGAAAGAAGCGGTGAGACGGCGGGTGGTAGAAGTGCCAGTGAGACGCTTCAAGGTGGAAGCAAAGGAAGACACAAGGGATGGTGCGGACAGTGAGCTTGTTCGTGTCAGATGCGCAAACGTGAGTGAGGCAGCCCCAGACATGGAACACAGACGCGCCACCAGGGGACCCAGTCCTGAGGAGGGTCGGCGAAACTTGCGGCCACTGTGAGTGTGGCCACAGGTTAAGCTGGTGAGCAGCGTAGCGAACAGCGAACGGCCATAGAAAATGAGGTGCACCGGCGTGGATCATGGAGGTACGAGTCACCTCCATGACCAAACCGATGCGTCGCTCAGCGACCCCATTCTGCTGTGGGGAGTCCTGCTGGGTGTACGGCTGGGTGATGCCCTCCGCACGATAGAACAGGCAAAGCCGACCAGAGGCAAACTCACCGCCACAGTCGAAGTGGAGACGAAGCACTAGCACGCCCCGGAGTACTCGCGCAGCTTTGACCCACGGGATAAGAATTTCAGGCATGTCGGCCTTCCGCTCCAGGGGAAACACCGTGGTGTAGCGCGTGTTGTCGTCGATGAGCACCAAAAAGTAGCGCTTGTGACGCGGCCCGAAGACGGGGGTTGGTCCCCAAACGTCCAAGTGCAAGGTCTGAAGTGGTGCAGTGGTGGGGGGCAACGAGGAGGAGTGAGGAGCACAGCATAGCTGGCCCTCGATGCAGGGCATGCACGGAGGAGCATGCAAGGAAGGGAGGGCAGGGAGCGATGCGGGGAGACCTAAGACAAGACCGTGCTGGGACATGTAACGTAGACGCGGGAGGGCGGGGTGGCCTAGGCGGTGGTGCCACAAAAGCGACGGGTGAGTGAGCGACCAATACGAGCAAGCCGCAGCGATCTAAGGAGGCGCGACCACCTGGGGGGATGCCCCCACTGGAGGGGACGCGGTGTCGAGTGTGAATAGGCCAGACACCGGGTCCCAGGGGAACGTGGTGAGGGGGACACCAGTGGCGGCCTCGGTACAGACTGCATACTGCTCGTGTCTAAGGAACATAGTGGTGATGCTGAGGTCCTGGAGATAGCCAAAACCGACTAGGTTTCTGGAGAACGAGGGGATGTGCAAGCCTGTAAGAGAGCCCGAGGGAACCGCCGGACAGGGAAGGGTGGTGGAGCTACGTGCAACTACCGGACCCGAGGAGGGGTCGGCAAGCGCTACAGCGGCAGGGGCGGCAAGCGGCGTGAGCGTTGTGTAGTTGCGAAAGAAGCAGGCGGACGTACCAGATTCCAGCGTGAAGGAGGGCGCGGCGGTAGCATCAACCGGCAAGGGCACTAGCGCGGAGCCTAGGATAAACAAAGCAGGAGATCCTACGCCTGCAGCAGGGGAGCCTAGACTATGCACTGTGGACACACCTACGCTAGGCAACACAGGGAAATATGGTTAAGTCACACTAGAGTCATCAGCATACATGGCATACAAAGCAGAGCATATCTGATCCATATCCATCTCAAAGAGTGGCACACGATGACGTACCAGGCTCTGCCAGTCGGGGAGGTCCGAACTAGAGACGGAAGAGGTCATTGAGGCGACGGTAGCAGCGGGCGGCTGTGTGACCACGACGGTCGCACACATTGCCGCGGCGGGGGCCGGTCAGAAGCTGGTACTGACAGGTCACCGTACTAGAGACGCCACTCGATGCCGAGTTGCGCATGCCGCAACCGCGACCGCCACCACCAAAGGTGTCAGGCCTCCACGGAGGCGGAGGTCCCCACGGCTGCTGCTACTGCTGCGTCTTGTCGTCAGCCCCGGCCCCCTCGTCTACACCACTGCACTTGTACCACCTCTGCCACCACCGACACCCCCGCCACCCCTCCCTCTACCACGCCCCCCCTTACGGCTGTAGCCCTTACCCTGACGAGGCTGCGCTGAGGCCGCTGCGGTGGCCTCAGCAGCAGGGGCTGTGTCTGCGACATCGGTAGAAACGTCAAAGTGCACTAGGATGGGGCACATCCCTGGAAGATAGGGACCGCCGCGGTACTGCTAGCCTGAGCGATAGCGCGTTGACGGGTCTCTATTGCGGACAGGGTGGTGACAAACTCGGTAAGGGTGAGGTCAGCGGGGTTTAGGCCAGGGAATAGGTCGCAGGTAGTGACTAGGTGGTAAGGAAGGCACGTGACAATGAAGTAGAGAGTGGCGTCAAGGGGGGGAGGCAGTATAGTGAGCTGGGCCTCAGTATTAGCAGTGCGGTAGCTAGTCTCAAGCGCGCGCATGTGAGTGGCAAGATCAGCGACAGTGAGGAAGGATGCAAGATCAGGAAAGAGCAGGGGGAGCAGAAATCGGCCGGCAGAGGTGGAGGAGGGAGTGGAATAGCTCGCAATGACAGTGTCTAAGTATTCCTTCGCAGTCTCCACGGTCTGAAAGCGGGGCCTCTCGGACAGGGGGAGGGTGTGACTGATAGCAAGTTGAGCAAATGCGTCGCGCCACTTCCAGACAGAGCGGGTGAGCTCGGCAGCTGCAAAGGCCTCACGCTCAGCGGGCGCAGGGGCGTCAGGGAGGGCAGCAGACAGATCGGGGCAAAGGAGCTTACCGTCGACATGGATTGGCCATCCTGGCGCTGACCCTTCAGCTGGCGGCGGAGGTCAGCGAGCCACGCCTCAAAATTGACTGCCCGTCCCTCCGCGTCCAAGCGGAGCACTACGTCCGCCATCCCCACGGCTGCAGCAGCGGACGACCGGGAGAGGAGGAGGAGCAGGGGTGAAGGCAGGGGTGGCGAAGAGCGGTGGAGACCGGTGGAGGAGATTGTCACAGGATCGAATGACTCGAGGAAAGGTTGCACTATCGATCAGTACAAGGTGCTTTTATACTTCCAGAGTACATCAGGTAACCAGGTTTATCTTATCCTAAGGGAATAGACCCTTCTAGAATATAGAATCACCCTGCGTATAGCCACGCAAGGCTATTGGCTTTAAGGGATTACGGCAGGATTACGCTAGATATAGCGCCCCAGTACATCCCAATCCTGGTCGGTGATATAATTATAATAGCAGGATAAACCAAAGGTTAATGGGAAATGGAGAATAGGAAACCAAATGAGATGGGATAAAAAGAGAGATGAAATAGAAAGGAAAGAGAAGAAGGGACAAGTGGTGTAACGGGGTCGTACTCTCACAGAGATAGCCAGCAGAAGCGCCGGCTCAGAGGGGAACCAGAGTCGGCGGCGACAAGGGGGCGGCAGGTCGGGGCGGCACAGTGGCGCGGCAAGCTGGAGCGGCGCGGCAAGCTGAGGCCGGAGACCTAGTGGGCGAACTGGGGCTGGCGAGCAGGGGCCGAGACGCCGGGGCCGGCGCGAGCTGGGGCTTGCAGGAGATGGGGCCGGCGAGCTGGGGTCGGTAGGAGCCGGGGCCGATGGGAGTCGGTGTCGGCGAGCGCGGGGCCGGTGAGCGAGGGGCCTGCGAGCGCGGGGCCGTCGAGCGCGGGGCCGTCGAGTGAGGGGCCGACGAGGGCGGGTCCAGCGAGTGCGGGGCTGGAGAGCGGGCAGGGCTGGCTAGCGTGGGGCCGGAGCGCAATGGGCCGGCGTGCGCAGGGCTGGCAGGCGAGGGGTGGTCAGCGAGTGCGGGGCCGGCGAGCGAGGGGCCAGCGAGCGTGGGGCCGGCGAGAGACGGGCCAACGCGCACGGGTTCGGCGAGCACGGGGCCGGCGAGCGCGGTTCCGACGAGCACAGGGCCGGCGAGCGAAGGGCCGGCGCGCGAGGGGAAAGCGGCGGGCTAGGAGCCGCGCGGCTCGCGAGGGAATGCGTGGCGCGGGCTAGGGTGGGCTAGGGCAGGCTAGGGCGGGCTAGGGCGGGAGTGCGGGTGGGCGGACCTATCCTAACTGATACCATCTCAGAATAATGCAATGACTAGAAGGAGGGGATACAAGGGAATATATGGTTGGTTGTTGTACTCTCTGAGAGCACGAACCCTTCTAGCCTATAACTGCTACATATATAAATATATATAAATTGACACAAGTAACCTGGTGGCGTCGTGAGAGCTTGCATTTCATGTGACCACACCCTAAGTTTTTCTAGGTTTTTTACCCCTGTCCAAGGCTAGCAGGCCACGAACTTGGCTCGGTGCACTGGCGAGCCATGAATCATGCAACCTCGTGCCGTGCTAAGTCGATGCTCTGAAAATTTTAGTGACTTCACAATGTCCTTATCAGAATCGCAACATTCACGTGAGTGACGAGAATTCCAAGCGTTGAACAGTTCTAAACTGCATTCAACTACTTCGCGTCAATCTTGCACTGCACAGTGACGCACAAGTCTGATAAGAGGCCCTCTGAAAAGAGGCTCGTAGGAACACGCTCATATAGTACATCAACTTATTTGACGTAGAGGTTGAAAACCACAGAAAGGCTTATTTACATAGCGAGGCTATACAAACATAAATAACCTGTTGCAAATACCTCGAAGACTTCAACGTTTCTGAAGTGTAACACTACACTCGAAGAAATGTTGTATCGAGTACGCGAGTCAACGGAGGTTACACGAGGAGGTTGGACGAAAGAACACGAAAGGACGAAGGGACTCGAAAGATCGCAACCGGAGGTTGTGACTGATCGTTACGACTGCAAGGGTGGTAACCGAACCATCGATCAAGTCGCTGTGCGACTCGATAACCGTTTCTTCAACTGTATTCTACAACTGCTCTATTTCCTATTTTCTATATGTTACTGTATGCTTGTTTCTTTTAATTAATCACTTGCTCTCACATACTAGTGCAAGGGTTCAACTACTCAATACTTCCGCTGCACTAGTCAAACACCTTGTACAAGTGGGACTTAATCTCTAGAAAGATCCTAAGGGCTTTTCTCAGCCCAACATGGTATGAGAGCTGGTCAGAAACCAAAACTCCCATCAACAACGCTCTATCTACAGTCAAGCATATCAAGAGATTCATCGATTACAAGTCATGGACAACAAGGGCAAGAAGTCTTCAACGGGCTCACCCAACGCCCAAGACACTCAACCCGGCAACTCTGGACTACACACTTCAGGACTACAAACTGAGACAGGCGCTGCTCAAGAAACAACAGGGAGGGTACCAGAAATGGTGACCACTTCACCCTCTTCAAGCGTGGACTCGAACCTTATGGAAAGGTTCTTCAGCTTCATGTCGCACTTTGACCAGCAGCAGCAGACAAGGACACCTGCGCATTCAACACAGAGCAACGGGGGAAGCATGGGATTAGCACCAATGAGCCTCGACAACTCATCATTCGGGCGGCACAATCAGGCGCCTACCTTTGTGCCTTATCACTCTTCACCGGGGACGGTCAAGTTCATGCCGCCCCGTGCTCAACCGACAGCAGCTGCATCACAACAGACACCAAACGAGATATTGAGTCTCCAGGTGCAGTTTTCACATGTGATCAAACTGCAGACACCTTCACCATTCAATGGGCACGACTTCTTTACCTGGAGTTTTGAGTTCGAGCTGCTGATGGAGGCCGCGCACCTCTTGGGATACTTCAACGGGTCCCTGCCACTTCCAAGCAATGGCACTGCCAAGGAGCAGGAAATCTTCACTTATCAGTCGCTGATGGCGTACACAGTTCTCCTGCAAAATCTGTCATCACAAGAGCAACAGAGCATCAGAACGTATCGGAGCTACGAAACTCCGCGGAGCTCGCCTAGCATCATCTGAAGTGTCTCTATCAAGATAACGACAGTGTGACACAAAGCTCACTCATGCAACAGTTGACCACAATACAAATGAAGACCGGGGAAAAAGCGATGCAGTATATGAGTCGCTGCCAGACACTCCGCGACCGTCTGCTTCGGTGCGGAGGTACAATCACTGAAGAAAGCTTCGTGACACTTGACCTCGCCGGGCTCGGGCCAGAATGGAGAACCACCCGCTCGCTTCTTCGCGCCCACGGACGAATTTCTGAGATGCACCTCTGCACCAAGCTTCATGCTGAACAACAAAAGATGGACGTGTTTGAAGAAAGACAACCACGGAACAAACATCAGCCATTAGTCTTCTACACTCAAAGAAGAAATGACAACAACTACAACCGACGCGATAAGCAGAATCGATATGACACAAGAGGTCTCACCGTCGTGCCGTTGTTCTGCCACAATTGTAAGACATCCGGACTCTCCAAGGTTAACTGCACGCGCCCTCGAGATTATCGTCCAGCAGATCTGCAAGTCGCCTCCACTCAACAGAATCCACCAAGCCGCTCCTCTACACCTGACAACGAGTTTCGTCTTTATCACGGGAAGGGCGGTCTCTTCATCGGTCGCGCTCATTCTGAAGTCGGGCGTCTTCGTGCTGGATTTCGTCCCCGACCGCGGTACTGCCGACAGCGATGGCATTGTGTCGTTAGCAGCCTGGACGCACCCGCCAGATCTTGACCCCGACTTTACCCTAGACGGCTTCTGGCACTCCAACACCATCCCTGCAGCAGAAAGAAAACGAGCATTAGCAGTCATCCGCCAAGAACGACAAGTACCAGCAAACATCCCTCCTCCGATATCACGTGCAGTAGCAGCAGCAGGACCCAGCCGTGAATCATCACCGCAATCCGAGGACCGCCATCTGAAGCAGATCAACTCATGCCCATCACCCGAAGAGTCTGCCGCAGTCACGCCACGGTCGCCGCGTTCTTCTCCAACGCCGATATGTACCAACGCTCACCCGGCCATCGCGCCCCCGATGACATCTGGCATCAACGCCTCGGACACCCTGCAAACAGCACAGTATTACAAACCATACAAGCCAGAGTATTAGAAGAGGACGCTCTTCCCACAACGAGCGGCCAGGAGCTTCGACGACCCCACGCACGATGCTTCACGTGCCCCGAAGCTGATCTTCCCCACCAACCTTTCCTGTCGCACCACAATCCAAGTGCACCTGCATACGAACCGATGGAAAAGTCTACAGCGACATCTTAAATATGCCTCGAGACGACAGTGAAGCAGAATACAACTATGTCATCACGTTCATCGACGCAGCAAAACGATACGTCTGGCACTACAACCTCAAGACACGAGATCAAGCGTTCGAAGCCTTCACGAGGTGGCTCCCCATCACTGAACGAGAATCGGGCTCGCAACTCAAGAGTTTCAAGTCAGACGGGGCACTAGAGTACCAGTCACAATGATTCAGGAACTACTTGGCAGAAAGAGGCATCAGACGCTTAGTGTTTCTGCCCTATGCTCACCAGCAGTAGGGGGTCGCAGAAAGGATGAACAGAACCTTCCTGACGACGGTGCAGAAGTTGCTCCTAGGGATGAGACTGCCCAGCACGCTTTGGCCTGGCGCGATGACGCATGCTGTACACCTACACAATTTTCTGTCCTCGACGTCACTTCCCAACAACGCATCACCGCACCTGCTGTGGACAAGAAAACAGGGCAGCACAAAATTACTTCGAGTCTTTGGCTGCATGGTACAGTACAGACCCCACACAGCTCGAGCAGGACGATTCTCTCAACGAGCACGGTGGGGACTACACCTCGACATCCAAAACAAAGACACCGTGGCCTCATGTGATGTGATCTTCTACGAGCGACTGACGCTGCAGCATTACCTGGACAACATCGCCAACACAACAGACCCCACAAACGGCTTCGAGGGCCATTGGTCCTTCGCCGATCATGTTGCCGAAGCTGACGCAGCAGAAGAAGACGTACCTGAAGCCTCGGAAGCTGCCGGACCACTCCCTTACTCCTCGTGCCCGTTCCACTCCACGACGACAATCCTTTCGATAGTAACAACCTCGACACTCATTACCACTTCGCTGACCAAGGTAACACTACACCTCAACCGGTCGACACAAATATCTCTGAACACATCGGACCCAATTTCTTACCCGACCCCGAAAACGGTGACGAAGCAGCCTATCCCGAGAATGACAATTCCCTCCGACACACACCCACGGGCCTGCAGATACTTGGACTATGGGTCGCCGTCCAGAGCCCGCCGCCGCCGTCACCGTGCGAGCCAACGACTCTGTCGCAGGCTCTGGGTGGGGAACACAAGGCGAAATGGAAGGAAGCAATGGAAAAAGAACTGAAGGCCCTGCAAGACCGAAATACGTGGAAGCTGGTACGTGCAACAAAAACCAACGGGAAGAATGTGCTCTCCGGGAAATGAGTGTACCGCATCAAGACTAATGCGGATGGCTCCATCGACCGTTTCAAGGCTCGCTGGGTCGTACGAGGATTCGACCAGCGATATGGAACCGACTACACGGAGACATTCGCCCCAGTCTCCCGACATACTTCTCTGCGCATTTTGCTCACCGTCGCGGCCACAAAAAGACTACCACTGCGCCAGATCGATGTCGTCAACGCCTTCCTGTACGCACCTGTGGACGCCGAAATCTTCGTCGAGCAGCCCCACGGATTCATCGACGATCCCACAAAAGTGTGCCAGCTGGTAAAATCCCTCTACGGAATTAAACAAGCCCCGCGGGGCTAGCAGCAGCACCTTCACGACCGCCTCGTCAGGATCGGCTTTCTGCAGCTGCCGCACGATCAAGGCATGTACCAACTACAGAATGGGGGGGATTTTGTCCTAGTCATCGTTTACGTCGATGACCTACTCTACGTTGGCTGCACTACCGATGTCGCCACCTGGTTCAAAGGGGAGCTGAGGAGTGACTTAACACTCACGGTGTCAGACACCGTGACCCAGTACCTAGGTCTAAACATCATCAAAGACGACTCGGCGTTCTACCTACACGCCGGAAAATACGCAGTCGTTGTCCCAAAGAAATTCGGCCTAACGTCAGTCGCAGTCGCGACTCCCTATCACTATGAGAACAACAGCAAAACCTCCGCAAAGCTCCCGGCGAAACAAATCCAGGAGTATCAACAGAAGCTCGGCTGTCTACTTTTCGCAGCCGTAACCTGCCGACCGGACCTGTCCTACAGCGCGAGCCAACTGGCGACACACCTGAAGCAGCTGGAGCAAGAGGATCTCGAGGAGCTAAATCGAGCATTGCTCTACTTCGTCTCTACGCCGACGACCGGACTTACCTACAGCAAAGTAACGCCATCGTCAATACAGCTACTCAGCTATGTCGACGCCGACCATGCGGGAGATAGGGAGAATCGTCGCTCCAGAACGGGCTACATCTACCGACTAGAGCCTATCGAGAATTTCGCCTAGCAATCGAGCAAGCAGGAACTAATTGCGCTATCCTCGGCTAAAGCGGAATACATCGCTCTCTGCTCTGCGACCAAAGAGGGACTTTACCTACGGGAGCTGCTCGAGGAAGCGAAAATTACGACCATGCCCGCCTTCTCGTTATTTTGCGACAACCAATCTGCGATCAAAATTGGGAACAAAAACGGGTTCGCCAACCGAACCAAGCACATCGCCCTGCGGTATTTCTTCGTCAAGAATGAAATCGCGAAGGGGAGACTTCAACTCAGTTACTGCCCCACGATAGAAATGGCTGCAGATTACCTGACGAAGAAACTGGCGAAGACAAAGTTCGATTACTGCATGCTGCTGACCGGGCAGATTAACGTCACCGAATCCGAACACGTCAGCACTCCAGAAACGAAGGGGAGTGTTGGAAATACCTCGAAGACTTTCTGAAGTGTAACACTACACTCGAAGAAATGTTGCATCGAGTACGCGAGTCAACGGAGGTTACACGAGGAGGTTGGACAAAAGAACACGAAAGGACGAAGGGACTCAAAGGATCGCAACTGGAGGTTGCGACTGACCGTTACGACCGCAAGGGTGGTAACCGAACCATCGATCGAGTCGCTGTGCGACTCGATAACCGTTTCTTCAACTGTATTCTACAACTGCTCTATTTCCTATTTTCTATATATTGATGTATGCTTGTTTCTTTTAATCAATCACTTGCTCGCACATACTAGTGCAAGGGTTCAACTACTCAATACTTCCGCTGCACTACTCAAACACCTTGTACAAGTGGGACTTAGTCTCTGGAAAGATCCTAAGGGCTTTTCTCAGCCCAACATAACCCAACTAGACAATAGATATATCTGTTTGTTGACACACTCCCTAGCCTAGATAGATGGATGCCCTTGGCTAAAATTACAAAGCTGGGGCTCACTTAAAACTTGTATTTTTTTCTTTCAGGCAGGAAAACATTCCGTCTTTTTATTGGGAAACAAATGAGAACACACGCAAAACCAAAGGTGAGGTTGAAAGAGGGCAGGCATTGGCGCGCGGCGCTTGCACCGTGCCGACGACACCCAAAAGTGAGCGCGCGAAAACCAATCACGTCGCAGAACCGAGCCCAACCACACCAGGCGACCAGCCCCTCCCTGGCATTTTTAAAAGGACCCCCACTTTTTATTTGGTGCGGTGTACTCGCCGGGCCTTTGCTAGGACGGCAGAAAAGGTAATTAGTAGCCCACAGTCCAAAGTCTCGTCGGCCAATTTGGCACGGGACGTACGTTAGACGCTCGGAACTACGTACGCGACAAAAAAGCCCGCAAAAGATAGGCCGCGACATCCTGTTCCACGGCCTTCTTCGAATATACGCCCGCTAATATTCCCTCCGGCTCTCCCGTCACGCAATCGACCCTCCCCCCTCTCCCGTCATGCAATTGACCCTCCCCCCTCTCCAGCTGTTACGCTTCCCCTCCCTCTCTCCCATCGTTATGCTTCCCCTCCCTCTCTCCCTATAACGCCTCGCTACCCACTGGGTCAAAACGAGGTTACCCAGAGGCGCAGCGGAATGCGCTTACATTCTCTAGGGTATTTTCCGTCTGCAAACGTTACACTCGTCCACCCCTGGTGCCAACGTCCTCGTTGGTTTCCAGGGAGTCGGCCCCCCTAAGGATCTCGAGTTTCGCTGGTGGTCCAAGTCAACGACTTCGCTGGTGATGCACAGCGGTTACCAGGATTGTTCGCTGGGTTCGCGACTGGATACAACCGCAGCTGTATTTTCACACATTCGAGTTCTCGCCACGACCTCAGCTTTGCGCGGAAATTGTGTCCAGCCGGGATTTGAACCCTAGGCTCTGATACCAGTATAATGCCTCGCTACCCACTGGGTCAAAATGAGGTTACCCAGAGGCGCAGTGGAATGCGTTTACATTCTCTAGGGTATTTTCCGTCCGCAGACGTTACACTCCCGCCGTTACGCTTCCCCTCCCTCGCTCCCGCCGTTGCCGTTACGCTCCCAACCTCCCCCCCCCTTCTTTCTAGTCGGGTTTCGCTTCCTCCCCCCACCTCCTCCCTTTTCCTGTCGTGATACACTTCCCTCCCTTCCCGGGAAGAGACACGGCAGGCCCGGGGGAAGGGATGGGAGAGAGATGGTATGGAGAGGGGCAGGGATGTGAATAGACATGTCAGGGAGAGATGGGGGGAAGGGATGGGGAGGGAGATGCAAGAGTGGGGGAAACAGATGTGGAGGGAGGTGACAGAGAGGGGGAAAGTGATGGGGAGGGACTCAGGTGAGGGAGGGGGAGGGGGGTAAGGATGGAGATGGCAGAGATGACATAGACCCCTCCTGTCTCTCTTTCACCCATCCCTCCGTCCGCTGCTTTCTGTGCAACCCCCCTTCCACCCCTGCCTCCTGTGCTTCCCCCCTTTTACCCCTGCCTTCCATGCTTACCCCCTTTCACCCCTGCCCTTCTAACTGCCCTGGTTCCCCATCTCCTTTTCTCCCTTTCTTCCCTGCTGTTTCTTACTCCCTCCTCCCCCCCCCACCTCTCTCTCTCTCTCTCTCTCTCTCTCTCTCTCTCTCTCTCTCTCTCTCTCTCTCTCTCTCTCTCTCTCTCTCTCTCTCTCTCTCTTTGTCTATCCCAGTCCTTTCTCACACACTACCTCACTTCTTGGTCTTTTTGCCCAATCATAGCCTGCCCTTGCAGGCCACCCATCTCCTTCTTCAAGTTCAGAAACCACAAGCATGCACTACCCTCTGCCCCTCCCCTGGGTACAAAGGCCACGGTGGATGTTAGGAGCCTGAATGCTTACTCCTTTGCAGGATATGTTAATTTAGAGAAACAGTAATGGGCGTGTAGGTTGCAAAATGGTGCAAACATAAGCTGGTTTGGTGAAATCATAATGTGGTTGACTCTTTGTTTGCATTCAGGCAATTTGTGTATACTCAATCTCTGGCCTAGATACATGTACCGTAATCACCCGGATAGACGCCCCTAGGGGCGTTTATAGGACTGGTTTGAAAACGTGGGGGGGCGTTTAATTGAATAAAAAAATATGCCCATGGGCATTGAAAAAGGTATAGAAGCAAATATGAAATTATACATGTTAGTATATAATTGTAGGCTTGGTATTCTTACTGAACTTTACTGTAGAGGGTACAACACCCCTCCTTGTATCCCTCTCTCTTCTATTCTGACTCTCTTTTCTCTCGTCAAACTCTCTCCTAGATCTCCTAGCTCCTAAAACCGCACGCCACTTTCATGGCGTCCTAGTTCCTAGTTCTGACATGCTATCAGAGCAGGAGGTCCTCCCTGCTGAACCGCCTCCTCACGCTTCCGCCGCATACTCCTCACCCTCGTTCGCTTGCGCGGCCATGGCGGCCGCGTTGTGCTGCAGTGGCGGCGTCGTGATGCCGCTGGTCGCGTCATGCCGTTGCCGTCCCGACGCGCTGCCGTGGTGTCGGGCCGTCGTGCTGCCGTCGCAGCGTCGACGTCCCGCCGCGGCGTCGACGCCGCTCTGTGACGGCGTCGTCGGGCTGCAGCCGGCCGCGCGACGCCTGTGGCGCCGCTAGACTGGCCGCCCGCATGCCAGCCTGTGACACCCCCCTCCTTCCCCTGTGTCCTCTTCCTTTCCACAGAAGACGGCTGACTCCCGCTGGCAGTCCCACCGTCGCGGGGCCTGGCCACGTCACCGAGAGGTGCGGGCGCCGCCGCCGCCGCCGCTGTTGTCGAAGCCGCCGCTCCCGCCACTGTCGCCGCTTGCGTCGGGGCCACGCAGCCGCACACCGCCGCCGCCGCCGCTATCGACACTGCCGCCGCAGCCCCTGCGGTCGACGTCGCCGCCCCACGCGCCGAGGGGTCGACCGAGCTAGTGTCGCTGTCACTGTGGCTGGAATGGGGGTGCTAGGTTAGGGGGTGTGGGTGTGTGTGGGCTTGTGTCTACCCAGCCTCGGGGATGTGTTAAATTATATATGTTAGTATGTAATTATAGGCTTGGTAGTCTTACTGAACTTTACTGTAGAGGGTACAACACCCCTCCTTGTATCCCTCTCTCTTCTATTCTGACTCTCTTTACTCTCGTCAAACTCTTTCTCCTAGTTCTCCTAGCTCCTAAAATCTCACGCCACTTTCATGGTGTCCTAGTTCCTAGTTCTGACAGCAAATTGATTTTTCTACATCGAATTGTAGATTTTGCCTTGTTTCATGCGATGGGATCACTTCTAACGAAGATTCTCAAGTCCATCGGGCTGAAAGTCCAGTCGGCAATGTGCCAGGCTGGAAGCAGATGGCTCTGACGTGAATCCTGCTAGCGCGAAGTGCCGAAGGGCGCAAATTGCGCTTCTGGCTGGCACAGAGCGAAAATTCTCGCTATTACCCGAACTCGTTCCTTCCGTTTTGCACAGTTTTTTACGAAATAATAGAGGGGCGTATAGGGTACACACTTTCGAAAAGTAGGGGGGGCGTTTAATCAAATAATAGCTATAAGGCCCAAAGCACGAGATAAAGCCCATGGGACTTATCTACGGAGGGACGTCTATCCGGGTGATTACGGTACAATAAGCATTGTCTTTTGCTACATTGTGTTCCTTGTCGCGTTTGGGATTCAGGACCTGTTTTGAACTGTGGATTCGGTTCTGTGCCTCAGATTTAAGGCCTTGGTTAGCGCACTTCGGGTCTTGTTTCAAGGATCCTCAGGCGAGACTCCGCGTTGATTCCGAGATGTGAACACTGTCAAGATACACGCTGGGGTTGCCCTTGGCCTTCGGGGAAGGGTCACAGGTGTAGGGCCTCGGGGGTTGTGGGCGCACTTATTCGCTTCTTAACAAGCCCTTTTAGCTCAGTGGTTAGTGACTGTGTTCTTGTATAGTATTGGAATTGGGTGACCCGGGTTCAATTCCCAGTGTGCACTGGAGAGGTGATAGCACTGCAGAGGCGCTTGTGTTTCCGCCTATCCCATCGAGGGGGGGTGTCAAGATACACGCTGGGGTTGCCGTTGGTCCTCGGGGAAGGGTCAGAAGTGCAGAGCCTGGGGGTTATGGACGCACTTACTCGCTATTTAAAACCACAGGCTAAAATAGCAAAGGGGGGGCTTCAAGTGCGCCGCTCTTGAAAGTCGGGGGACTTGAAAAAAGCTGGGGTGCTAGTGCGAAACTGCCATAAGAAGTTTGGGGCAGACAGGCAGATTTGAACCACAATATTACGCACCTACTGGGGGTTGAGCGATATTGAAACGCGTGCGACAAGGCGGTGAAGCCATGTGCGACATACCAAGAATTCCGCCAAAATGGCGAGAGAGGAATTCGATTGTAACTGGGGCGTGTTTAGGTTCGATATGGTCCCACGCCAAGTTACGCGAATAAGCAAAACTCGGACGAAACATGCATAGAGAGGGGACTACCTGCGTCAACATGCGTGACGCGAGAACGGGGTTCTGAACAGGTTGACTACAGAAGGCCTTACGGAACCTCGAGACTCATTTGCGAATGAAATTGGCCTGTAACTCGTACAAAATGTAATAGCATATACCTGGAACGTTATGAATAGCATACAACAGTATCAACATCACAATGTAAAATGCAAAATGCATTTTGCACCACTGTGGTTTAGAGAAACAATGCAAAGTTTTATTGCAAAATGAGTCCACGAAAATATGTGATTGCAGCAAACAATACCCCTGCCTGCATCATTCGCATATGTTGAAATTGCAGCACGGGCAGAATTCCCGGCACCAGTGGCAGCAGAGATAATTGCAGCAGTGGCGGCAGTGCTGGCATAGAGGGACATAAGTGACAGGGGTAGCGGATGGAGGAAAAGCTTGACAGGGTGGGAGAAAGGGGAGGGATGATGGGGGAAAGGATGGGAGATGGGAGCGAGGTAGGGAAAGGAATCATTGCCTCGAGCACAAGGAGATGCGGCACAGGAGAGAGCCGGGGTACGTCAAAGAGGGGGGGGACAGCAGAGAGGGGGGGGACCGCAGAGAGGGGGGGGGCAGCAGAGAGCAGGGGGATAGCAGAGACCGGGCAGGCAGTAGAGAGGCGGGGGACAGCAGAGAGCAGGGGGACAGCAGAGAGCGGGCGGGCAGCAGAGAGAAGGGGGACAGCAGAGAGCGAGCGGGCAGCAGAGAGCAGGGAGGGCAGCAGAGAGCAGGGGGACAGCAGAGAGCGGGCTGGCAGCAGAGCGCGGGCGGGCAGCAGAGAGCAGGGGGGAGAGCAGAGATCGGCGGGCAGCAGAGAGCAAGGGGGACAACAGGGAGCGGGGGGGTAGCAGAGAACAGGGGGGACAACAGATAGTGGGGGGGACAGCAGAGAGCGTGGGGACAGCAGAGAGGGGGGAGACAGCAGAGAGGGTGGGGACAGCAGAGAGGGTGTGGACAGCAGAGAGCGGGGGGATAGCAGAGAGCAGGCGGACAGCAGGGAGCGGGGAACAGCAAAGAGCAGGAGGAATGGAGGGACAGGAGAGAGTGAAGGAACAAGGGAGTGAGGGACAGGTGAGAGTTCGAATAAAAGGGGGAAAGGGGGTAGGGTTTGGGATGGAAAGATCGGGCAAAAGAACCACATGCCAACCAAATTTGAGGCAAGAGGCAGGGAAAGAGGAGGTGATGCCACGTGGTATGGGCAGGCGTCCTAGGGGCGTGAGGTGGCAGGTGTTGCTGCTGCCAAGCCTCGGAAACGAGCTCAGCCTGCAGCAGCAGCAGTAGCAACGGCAGCAGTGACCTGCAGGGAGGTGCCATCTGGGCAGGGCGTACCTGTGAGGGAGGTTGCACAAGGTGAAGGCCCAAAGGGTGTGGGGCAGACGGGGAGCAGAGGTAGTGAGTGTGACAGGGAGGGTGTCGGTGGGGGGGGGTGGGGAGGGGTATAGCTGAGTGTGAATGGCAGTTTCGGACGCCCCTGAAATCTGGTTTTGGGCATCATAGGCTTCAAATCCAATGGGTACGTCTCCCAGCCCTCTAATTTCCCCTTCTCATCACCCTTTCCTCGGCCTCTCCTCGCCCTCTCACCCCGCCTCACCTCAGCCTCTCATCCGCCTCTCTCCGCCCTCTCATCCGCCTCTCTCCGCCCTCTCATCCGCCTTCCCTCACCCTCTCCCACACCTCTCCTCGCCCTCGGTTACCCCTCTGTCACTTGCCCTCTCCCCCCCTCCCCTCGCCCTCCGATCTGACTCGGGAATCTGACATGGGAATCTGACTTGGGAATCTGACTCAGGAATCTGACATGGAACTCTGACATGGGAACCTGACCTGGGGATCTGACTCGGGAATCTGACTTGGGAATCTGACTTGGGAATGTGACTTGGGAGTCTGAATTGCGAATCTGACTTAGGAATCTGGCCCCGGGAATCCGACAGGGGGAGGAGGGACAGCAGCAGCAGTGGTTACTGCAGGGAGAAGGGAATGTGATAAAAGGCCCGGGGGACGGTACTCTGCTGCCTGTTCTTGTGGCGCTGTTGCTGGTGATATGTGTGCTGACTGTTCCTCCCCTCCTGCTCCCCTGTTTTCAAAGCTAACTCTCTCCGCAAACTCCTGCTCTTCCTCCCCGTGCCTCCCCTCGCTCTGTTCCTTACACTCGAGGCCCTCTCTCACACCTTCCCCTCTCTCCACTGCCCTAGGGGGGAGGAGCGGAACAGGGGGGAAAGAAAAGGCAGGGAAGTAAAAACAGGGTACATGGCGGGTGATGAGAATATGCATAGGGCCACAGACGAGCACCCGAGCAATGGGATGGCAAAACTGGCGAGGGCATGGGAGCGAAGGTGAGGGCACAAGTGAAAAAGGTAGAGGAGGGCAAAGGCTTGACAGGGAAGAGAGAAAGGGGAGGGAGGATGGAGGAAAGGATGGGAGAGGGGAGCGAGGTAGGGAAAGGAAGTCTTTGCATCGGCGACAAGGGGACATGGCACAGGAGAGAATGGGGGGACAGCAGAGATCGGGGAGGCAGCAAGGGGACAGTGAGAGCAGGGAGACAGCAAGGGGACAGCAGAGAGCAGGGGGACAGCAGGGAGGCGGCAGAAAGCAGGAATACTGGAGGGGCAGGAGAGAGTCGTGGTTGGTGAGAGTTTGGATGAAAGGGGCCAGAGGGGTGGGGCACGGGATGGCAAAAGAATGGCGAGGGAAAGGGTTATGACTGGAGAGGGGGAGGGGGGATTGAGAGGGGGTGAGTCTTTGAAAGGGTAGGGAATCCAAAGACGGGGGAGGGGACAGGACGCCTCAGATAACTAGCCGTACAAGCTTGATTCCAAATATTAAACCCCTCTTACTGCCAAGCACTCACCCTCTCCCCGCCATCTGTTCTCCCTCTCCCTGCCCTTTGTTCCCCCTCCCCTTGCCCTTTGTTCCCCCTCTCTTTGCCCTTTCTTCCTCCTCCCCTCGCCCTCCGTTCTCTGGTCTCCCTCGCCCTACTTTGCTCTCTCCTCGCTCTCTCATCCCCCTCTCATGGCCCTCCCAACCACCAATGCTCGTCCCCCCTCTCCCAGCCCAATCATCTGCCTTCCATCTCCCTCTCCTACACCCCTCCTCGCCCGCCATCCTTTCCCCCTCTCCCCGCCATCCTTTCCCCCTCTCCCTGACGTCCTTTACCCCTCTCCCCGCAATCCTTTCCCCCTCTCCCCACCGTCCTTTCCCCCTCTCCCCGCCATCCTTTGCCCTCTCCCTGCCATCCTTTCCCCCTCTCTCCGCCATCCATTCCCCCTCTCCCCGCCATCCTTTCCCCCCTCCCCGCCATCCTTTCCCCCCCTCCCCGCCATCCTTTCTCCCCTCCCTGCCATCCTTCCCCCCTCTCCATGCCATCCTTTCCCCCCCTCCGTGCCATCCTTTCCGCCAAACGTTATCCCTCTCCCCGCCATCCTTTCCCCCCCTCCCCGCCATCCTTCCCCCCCCTCCCCGCCATCCTTTCCCCCCTCCCCGCCATCTGTTCCCCCTCTCCTCGCCATCCATTCCCCCTCTCCCCGCCATCCTTTCCCCCCTCCCCGCCATCCTTTCCCCCCTCCCCGCCATCCTTTCTCCCCTCCCTGCCATCCTTCCCCCCTCTCCGTGCCATCCTTCCCCCTCCGTGCCATCCTTTCTCCCCCTCCCCGCCAGATGTTATCCCTCTCCCCGCCATCCTTTCCCCCCCTCCCCGCCATCCTTCCCCCCCTCCCCGCCATCCTTTCCCCCCCTCCCCGCCATCCTTTCATCCGTTCCCCCTCTTCTCGCCATGTGTTCCCCCTCCCCTCGCTACGCGTTCCCCTGATCTCCTTGCTATCCATGGCCCAGTCCCCTCGCGGGAGTGTTTCATGGCCCCTGCCATTTAATCTCCGGCCAAATACCTCCGCTAGAGTCGCGAGGCCTAATGGCGGGTCTTACAACAGTTTTGGTATGCAAACTTAGGCGGGCACTATGTCTTGTACGACGATCTTAGCTCGTCCCACTGTGCACGCCGGTATTACACCCGAGGTATCATTTTCTATAAGGTAAAAAACCTCCCCCTCGTAGTGCTGGGAGTTGGTCGTCGATGGGCAGGCAGTTTTCTTTTTTTGACCTGTGCTGTGGCAGCTATGGCTTCCTAAGCTTGAATGACTATGACATAATCTCCTCCTTTGAATCGTAACGCACACCCATGGAGCTCTTAAATGACGGGTTCAAGGGTGGTAATCGCATTCGACAAATTGTGCGACTTTCACACTTGTCGCACTGTGTTCCGCCAAAATCGTGGACCATTTTGGTGCGTCGTGGCCCTTTCAATCCTAGCTAGGCTATATATTTATATAGCCTAGTAGGTCAGTTCTCAGAGGGTACAGCCCTACTCTTGTACCCCTCGACACTTTTCCCTTAACCAACTTTCTCTCGATAACCTAACATGGTATCAGAGCTAGGTCGCACCCTCTCCTTACGCGCCTGCCTGCGCCTTCGTTCGTAGCCAGGTAGTTTGTCGCTCGCCTCTTCCTGCCGCCACCCGCTTGTAGCCAGCGCTAGCCAGCACCAGCTCGCCCGCGCTTGCTACCATCAGCGTTAGAGCTGGCCAGCGCCGTTTCATCAGTGCAAGCCACCCCGCTAGTGCCAGCACCATCCTGCTCGCTCGTTTGCTAGTGCCAGCCAGCCCGCCCCCTTGCTAGCGCCAACTCACCACAAGCTAGCCAGTGCCAGTCAGCTCCCTAGCGCCAGCCCCCAGCTTGCCAACACTCGCCAGCAGCTCGCCGCCAGCTAGCTAGCCAGTGCCAGTCAGCTCCCTAGCGCCAGCCCCCAGCTTGCCAACACTCGCCAGCAGCTCGCCGCCAGCTAGCTAGCCAGTGCCAGCCAGCTCGCCTTTGCCAGCTCGCCTCTGCCTACTAGCTCGCACCAGCCAGCACCGGCCGACAGCTCGCTTGCCAGCACCTAGCCGCCAGCCCCTAGCGCCCACCGCCCGCTGCCTCCGCTGACCACCAGCTGCCACTGCCAGCAGCGCCAACTGCCCTTACCGCCGGCAGTCAGCGCCAGCACAAGCAGCAAGCTGCCAGCACCAGCGCCAGCCGCCAGCCAGCTCGCCGCTGGCCTGCCAGCTAGCAGCCACTAGTAGCCACCAGCCAGCTCACCACTGGCTCGCCGCACCCGCCGCTGCCACTGCCACCGCACCTGTAGCTACCGCCACTGCCGATGCAGCCCTTGCTAGCACTGCTCATGTCACTGCCTCCACTGCCACTGCAGCCACCGCTGCTGCCGCTCTTGCCGCTGCCACTGCTCCTCCTACTGCCGCAGCCACCGCCGCCGCTGCTACTGCCCCAGCGCCTCCTGATGTTGCCACTGCCGCTGCAGCCACTACTACCGCCGCTCCTGCCACTGCTCCTACCCCTGCAGCCACCACTACCGCTCCGCTTGCCGCTGCCGCCGCTAGCCGTCAACCACCCCATCACTATCAGCCAGCTCTCCGCTGGCGCGTTGCCGTTGCCACCCCGCCGCCAGCTAGCCGCAGCCACTGCCATCGACTCCCACTGCAGCACCCATCACTGCTGCCCCTATTGCAGCTGCCGCCGCTGTCTCCACAACAGCCATCTCCGTCTTCTCAGCCGCAGCTGCCACCTCATCGGCCAGCATGTCGGCAACCAGCAGCGTCTTCATTATCTGCCTGGATGGGGAGGGACGGGCGGTCGGTTTTGCTACTTGGCAGGAGACAGTTTTCCTTTAGCTCATGAGTTAGCGCGCAGCAAGCTGTGCACGCTGCTGCTCGTACCGCCTACTCCGTCTGCGCGTCACGCAATGCCACTGCTTGCGTCACCATGCTCAGGTGCCTGCCGGTTGATGAGCACTCTCACTTTATGGGTGTTGCGTCAGCCCGCGCCCTCTGAACGGCTATCCTTGCTGGGTACTCCACCTCGTCGTCTGCCACTCTTGGTCATCTCTCCTCCCTTTCTTCCACCCCAACCTGACTTCCTTCACTACTGTAGCAGACTGAGTCAAGCACATGTGCTAATGACTCTAGTGTTACTGGTTCATAATTATCCTTATGTTTGTAGCCTAGGAGCCACTGCTGTGTGTAGTCTAGGATACCCTGCTGTGTCAGGCGTAGACTCCCCTGCTGCGTGAGGTGTAGGCTCTGCTAGGGACACTTCACTGAGCCCCGCCACGTCGGACCTATCCTTCATCCTGGACTCTGGCGCATCTCGTTGCTTCTTTAGAGATAGTACTGCTCTCACCCTACTCCCTGCACCTGTCCGCATCGCAGACTCCTCTGCCATAGCTGTCGCACGTAGCACCACCACTCTCCCTTGTCTAGCTGTCCCTCACTGATCTGCATATCCCCTTGTTTTCCAAGAACCTAGTAGGTGTCGGTCACCTCCAGGACCGAGGAGTCACCACCACGTTCCGTAGTCACGAGAGACAAGCAGCTTGCACAGACACAACCACTGGTCGCCACCTAGCAACTTTGAGCACGACCCACGATCCGGTCTTTTCATACTGCACACTAAGTTACAACCAAGTAATGCGTCTGCTGAGGTAGCCGCATCCTGGTCTTGTCGCTCCCTCGCCCACCCGAACCTCTTGTGGCACCATTGCTTAGGTCACCCTGCACTCCCGCGTCTTAGGCACATGTCCCAGCATGGTCTAGTCACTGGTTTTCCTGTATCGCTCCCAGCCCTGCCTACATCGTGCCACTATGCACCTCCTATATCAAGGGCCGTTAGCGCGCCGCCCCTCCTCCTTGTTTCCTCCTACCTGAGCGCTGCGATAGACACTGCATGTTGACATCTGGGGCCCTACCCCGGTCCATGGTCTTAGTCAGGAGCGCTACTTCCTCGTTGTCGTTAATGACTCCTCCTGTGGCTGCTTGCTGTTCGCGTCCAGCACCGCCTACCCGTCGTTCGCTTACTCTCTGACCGTGGTGGAAATTTTGCCTCTGGCACTCTAGGAAAGTTCTGTAGTGCGGAGGGCATCCGCCAGCCATACACTAGTACCAGACTCCCCACAGCAGAATGGGGTCACTGAGCGACGCATCAGCCTGGTTGTTGAAGTAGCTCGCACCTCCATGGTCCACGCTGGTGCACCCCATTTTCTGTGGCCATTCGCAGTGTGCTACGGTTCTCACTAGCTTGACCTGTGGCTGCACTCCCAGCGGCCACAGGTTTCGCCGACCCTTCTCTGGACCGGGTCTCCTAGTGACGCGTCTGCGTTTCACGTTCGCAGCCTTGCTCACGTCTGCGACACTCGCGTGGACAAGCTCTCAGCCCGCACCCTTCCTTGTGTATTTCTAGGGTTTCCGCTTGACGCCCCCGACTGGCTATTCTACCACCCGTCACACCACCACTTCTACCACTCTCATGACATGACCTTCGACGAGACGTTCCCCTACTACCGGCACTTCCCGCACCGTAGCGCTCCTGTGCCTCCTCCTCCTCTCTTCCTCGTCCCTACCCCGCCTACCACTCCGCTCCCACCCCACCCCACCCAGTCTCGTGTCTCCCATGCCACTCAGTTCCCCATGGATGGGCCAGTGGGGGAGTCAGCTAACTCTGGAGGCCCAGCTGCTGGGGGTGCGCCTCCTTTCCCTGTGGCACCTCCCCCAACCTCGGTACCCCAGGCACCTCAACTGTCTCCCCCCTTGCCCCATCAGCTGCCGCAGCAGCAGCAGGAGGGAGCAGTGGGCTCTGGGGGTGTTGGTTTTGGGGTTGCGAGTTCTAAAAGTGCTGACTTTGGGGGTGCTGTTTCAGGGAGTCGTGGTGGTAGCCGAGGTGCCGCTGACGAGGAGAGGGAGCCGCAGCAGGAGCAGCCACAGCCGCAGCAGTAGCAGCAGCCCCCGCAGCCACAGCAACTATTGCAGCAGGAGCAGCTGCAGTCTACCCTTCCTCTCCGTGGTCTTGCTCCCGGTTCCCCTGACAAACCGCCCCTCCCTCCTTTGGTGCATGCCCCTGTTTAGAGCCCAATGTTCCCTCCCACGGACTCATCTCTGGCTCGTTTTCCCCCACGCTCTCCTCCGACCCATGACTTCTCCCCCCTTCCCCCTCGTCACCAGTCCCCAGTTCTTCCCCACTGGGTCCGTCGTCCCTCTGGTGCTTGTCCTGTCTCTCCCCATCCTAGTGTCCACCCTATGGTCCTTCCTACTCGTGCTTCTCTAGCCCTCGTGCTTCTGTTACCTCCTTTGTCGTCACTCCCACATTCCTCTACTCCTCCCTCTAACTATGCTCGCACTGCTCATCCTACCCTCTCATGCTTGCTTGCGTCGCTTGTCACTGACCCTACTGCCCCTCTTGAGACCGTCTCTCCGGTTGTCGATGCTGTTGCTGACTTTGCTGCTAGCCATGACCTTGACTGGCGCTCTGGTCTTTGGTACTGCCGGTCCTCCGTCCGGCGGGGATGTATCTTCCCTTGGTAGTGACGTACTAGAGGATAGACAGTACCTGCTGGCCTACCTTGCTGCCATTGTACCCCATCTCTGCGCTATGCATGTATCCCCAGAGGCCGACCCGGACGCCGTCGTAATTCCTATTTCGCACTCTTACGCTAAGGCGGTGTCGGGGCCCTGGGCAGCCCTGTGGATACATGACATGGAGGTAAAGATGACATCCTACAAATTCACAGGCACATACGTCGATGCAGTTCCCCCGACTGGGGCGAACGAGATTGATGACATGTGGATCTACAGGGTGAAGCGCGCACCTGGACAGCTGTTATGTGCTAGAGGCTTCAGCCAGCGAGAGGGTGTGGACTTCAGCCAGATTGATGACTACTCTTCAGGTGCTCCTCCACCTAGCCGCGCAGCGTCACGACGAGCTTCACTCACTCAACTTCTCCACAATGTTTTGCAAGGTAGTCTGCATGAGCAGATCTACCATTGACGCCCTAGGCTTCTCTGGGTCCTACCCTCCTTGGACCCAGTGGAGCATGCGCAAACCTATTCACGGCCTTTGTCAGGCACCCCGTGAGTGGCACAATACGGTTCGCACCACAGTTGCTGAGCTGTAGTTCTTCCCGTCCTTTGGTGACCCCTCTCTCTTTGTTCACACGAGTAATACCCCGTTCTAAGCCTAGTGAACGTAGATAATCTTATCTTTGCTACTCCTGACAAAGACGTACCAGGCCTCAATGAAGGCCGAGTTTCTTAGGAGGCACTCTTGAACAAACCTTGGGGAACTGATGCGCTATCTTGGCTTGGAGATCTCTCGTGACCATGCTGCTCGCACGATCACACTCTCCCAATCCCATATGGTGCAGCAGATCCTGCAAAGGCTTTATCTCCAGTTCTCCTCAATACAGCCCACCCCTTTATTTGTGGATCACAAGCTCTCTGCTTTTGTTCCGACTGAGCTGGTCAAGCCTAATTGTCCATACGGAGAGTTGGTGGGGTGCCTCATGTACCTGATGACTTGCACTCGACTAGATCTAGCGTACCCTCTCTGTCTCCTTGCTCGCTTTGTTGCGACAAGCAGACACCTACCTGTCCACTGGTCGGCTGCCAAGAGGGTACTGCAGTATCTGGCGAGTACATCAGGGCTGGGGCTTGTGTTAGGAGGACGGGAGCCAGTGGTGCTGACTGGACACACAGACACGTCGTGGGCTGACGACGTGGAGACGCTCAGGTTGTCTCAGGGCTGCTGTTTTAGCCTTGGTGTTGGTGCAGTCTCGTGGAGGTCCACTAGGTCGTTGTCTCTAGCTTAGTCCAGCTGTGAGGCAGAGATCTAACCTAAGGAACTTCGCCTTCACTGAGGCCAGTGTGTCTCTATAAAGAGTAGCAAAGATCAGATCGACTACGTATACTAGGATGTAGAATGGGGTCTCACTCGTGCGAACAAAGAGAGAAGGGTCAGCGGAGGGCGGGAAGAACTGCAGCTCAGCAAGTCTCTGCCTCCATGACCTGTATCCATTGGGCTGCCCAGGGCCCCTATACCACCTTAGCGTAAGAGCGCAGGATACGATGTCGAGGGTGTCTAGGTCGCCCTCTGGGAATACAAGCATGGAGCAGAGATGGGGTATAGTGGCAGCAAGGTAGGCCAGCTCGTATTGCCTGTCCTGTAGCACGTCAATGCCAAGGGCAGCTGCACCCCCGAAGGACAGAGGATGGGCAGTATCAGAGACCAGAGCAGTAGCGTAGTCAAGGTGGTGGCTAGCAGCGAAGTCAGCGACTGCAGTAACAAGCACAGAGACAGACTCAAGAGGAGCAGTAAGGTTAGTGTCAAGCGACGCAAGCAAGCGCGAGAGAACTGGACGAGCAGTGCAAGCAGAGTCAGTGGGAGGAGCAGAAGACTGCGGGAGCGACGGAGGAGGAGGTGACGGAAGCACTGGAGAAGCATGAGAATGAATTCCATAGGGTGGACACTAGGACGGGGAAAGACAAGACGAGCACCAGAGAGATGATGGACCCAGTGGGGAAGAACTGAAGACTGGGGACAAGGGGGGAAGGGGGACAATTTTGGGGACGGAGGAGAGCATGGGGGAAAACGAGCTAAAATGGAGGAAACTGCGGGCCGTAAACAGAGGCACGCATCGTAGGAGAGACGGGCGGTCGGTCAGGGGAACCGGGAGCAAGACCAAGGAGACGAAGGGCAAACTGCAACTTCTCCTACTGCTGCAGCTGCTGCTCCCTATCCTTGCCGGGACCTCTAGCGGCACCTCGGCTACCACCAACACCCCCTGAAACAGCACCCCCAGGCTGGCACCCCCAGACGCACCATCCACAAAACCAGCACCCCCAGAGTCAGCACCCCCAGAACTTGCACCCCCAGAACCAGCACCCCCAGAGCCCAGTGCTCCCTCCTGCTGCTGCTGCTGCTACGGCCGCTAAGTTTGCTGGGGCTGCTGCTGCAGCTGCTGAGGCAAGGGGGGAGGCGGCGGAGGTGCCTGGGGTACCGAGGCTGGGGGGGGCGCCACAGGGACAGCAGGCGTTCCCCCAGCAACTGGGCCCCCAGAGTCATCCGACTCCCCCACGGGCCCAACCGAGGGGAACTGAGTGACATGGGAGACACCATACTGGGCCAGGCGGCGCGCCGAGAGGACCACTAGCACCCTAGCTTGCAGTGGATCCACACGACCCCCAGGCCACCGACTGCCCAGGGGGCCCAACCTCCACGGCCACCACCACGGCCATCACTCCCAGGGCCCACCAGCCCCCACGGCAGCACCTGCTGCTGCTGCGACGACTGCTGCTGCTGCTGCTGTTGTGGCTGCTGCTGCTGCTGCGCAGTCCCCGAATCCGGCTGAGTACCCTCTCTATCTACACCCGCACCCCCTCCACCCGCTGCTGTCGACCCTCCATGGCCCTTGCCCCCCTTGCCCTTGCCCTTGCCACTAGAGGAGCGGCCTGGGGCAGAGGCAGCCACTGCAGTCTCGACTACAGAGGCGGTAGCAGGAGGGACAGTCACCTGGGAGGGAGCACTGCCCTAGAAGATAGGCACTGCCAGCGCGCCAGTGGAACCAGCGATGGCGCGAAGGCGGTCCTCTACCTCAGCTAGGGAGGTAGAGAAGAGGTCAAGGGTGAGCTCTGAGGGGTGACGAGCGAAGAGTGCATAGCGGCCAAGGGCAAGGCTGTCACGGAGGCAAGTGACAAGGAAGTAGATGATGGCGTAGAGGGGGGGCGGGACAAGAGCCAGCTGGGCCTCAGTATAGGCCGCACTCCAGTGGGCCTCGAGGGAGCGCAGGTGTTCGACTAAGTCTCATACAGTGGTGAAGGAATTCAGGTCGGGGTGGAAGAAATGGAGGAGACGACAAAGAGTGGCAAACGACAGGGTGGAGTACCTATCAAGGATAGCCATTCAGAGGGCGCGGGGTGGCGCAGCACCCACAAAGTGAGAGTGCTCGTCAACCGGCAGGCACCTGAGCATGGCGATGCAAGCAGTGGCATCGCGGGACGCCCAGACAGAGTAGGCGGTATGAGCAGCAGCGTGCGCAGCCTGCTGCGCAGACGTCACGTTAGCAGCGCGCCTGAGCGGGGGACAGCAGGGAGCTCACCAGTGACGTGGGCGTCCAGGGACTCGTCGTCGACGCACTGACTCGTGAGTAGCAGGAAAACGGTCTCCTGCCAAGCGGCAAAACCGACCGCCCGCCCCTCCCCATCCAAGTGCAGAACAGAGATGCTGCTGGTCGCCGACATGCTGGCGGCTGAGGTGGCAGCTGTGGCCGGGAAGATGAAGATGGCAGAACTGGAGACAGCGGCGGCAACTGCGTCCGAGGCAGCGTTGACGGGTGCTGCAGTGGGAGCCGGTGGCAGCGGCGGCTGCTAGCTCGCGGCGGGGTGGCGACAGCGGCGGGCCAGCGGCGAGCTTGCAAGTGGCGGCAGCAGCACGACTGGTTGCTAGCAGCAGCGGCGACAAGAGCGGTGGTAGTAGTGGCTGCAGTGGTAAGAGCAGCGGCAGCAGTGGCTGCGGCAAGAGCGAGAGGAGCAGCTGCAGCAAGGGCTGCAGCGGCAGTAGCGGTAGCGGGAGTGGTGACCGCAGTGGCAGCGGCGGTAGCAATAGGAGTGGCAGCAGCGGCAGCAGCGGTTGCGGCAAGCCAGCGGTGAGCTGGCTGGTGGCTGCTGGCGGCTGGCAGGCTGACAGGCCAGCGGCGAGCTGGCTGGCAACTGCTAGTGGTTGCTGGCTGGCGCTGGCGGCTGATGCTGGTGCTGGCTGCTAGCCGCTAGTGCTGGCACTGACGGCTGGCGGCAAGTGCAGCTGACGCTGCCGGCAGTGGCAGCTGATGGCTGGCGTTGGCTGGCGCGGGCTAGCAGGCGAGGGCTAGCTGGCGCTGGCGAGCTGGCACTGGTGCTGGCGAGTTGGCGCTGGCGCTGGCGAGCTGGCACTGATGCTGGCGAGCTGGCGCTGGTGCTGTCGAGCTAGCTAGCACTGGCGCTGGCGAGCTGGCACTGGTGCTGGCGCTGGTGCTGGAGAGGTAGCTAGCACTGGCGGCAAGCTGGCTGGCTTTGCTGGCGGCGAGCTGGCTGGCTCTGCTGGCGGCAAGCTGGCTGGCTCTGCTGGCGGCAATCTGGCTAGCGAGGCACGCTAGTGGCGAGCAAGGGCTGGTGGCGACCAGCAGGCATGAACTAACGGGCTAAGGGCGAAATGGGAGGCTGGCGCAGTTGGCGCTGGTGAGCTAGGGAGCGAGCTGGCTAGGCTAGCTGACTGGTGAGTGAGGGAGCAAGCTGGCTGGCTGGCCGGCTGGCTGGCGTATGAAATCGAGTGAGCGCTAGGGGGAGGAAGAGGGGGGGGGGGCTACGAAGCGCAAAATCGGAGAGCGGGAGGTGCGGATTTTCTTTTTTCTTTTTCATACACTAGCGTAAGCGTGAGGTGCGGAAAACCTACCTAGTTTTATACCACGTGAAAGTAGTGGGATCAAAATGTGTGACTAGAAAGGGAGAAGGGGGGATACAAGTACACAAGATTTATTCTCCCTATTAGCTGACCTAGCTAGGCTATACAAACAAAAATAAACCTAACTAAACAAATTGATATATACGTTTTTTGACAGATTTGTCAACAAACATATATTTATATATAGCTAGGTTAGGTATGTTTGTATAACCTAGGTAGGTCAGCTTTTAGAGGGAACAACTCATTGTACTCTTTCCCCTCCCCTCTTCCGAGTCCAATTTCTCTCACTATCTCAACATGGCATCTAGAGCTAGGTTAGGTCCCACCTACTCAAGCTTCCGCCCCTAGCTACTTAGCTTCTAGCCGCTCCTAGCCGCCCCTAGCCACGTTTCCTTCCCCCCTCCCTCCCCCCCTCCCCCCCCCCCCGTCGTTAGCTCGTGCGCCTATCGCCAACTCGCGAACCCGCCGCGCCAACCAGTGCCAGCCCGCGCTGACCAGCGCCAGCCCGCGCTGGCCAGCGCCAGCCCGCGCCTGCCCGCCCGCCCCTTGCCTGCCGCTCAGCGCCTCCTCCTAGCCTCTCGCTCGCCTTGTCTGCTGGCCGCCGCTTGCTCGCCAGCCAGCAGCCGCCAGCTAGCAGCCGCCCACTCGCACCCGTAGCCACCCTCCCTGGCCAGTCGCGACCCCATCGCTAGTCCCCCTCTTCCCCCTCTTGCTTGCCTCACAACCAGCGCCAGCCAGCTCGCTAGCGCCAGCCAGCGCCAGAGCCAGCCCGCAAGCGCCAGCCAGCGCCTGCCCACGCCAGCCAGCGACAGAGCCAACCAGCCAGCTAGCAAGCGCCAGCCTGTGCCAGCCAACGCCTGCCAGCACCAGCCAGCAAGTGCCAGCCAGCCAGCCAGCGCCAGCCAGCTAGCACCAGCCAGCCAGCGCCAGCCTGCTAGCACGAGCCAGCCAGCACCAGCCAGCGCCAGCGCCAGCTACCGCCGCCAGCGCCAACTGCCTGCTACCAGCCGCCAGCACTAGCTGTGCTCGTCTCTAGCTGCCAGCACCAGCTGCCTATCACCAGCCCCCAGCGCCAGCAGCGCTGGCCACCCGTCGCCAGCGCCAGTATTCAGCACCCGCCGTCGCCTGCAGCCGCTGCTGCCAGTCTCCGCTGCCCACCTGCCACTGCTGCACGCCACTGCTGCCAACCGCAGCTGCCCGCCTTTGCCCTCCAGTTGCCTCCTCGGCGCCAGCTAGCTGCCCCCAGCTAGCCGCCTGCAGCGCCTGTCCGCTAGCCGCCAGCAGCGCCAACCAGCTCACCGCCAGTAGCACCTGCCAGCTCGCCGCCGGCAGCGCTTGCCAGCTAGACACCAGCAGCGCCTGCCAGCTTGCCGCCAGCATCGCCTGCCGGCTAGCCACCAGCAGCGTTGGCCAGCTCGCCGCGAGTAGCGCCTGCCAGCTCGCTGCCAGCAGCGCTTGCCAGCTAGATGCCAGCAGCGCCTATGGGCTCGCCACCAGCAGCGCCTGCTGGCTAGCTGCCAGCAGCATCAGCCAGCTCGCCACCAGCAGCGCCTGCCCGCCCGCCGCCAGCAGCGCCTACCAGCTAGCCACCATTAGCGCCTTGCCAGCTCATCATCATCAGCGCCCGCCAGCTTGCCAGCTAGCCCACTCGTCAGTTCGCAAGCCTCTTTTCTCGCTCACTCGCTCGCCAGTTTGCTGCCAGCGTGCCACCTCACTGCCCGCAGCTGCCAGCTCACCAGCAAGTCAGCTCGCCAGCTCACTGCCAGTTTTCCAGCTCGCCACCAGCTTGCTGCCACTTCCTACCATCTCGCCGCCAGCTAGCGGTCACTGCCGCCTTACTGTCTCTCGCTACTGTTGCCATCCACCTGCCGCTAGCCGCCGCTACCAGACTGCCAATTCAGCCACAGCCGCCATTACTGCTACCTCAGTTAGTGCTTCTGCAGCCCCTCACGCCTCCCGATTGTCTCCTCCTCGTTTCTAGAGTTCCTCAATGCCGCTCCTCTCGACATGGTGACCTTGGTGTGGTCAGTCCCTGAGCAAGACCGCCGGACAGTTCCCTTTGCTCTGCGGCTTCTCGCTCACCGCCTACAGCTGGTGAGCCCACACATAGACTGCACGCTCATGGGGGACCACATCATTTTGCTCCTTGGCTTTTGGCTCTACGAACTAGAGGTACGCTACCGAACTGCTTGCCCCCCACAGTGGTAGCAACAGCAGCAGCTTCAGCGGTAGTAGCCGCAGCAGTAGCAGCAGCAGCAGTGGGGTCTTGGAGGTGTTGGGCACGCTGGAGGCTCTAGATTTGCGGCTCCGGAGCAGTCACTACCTGGGGCCAGCGTGGTTTCTCTGGAGGACCAGGGGCCTAGGGGCCCAGGGGTCTAGGTCCCACTACTGTGTCGAGTCTTAGGAGCCTCTACTACGTGTCCACTAGGCTCCTCCCCTGCCCCTCCTACAGTGGCCCTCTCCTTAATACTCGACTCTGGTGTGTCTCGCTGCTTCTTTCGAGACATTACTACTCTTACCCTGCTCCCTGCACCAGTCGAGATCTCCCTAGAGATTCCCCCGCCACTGTAGTCGCACGTGGCACCACCATTTCCCCTTGTCCAGCTCTCCGATGTGGATCCCTCACAGGTCTACACATCCCGACGTTTGCTAGGAACCTAGTTGGTGTCGGTCTCCTCCAGGACCGAGGAGTCACCACCACTTTTCCTGGCTATGCGAGAAACGCAGACCGTACGGACAAAGCCACGGGTAGACATCTAGCCACTTTTGAGCGTAACCCAGCCTCCGGTCTCTTCACCCTGCACACTGAGTCCCCGCCTATTGCTGCATTTGCAGAGGTAGCCACGTCGTGCTCCTGTTGCTCCCTCGCCCACCCGACCCTTCTGGGGCACCACCGCTTAGGTCACCCTGCACTCCCATGTCCCAGCACGGTCTATTTCCTAGTCTTCCTGCATCGCT
The DNA here is from genome assembly GCA_027943415.1 of Closterium sp. NIES-67. Taxonomy (NCBI): domain Eukaryota; kingdom Viridiplantae; phylum Streptophyta; class Zygnematophyceae; order Desmidiales; family Closteriaceae; genus Closterium; species Closterium sp. NIES-67. Next base: position 491,812 of record BQMB01001349.1, on the reverse strand, counting down.
CCCAGCCCTTCCTATGTTGGTAGCACCACTGTGCACCTCCTACGGCGAGGGTCGGCAGCATGCCGCCCTTCACTCCTCCTCGTTTCCTCCTACCACGTGTCGTTACAGACACTGCACATGGACGTTTGGGGCCCTGCCCCAATCCAGCTGGAAAGAGCGCTACCTCCTAGTCGTCATCGACGACTTCTTGCACCACCATGTTTCGCTGGAGCGGAATACTGATGTGCCTACAGTTCTCCTCCCACGGCTGCTCACCGCTCTCACCCAGCACCGCTTGCCCGTGGTTCGTTTACACTCTTACCTTGGTGGCGAGTTCGCCTCTGGCTGTCTAAGACAGGTCTGTCGTGCGGAGGGTATCCGCCAAACATACACACTGTTGGACTCCCCTCAACAGAATGGGGTTACTAAGCAATGGATTGCACTGGTTATGGAGGTAGCGCACACCTCCTTTGTCCATGCATGTGCACCCCATTTTCTGTGGCCGTTTGCCCTGTGCTACGCAGATCACCAGCTTAACCTGTGTCCACGCTCAATGCACCCGCAGGTTACGCTGACCCTTTTCTGGACCCGGTATCCTGGTGTCGCTTCTGCGTTCCACGTCTGGGGTAGCCTTGCTCACATCCGCAGCACTGGCGCGGACAAGCTCTCAGCCCGCACTCTTCTGTGTGTATTCCTCTGGTTTTCCGCTTGCCATGTCTGACTGGCTATTTTAAGACCTGGTACACCACCGCTTCTACCATTCTCATCACGTTACCTTTGACGAGACACTCCCCTACTACCGGTGCTTCCTTTACCGCAGCTTTCATGTCCCCCCTCCTCCTATCTTCCTCGCCCCTGTCCGACCTGCCGCACCCCACAAACCCCGCCCAACGCCGTCTGGTGTCAGTCACGCCACTCTGTTCCCCTCGATCAGGCCAATTGGGGCCCAGCTGCTGGGGGTGCAGTCCATGCGGCGCATCCCCCAGCCCACATACCCCAAGCACCTCCGCAGTCTCCCCCCTCGCCTCAGTAGCAGCCACAGCCGCCGCAGCAGACTCAGCACCCGCAGCAGCAGTAGCAGGGGGCCGTGGGCTCTGGGAGTGCTGGATTTGGGGGTGTTGGTTCTTGGGGTGTTGACTCTGGGGGTGCTGGTTCTGTGGGTGGTGTGCGTGGGGGTGCTGACTTTGGGGGTGCTGGTTCTGTGGGTGGTGTGCTTGGGGGTGCTAGTCCTGGGGGTGCTGTTTCAGATAGTGTCGGTGGTAGCAGAGGTGGAGCTGGAGGTCCTCGAGAGGACAGGGAGCAGCAGCCGCAGCAGCAGCAGCAGCCGCAGCCTGACCTTCGTCTCCTTGGCCTTTCCTCAGGTTCCCATGACTGACCGCCCGTCCCTCCTCCTGTGCCTAACCCTGTCTAGGGCCTGGTTTTCCCTCCCCCATACTCCTCTCCAGCTCGTTTTCCCCCGTGCTCTCCTTTGTCCCCTGTCTTGACCCCCTTTCTCCCTCGTCGTCTGTCCCCCGTTCTTCCCCACTGGGTCCGTCATCCCCATCGTGGTCATCCCGTCTCTCCTCGTCCTGGTGTCCATCCCATGGTCCTTCGTTCTCGTGCTCCTCCGGTACCTGTCCTTCTGTTACCACCCTAGTGGTCACTCCTATCATCCTCTGCTCCTCCCACTAGCTCTTCTCGCAATGCTCGTCCGTTCTCTCAGACTTGCTTGGGTCATTTGTTACTGACCCTACTGCTCCTCGTGAGTCTGTCTCTGCACTTGTCGATGCTGTCGCTGACTTTGTTCCTAGCCATCGCTCCAACTACACTGCCACCCTGGTCTCTAGTACTGCCCATCCTCCGTCTGTCGGGGTTGCACCTGCCCTTGGCAATGATGTGCTAAAGGACAGCCAGTATGAGTTGGCCTACCTTGTTGCCACTATACCCCATCTCTGCGCTATGCTTGTATCCCCAGAGGGCGAACCGAACACCCTCGACATTCCTATCCAGCGCTCTTACGTTGAGGCAGTGTCGGGGCCCTGGGCAGCCTAGTAAACAGGCCATGGAGGTAGAGATGGCATACTATAGATTTACAGGCACTTTCGTCGACGCAGTTCCCCCGCCTGGGGAGAGCGTGGTCGATGGCATCTGGATCTACATGGTGAAGTGCGCACCTGGAGAGCCGCCAAAGTACAAGGCGCATTACGAGTCTGGAGGCTTCAGTCAGCGAGTGGGTGTGGACTTCTTCCAGACCTTCTCCCCTACCCCGAAGATGAATACTCTTCATGTGCTCCTTCACATATCCGCGCAGCGTGACTACGAGCTTCACTCACTCGACTTCTCCACATCCTTCCGGTAGGGTAGTGTGCACGAGCAGATCTACTTCCAGTGCCCACTAGGCTTCTCTAGGTCCTTCCCATTTGCGACGCAGTGGAGCCTGCGCCGCCGTGTCTATGGCCTATGTCAAGCACCCCGTAAGTGGCACGACACACTCTGCTGTACACCTACTTCTCTGCAGTTCTTTCCGTCTTTTGCTGACCCCTCGCTCTTTGTCGATACTTGTCAGACTCCATTCTACATCCTAGTGTATGTAGACAATCTCATATTTTCTACTCCTGATAGAGACGCACTGGCCTCGGTGAAAGCCGAGTTACCTAGGAGGCACACTTGCACTGACCTAGGGGAGCTGAGGTGCTATTTGGGCTTGGATATCTCTCGTGACCGTGCAGCTCGCAAGATCATACTCTCCCAGTCCCATATGGTACAGCAGGGCCTATAGAGAATCAGTCTGCAACTCTCATCAGTATAGCCCACCCCTGTGCATATGGATCACAACCTCTCTGCTCCTGTTCCGGCTGAGCTGGCCGAGCCTAGTGGTCCATACGCAGAGCTTGTGGGGTGTCTCATATACTTGATGACCTGCAGTCGACCAGATCTAGCGTACCCTCGAAGTATCTTTGCTCGCTTTGTTGCGATAGGCAGGCACCGCCCAGTCCACTGGTCGGCTGCCAAGAGGGTGCTGTGGTATCTGGCGAGTACATCAAGACTGCGGCTTGTACTAGGAGGACGGGAGCAAGTGGTGCTCACTGGACACACAGACGCGTCATGGGCTGACGACTTGGAGACGCTTAGGTCCTCACAAGGTTACTGTTTTAGTCTTGGTTCTGGTGCAGTCTTGTGGAGGTCCACTAGGTCGTCAGCAGTAGCTCAGTCTAGTTGTGAGGCTGAGATCTACGCTGGGGCCATGGCTACTCTGGAGCTCTGCTGGCTGACGTTTTTACTCACCGACTTAGGTGAGCAGCCTAGGTCTGCCCTGGTCCTGTTTGTTAACAACAGGGCCATGATCATCCGGTATTAGGAAGCTTGACTTGAGGGCATGGCAGAGCACATCCAGCTGCTGAACTTCCTGCTGCATGATTTGCAGCAGCGCGGCCTGGCTCGTATAGTACAAGTGGCCTCAACGCTAATGATAGCTTAACCACGGCTCTACTGCCTCGTGAACATCAACGTTCTGTTCTCAGCTTGGTCTAGTCTCAGTAGCAGCTCCGCTCCTTTTATCTTGATATGTGCTATATCGGCTTGTACTTGCTCTTCTATACGTGTCTGTCTTGCTACACTTGGTGACTGGACTTGTGGCTTCTTGTCTCAATGGTCATACTAGTAGTGCTGCCCTGAGTTATCTAGGTTACCTTCACTAGAGTTCAGACTAGCAGCGATGTCCCGGTTCCACATGGCAGCAGGAGCTTCGAGGCGGTACCATTGACGGCATGCCACTCATCATCCTTCTTCTTGAAGCAGGAGGCGAGGGCGTGGTTGGTGCCACCACACACTCAGCAGGTATGAGGGCCATGCTTGATAACGTAGGGACATGGGGGGAAGTGGTTGCACTGGAATGGTGCCGAAGCAGCATAGGCCTGAGGCACAGGAGCGTGGATTGCATTGGCCTTGGCTTGAGCGTTGTCCTCCTTTTTGGCAGAAAGGAGTGCAGATGAGACCTTGGCGAATGTGAGGTCCGCACGAGCAAGGCCCAAGAGCATCTTGCGTGTGACTTCGTATGCTGGGGTGAGGCCGACAAGGAAAGCGGCTGCAGGGGCTTGCTCGGGGAAGACTATCCCCAACTGCTTGAGTTTACCATGAATGGACTGCACCTTGGTGACATAGTCCGCCATGCTTGGTGAGTGCTCAAGCCGCATTTGGAATATGCTAGGAATGAGTATAGCAACTCCCACTGCAGTCTTATTCAGGAAGCGGTCTTCCACGTAAAGCAAGGTGGCGTTGGTGGATGGGTAATTGTGGTAGGTTTTGATGAGTTCGGGAGGAATGGTGCTTGTGAAGACACTAATGACGGGGCGATCGGCTTTCTCCCAATTCTTGTACTTGATCAGTAGAAACTGCTTCGGCGGCGGCACTAGCTAGGTCGGTGGGCCATTCGGGTTTAGGAGGCTCTTTGCTGTCACCGCTGTTAAGAAGTACGTCGGTGAGCTTGAGTTCCTTCACGTCGCGATGGAGGAGGTACTTGCCAAAACCATAGCGCGACGCCTTTTGGTTGGAGCATGTGCCGTCCAACTCAAGACAAAGGAGCGGGATCGGGTTGGCGAGTGAAGTGGAAGAGTAAGCCATTGCGGCTTGATTTTCACGTAGCGAAAGTCTTAAGTCACCGATAGGAACTTCGCGAGTGGCGCGCAGCGCGGCGATTCCGAAAGAGGATCGATGAGAATTGACGTAAAACACTCTGGCGGCTTCGTCAAACTGCCGTGAAGAAGGAATTGATGTCGGCGGGAAATCGTTACAACCGCGGACTTTATGCTAATTCTAAGTCTAACCCCGGGCTCACACACTCCCCCCCCCACACCCCGAGGCCCTGTCCCACAGCTACACAGCTCTGCAACCAGCTTCGCTTCAACATGTGTACCTGCTCTTGCTTGACGTTCCTCGAGGTGATTGCGCGAGGGGATTTTACCTATTCAGAAGGGATCCGAGGGGAACCTCAAAAACAAGATCTGGGAGAAGGCCAAGATTGAGAATCAACTAGGGAGAACCGAGGAGAAAATTGACAATGAGAAGGGCGATAGCTTCCCAATTGAGAAGTTCGACGAGGTTGAGTGCGAAGGCGGCCGACGATAAGAGGCGCGACTGAAGAGTGGAGCACCTCGAAAATTCCGATGACTTGAGACAAATGTCGTGACGAGAAGGTGTGCGTAGCACGGGAGCATAAATACTTGGACTGTGATCCGCGTGTGTAGATAGGTCACTCTGATACCTTGTAAGAAATCGAGCTGAAGGGATTAATTAGGTAAGGAGCCCAAGGCTCTATACGTACATGGCAATGTGAGGGAAGTTGGATGAAGGGGGGGATCGGAGGGAATCCCCATTGGGATCTCCGGAATCTCCAGTTGGGTAATTGGAGATAGGGGGGGTCACAATTGGGTGAGTTTGGGATTTGTGAGTACATTTCAATCCACGAGAACATTCCTAATATAAACTAGGATATAAAAGTACGAATACAAAAGTGGGATTGCAATCTATTTCTAACGAAGGACTCTTCAACTTTGATGCTTCCAACACGCTACCACCTCCAAGCACACGATTAAGTGTCGAAGCCTTGCAGACAGCACAATCGAAGTTCTTCGCTGCCTCGAAAATAACAACAAGCTTAGTCTTGGACAGTCGCGATTTCTACACTGGGAGTTTTGATTTCGAGCTTCTCGTGCAAAGCGCACAAATCTTCAGCTACTTCGGCGGCTCTTACCTTGGAAAAACGATTGACACCAAAGAGGCAAAACATCGATACTACAATGAATTGCTCATGGAATCTATCGGCTTCTGAGCAACTTGGAATTCGATCGTTCAAGATACGCGCCGCTCTGGCACGAGACTCATGGCTATACCTGACAAGTCTCTATCAGCCGAAGGTCTCCATGCCGTCGAGCCAACTACTCGGCCAGCTACTAGAAGTAAAGATGGTCTTTGGAGAGAAGTCCACAATTACATCAACCGCTGCCAAGGATCGTGAAATCGCCCGCAACAACCGAGACAACTACAACACCTGGTACCTGGACAATTGATGCAGACAGCACATGGTCGGATCAGCGCGCTTCATTTCCAACGCCGTCCCAAACCCTGCTGCAGCTTACGTCACCATTGCCAACAAAGAGCGCTTGGTGGCCAAGCACCAAGGAATCATTGTCCTACAGGCTCACAACTCCCTGACCCATATCACTTTGAACAACATACTCATCGTTCAGAATATCCGCTTCAATCTACTCTCCACGGCTCAGCTCATCTCATGCGGCGTCGAAATCAGCACCGACCCCCAGACAAGAAACCTCCTACTGCACTATCGGAAACCAAGCTTACCCAACCAACCCGAGAACCCGCTTTGGTACATCGGAAAGGCAGTAGCCGTCGATAGAGTCTACATCCTAGTCTTCGACCTCCCTAACTCTAGCGGTGACAGCCATGATCTGATCAGCTTCGTCCCCATCAACTTTGCGTGGAAGAACAAGAAGGACTGGGCTCACCCCGACGGTCGCGCATTGATCACTCATCACATGCATGCAGCTGAAACCGCCTTGCACAATCCTGGACCAGACGGCATATACCGTACCTGTGGAACCCCAACAGCCTCCACCAGCAACATAGCTGAAACTGGACTTGAGACCCTCGATCAGGAAGAAACAGAGTCCATCCTCACCCCAGAAGTCAGCATGACCGCTTTAGAGCTCGCTGCAACCGTCACCATCGTTCCTCCTCCAGGAATCATGGATCTCTCTCACACATCTAGACAACGCTTGGACAATGTTCTGGTCTACGTGGAACCACGATTCTTTGATGACACATAATGGGCACACCCGTGGGAATTGACCACTCACATGGTCTTTAACCCCAACTGGAGAGAGCCCACACCACGAGAAGTAGCAGACTTGGCTGCAAAACTCACATCCGACATGGACGTATGGGCGCGCTCCCTCACAACCATCACTGCCAAAACTGGACCAATGTCCCCAAAGGCAGCCAAAGCAATAGAGGCAACCATGGTCGCAGCACCAGCACCACGAGAAGCAGCAGCAGTAGCAGCAAAAGTAGAAGCAGAGGCAGTAGCAGCAGAGGCAGCAGTAGCAAAGGCAGCAGCAGCAGCCGAGGGAGCAGCAAGGGGGCAGAAACAAATTAAGAACGGCAAGAACCCCAACACCAGACCCCCGAACCCAGAGTCCCGATTGGTGCACCCCCCTACAGAGAACTCGGGGGCTGGGGAAATCCTCCAAGGTCAGGCAAAGGGACCTGGAAAGGAGGCCCAGTACCAGCAATGAGCACACCTTGGGGACATCTACCTTATCCAACAGCCCTCCCAGTGGTTCCCCTGAGCTCGTAACCCAGCCACTGGGCAGTGGCGACTCAACCATGATGCCTGGTACGGCGGTGATGAGGATGAGGACGATGAAGAGGAAAGGGGGAGAACCACACTAGGCACGTATGTTCCTCTTGGTCGCACTCCTGAAGCTCCTGGAACTTGGGCTGAATAAGAAGAAGTGCCCTCTAACGAGAACCCACTACTCTGGCACCACAATCAAGCATCACCCCCAATCCAACTGCACAGTCCTCACCCTCTGTCATGCACTCTAGTCGGACCTGATGATGAACCATTGAAGGTCCTCCACAACCTCGCCTTCCTCGCCCGATAACTGCTCATGAAGAACGAGATGAGAGCGTAGCTGGACCAAATGGCTCTCCTCAAGGCAGAGAAATCTCCATGAACCTCGTTGATCAAGAGTTCCTCGCTCTCGTCGTCACAGCCCCTACACACACAGACGAACAACCAGCACCTCCTCCCAATGTCTCCCGCCAGTGCACCCGAGGACACCGTGCCTCCAGGGATATCTGGCACCAGCGGCTTGGCCACCCATTACGAGTCACCCTCAACAACTCGCTTAGGGCCAATGTCTTCGCCCCTGGAGCACTCATAGACTCTGACAGACGCGAACTTCAAGTCAGCCAAGCCCTCTGTGCTTGCACTGTCTGTCTTGAAGCTACCCTCACACACAGCCCATTTCCAGACCTCCCACGCTGCCCAACTTGTTACGCACAGGTGGACAAAGTCTACAGCGACTATCTAGTCCTCGCACAAGCAGGACTCCATGGGGAGCAGTACACTCTGACCTTCATCGACACTGCCATCCGCTACGTCTGGGTAGTCAACGTCCAGAATAGAGGGGGAGTTCTCAACATCTTCTGACCCTGGCTCGCTCTTGCTGAGCGCCAGACTGGAAGAAAACTCAAGTATTGGCAGATGGATGGAGCTTGGGAGTTCCGAAGTGAAGAACTACAGACTCACCTCCAAGAACTCAGGACCGAGCACAGGCTCTTCCTTCCCTATGCTCACCCACAGTAAGGTGTCACTAAACGGACCAACCGCACCCTATAGACCAAAGTGAGGGCAATGATGCTCTAGTCTGGACTGCCCACAGACTACTGGCCCGATGTGATGCACCATGTAGTACGACTGCACAACCTACTGTCCACCACCACCAATGAAGGGAATCAATCCCTTTCAGGCCTAGATAGGAAAACCATGCTGCAAGTCTGGGGCTGCGTGGTCCAGTATCGAACTCATCAGGCTACCACCGGGAAGTTCGAAAGGAGAGCTCGCCGGGGCGTGCACCTTGGCATTACTCACAAATACCAAGCGTGGACGATCCTGGACCTGGAAAACTCCACTGTCGTACCCTTCAGGAACATCCTCTTTTATGAAGGACTCATTCTGAAGCAATTCCAGACAGACCAATTTGCCAATCAGAAAGTAGCCTACGCACGAGGAGAACGCAAATTCGCCTCTCCAGAAGATGAAGCCGCCGCTGCTCGCCTGGACCTGGGCCCACCTGATGAACACTCAGGGGAAAACCCACACTTCGACAACGACGATGACGCAGACCACGCCCCTCTCGACCCCTCTTGCGCCCCTCTACACCGCGACGGAACCATCGAGACCCTTGCGGATCCCCAACTCGATGCCGACTCGGACGACAACGTACAAGAGGTCACCGACGATGGGCATCGCAACATCAGGATCTCCGGACTTCACGTCATCGGTCTACATGCAGCACTCAACAAGAGCCCCTTCATAATTGACCCAAAAACACATCGCTAGGCTCTCATGAACCACATCTCTGTGCGCATTCTTCTTGCCATCGACGCATGCCTGCACCTCGACCTCCAGCTGATCGACGTTAAGTATGCGTTCCTATGCGCAAAAGTTGAAGCTTTGATCTTCGTGAAGCAACCTCATACCTACAGCGACTAGGACCCTCGCGTATGCCAACTCCAAAAGTCCCTATACTGGATCAAGCAGGCCCCTTACCTCTAGCAGCAGCACCTATATGACATCCTGCTGGACATCGGCTTCCTACAGCCCCCTCACAACCCCGGATTGTACCGCCTCCCCTTCTACGGGGATAACATCCTCCTCATAGTCTACGTTGACGACCTGCTCTACACCGGCACCAACCCCGATCTGCTCGACCAGTTCAAGCGAAACATGGGAGAGCGCGTCAACATCACCACCTCCAAGACCGTAACCTAATTTCTCGGCCTCAACATCTCCTACACACTTGGAGCCATCCATCTCTCTACATCAAAATATGCCGAGACTATCGCCAAGAATTTCATCCTAATGCCAGCACCGCTCTCCACACCCTACCGCACACACGTCACCAGCTACAAGCCCGACACCAAGATGCTCGCCCTTGCCACACATCAGCTTTACCAACAGCAGCTCGGATGTCTGCTGTTCGCCACCATCACGTGGTAGCCCGACCTGTCCTACATTGCCAGCCATCTCGCCCAATACTCTCGGCAAACTGAAGGGGAGAACCTCCTAGACCTACAGCGAGCTCTCTTATACTTCATTTTGACTCCCCATCGGCCTCACTTACTCCACCTTCACCACACTCTCATTCCATCTCACTGGCTACATCAACGCAAGCCACGCCACAGACCTCGTTAACTGCTGTTCCTGTACAGGGTTCCTCTTTCGACTGGAACCTACAGGACCCATCTCCTAGAACTCACAGAAGGAGGAGTTGATTGCTTTCTCTTCAGCTGAAACAGAGTACATCGCAGCAACCTCCGCTGTCATCGATGGTCTCTACCTCCAAGAATGGTTGCAAGAGGCGAAGCTCAGCACTTGGCCAATATTCAAGTTACACGGTGACAACCAGAGTGCAATCAAGATTGCCAACAAGCACGGCTTCGTCAATCGCACAAAGTATATCGCTCTACGATATTTCTTCGTCAAGGACAAAATCGACAAAGGGAAAATGGACATGACATATTATCCTAGAGCCGACTTCCTCACCAAGAAGCAACCACGTCAACAGTACCTTCACTCCTCACCGAGCTCTGTGGAATCTCCAAGCGTGCCAAGCTCGAGTACCTTCAGCAACGAAGGGGAGTGTTACGATAAGGAGTTGCTTGCATTCTTGAAAGTGACAACTTGAGCCGTAACCCTTGTCGGGTTCAAGCTTATGACGCGAAGCACGAAGGGCAACGGTCGTTGACCGTTGACCGACAATCGAGCAGACAGAAGTCCAAGGGTCCGTTACGACATCAAGGACAACTGATATTGTGATACAGTATGGGCAGTTACCCAAGTCGTGTGCAATTACCCGAGTCGGATCTAGAACCACGAAGGGAATGTACCCCTGTTAAGTGCATCTTTGCATTATCTTATATTGTTATATGAACCCTATATCTCTTTGCTATAATCATTTCTGTTCAGTTACATTCACGTTGACAGAGTTCGTCGACCAATCAATCGCTTTCGTGAAGCGCACTCTAGCAGTTCAATCCTGAAGATCCTATGGACTATTTTGGATCACTTCACACATCGCAACGAACTGCATTTTCTCGGCATGTTATGTATGACACTTATAGTCAGGGTTTCAGAAGTCAGTACAAAATGCCATGAAATCCTGTATATCAGGGTGTTTTTTTAGGGTCGTCCAGTTTTTTCAGCATTTGATTTTCCTAGCCCTGAATTTTAGGGGTTGTCATTTCAGCAAGCCATAAATATTGTATGTTCTTGATTTGGTCACCCTGAATTATCAGCCTTAACGGATTTCCAGCATGAAACAGAATCCTATCTGACTGGTCGAGGCGAACTGGAGCAGCTGTGAGGGGCGTGACTTGTCCTTTTGTCAAAATGACGCAGGTGACGCAAGCTGGAGCACATTTGAGGGGCATGATTGGTTCTTCGCCAAAATCACGCTGGCAATTTGACGCGAGCTGGAGTAGGTGTGAGGGGTGTGACTAGACCTTACGCAAAATGACGCAAGTAACGCGAGTTGGAGCAGATGTGAGGGGCGTGATTGATCCTTCGCCAAAAACACGCTGGCAGTCTGACGCGAGTTGGAGTAGGGGTGAGGGGCATGACTGGTCCTTGGCCAAAATCACGCTAGTAGTGTGAGAATTTGTTCGCAGTGAAGTCCGATCTGATCTAAGGATCAAAAACCTAAAAAATGTACCTGATGAGTCAGGCTTTTTTTTTTTTTTTTTTTTTGTATGACAAAACATGCCCTGTCTAACATAATGTGCTATATTAAAATCCTACCCACCCTAAAAAATCGCCAAGGTTCAACCTATCATCTTAGCTCTGAAATTTTTCAGTCATGATTTTTCAGCCTTCGAAAAAAATTACCCTGAAAAAAAAAAAAAACAACTTCCAAAACCCGACCCTGAAAAACGAGGCTCCTTCTGGGGGCAACTTGAGCCAACAGCCCCTCAAAATCCAATATGAAGCCCTGCTTATAGTGATGCACTAACTCGAATGCTACATTGAGGAATGCATAACAGGATTTCCTTTGATGTGATAATTGAAGTTTTGCATTCCTGCAAGTTCTGTTTTTGGTGTAGCTCGCAGTATCGCGTTTCTCGGTAAGGAAACAGGTCCGAATGATGACGTCAGCAAAGCATCGCGCGTCTAGTGGATGACGTCAGCATACCGCTTCAGTTACGCGATTAGCAGGCCTCAGGATATCAGGGTGAAATACCCTTACGACCCTTATAGTAAGGGTGGGGTAGCTGTTGGACCCTTATTTTCAAAAGTGGTTTAGTTTTTGACCCTTATGAAAAAAACTAGATCTATACGGGACCCTGTTTTTTCAAAGTGGTCGAGTGTAGGGACCCTGATGCGGAAAAGTGTTGTGTAAAATCACCCTTACACAATCACACATGTGATCCCCCGCTGTAATAATTTATCCCCTTGGCAACCTATAGATTCCGGCTAAGTCCCCCCAATCCGAGAGTCATTCCTCCTATACCCCTCGCAACCCAAGATTTCGGCTAAGTCCCCCACTGCCAAAGGCATTCCTCCCACAGCCCTCGAGCGACCCCGAAAAATTGGTGAAGTCCTCCATTGGCAGAGACAAAGCTGCTGTAGTAGTACCTTTGCAACCCAGAGGATTCGGTGAAGTCCCCCACTAAGAGAGACAGTCCTCCCATATACTTCGCAACCCGGAAGATTCGCCTAAGTCCCCCAGTTCCAAGTGTGTTCCAGTCAGACTCGGGGGAATAACTACCTTGAAATCACAGGGTAGCTTGAAACGAAAAGAAAGCCCTGGACGTGATATGTCAAACCTTCTCTTCCCCCCTACCCACTTCGGCGAGGGAATGTCGCACCTACGAAATATCGGCGACTTGAATTTAAGTTTCCAGGGGTTTTTACCTAGCCCCTGCCCACGCACGACGGGGATTCACGTCGTCAATTTCTTCTGCTAATGGTTTACTTTTTTATGGCTGCCACTCACCCAAGAATTCATGCGCACAGTTACAAAACCCGCCGTCTTGAATGTATAATTCGTGTTGGTAGAGTCGTATCTGCCACTACATTAGTTAAAGAATTGAAAGAACAAAAAAAAAAAAAAAAAAAAAACGAGTGGGGCTCTAACGGGAAATGAGGTCGCGACCAAGAAGGGTCTAGGGAATGGGGTCATATTTTTACAAGACAGTTATCCGTACCAGCAAACCCGGAATGGACTCTGAAACGCGAAACAGTGAGGTCCGAGGGTCAAAACGCGAATTCCTGTTCGGTTCGATTTGGTACTTCGCGAAGTTTGGTTCCCTGGTACTGAACGCACTAATGTAGAAATACGCACTAACAGCAAAATTACCGAGGTGCGATATTCCCCCCACTTCAGCGCTAACAAACAAAAATCTTGGTGCACCCTGTCGAGTGCCACCCAAGGCACTGTCAACTTATACATATGCTCTATGTAGAAGTTATAGGCTAGACTAGGTGTGTGCTTCTAGTGAGTACAGCCCAACAGGTATATGTTTGAGGTTTCTCCTTCTAGTTATCATTCACGTATTCTAACATGGTATCAAGTAGGTTAGGTCCCCCCGCCCGCTTCCGCCCGCGCCCTTGTCTTTCGGCCGCCCTTAGCCGGCCCTCTGGCCGTTGCGTCCGCCCCTAGCCGGCCCCCTGGCCGTCGCGTTCGCCCCTAGCTGGCCCCCTGGCCGTCTCGTCCACCCCTAGTCGGCCCCCTGGCCGTCGCGTTCACCCCTAGCTGGCCCCCTGACCGTCGCGTCCGCCCCTAGCCGGCCCCCTGGCCGTCGCGTTCGCCCCTAGTCGGCCCCTTGACCGTCGCGTCCGCCCCTAGTCGGCCCCCTGGCCGTCGCGTCCACCCCTAGTCGGCCCCCTGGCCGTCGCGTCCGCCCCTAGCTGCCCCCCTGGCCGTCGCGTCCGCCCTCAGCTGGCCCCTTGGCCGTTCGCGCCCGCTCCTAGCCGGCCCCCTGGCCGTCGCGCCCGCCCCTAGCTGGCCCCAATGGCCGTCGCGCCCGCTCCTAGCTTGCCCCCTGGCCGTCGCGTCCGCCCCTAGCCGGCCCCCTGGCCGTCGCGTTCGCCCCTAGTCGGCCCCTTGACCGTCGCGTCCGCCCCTAGTCGGCCCCCTGGCCGTCTCGTCCGCCCCTAGTCGGCCCCCTGGCCGTGGCGTCCGCCCCTTGCTGGCCCCCTGGCCGTCGCGTCCGCCCTCAGCTGGCCCCCTGGCCATCCGCGCCCGCTCCTAGCCGGCCCCCTGGCCGTCGCGCCCGCCCCAAGCTGGCCCCACTGGCCGTCGCGCCCGCTCCTAGCTGGCCCTCTGGCCGTCGCGTCCGCCCCTAGCCGGCCCCCTGGCCGTCGCGTTCGCCCCTAGTCGGCCCCTTGACCGTCGCGTCCGCCCCTAGTCGGCCCCCTGGCCGTCGCGTCCGCCCCTAGTCGGCCCCCTGGCCGTCGCGTCGGCCCCTAGCTGCCCCCCTGGCCGTTCGCGCCCGCTCCTAGCCGGCCCTCTGGCCGTCGCGCCCGCCCCTAGCTGGCCCCACTGGCCGTCACGCCCGCTCCTAGCTGGCCCCCTGGCCGTCACGTCCGCCCTCAGCTGGCCCCCTGGCCGTTCGAGCCCGCTCCTAGCCAGCCCTCTGCCCGTTCGTGCCTGCCCCTTGCTGGCCCCACTGGACGTCACGCCCGCACCTGGCCGGCCCACTGACCGTCAAGCCCGCTCCTAGCCGGCTCGAGCAGCACCTGCCCGCCCTCTTCCTAGCGCCGCCCGGCCTCTCCTACCGCCCGCCAGTCCCAGTGCGCCCGCCCGGCCCCTTTTAGCGCCAGCCCGACCGTGTCACGCCTGCCCGCCCCCCCTCTGCACCTGCTCCCCTCCTTGTTGACCCCACCTCCGCTGAGAGTGAGGCTTTCTCTACTGCTGCGCTTGCTTGTGCGGTCTGGGACTCATGCGATGCAGTAGCTCAGGTTGCTATCAGTCACGCCCTCCCTGTGTCTGAGCGCTCGCGTTTCGCTACAGTTCATACGGCCAAGGCTTATTTAGACGTTGTTATTGCTCGCTATTCCACACCTACATCCGCTTCTGCCGGCCGCCTGCGCTTCCCAATGCTGTTCCCAGACCTTGCTGCCTTCCCTACTATCGCAGACTTTGCAACTCACTTGCGTGCCCTAGAGACTCGCTATCGCACTGCCAGCACTGCTGCCCAGCTCACTGCGCTCCCCCCCCCATTCTGCATGACCCTCCATTTTATCGCCATGCGCCTGCCGGACCGCCTAGCTAGTGCCCGCGACCGCTTCCTAAGCCAGCACCCGGGTGACCTCACACTGACCGCCTTTGTCGACACCCTCACCGAGATCGAGACGCGCCAGTGCACTATCGCTCAGTCGAGCGGTGCGCCGGCAGTCTCTATCTTTCACGGCTGTACCCCCTCCCAGTGCACGTTTACAGACGTTTCGGCTGCAGTCGCCACTACGACCCCTCTTACCGAGACGGCAGCTGCGGTCCACCCGCAGCAGGGTCCGCGCCGCGGTGGCCGTGGCCGCCAGGGAGGTCGTGGTGGTGGCACTAGTGGTGGTGGTAGTGGTGGTGGTGATGGTAGTCCACCTGAGGGGACTACCACCGGTGGGCAGGATCAGACGCAGTCAGCTTCGCAGCCGGAGCAGCCCCAGCAGCAGCCGTCGCCGTCCCAGCAACAGCCGTCGCAGCCGTGGGCTCGTCTCCCACCTGGTTGGCCCGGCACCTCCGGCGGTGGTGGCCGAGGTGGTGGCCCGCGCAGCTTGGCGTCTACCGGCAGCTCCAGTGCTGTGACCTCCCACTACCAGCTTCAGACCGGGCCCCTCCGCGGCACTCTGTGCCGCCGCCCGCACCCGACCGCCCGCTATTTCCGCCGCCTCGACGATCTCTTTCGCCATCGCTTTGGCCCGGCCCCGGACCTCCCCGACTGGCACAGCCTGCTTCGCCAGGGCGTGCCGATCTTTGAGTTAGATATGGATCAGATAGGTGCTGCTTTGCATGCTTTGTATGCTGACGCTTCCAGTGTTGCTGGATCTTATTACCCTGTGTACTCTAGTTTAGGTGTCTCACCCTTGTGTAACTTAGCCTCCCCTGCTGTGTCAGGCGTAGGACTGCCTAGTTTGCCTAGCCTAGGTTCTGCACCGGCTCCGTTCCCAGCCTCCTCCACTGCCTCGCTGTCCTTCACTCTCGACTCCAGTGCTTCTGCCTGTTTCTTCCGCGACCGCTCCACGCTTACGCCGCTTGCTGCGCCAGCTGTTGTCTCTCTCGCTGACCCCTCTGCGGGTCCTGTCATCGCTCGCAAATCCACGTCCCTTACCTGTCCAGCAGTTCCCTCGGGCTCTCTTACAGGCCTCCACGTTCCCTCGTTCTCGAGGAACCTGGTTGGTGTCGGCTGTCTTCAGGACCTCGGCGTCACCACTACGTTCCCCGGGCACGAGCGGTTCGCTGTCTGTTCTGAGGCTGTCTCAGGTTCCCCACTTGCTACGTTCCCCTAGGACCCGGTGTCCGGACTGTTCACCCTAGACACCGCTTCCCCCCCGGTTGGTGCGTCCTCCCAGGTCGCTGCAGTTTGCTCGTGTCGGTCTCTCACTCACCCGTCCCTTTTGTGGCACCACCGCCTAGGTCACCCTGCACTCCCGTGTCTGCGTCACATGTCACAGCACGGTCTTGTCTTAGGCCTCCCCGCGTTGCTCCCCGCCCTTCCCCTCTCGCCTGCTCCACCGTGGACGCCCTGCGTCGAGGGCCGGCTTCGCTGTGCCCCTCACTAATCCTCGCTTCGCCCTGCTACTGCTCCCCTTCAGACCCTGCACCTGGACGTTTGGGGCCTAGCCCCCGTCCCCGGACCGCGTGGCGAGCGCTACTTTTTTGTGCTCGTCGACGACTACACGCGCTACACCACGGTGTTTCCCCTGGAGCGGAAGGCCGATGTGCCCGACGTTCTTCTCCCGTGGGTTGTGGCTGCGCGTCTTCACCGCGGTCTCCCCGTGTTGTGTCTCCACTCTGACCGTGGCGGAGAGTTCGCTTCTGGTCGACTTGGACAGTTCTGTCGTGCGGAGGGCATCACCCACTCGTACACCTTGCCGGACTCGCCACAGCAGAATGGGGTTGCTGAGCGCCGCATCGGCTTGGTCATGGAGGTGGCTCGTACCTCCATGATCCATGCCGGTGCACCCCATTTTCTGTGGCCGTTCGCCGTTTGCTACGCCGCTCACCAGCTTAACCTATGGCCACGCTCCCAGCAGTCGCAGGTTTCGCCGACCCTCCTTTGGACCGGGTCCCCCGGTGACGCGTCTGCGTTCCACGTCTGGGGCTGCCTTGCTCACGTTCGTGTCTCTGGCACGGACAAGCTCACTGCCCGCACTGTCCCCTGTGTCTTCCTTGGTTTCCCCCTGGACTCGTCTGACTGGCTCTTCTACCACCCGCAGTCTCACCGCTTCCTCCTATCTCGTGACGTCACCTTTGACGAGTCTGTCTCCTTCTACCGTCACTTCCCTCACCGAGGTCTCCCGGTTTCCCCCCCCCCTGTTCCTTGCCCCCTCTCCCCCGGTAGCACCTCCTCCCCTCCCGCCGCGTCCTGCCCCGTCTGGTGTCTCCCATGTCACTCCCCTCCCGTCAGTTGTCCCTGTTGAGGAGTCTGCTGACTCTGGTGTTCCCCCCGCCCCGCCTTTGCCGCGTCCCCCTTCCCTGGTGTCTCCGCCCCCGCTGTCGCAGTCGTCGCTGTCGTCGCCGCCGTCGCAGCCGCCGTCGTCGCCGCCGTCGCAGCCGCCGTCGTCGCCGCCGTCGCAGCCGCCGTCGCCGCCGCCGCTGCCGCCGCTGCCGCCGCTGCTGCTCTTGGCCTCTGGGGGTGCTGGCGCTGAGGAGTGTGTTCGTCCTGCGGCTCCTGGTGTGGTCTGTCCCGGCGGGCGTGGGGGTGCCGCCGGGGCTGGAGAGGGTTCTCGCTCTGGGGGTGTTGGTTCTGCGGGTGCTGCTGTTGAGTGTTCTCCCGGAGGTCGTCGTGCCCCTGCGGGTTCGAGGGTCGAGCACCAGCCGCCGCAGCAGCCGCCGCAGTCGTCGCCGCCGGTCTCCGCTCCTCACCTGCTCGGCCTTCCCTCCCCTGACCGCTTGCCGGTGTCTCCCCCACCTCCTCCTCACTTTCCTGTCTACGGCCCTGTGTTCCCACCCCCAGACTCTTCTCCGGCGCGTCTTCCTCTTCGTTCCCCCCTTGTCTCACCTCCGCTGTCTCCTGACCCTACACCTCCGTCCCACGTTTGGTCTCACCGTCCCTCCCGTGCTCGTCCCGTCTCCCCTGTCCCGCGCTCCCATCCTATGTTACTCCGTTCTCACTCGTCTCGTCCTCCCCTCCTCCCCTCGCCTCCTCCCTAATCGCTCGTTGTTGCACCTCCCCCGCTGTCTGACTACCTCCGTGCCGCTAGTCCCCTTGTCCCTCGGGTCCTTGCCTCTATTGTTACAGATCCGTCTTTTCCTGTCTCTTGCCTTGACGCGCTTATTGCTGCTGTCGCTGACTTCGCCTCTACCCGCCGCCTTGAGTACGCTACCGCTCAGGTCTCTGACACTGCCCGTCCTGCGTCCGTCGGGGGTGCTCCTGTCCTTGGCAGTGACGTACTAGAGGACAGGCAGTACGAGCTTGCTTTCCTTTCCGAGGCCGCTCCCCATCTCTGCTCCATGCTCCTAGTCCCAGAAGGTGACCCAAACGCCTTCGACATCCCGACCCCTCGCACCTACGCTGAGGCCACCTCGCGACCCTGGGCCTCTCAGTGGATAGCTGCCATGGAGCAGGAGATGGCATCTTGGAGATCCACCGGCACTTACGTCGACGCAGTTCCCCCGCCTGGGGTGAACGTAGTCGATGGTCAGTGGATCTTCAAAATGAAGCGCCCCCCTAGAGAGCCGCCTGTCTTCAAGGCACGCTACGTGGCCAGAGGCTTCAGCCAGCGCGAGGGGGTTGACTTCTTCCAGACCTTCGCCCCGACCCCAAAGATGACCACTCTTCGGGCGCTGCTATACGTAGCAGCACAGCGCGACTACGAGCTTCACTCCCTCGACTTCTCTACTGCCTTTCTTCAGGGCAGCCTACACGAGCAGGTCTACCTGCATCGACCTCAGGGCTTCAGTGGTACCTTCCCCCCTGGGACCCAGTGGCTTCTCAGGCGCCCGGTCTACGGCCTGCGTCAGGCTCCTCGCAAGTGGCACGACACGTAGCGTGCCACGTTAGCAGACCTGCAGTTCTTTCCATCCTCTGCTAACCCCTCGCTGTTTGTGCGTTCCGGCCAGACTCCATTCTACATCCTTGTCTACGTAGACGACCTGGTCTTTGCTACTGCTGACAGGGACGCACTGGCCTTTGGGAAGGCTGAGCTGCTGAAGAGACACACCTGCACTGACCTTGGAGAGCTGCGTCGTTATCTTGGCCTGCAGATCTCAAGGGACAGAGCAGCACGCACCATCACTCTGACACAGTCACACTTGGTGCGTCAGGTCCTTCAGAGGTTCGGTCTTCAGTTCTCCTCCGCACAGCCCACACCTCTACCTGTAGACCATGGGCTCTCTGCTCCAGTTCTTGCAGAGCCAGTAGAGCCCAGTGGACCCTACGCAGAGCTTGTGGGTTGCCTCATGTACCTGATGACTTGCACTCGCCCAGATCTTGCATACCCTCTCAGCATCCTGGCTCGCTTTGTGGCCACTGGCAGACACCGGCCACAGCACTGGTCGCCCGCTAAGAGGGTTTTGCGATATCTAGCAAGTACATCAGGCATGGGGTTAGTGCTAGGAGGACGCAGGCCGGTGGTTCTCACTGGGCACACAGACGCTTCTTGGGCAGACGACTCTGAGACTCTCAGGTCGTCTCAGGGCTACTGTTTTAGCCTTGGTTCGGGTACTATCTCTTGGAGATCCACTCGCTCGTCGTCTGTTGCTCAGTCCAGCTGTGAGGCTGAGATCTACGCTGGTGCCATGGCGGTACAGGAGCTCCGCTGGCTGACCTTCTTGCTCACTGACTTAGGTGAGCGGCCTAGCTCTGCCCCGGTCCTGTACGCTGACAACAGGGCCATGATACTCCTGTATCAGGAGCCTCGGCTTGAGGGCAGAGCGAAGCATATCCAGCTGCGGTACTTCCTCCTGCGCGAGTTACAGCAGCGTCGCCAGGCCCGTGTAGTTCCCTTGGCCTCCGGTGCCAACACAGCTGATATCTTTACTAAGGCGCTTGCGCCTAAAGATCATCAGCGGCACTGTGTCCAGCTTGGTCTTGTTCCTGTAGCTTCTCATTTGCTAGGGCCATGATTGTGTACTCTCTACTATATATACCTGTTTGACTGGCCTTGTGGCCTTACCTCTAGTGGCTGGACTAGTAGTGCCGCCCTGGCTTGCTTTAGTCTTGTTTGTACTCTTGCTGACTGATCTCCGGACCCCTGCCTCAGTGGTTGGACTAGTAGTGTCACACTGAGCTGTGTGCTTCTTGCTTAGCACCACCCTTTATCTAGCCTATGGGGTGTGTCAACTTATACATATGTTCTATGTAGAAGTTATAGGCTAGACTAGGTGTGTGCTTCTAGTGAGTACAACCCAACAGATATATGTTCCATTTTTCTCCTTATTGTTATCATTCACGTATTCTAACAGGCACGTCGTCACATATTTGCAACACGTCAGTGGTCTGATCACGCGAGATCCTGTAACTACAGTAAATTGTAAGGCTGCGCTGGAGTTATACCCTTATGTGAAAAAGTACAAATGTTTAGGACCCTTATATTACAAAGTAGCTTAAAAACATACCCTTACAGAAAAAGTGGCAGCAAGCGAGTACCCTTACAAGAAAGAGTATTTCTAATCCTATCCAGAGGCCTGGCAATTAGGCGTAACAAGTTGTTTCAGTCACGCGAACAGTCGCGACCCTATAGAATGACGAATAGGTCGCATAGCGCGATAGTGATGAACATGTACATTAGCGAATTGGTACTTTCCCTAGAGCTATAAATCCTTGTAATGCCTTTCTATTATTAACATTGACTTTACACAGAATTATGTGCTCAGGTTATTCAACATTCGACTACCCACAAGTTCATGTGCTCAGGTTCACTCCTATAAGACTTCCGCTATCTTAATAGTCTACCATTCCAGCAAAGAAAGATCCTTGGTTAAGTACTCGTGTTAGCAGATTCTATACTTAGTCTCCTGCAACACCTGACAAAGTATTTCATCCTTATCATAACAATGTGCGCTTCACTTAGCTGATCATGTAAGAGAAATATCGTTAGAAGAAAGTTGAACCTGGGGACTTGAAAAAACTAAAGGTCTCATTTAGATTTAGAGTGCAACCCTAGTACAATGTCCTGTTTTTCTACCTAAGGTGTTACAAAAGTCAAAGCGAAGCGCTGATACCACCTGAGCCTGGTGAAAGCCCTGACCAGGTATCGTCCCTGCGGAGTTCTCGCAGGTGGTAGCAAGAAAATCTCGTCAGCGTGATCCTCCTCAGGGCGTTTCCGGGATGTTAATCAAACTTCGGGTCAGACGTGGAAAACACGATGGTGGAAGACCCGAGGCTTCGGGACCACAAAATTCAGACGGCGCACGAAAAGAAAATCAGAAACGAAATAGACGACATTTGTTTTGCGAAAGACCAATCAGGAAATGCGACCTGAGTGCACATTCTGGCGGACATTACGTTGGTGATATGCAATTCGCTGAGCACTGTATCACTTTCAAGTTCGTCGGCCCGAAGTTAGGTTTGGAAGACCCGAAATTGGTCTGGGATGACCTGATCCGAAAGGTTGACACGAGTTCGGAATGGGCCCTCACTTCGATTAACGAATGTTTCTGTGACTCGAGCTCTTGTTCGGTGACCCCCGGCTACAGTGTTTTTTCTCGATAATCGTGCTAGCCAGAGAGCCTCGTGGCCGATAACGCCTACAGTAGCTTGATGACTTCCTGAATTTGTGTGAGACGTATGTGCAATCCTGAACCGCGACGACACTAGGAGAGATTCTCGGCACTTTTTTACCGTGCGAAATTTTCGGAGTTATTCGCTGTCAGAAATTCGCCTTACACGAATACTGTAGCTGCGAAGTTCCTCTGCCCAACTACACAATTTATCATATTTAATATTTGTTTTGTTTCTCGCGGCCTGGGCCTGTAAACAGAAAAGGGTCAAACCCGGGCAAATGGGACATTGAAAGGGAAAACCCAGAGCAATGTCACTTGTTACATATTCTCGTTCATGCAATAGAGAGTTTGCCCGCGCGACCTCCCTGCTCTGAAACTCGCCATTGTCGAAATTCGATTTGACCATTCGCCAACGTTCAGACTGCAGCCAATCAGGTTCAGTGTCAACGCGGGTCATGCTGAGAACCTGGTAGGTAGGTTTGGAGTTTGGACTGTTCCTCTGTACCCCTTTTGTCCACCTTCCTCACCCTGGCTCGCTCACCCAGCCCGCTCGCATTTCAGCCGTGGTTGCGCTCCAGACATATCGAGTGCAATCGCTTCCCTAGAGTCGTAGTCATTAAATCCAGAGGTCGCAGCGGACGCGGGACTCTGCAGAGAAAGCAGCGGATGCTACTAACAACTTCATGTTGAGGCTGTAATTTTACATTGCCCGCGTGCGCGACCACCCAAAACCCCGCCCGAATTCATCCTCCGACGAGCCGTCAGAGTAGCCGTCAGTAGCGCCGAGTTACAACCGCCAGCGGCTAGTAGCGGTTTCGTCGTGCCAGGCTCTGCCAGCGCACTCGCTGGCAGCAGCATGATGCGCCGCTCCAGCCTCACCTGGGCTGCGACGGTGGCGCCGCTTAGCCTGGCACGGGTGCGGCGCTGCGCGTTGGCTCTCGCATGCCTCCTCGCCGTCTTCGCCGTCACGCCCGTCGCCATGGTCAACGCCCAGCTGCTCAAGGCATCGCAAGGTGAGAGGGGTGGCCCAAGTCCTGTGCAGATCAACCTGCCCGTGCGCGCGCGCGCAGAGCGTGGGAGCTTTGCGGGTGCTTCAAGTGCATTGCGCACGGCGCCTGTGTGTGCCGCGGATTCTTTGCACGATGGTGCTCGGGCTGGTGCTTCGCGCGCGGGTGCTCTGCACGCGGGGTGCTCTGCGCGTGGGAGCTTTTAGGTCAGCGTCTCAAAATACCAGGACCAGAAATACGTAGTAGCTATACACTAGGTACGGCATAGGTACGTCTGCTACGGAGTAGCCTTGCTATACGAACAACTATACCTACAATATAGGTGAGATCCACATTTTTGTGACGAGGGTGCTTGCTGTGCTTGCACGCGCCGGATGCTTTGCGCCTGGGGGCTTTGCGTGCTGGTGCTTTGCACCTTAGTGGTTTGCGGGGGGGAGCTTCACGCTTGGGGCGCTTCGCAAACAGGGTTCTCGTGGGTCCTTTTCTCGCGAGTGCTTTGCGCGCGGGTGCTTTGCATGTGGGTGCTATGGCCACAGGTGCTCTGCGCGTGGGTGCTCTGCGCGTGGGTGCTCTGCGCGTCGGTTCTCTGCGCGTGGGTACTTTGCGCACGGGCCTTTTGCAAGAGGGTGCTTGTGCGCAGGTGCTCTGCGCACGGCGCGGACTCTTTGGGGTGCACTTCGTGCGGTTGCTTTGGGGGTGCTTTGCGCAGGTGCTTTGCGCACAGATGCTTTGCGGGCCCTCGCTTGAGCACGCGTTGGATTCGCTATGCTGAATGGATTTTTTGCAATTGGCTCTTGCACTTGTGCACGCGACTAACGCAATCTGCAGCCAGGCGAATGCGGTGCCTCTGCTAACACCTGCTTCCATTTCCCCCTACCCCCCATCCACCAACCCACCCCACCCGCAGTGCGATTTCTGCAGGACTGCCAGAGGGGTTGGAAGCAGACCTTGCCTGGGTGGAATGGCTCCAAGCCCAACTGTGGCACTGCTTTCGGCATTGAATGCGACAGCAGCGGGATGATTGTATCCATGTGCGTATATTGCAGGATGCAGTGCCTGCGCTGCAGTGCAGAGGATGATGACGTCTGCTGGAGCCCATGCAGGGGGGACGTTCCCACGTGCTCCCATGCAGCCGCACCGTAGGACCGCACGTTGGGATGGCTGCCCCTGTCAAAACCCCACACCTTGTCAATGTGCAACCCACTGCCATCTTGGGCTGTATCATATGTAGGCATTATACCTACCGTGGGAGTTCCTGCTGTTCACTACATTTCTTCTGCATGCCTACTTCGTGTTGATCAACACAGTTCTCTTCAAACCCAGTCGCTCAATGGTTCCATCCCTGCTGCAATCAGCAATCTTGCAAACTTGAGAAATCTGTAAGACATCTTCTTCCTTGTGCTCTTCAATCTTTGCCCCTTCTCTCCACTCATTCTTCTCATTCTTCTCTCCTGGCCCCTCCTCTCCCCCCTCTCCTCTTCCTCTTCCAAAGCGCATTGGACTAGGAACTTTGCAGCATAGATTCCTTAGATTGGAAGAAGGTTTGTTCTCGGATTTGAGGATACCTCGGACTGGAAATATGCCAGATTTGGGGTTTGAGGCCAGTTGGAACGTTTACAGACGTTGTTTTAGTGGCTGCAAGGCTCTGATCACCCACTGCTTTTTCCAGTAGCTAAGCGAGCGAATTGCTGAATAGGTCGTTAGCGCAGCGCAGATCACAAAGTCCAAAGCTGCAAGGCAGCTTCCTCAAGTGACAGCAGCTAGTCGAGAGTTACATTGGCTTTCTAGATCCAGCCTTGCTACAACTCGCCCATTTAGAGCAGTAGAGGAAGTGTATGCAATTACTAAACCTCTTCCGCATGCTTCCTTGCCCCTTTACTCCCACGTTCCATAACTTAATATCAAATTCTTGCTCCTTTACTCCCACGTTCTCCCCTTGCCAGTCCCTTCTTAGCGATTTTCTTCTCTTGTTTCCTCCTCCACTTACTGTCAACGCACCTTCTCCATTCCCCTGCCTCTCATTTCATTTCCTCTGCGCCCTTTCCTCCAACTCTGTCTCCCATTCTCTTCTCCCCTTCTCCATGCACTCGTCCATCATCCTATCCCGTGTATAGATGACACCTCTCTCCTCAATTCTGCTCTCCCCCATTTTCCCCCCTGTGATCGTGCTTCTCTTGCGCGTGTTGGATCATCGCAGACGGATGCAGTTACCCCCTTCTTCTGTTTGACTCTATGTTAAGATCATTTCTCTACCATTATGTATCGCATGCCTGATTCGTGCCTGTCGCTCAGAAGTATAAGTACCTCAAACCTCACTGGCTCAATCCCTAAAGAGATTGGCAATTTAAAAAACCTGCAAGTTTTGTAAGTCCTCTGCTTTCTTGTGCTTGGATGCCTCACCTCTCCATCTGTTCTCTTTCAGGATCCTTTTGCCATTGGCCTCTACTGACCTCTCCATTGAGAGGTCTTTCTTTCTCTCTTCTCCAATCCAGTTGCCAACGCCCCCTGTTTTGCAATATTTTCCTCCTGCTTTTCATTCTAAATCATTCCCTTCCTCTCGCTTGCTGTCCTATACCCGTTACTTTCCTCGCCTTCTCCATGCACCCCGCCCTGCCTTCTCCATGCACTCCGCCCTGCCTGCTCACTTATTCTGTGTGGAAATAACACCTCTCTCCTCACTTCTCCTAAACCCCATTTCTCTCGCTGCGATTGTGCTGCATCCTGCTTCTCTTGTGCATGTAGGATATTTTGCGTGCTTTTGTAGTTACTCCCTCTTCTTCAGTTTGTTTTCAATAAACTTCAACTTATCTGCCTTTACCTACGGCATGCCTGGTTTGTGCCCATCGCTCAGAAGTATAAGTACCTCTATGCTCACTGGCTCAATCCCCACAGAAATTGGCAATCTTAAAAACCTGCAAGTTCTGTAAGTCCCTTGCTCTGTTCTGCCCTTTATTGGATGCCTCTTCTCTCCAACCGTTCTCTTTCCGGTTCATTTAGCTGTTGGCCTCCGCTGACCTCTCAATCAAGAGGTCTTTATTTCTCTCTTCTCCAATCCACTTGCCCTCTCCTTTGCATTCTTCTTTCCCCTCAGGTTCTTCTCGACCCTTCCATTCCACTCCCTTTTTATCCTGATCCCGTTCACTTTCCTCCCCTTCTCCATGCACTCCTCCATGCCTGCTCACATATTCGAAGTGTAAAGGACACCTCTCTCCTCACTTCCCCCACCCATCCTGTGTATAGATCACACCTGTCTCCTCATTTCTCTCACCTATCCTGTGTGTAGATGTCCATCAGACAGCTGTTTTCTCCACACATTCTAGGGAGGGACAAGGTCCAGCCCTCAGACAGCGTTCTTCTGTAATCCATGTATTCCTACCCACTGTTCGTTTCTGTTTTTTGGATTCGTTCAGGTCTCTTGAAGAGAATCAGCTCAGAGGCCCAATCCCCATTGAAATTGGCGATCTTGTGAAGCTGAACCGCCTGTAAGGCCTATCTGTGTGACCTTCCTCTCCACTCATTCTTCTCATTGTTGACTGTTACGGCTTTCCTCATCTCGTCATTCATCCCTCTTCCTTTTCCTCCTCTCCTTCCTCTCCTCAAAGGCATTAGGTGCCTATGAAATCCGAGGAATATGATTGCAATATGAATTCATCAAATTTGAGGAATTGTATATCCCAATTTGAGGCATGATACAGCTCGTGCCCCAAATTGCAAGTCACGTGGTTCAAGCCTTAAAGAACTTGAAAGCTGCCATGTGAGCTTTTGTCACGAAACCTGGTGTTACGCAAATCACGAACGCCACCTGATTGGCCAAGAACTTCCATGCGAGGTTTGCGCAGGTCGGGCTCGAGGAAATTGAAAAAACCAGTCTTGCATCCAAACCCAACCCCTGGGAGCCGCTGACTAAGCAAAACAAAATAAAATCGCCAGACGTTTGCCGCAAGCAACTTTCTTGTGACTCCCAACCCATCCCACTAGCGCCCAACAAGTCTTTAAACCTTGAACCATTTGGGCCGGGGGCGTGTCTGCGGACGTTCTTGTAGTGCTAGGTGTTGTGTGATGTCATCATATGCTATCACATTCTGTCTGCCTCCCATCCCATGTTTTCAACTTGCATGTGTGGTTTGAACGTGTGCAAGAATTTGTGGTGTGTGTTCTGGAGTTTGGGAATGTGTTTTGTGTTATTCTGTCTGAGCAGGTATTTGTGATGATAGATCTTGAGAAGATCTTTCCGACGCAACAAGAATCGCGTCAATCGGAGCAAGAACGCGAAAGCTATGAAGATTCAAAGTTCATGAGCTTGCGTTACAATTGCGGCGGTTACAAAGTGAAGTTGTGGGGTGACTTTATATGGAGTTGGGACCTTTGGGGTTGGGGAAATTCGTCACTCTACTGTAACAGCTGCAAATTGGTTGGGAACAACCAAGCTAGGTTGGCAAGGGTGGCCAACTTGGATGGATTGGTTGGGAAGGGACAAATGTCAAAGTTGGGGTTCCTATAGGGAGGGAATCTTTGTGCTTATGGGGTTTCCTTGGTTGGGGACTCTCTTGGGACCTTCCCTCTCATCCCTCTCTTCTATCCCAACCTTTCTCTTGCTCCTCTAATTCCTTGTGAGATTCTTGAACTTTGATTGAACTCTTGAGATTGAGTTAAGTTCTCCTCCTACAGCTTACCCCCTAGTGCGTCGAAAGCCATAGCGTCGCGAATACTTCATCAATCAACGTGATTCAAATTGGGAACGGTAGCTGAGATCAAGAGCTACAACATATCCAAGTTTCGCGACATTCCAACGGCTAGTGTTTTGTCGACGTCGTTTCTTGTGAAGACGACTTTTCTGTCCAGAATTTCGGATTTATATTTTGAGTAATTCTAGCTCCTAAGTTCACCTAGACTCTGTCCTTAATCCTAACAAGTGGTATCAGAGCAATATTAAGGACATTGAGAGGAGTCTACAGAAGTTTGAAGACCCTTCTAGACCCACCATGGCCTGTGGGTGTGCCTAAGTGGTGTTCTAAAGGTTGGATGTGTCTTCCGCTAAGGGGAAACTCTGCCGAAATTTCGTGGACGCCGACACTTGTGAAAATATCGAGGGAGCTGAGTGTGGACAGCAAAGGGGAGCTGAAATTCGTCATTTCTCAAGGAGAAGATGAATGAGAGAGGAGGAGATGCTAATGGAAGAGGAGCTGTACCTGAGAAGACAAGTGAGCCGCCGCCATCAAAAGTTGAAGCTTTGGATGGCTCCAACTATGAGGAATGGAGCGGACGGATGAGGAGTGCCTTCAAACGCTACAAGCTACTGAAGATTGCTGTTGGGGAAGAGAAGATGCCGGAAGAAGGCGAAGCACGTGAACGGTGGATTGAGAAAAGCACGGTGCTTTTCGACCTCATCCTTCAATCGGTCAACAAGGAGATGTTCGAGCACATCAAGGATCTTGTGGAAGCGGATGATTCGGGTCCAAGGGCGTGGAAACTACTACGCGATGTGATTCAGCCCAACACTCTCCTGATGGTGATCGTGCTCGAGAAGGAACTTGCTGCCATCTCCATGCGACCAGGGGACGATGTGAAGCCGGTCCTTGACAAGATCAAGGACACCTATGCAAGGATGGCAGCAGCGGGCAGCAGTGTATCTCAGCTGCAGCAGTGCACCAAGATCATCTCGGTGTTGGACAACTCTTGGGACAACCTCATCCCCACCCTCAACTCTCAACAAGATCAATGGACACCTGAGTGGCTAAGGCAGCAGATTCTGCAGGAGGACTTCCGCAGACGCCATGTGGGAGGCGGTGCTGCCACTAAGACTGCTGAGGGGTATGGAGCTGCAGGGCGCGGCAGAGGAAGAGGGGGTTGGAGAGGCCGAGGCCGTGGGAGGAGCTTTGGCAGAGGTAGAGGCCGAGGTGACTATAATGAGGGGCATGGGAGCTCTAGTGGCAGGGGGAGTACCAGAATGGAGGGCACCTGCTGGTACTGCAAGAAGATAGGGCATCCTTGGTTCAAGTGCTTCAGCAGGCCGGAGGGATGGGCACCTCCAGGCATGAAGCCACCCAGTGGTGAACGCGCACAAGGTGGCGCTGTGCAAGATGAAGGTGCACAAGGTAACGCCTATCCTGGGATGTATCTCATGGTTGAGGATGTGCATGGGCATGAGGGTGATGTGGGATCTGTCGGAAAGGTTGTGATGCACCCTCTCACGCACTGGGTGATTGATTCGGGTTGCACCAGTCACATGACCCCACGGGCAGATTTGCTTGATGAGGTAAAACCCCCTGGGAAGATTAAGTATGTGGCAGCAGCGTCAGGTGCTTTGCTCCCCGTGATTGGTGTTGGGAATGCCAAGGTTAAGGGAGCTAATGGGGAGCTTGTGGGGCTTGGGAATGTTCTGCTGGTTAAAGGCTTGTCTGCTAACCTTCTCTCTGTGCGGCGGCTGCAGAAGAGTAAGGCCGAAGTGACCTTTGGACCAACCAGCTGCCGTGCTAAGCTTGGGAAGAAGGTGCTGTGGAGTCTGGAAGAGGAGACCAGCTGCATCAAGGACCTGTGGCAGCTGCCCATCATCCCTTGGAATGGGAAGACTCCAACAGCAGCAACGGCAGCAGTGGCAAAGGCAACAGCAGGAGGAGATGCAACTGCACCAACTGATGGGGTCCTGGAAGCAGTCAAGAAAGTGCAGAAGCAGCAGACACATGGTGAGGTGCTTGCTGGTGTGGATGCGAGTGCGGCATGGGCTAAGGCTTCATCAAGGAGTGGAGAGGCCGATTGGGAGACATGGCATGAGAGGTTGTGTCATGTGAACTTCCCTATGCTGCAGAAGTTGGTGAAGAATGGGAGCCTGAAGGGCTTGGAGGTGAAAGGGGAAGTGAAGGAGATTGGGAGCTGCCCTACATGCTTGGAGACCAAGTTCTCCAAGTTCCCCTTCAACAGTGCAACAGGACCAGCCAAGACCCCACTTGCACTTGTGCACATGGATGTGGTGGGGCCCACAAGAGCCCCTTCCCTCTCAGGCAGCCGCTATTTCTTGACAATTGTGGATGACCACACTCGGGCAGTGTGGGTTTACCCTTTGAACAGCAAGGGGGAGGTGGCAGCGGCTGTCCTTAAGGAGTGGATGCCTAGAGCTCAGAGGGAATGCGGACACAAGGTGAAGGTGATCCGCAGTGACAATGGTGGGGAGTTCATTGGAGCTGATTTTGAGGGGGAGTTGAAGAGGAAGGGGATCCAGCATCAACTGACAGTGCCCTACAATCCGCAGCAGAATGGCGTGGCTGAGAGGTTCAACAGGACCCTGCAGGAGGGGGCACGCACTCTCCTTGGGCGTGCAGGGCTACCTGATCCGTTTTGGGTGTCTGCACTGAGGCAGGTCGCCCTTGTGAAGAACAGGGTGCTGGCTACAGTTGGAGATAAGGAGTGGATCCCATATATCAAGTGGTATGGGAGTGCTCCAGCTGTGAACATGCTGAGGGCATTTGGGTGCATGGTAGTGTTTCATGTGCCTAAGGAGAAAAGAGGGAAGTTGGAGGCTTCTGGAAGATGGGGTGTGCACTTGGGGATTGCAAAGGATCACAAGGGATGGCTGCTATGGGACTTGACCACCCAGAAGCTGACAGTGTCAAGGGATGTGAAGTTTCTTGAGTCCCTGTACTACAAGGAATGGAAGCAGCAGCAACAGAAGCTTCCATCTACACCACTCATTGTGGAGGCAGATGAGTTGCAGCAGCCTTCAAGACAGGTGGAGGTTGCAGTGTCAGAGGAGGAGATGTCTGGGGTGACTGAGGAAGGGGGAGCAGCTGAGGTGGAGCAGCAGCAGCAGCATGAATCTCCACCTCGAGTTCCACACCCGCCTGAGCGTCCTAGGAGGGATGTGCGCCCTCCAGTGAGGCTGACCTATGGGGGAAGAGGCAAGCCGAATGTGGTGCAGGCTGGGAGTGTGGTTGAGCAGATTGAGGAAGATGAGATCGCTCACTGCTACTGGGCACCAATCCCTGAGCCCAAGACTCGAGAAGAGGCCTTGAATGGACCAAATGGGGAGAAGTGGAAGGCGAGTGAGGATGAGGAGTTTGGGTCCCTGATTGAGAACGAGACATGGGACCTGTGTGACTTGCCTCCTGGAAAGAAGGCAATCACTTCCAAGATGATCTACAGGCACAAGTATGGACCTGAAGGGGAGCTGACCCGATACAAGTCTAGGCTTGTGGCAAGGGGGTTTCAGCAGACAAAAGGGAAGGACTATGATGAGGTGTTTGCTCCTGTGGGGAAAGGAACAACACTGAGGGTGCTGTTGGCGATAGCTGCACTCCTGGGATGGAAGATACGGCAGATGGACATTGTGACTGCCTTTCTGAATGGGATCATTCTGGAGGAGGTGTATATGAAGCAGCCAGAGGGGCTGGATGATGGGAGCGGCAGGGTCTGCAGGCTGAAGAAGGCCATCTATGGCCTTAAGCAGGCGCCTCGTGCATGGTATCACAAGTTGGAGGAGGCGCTGCTGGCTGGGGGTTTCAAGAAGAGTGAGTGTGACCCCAGCCTGTTCCTGCTGCAGGAGAAGGATGAAATCCTCATGCTCTTGGTGTACGTGGATGATATCCTTCTCTTTTCTGCATCAACTGCTTTGCTGGACAGCGCAGAGCAGATGCTAGAGATGCAGTTCAAGTGTTCCAAGATGGGTGAGGTGAAGTACTACTTGGGGATGCATGTGGAGAGAGATGTGGAGAAGGGTGTGCTGAGGTTGCACCAGAGGAAGTACTGTGAGGGGCTGGCTGAGAAGTATGGGCTGCAAGATGGGGGAAAGCCAGCAACACCACTACCTTCAGGGTTTACTGTGGAGCCATGTGCTGATGAGGAGGTAGTGGGTGAGAGTGACAGGAAGCTGTTTCATTCGATGGTTGGGTCGCTGAATTATGCTGCAAATCATACACGGCCTGACATTGCATTTTCTACATCACGGTTGGCTAGTGTGGTCTCACGCCCTAGTCATGAGCAGCTGGAAGCGGCCAAGAGGTTGGTCCGCTATGTGAGTGCTACGGCATCAGTGGGATTGGAGTACAGTGGAGTGAGGCAGCGGTTGCAGAGAGGTGCTGCAGATGTGAAGAGTGGTGAGATGCTCTTGAGTTGCTATACTGACGCTAGCTTCAACTCAGTGAAAGCGGATGGCACCAGCATTGGGGGTTATGTGTGCTTGCTAGGAGGTGGTGCTGTGAGCTGGCGCAGCAAGAAGCAGAATGAGGTGGGATTGTCCTCATGTGAGACTGAGTACATGGCCTTACACCATGGGGCCAAGGAAGTAGTGTGGCTAAGGCGTTTGTTGGAGGAGTTGGGAGTTGGTCAGGAGGAGCCGACAGTTGTGTTCTGTGACAATGAGTCTGCTGTGAAGCTCGCCAAGAATGCTTGTCTGCATGGGCTGACAAAACACATAAGGCCTAAGTGGCACTGGGTGAGGAGACTCCTTGATAAGGAGGTGCGGCTGGAGATAGTGAAGACCCATCAGCAGGCAGCAGATATTTTCACTAAGCGTCTGGCGGAGGCGGATCATTGGAAGGGCATGAAGCTTGCTGGGATGAGTGTGCATTGAGTATGCATGCTTGAGATGTGGTATGGTCGATGATGGTTGGCAGCCAGAGGGGGAGATTGTTGTGTGATGTCATCATATGCTATCACATTCTGTCTGCCTCCCATCCCATGTTTTCAACTTGCATGTGTGGTTTGAACGTGTGCAAGAATTTGTGGTGTGTGTTCTGGAGTTTGGGAATGTGTTTTGTGTTATTCTGTCTGAGCAGGTATTTGTGATGATAGATCTTGAGAAGATCTTTCCGACGCAACAAGAATCGCGTCAATCGGAGCAAGAACGCGAAAGCTATGAAGATTCAAAGTTCATGAGCTTGCGTTACAATTGCGGCGGTTACAAAGTGAAGTTGTGGGGTGACTTTATATGGAGTTGGGACCTTTGGGGTTGGGGAAATTCGTCACTCTACTGTAACAGCTGCAAATTGGTTGGGAACAACCAAGCTAGGTTGGCAAGGGTGGCCAACTTGGATGGATTGGTTGGGAAGGGACAAATGTCAAAGTTGGGGTTCCTATAGGGAGGGAATCTTTGTGCTTATGGGGTTTCCTTGGTTGGGGACTCTCTTGGGACCTTCCCTCTCATCCCTCTCTTCTATCCCAACCTTTCTCTTGCTCCTCTAATTCCTTGTGAGATTCTTGAACTTTGATTGAACTCTTGAGATTGAGTTAAGTTCTCCTCCTACAGCTTACCCCCTAGTGCGTCGAAAGCCATAGCGTCGCGAATACTTCATCAATCAACGTGATTCAAATTGGGAACGGTAGCTGAGATCAAGAGCTACAACATATCCAAGTTTCGCGACATTCCAACGGCTAGTGTTTTGTCGACGTCGTTTCTTGTGAAGACGACTTTTCTGTCCAGAATTTCGGATTTATATTTTGAGTAATTCTAGCTCCTAAGTTCACCTAGACTCTGTCCTTAATCCTAACACTAGGTCAGTGGCTTTGAGATTCTAATTGATTCCTATTTGTCCGATATCCAAGGGAGCGGGTTGCTCATGACATCTAGTGTAGGGGCACTCACACAAGCGCCTTCCTATAAGGTAGCTTCCACAATTGCCAGAAGCCAGTCAGTGTTATGTGTTAGAACAGTGGACTCAAATCTGGTTAGTCCGTCTGTTTTGAATCCGAGCACCCATCCTGAGAGCTTGGGTAACCTCCAAGGGTCCTTGGGTGCCTGGTAGCACTAGCGGTCTGAGTTAGGCTTGAGCATCCACCTGACCCGACTTTGGCCTGACCCAAGGTTGGGCTCGGGTCGCTTCAAGGTCGGGTTAGCCTTTGCATTGGGTGACCTGACCTGGGTAATAAAGGCCGGGTAGGGTACTACCTGACCCGGTTTCGGGTCGGCATAATGGCAGGGTCGAGTTATAAGCCGACCCGAGGGGTGGG
The DNA here is from genome assembly GCA_027943415.1 of Closterium sp. NIES-67. Lineage (NCBI taxonomy): Eukaryota > Viridiplantae > Streptophyta > Zygnematophyceae > Desmidiales > Closteriaceae > Closterium > Closterium sp. NIES-67. The sequence continues at coordinate 458,220 of BQMB01001349.1, read as the reverse complement.
ATGGGGTTATGTCGGGTCGGGTCGGGCTGGCTGGGTACTCGCACTCGACCCGAGGGGTTGGGCCAACCCTCCGTAGATGTCGACCTGACCCAGGAAAAGTCGGGTTCGGGTCGGGTATACCAGACCCGACTCGACCCGTTGCGCAAGCCTAGTCTGAGATCTGTAGGGTGGAGTATTGAGAATAAACAAAGTCCAAGTAGATGAAGTCTTGCACAGCATTCCCACGGTATGTGGATTGTTTGTCGTGACCGTGCAGCAATATCTCAATCATTGCTTAAGTTTCAGTGTCCAAGTAGCATGCTCTCACTCACCCCCTATTTCGCGCCTCACAGCACAAAACTCTCACCGGCATTCTAGTGATGACACATGTGCTTTACGAGCACATGTGCATCTCGCGTATGTTTCCCTCCAGGCTCGAAGCATACCTACCCAACTTCAGGTGTACCCACCTGTTCTCTTAAGTCACATGTGGCTCGCGGAAGTCCCTGCATCATGAGAAGCACAAGTCATAGGAAAATATCAATCCTACCCGTCTTTTCCCTCCTAATGGCTGCACCTATTCTAGGGACAATGTTCATCCCAGTGGCACCTTGCCTCTGTAATATATGTAGGAGTCCGTTATATGGCTCTATGTGCTCTTCATGTGCTCTCTCGAACTGTTTGGCTTTCTTATTGACGTGCTTGATTCGTGTTCATCACCACAGGTGTCTTCAGTACAATAGGCTCAGTGGCCCAATCCCCACTTCCATTGGCAATCTTGGAAAACTGAACCATCTGTAAGGCCTATCTAACCCTCCCCTCATTCCTCTCCTGTTTCATTAAGGCACGAGCAAAAGGCCTCTTCTCTCCTGTTGATTACTCTCCGCCCCTGTTCGATTTATCTTGTGTAGAGATGACACCTGTGTCCTCCCTTCTTCTGTCCATGTCAATCACCTACTTCTTGGGAACAATATCCATACTGCTGCCATTTTTGCCCTAACATGTGTAGGAATTTCTCCTACCGCTGTAGTTGCTCCTATATACTGATCATTTTCATACGAATTGAACCTGAAACACTTTGTCTTTCTCATTGACATGCCCTATCACCGCAGCCTACTTCAATACAATCTGCTAGCAGGCTCCATCCCCACTGTAATCAGCAACCTTCGAGAACTGAAACGCCCGTACGCCCTCTCTGCCCTTCCTCCTCACGAGAAACCATATGAATTTCGCCAACTGATGAATTGCTTTATCTACTGTTTTTTTTTCGCCTAAGCTTGAGTGCTCTGCCTGTGTTGGCCTACTACATCTCTGATTCGTGCTTTCTATCACAGAGACCTCAGTAAGAATCGGCTCACAGGCTCAATCCCTACTGTAATCTGCAACCTTACAAACCTGCAATACCTGTAAGGCCTCTGCTTTTTCGTGCTCTCCTTTTCCTGCCTCTCCTGTCCCCTTTTTACTCTTTTTTTTTTCTATCCCTCTCCCCCAATCCCTGTTGCACATTATGTTCTTTGAAGTTCACCTCTTGCCACCCTCTCCCTCACTTTTTTGTGCATGGTACTGGAGTTGTTATTTTTGATATGCAAGATGAAGATACTAAAAATGGCTGTTAGTGTTGTATCCACTTGCAAACGTTGCAAGGATGGGAACCCTTGAGTAAGAAGTGCGCTGTGCTGCTGTGCTGCGATCCTAGTGAGGGAAACTTACTTGGTGCTAGGAAGTTGTGGGGAGTGGGGAGTACATGGAGAGAAAGAGGAATAGTGGGAACAACGTGCAGGTTCAAGCAAGAAGTGGCTCGAGTTCGTGGGATTGGAGCTTCATTCAAGTTGGATGGCTTGGCAACTCACAATATTTGGAGGTCAACTAGCCAAGTGGGACTGATGGCCCTTAACAAGCTCTGTCGTGTTGAGGTGACCAAACTCAAGTAGAGTAAGTTGGAATCCAACCTAGCTAGGCTGAGTTTGACAACACTAAGTGGGCTAAGTTGATTACAGCTGGGCTGGCTGAGTTAATTTAACTTGGTAAAATTTCCAAGCTGGCGGACTTGGGTTATCGTCATAATTAGGGTGAAGTTGAACGTGCAAATTACACACTACAGCAAGCATGGTAATCTCTAGCGCCAATTACCTGACTAGTGAGGACTTCTGCACCAAGGAAGATCGATGTTTGAGCTGCAGACGTTCAACGAGGGAAAGGGGTGACAAACATCCATAGGATTCTAGAGATGCTTGAGATGGAGGGGGAACCGTGCCACGCGGAGTTGGGAAACCGCAACTGTGGTTGGGTTGTCCAACCACTGTTTGTTCAAACCAAAGAGCGGTTGGAGGACCAACCACCATTGGTGCTCGGGGGTTCCAACCACTTGTGGGTTGGATTAACACCCCTTGCACATTATGTGTACACCACAGATTGGTGTACACCTAAATAGCGGACTAGCATAGCATGTTATTTATAATAGATATAATCTAACAAAGTGTAGCATGAACCAGACCATGCAGTCAGGATTAGTTGAGATTTGGAGGATAGATTGTGGAATGAAAACCCACGTCAGTATGTAAGCTCTGCTCTATTGATATTTATTCCTCTGCAAATCGTGTAAGTTGTTTACCGTCCCCTGATTTCCCTCCACTCATCTCCTGTCCATTTGCTCCTTACCCCTGTCTCCTCCTCTCGTCCCTTTTTATCTGGGCCTGTCAACTCGTTTTTCTCTCCAATCTTTGTTGTCTTGTCTGCTTTCCCATTTCACTCCTGTTCCATCCTCCTTGCTCCAAGCCGAAATGAGGCCTATATCAACGATCGATGCCTTGCAGACTTCACCAACTCATCTTTCATGCGTTTCTGTGTTTCTCATCCCACATTTATTTCACAATCATAGGGGTCTCGGAGAAAATAAGCTAAGTGGCTCTATTCCTGCTGGGATAGGCGATTTAATATTCCTGACATATCTGTAAGGCCTCTGCTTCAACCCATTCTGCTCAGTAGTAGCTATTAGCTGACAAAGCGGGTCGTTACAATGGTATCTGCTGTTGAAGAAGATGCAAGTCAGCAGCTAGTTGAGTGTGTTGGCATAAAGCCTGACATCTCTGCTGTTATCCTGTTATCTGTCATGCACCTGATTCATTTTCACCTCCACAGAGGCCTTCAACAGAATCAGCTCACTGGCTCAATGCCCAGTACAATTGGCAACCTTGAAAACCTGAAGTACCTGTAAGGCATCTGCTTTGTTGCGCTATCCAATCTCTGCCCCTCCCCTCCACTCATTCTTCTCATATTTCGTTCAGAATCAAACTCCTGACTTCTCCTTTTTCTCATCTCCCCTATCTCTTCTTGCAATACTGATTTGCCTTCGAGATATAGTCGAGTGTTCTGTTGGCTTCAAACATGAAATCTCTGCCTGTCTATGGCGTGGTTATTATTACAGTGGTCTATCTGTGAACCAGTTCACCGGCTCAATTCCCGCTACAATCGGCAGCCTTGGAAACCTGCTGTACCTGTGAGGCCTCTGCTTCGTTGTGCTACCCAATCTCTGCTCTTCATATCCACTCATCCTTCCACTGTTTCATACAGTGATAAGCCACCTGCCCTCTCCTCCTCTCCTCTTCCTCTCCTTGCAGCATGGATTTGCCTTTGAGAGGTAGTCAAGTGTGCTGTTGGCATTAAACTCGGACTCTCTGCCTCCATCCATGGCGTGCCTCATTCGGGCTCATTATTACAGTGGTCTATCTGTCAACCAGCTCACTGGATCAATCCCTGCTGCAATCAGCAACCTAAAAGAGCTGTCAAAACTGTAAGGCCTCTGTTTCTTCTGTGATCTTGATCTCTGCCCTCCTCTCCCCTCATCCTTCTCTTGCTTCATTCACTGTTACGACCCTCCTAGCCTCTCAATGAGGCTCTCTTCCTCCCCTCTCCTACCCTCTTTCGTGCTGCACCGAGTTGGACCTATTGCAATTATTGTTTGTCTGGTGTTTGACAGATTCTGGATCGCTGATTCCTTGTTCTACTTCAGTGAGCAAGACGATCAACGAAATGCGTTGCTTACGAATTTCTTCTTGGAGTCAAATCTCATGATCTGCAAAAAGACCCTGCAAATCGACGGAGTGCCTTGTTCTTGGTCTGGACGGCTTTTTAGCAGCCTCCATTGTTCCTGACACACCGTGGCAGGTTGTTGCATCAGAACGAGCTGGAGGGAGACATACCAGAAAGCATTTTCACGTTTGAGTCCCTGCGGTGGCTGTAAGAAACCACCCATCCTCACCCCTTGGCCATTCTTCGCACCTCCAGCATTTGCCATTCAGCCACTAGCCAGGTTGTTGTTTCGTGATTCATCCTCGCATGGCAACCCTCATGGCAACAATCATGACAACGTGCTTCTCTTCACCCACAAGCTGCTGAGCATAGCTGCATGCATGCATGTTGCATTGCAGATGTGGCCCTGTGTTAGCTTGCATGAAAATGTGCCCCCCTGGATGCTTGCATGTACCTGTGCAGGATGCTCGGCACAAACAAACTCACAGGACCTATTTCGTCAGCAATCGGCAAACTGTCCAAGCTTAACAGACTGTGAGTTACAGCCTCGCCTACACAGTGAGTATTGCTCTGCCTAACTTGCAATTTCCCAGAAAAGTCTGCCGATCTCCGCATACCTCCATCCATGCTTCCACCCATCCGGGCCTACGAGTGCTCAGGACACCTTCGTTCACTGAACGCCATAAGTTCTTGTACGATGTCATCAGATGTGCAGCACTCGCTGGGCTCATCACTACACATGAGCCAGGGCCGTGCCATGGGGGGGCTAGGGGGGGCCAGCGACGGGGGGCTTGGGCCGTACAAGGGCTGGGCCAGGGCCTGATCGAGTCGAGCCCAACCATTTAGAAGCCAACCCTTGAGCCCAGTTACGGGTGATGTTTCGCTCGCCAGATCCGTGCTGGGAGTTGACAAGACGCGATGAGGCTGCTGATGACCTTGTCTCGTGCTGGCCAGCCCTTGACCCGGGCTTGGCTTGCCCATGTTGGAATGCATTCCATGTGCGCACGAGCCTCAAGCAGACCTTGGCTCCACCAGCCGGCTCAGGGCTGGCTTGAGTCCAGACCTAGACGAGCCAAGCCGGGGCTCAGGGCTGGTTCGGCCCTTTGCTCATGTTGTGTCATCACATGTGTTGCACTCGCATGCATCATCACATGTGTAGCACTTACATGCATCATCACATGGGCACTGCTCACTTGTGACGTCGTACTGCAGGACTTCTCTTCGTGAATACTATGCTCACTCTGAGTTGCACTTTTTTATGCGCCTCAATGATGCTCTCATGGTTCGGATCTTGCTTTGTGCTTCTGCAGGGACCTCCAACGTAACTCACTCACCGGAATGATTCCGGATACGATTGGCAAACTGTCTAATGCACTATATCTGTAAGTTGGCCTGTGCGAAAATGGCCAGACCTTTCTCTCAAAATGCAATGCCCCTCCGAGCGTACATTCCTAAAGCACATTATTTAGGAACACCCACCACGTACCTGCACGCCCCTCCTTGGTTTTGAGCATGCCGCGTCCCTCCTTTCCATTTGCGGACCCGAATCAGAGACGTGTAAGTCCTGATCATCCACCGCCCCCCTTATCCACTCCTTTTCCACCCATCCACTCTGATGACTATCAGGTCACTCGCTTACAACCAGCTACATGGAAGCATACCCACAACACTTGACCAAATGAAACGTAAACTCTATTGGTACGACACACAACTCAAATCACCAGACCTCGTCACCTTCTCATAGTACTTTCTTGATCATACTTCTATTCCCTAAAATTTTGTTCCACCCTTCCCCCCTCTTGTTGCATGCATGTCGCACCGTACTTGATGCATAGAATCAAGCATGGCACCGCTGATTAGTAATTACGTCTCCCATTTTACCTCATTACAAACTGTGCAGCCATTATTTTACAGTGCCATCATTTCACCCTTCCAGTTATGTAGGTTGACGCGATCTGTATTCATTGCGTCCTCCTCCTCCTCCTCCTCCTCCTCCTCCTCCTCCTCCTCCTCCTCCTCCTCCTCCTCCTCCTCCTCCTCCTCCTCCTCCTCCTCCTCCTCCTCCTCCTCCACCACCTCCTCCTCCTCCTCCTCCTCCTCCTCCTCCTCCTCCTCCTCCTCCTCCTCCTCCTCCTCCTCCTCCTCCTCCTCCTCCTCCTCCTCTTCCTCCTCCTCCTCCTCCTCCTCCTCCTCCTCCTCCTCCTCCTCCTCCTCCTCCTCCTCCTCCTCCTCCTCCTCCTCCTCCTCCTCCTCCCCCTCCTCCTCCTCCTCCTCCTCCTCCTCCTCCTCCTCCTCCTCCTCCTCCTCCTCCTCCTCCTCCTCCTCCTCCTCCTCCTCCCCCTCCTCCTCCTCCTCCTCCTCCTCCTCCTCCTCCTCCTCCTCCTCCTCCCCCTCCTCCTCCTCCTCCTCCTCCTCCTCCTCCTCCTCCTCCTCCTCCTCCTCCTCCTCCTCCTCCTCCTCCTCCTCCTCCTCCTCCTCCTCCTTCTCCTCCTCCTCCTTCACTCACCCACTCCCACACCCTATTCTCCACTTCTCTCTTCAATACCTCATAACTCTCACATGAATCCATTATAGCCCTAGACCACATCCCGTCTAAATTTGCTACCTCACCCGCCACAACCCCCTCCCCCTTCTCCCCTTCAGTGATCTCTCTCACAACTTCCTCACAGGCCCACTTGTGAGACTTCCAATGTCCAGATTTGACGTTTCCAGCAACTATTTGACTGGTGGCCTGACTACCTCAGAATGCCTAAGCCGCACTACCTCTGCCAATTGCTTCACACTGCCCAAGAGCTGTAACTCCACGATGCAGCGGCCCGCGGCAGAGTGCGAGGCATTCTGCAACGTCTCCAGCTCTACTGGTGCTTGCAGTGGCCGCGGCATGTGCTATCCGAACGGACCCAGCTTGGTGCCAACGTGCATGTGTCAACCGGGACTCATGCAGATTGGAAGAACGGGCTGCGCCGTAGAAGGTAAATGGGTCATTGTAAGCAAAAGGCACGACATTACGGCTTCCCTCGCACCAGTCATTGGTTGACTCTGTTGGACATCCAGCACCATCGGTACCCCTCACAGAATGAGATTGAGAGGGCCCCTACGGGTACACTCAGAGGGTATAGTCATCACACCAAGTGCTTTCATAATTAGATCCTGTGTAGTATTTTCAAATGGTCCTATGTGGGCATTGCGTTTTTGCCGATTGGTGCACGTTTATTCTGGTGTTGAAAAACGCCCACCATACATGTGATTCAGGAGGATCAGCTGAGCTGAGCACATAAATGTGTTGCAGCTAGCTTGGCAGACACATAGGCTCAACTATTGTTCTTCCTGCTCTGCTTCCATCTTTTCAGGTTGGAACCAAAGTCTGTCAATCAGCAGCAGCATTCTCCCTCGATACACGTTGCTCACCAAGGGGACGCAGAGGGAGACAGCGGGGAGCCTCATGAAACAGCCAGTAACTCTATTCGCTAACCCGCTTGGTCCAAGAGCGCAGTTGGAACTGGCTTTCAGTGTTAACTTCACCTTCTCCCTTGTTCCCCAGTCTGGTACCACTGGATCCAATGGCTTTGCGTTTGTAATCACGGCAAAGTCCAAGTTGGGGAAGCTCGATCATGATGGTGTAGGGTATGGTGGCGTGGGAACTGAGAGCATAGCCATTGTATTCGACACGCTTCAGAGCATCAAGCAAAGTGATCAAAGCGGGCAGCATGTGGGGTTGAGTGTCAATGGCACAGAAGAATCCTTGGTCGAGGTGGAGTCACCTTTCACACTGACCGACAGCAGGACATACACGGCATGGGTGGACTATGAGCCTGGGAATCCTGGAAGCATTCAGGTTTTCCTGTCTGACTTGAATGTGAAGCCAGGGTTGCCGCTGTTGCAGAAGGAGCTGGCGCTGCGTGGAGTGCTGCAGGCTGGTGGGAAGCAGCAGGCATTCTTCTTTGGCTTCGTGGCGTCCACCACTGTGTCGCCGTTCCAGAAGCATGTCATTCTCTCCTCTTCCGTGCAAACAGGCAAGAATCTGTCAAGTGGCGATGACGGTGACTTACTGGATGCTGAGAGAATCAAAGAGGACTGCGATGGTGCTGATGTTGTATAAGCAGTGGCAATTAGATGGTGACAGTTTTTAGTGTTCCTATAGGCAATGATGCAGGTGGTGGTGATGATGATGATTAGTGGTTGCTGTTCACAATGATCTTGCCGTTGCCACTCAATCATGAGCTTCTCGTTCTGGCTCAACATTGAGCCATCATCTTGTGTCTCCTGTGGTTGTCTTTCTCCCATTGTGTCTCCATACTTACAGGCCTTCTTCCACCCAAGTCCGACCAGATGGACAAAAGAGGTGAGGTTCTCCCACGTAACCTAAACTTGCGATCACTAGCTGCAAACGTACAGGAAGATAGATGACTATTCTGGAAAAATAGTCCGATTCTATTATCCAAATTTTCTCTGGGAGTTAAAGCAGTGTGAAGTGCAGAGCAATGTGCTTGAGCAAGATCTGGGTGTTTACACTTGTAATGCTGCTTATCATGTGATGCTGCTTATCATGTGATGCTGCTTATCATGTGATGCTGCTTATCATGTGATGCTGCTCATCATGTGATGCTGCTCATCATGTGATGCTGCTTATCATGTGATGCTGCTTATCATGTGATGCTGCTCATCATGTGATGCTGCTTATCATGTGATGTTGCTTATCATGTGATGCTGCTTATCATGTGATGCTGCTCATCATGTGATGCTGCTTATCACGTGATGCTCAGCGGCGTCTTTAAAACTGATACATGCTTTCACATATGCCTTACAACAATCTCCCTCCCACATCTCCCCATCAACATGTCTCTCTTGGTCCATTCCTCGTGTCTCTTCGTCCCAGCCCTTGGCCTCACATTGTCGCAGGCCACTTACGCCCCATCTGAAGCCAGCCCCTTCTCTCGATATGTGAGCGCGGCCTACAGTCTGGAATTCGGCAAAGACAAGTGGAATTTCGGCGATTCGCACACCTGGGACGTGGACGACCTCAAGTGGCCTGTTAAGAATCAAGAAGACTGCAGTGAGTGGAAAGAGGATGGCAGGTTGAGATGCATGTGGTTGAGATGCATGTGGTTGTGATGCATGTGGTTGAGAACGAGTTCTTTCCAGTCCAGGTTTCCACTACACTCCAATTTTGGGGCGTGTGTTTTAGATATTGCTTGCTACATAGTACACACTGCTTCTGGAAGTGCCTTTTCCACTACGCTGTTGTTGTATTTTGTTCACGTGCCACATGGGTCTCCTTCTTTCCCCCGCCTAGCAACCTGTCGCATGGGTTGCACTGTTTGTCCACTGCTGTAGCCCGGACAATAAGCCGAGGGACTAAAATCCTGCATCCTTCAATGTTCTCCATCCCAACCGTACTTCGATTCTTTATAAAATTTTCTCAGGTGCTTGCTGGGCGTATGCAGTGGTGGCGAGTGTGGAGGCAGCATACGGCATTGCAACAAAAAAGCCTGCTCCCCAGCTGTCAGTGGAGTCACTCTTTGCAGCCATGGGGCTGACGACCAAAGAGAAGAAATGCACAGGAGGCTCCCCAACTGAGGCCTTTGAGAAGCTGGTCACTCTTAATGGAAGCAGCGGTCTGACCGAGAACAATGATCAGGTAGGGCAAATGTATGAGGGCGTGATGAGTGGGGCGAAGAAGAGTAATAAGTTCTGTATTGATTTGCGCTTTAAGTTTCACTAATGTCTTCCTCAACGCCTGTCGCTGGTTTTCAAACCATTACTTTCAAAATTGTTATGAAAACACCTCATTTGGCATACTGGGCAAAGCTCCAAGAGAATCGTCTTTTCTTGTAGTTGGTGTTTGATAAATTGCCTTATTGGCAGTGCATGAGTCTAGAATGATCTTTCTTCGCTTCAAGTGGTTCCTCGTAACATGCTGTTACGACAAAGAATTTGTACCCTTTCTTGTCCCCTCCCCCCCCCCCCCCCCTCTCTTTCCTCCTAACGTTGCATTCTCGTGGTGAAAGACAACAAGGTATCCAGTGCATGCATTTGAGCGTGCACAGTTCAGGGGGTATGTGGGGCTCTTGCTGGCAGTGAAGCGCCAGCCAGTGGTGGTTCACATCGAGTCTGCAATCTCGTTCTATAAATATGATGGGGTGAGTAGTTGTGGCACTCACTCAACATGACGCTCTATTGTGCTCAAATAAGGTCACTCAGAAGAAACATTATTTCAAGTATATGCTTCACCTTCAATCATGTCGAGAGCTACGTAAGCAAATTACTTACTGAACTCCCTTCTTTGATGGATGTGCTGTGCCCTTGTATTTTCAGACGTTTAGATACCAGGATGCTGAATGCTACACTGGCAATCTGAACCATGTTGTACTCGTTATTGGGTACAACATTCTAGACGACGATGGCCGCAGCGCTCCTCCATTCTGGATCATCCGCAACTCGTGGGGAGTGGGGTGGGGTGACAAGGGCCACATGCGCATGTACATTGAGGGAGGGGATGGCGTGTGTGGCATCAATGTGCTGCCTGGCATCTACCCCATTGTCAAAAGTAAGGCATGGATTTCTGGATTGACTTCATATTCCACCTCTAGGACATAATGTCGTCTGCAATACTTATGTAGAAGACCAGAGTGTGTGTAATCCACGATCCAAGCAACCCGAGCGAGCCAAGGGGGTGCAGTAGTGGTTAAACGTATTGCAAAGCTTAAATGGACATCTGCCAATGGCGATGTTGCGGTTAGGGTGCTAGCTGGCTGTTGAACATTTTTCCACACGTGGCCACTCAGGTTGCCCTTGAGTCGACCAGTTAGTTGGCGATTGAAACTGTTGTCACTAGAGGTCTTTCAGGTTGCTGTCAGGCTTGACTCGGGCGTGCTATCTTTCCCTGTACTCTAGTGCTTGGGCAGCACCAGTTGTGCACTCCCTTTCCGTTCACACTTCTCCTTGTGCTCTGGTCATCTACCTCCGCATTCTTCATCATGTTTTCCAAGTGTCTGCTTGCTCTCTCTCACCTTCCAGTTCAGGGAGACCCCTGCGGCAGTAAGAGCTACAAGTTTGATTCGGATAAGCAGCCCACCATGAATCCGTGCGGCCGCTTCGAATGTCAGGCGACTTCAAATACCGGCAACACATGCGACTGCAACCTTCCTGGAGTTTTCCTGCAGCCTTTTGTTAAGGCTGGGAATGGACACGGCTCCAACACATGTGCTTATGGTAAGGTTTTTCTGTTTGTGAAGTGCCAGAGATGGGGGTCGGTGGTCGCAATTTGTGGTCGTGCCAGTGCTGTTCTTAAAAGATGTCGCACAGAACTTGATTATGGCAAGGTTATGCTGTTACTGAGGTGGAAATTGTCAACGTACAAGCGCTGCCTGTGAATGGGGTCTGACAGGAAAAGCTCCAAGTTAGCGTAGTCGAGGTATCAGAGAAAGGTCTCAGTTTACCATGAGGAAATGGGATTTGACTGGGGAAGCCCCAAGCCATCCTGATGGCATACTGGTGCGGGCAGAAGCTGAGGTCCTTTTCAGAAGGGCCAAGAACCCAGTTTCTCGCCCCTGGCTGCACACCATGACTGTAGGCAACAGATATGGTCCGATGATGGTATAAATGAAAGGAGTGTGACTACTGTTCTGCCCCAACTTATGGTACTTTCTTCCTTCTGCAGATGTATCACTTACCAGCACATTGTATTCTTCTCACATTTTCCTTGGCCCCCTTGTCTGTTTTGCCTGCATGCCCCCCCTCTGCTATCTCCGTGTTTCCCCTCTATCGCCAATCTCTGTCCTATTTAATTCACCACCGATTTCAGTGGACGTGTGTGGGTCGTACTTCAAGAACCCTTGCTCGGTGGGGGCATGCATGAATGATGGCAAGGGCTCCTACTCCTGCATATGCCCTCCCAGCTATGTTGAGAGCGAAGATGTTTACGGCTTCCCCACCTGCGATGCAGGTGATCCAAATGGTTCTGAACTTGTCAGTTTGTCCTCTCGCCTTGCACGCATAAGCTTGTTGGGTCTTGTGACTCCTCTCCGCCAAACTTTATGCTCTCCCCTATTCCTTTCCTCGATGCCTCCATCTCTCTCTAATATCTTCAGCTAATGTCACAGCCACTACCATGAGAGTCAGTGGAGACAATTGGTGGTGTTCGGATATTTATCCACTTGTCGGAATCTCATTGGATCAATTCACTCGCCAAAATATGGTAAGGTTTGAGTAGGGCAGGGATGTCACAGATTAGGGCATGGACTCTATGGGACAGAGAGGGATGTGGAGTGTGGGCTAACCCCCAGTCAGCTTCTTGACTTCACATCAGCTTGTCTTCACTATGACCAATAGGTCAATGCTGTATGAGCTCAGACGTGAGGACTTACACCCACAAGATTTATGGTTGGTTGGCTAGTTTAGTAGAACCAGCATGAACACCCTGAACCTTTCAAGAGGCACTTTCGACTCTTTCCAAGCAATCTCTATTAGTTAAAAAGGTATGAGGACTTTAGTCTTAAGATCCCTGTAAGGAGTAGATGCCTGTTCAGGTTGGCGAAAACCTTGCATTCATGCTGCCACTTCTCCACCCATATGTTTTACAATCCAGGCCATAAACTGCAACAAACCTCTCGTTAAAGGGATAGTACTTCAGCTGAATGGTATTCCCACCACACCTTGCACTGCCTTCTACTATACCCTCAAGGTGAGAATATTTAGTAGTGTGGCGTCTCAAGTCCATCCCCGCCACTTGTTCCACTGCACTGCCTTCTTCTGCATTCTCACAGTGAGATATGGTGCGCCTTTGATCTCACCACACCATGCACTCAACCAGCTCGACTAGGCACCTTAGCACATTGCATAATGTAACCGCCAAGGAGCCTTTCCCGTGTCAAAAGAGCTTGGAATAAATGCACTTTCCCTGTGCGTGCTCGAGCCTACAGGGGGACACCTGTTCATCCATCAGCAAGCAGGTCATGTCTACCAAAGAAAGTCTTGCCGCTCTTAACCCCGGACTTGACTGCAAAAAGTCCATGGAGGCAGGACGCTCGGTGTGCCTGGAGCGCAATCTTGATTTTGCCTACCAAGTCCCTGAGTGTGTGCAATACGGCATGCTGACACCGCAAGCCACGTGTGAAAAGCTGCTTGAGAAGGCTGACCCTGCTTCGCCAGGGAGTGTCAGCGTAGGAAATTGGGTGCAGCTGTACCGTGACAATCCTGGCCTCAAATGCAAGAGCAGCGTTCCCTCAAGTGTCTCCATTTCCGGCAGCAATATTGGCGTGCAGGTGAGGGTTTTTGGAAAGGGCGTTTGGTTAGCAAGGGAAGGGGAACGGGAAGAGGCGGCATGAGTGAAAGACAGGTCAACATGGGAAGGTGGTCAGAGGTGATGTGGGTATGCGTGCATGAGTTCTTCATATGGCGCTTGATGAGTGCAAGAGCTCATGAGTCAAGTGCATGAGACAGTCCATGCTTACGGAAAAATCTACGTATTATTTCCACAAGACTTGTTCTATGCAGAACTGCCTTCTAGTCGTCATTCTTGGCAATGGTTGCTGGTCAAGTTTGGTTCTACGCAAGATCCCTCTCATGCATTTGTTTCACACGCATCTCGTTATCCCAGATTTGCCTCAGGGCTATCTATTGGTCATTCAAATTGGCCAGGTGCAAGAAGGGCAAACCCAGGGCTGTCGCAAAATCAATGAAGTGTTCAGAGGCTTACCGCTTTTACGGTGGAGCTACAGCTGCATCGATTATGAAGTTCAACTACTACAACGGCGGGTCTTGTGCCGAAACTGTAGGAACCAACTTTATTTGTCTGCCATAATGTGTTTAGCCGACTCCTAGAGGTGTGTAGATTCCAATGTATCGGTTAAACAGGTGGAGAAACCAATTTGGGCAAATGGATAGTAATGATGATGATTTTGTATGAGATGCAACACTCGAGTCGGGGTTCTGCATTTGGGGGCAAACTGTATTCTATGAGATTTGTATTGTTGTATTGCTAATCATTTGTACTACCTAACTCTTGGCTACCAATCACCCTCCCTCTCATAAGTTACAAAGTAATGTCAATTCTTTGATACTCTTTTGTGTCACTTACGAGCCTCTACTGTAGCTGTTTCACCAGCCTTTTTACCCGAACGTCCATTTCCAATAAATTATGGAAAATTTAACACACATAATGCTTTTCAACATTGTGTATTGTGCAAGCGGACCTGTTTGTACAGCAGCTTTTGGCATCATTGAAGCACGTCCAGCGATACATAGCCTGCGGTAATTTCCACACCCAGAAATTGGGCGGCAGCTGAAACTAATTTGCCACCCTGACCATTTCTGGGTGCATGGGCAGCAGGGTATCAGAAAGAATAATTTCACTAGAATGTATGAGTACAAGGGTATATAGACTAGGGTGTTGTACCCTCTAAGGCACAATCCAGTATAGTCTACAGTAACGATCTAAGTTACATTTGACACACCCCCTAGACTATATAGGGGCAGTGCCTAACAGGGAAAGAAGCAGCTCATGGCGGTACTACTAGTCAAACCTCTGAGACAAGGGTCTAAAGACCAGTCAAAGGAGTACAGACAAGACAAGAGCAAGACCAGGGCGGCACTACTAGTCCAGCCACTGGGAGAGGCCACAAGGCCAGATAGGGTAAAATATATATATAAAGGACAGTACAAAGTCAAGGCCCTAGCAAGTGAGAGGCTACAGGAACGAGACCTAGCTGTACACAGTGCCGCTGATGATCTTTAGGCGCAAGCGCCTTCGTAAAGATATCAGCTGTGTTGGCACCGGAGGCCAAGTGTACTACGCGCGCCTGGCGGCGCTGCTGGAGCTCACGCAGGAGGAAGTACCATAGCTGGATGTGCTTCGCTCTGCCCTCGAGTCGAGGCTCCTGACACAGGAGGATCATGGCCCTGTTGTCAGCGTACAGGACCGGCACAGAGCTAGGCCGCTCACCTAAGTCAGTGAGCAAGAAGGTCAGCCAGCGGAGCTCCTATGCCACCATGGCACCAGCGTAGATCTCTGCCTCACAGCTCGACTGGGCAACAGACGAGGAGTGGGTAGCTCTCCACGAGACGGCACCTGAACCAAGGCTAAAGCAGTAGCCCTGCGAGGACCTGAGGGTCTCGGCGTCGTCTGCCCAAGAAGCGTCAGTGTGTCCAGTAAGGACCACTGGCCTGCGTCCTCCTAGCACTAACCCCATGCCCGATGTACTTGCAAGACAACGCAAAACCCTCTTAGCGGCAGACCAGTGCTGAGGTCGGTGTCTGCCTGTAGCCACAAAGCGAGCCAGGATGCTGAGAGGGTATACGAGATCTGGACGAGTGCAAGTCATCAGGTACATGAGGCAACCCACCAGCTCAGCGTAAGGACCACTGGGCTCTGCAGACTCCTCAGGAACTGGAGTGGAGAGCCTGTGGTCTAGAGGCAGAGGAGTGGGCTGTGCGGAGGAGAACTGAAGGCCGAACCTCTGAAGGACGTGGCGCACCAAGTGTGACTGAGTCAGGGTGATGGTGCGCGCTGCTCTGTCCCTGAAGATCTGCAAGCCAAGGTAGTGGCGCAGTTCTCCAAGGTCAGTGCAAGTGTGTCTCTTCAGCAGCTCTGCTTCACGGAGGCCAGTGCGACCCTGTCTGCTGTGGCGAAGACGAGGTCGTCTACGTAAACAAGGATGTAGAACGGGGTCTGGCCAGCACGAACGAAGAGCGAGGGGTCTGCAGAGGACGGAAAGAACTGCAGGTCAGCAAGCGTAGCACGCAGCGTGTCGTGCCACTCACGGGGAGCCTGCCGCACGCTGTAGATGGGGCGCCGCAGGAGCCACTGGGTCCCAGGAGGGAAGGTACCAGTGAAGCCCTGAGGGCGGCATAGGTAGACCTGCTCGTGTAGACTGCGCTGAAGAAACGCAGTGGAGAAGTCGAGGGAGTGAAGCTCGTAGTCTCGCTGAGCTGCTACATGTAGCAACACCCGAAGAGTAGTTATCTTCGGGGTCGGAGCGAAGGTCTGGAAGAAGTCCACCCCCTCACGCTGACTGAAACCTCTAGCTACATAGCGCGCCTTGAACACAGGTGGCTCTCCAGGAGGGTGCTTCACCTTGAAGAGCCAGCAGCCATCGACTACGTTCACCCCAGGTGGGGGAACTGCGTCGATGTAGGTGCCGGTGGATCTCCAAGATGCCATCTCCTGCTCCATGGCAGCTATCCACTGAGAGGCCCAGGGTCCCAAGACCGCCTCAGCGTAAGTGTGAGGGGTCGGGATGCCGAAAGCGTCGGGGTCAACCTCAGGGACTAGAAGCATGGAACAAAGATGGGGAGCAGCCTCGGACAGGAAAGCAAGCTCGTACTGGCGGTCCTCAAGGACGTCACTGCCGAGGGCAGGAGCACCCTCGACAGACGGAGGACAGGTAGGGTCAGAGACCAGAGCGGTGGCGTAGTCAAGGCGGCAGGTAGAGGCGAAGTCAGCGACCGCAGCGACAAGGGCGTCAAGGCTCGAAACCGGAACAGACGGGTCGGTAACGAGGGAGGCAAGGACCCGAGGAACAAGACGACGAGCGGCACGCAGGTAGTCTGACAGAGGAGGGGGAGCAACGACAAGGGAGGACGGAAGGGGCGACGGGAGAAGGGGAGGACGAGAAGCATGGGAACGAAGCAACATAGGGTGAGAGCGCGAGACAGGAGAGACAGGTCGAGCACGAGAGGGACGGCGAGACCAGACGTGAGACGGAGGAGTCGGGTCAGGGGACAGAGGAGGGGACACAAGAGGGGAACGAGGGGGGAAACGGGCCGGAGACGAGTCCGGAGGAGGGAACACAGGGCCGTAGACATGAGGAGGAGGAGGTACAAGCATGGGGTCAGGGGACGGAGGGCTGAGCAAGCGAAGAGCGGACACCGGCGGGGATTGCTGCGGCGGCGGTGTGACACCGACGCCGGGACCGCAAGCTGCCTGGCGACTACCTCCCGAACACTCCACGCCAGCACCCCCAGAAGGAACACCCTCAGAGCTCAGAACCCCTCGAGCACTGGTACCACCCCCAGGCCCGCTGGGACAAGCCACGACAGGAGTCCCAGGACTAGTACCCACCCCAACTCCAGCATCCCCAGAGGCAACGAACTGCTGCGGCGACGGCTGCGGCGGCGGCGGCTGCAATGACGGCTGCTGCGGCGGCGGCGGCGGCGGTGACGACGGCTGCGACAGTGATGGCGACGGCGGCTGCGGAGGCGGCGGAGGAGGAGACACCTGAGAAGGGGCAGGCGACGAGAACTGCGCCGCAGGACCACCAGAGTCAGCAGACTCCTCAACCGGGACAACCGACGTAAGTGGGGTGACGTGGGACACACCAGAGGGGGCAGGATGGGGAGGGGGAGGAGGAGGGGCGGCGACGACCGGGGAAGGGGTGACCAGGAACAGGGGGGGGGTAACCGGGGGACCTCGGTGGGGGAAGCGGCGGAAGAAGGAGACAGACTCGTCAAAGGTGACGTCACGGGAGTGAAAGAACCGGTGAGACGGCGGGTGGTAGAAGTGCTAGTCAGACGCGTCAAGGGGGAAGCCGAGGAAGACACAGGGAAGGGTGCGGGCAGTGAGCTTGTCCGTGCCAGAGGCATGAACGTGAGCAAGGCAGCCCCAGACGTGGAACGCAGACGCGTCACTAGGCGACCTAGACCAGAGGAGGGTCGGCGAATCCTGAGGCTGCTGGGGTGCGGCCACAGGTTAAGCTGGTGAGCGGCGTAGCGAACGGCGAACGGCCACAGAAAATGGGGTGCCCCGGCATGGATCATGGAGGTGCGAGCCACCTCCATGACCAAACTGAAGCGTCGCTCAGCGACCCCATTCTGCTGCGGGGAGTCCGGCAAGGTGAACGTCTGGGTGATGCCCTCTGCACAACAGAAACGACCAAGGACACCAGAGGCAAACTCGCCACCACGGTCGGAGTGGAGACGCAAGACAGGGAGACCGCGGTGGACACGCGCAGAGACAAGCCACGTGATAAGAACGGCAGGCACGTCGGCCTTCCACTCCAGGGGGAACACAGTGGTGTAGCGCGTGTAGTCGTCAAAAAGCACTAGGAAGTAGCGCTCTCGATGCGGCCCATGGACGGGGGCGGGGCCCCAGACGTCCATGTGCAGAGTCTGTAGCGGTGCTGCAGTAGGGGGAAACGAGGAGGAGTGAGGGGCACGACGGAGCCGGCCCTCGACACAGGGCGTGCAAGGTCGGGCTGGGGAGGAGGGAAACTCGGGGAACGACCCGTGGAGGCCTTGGACGAGACCGTGCTGTGACATGTGACGCAGACGCGTGAGCGCAGGGTAACCTAGGCGGTGGTGCCAGAGAAGAGTCGGGTGAGTGAGAGACCGACAGGAGCAGGCAGCAGCAACCGGGGGAGACGCAGTCACCTGAGGGGGGGTCCCAACCGGGGGGGTCACCGTGTCCAGTGTGAAAAGACCGGACGCCGGGTCCCGTGGGAACGTGGACAGGGGGGCACCCGTGGCGGCCTCGGTACAGACAGCGTACTCCTCGTGTCTAGGGAACGTAGTGGTGATGCCAAGGTCCTGAAGGCAGCCGACACCAACTAGGTTCCTGGAGAACGAGGGGATGTGTAGTCCTGTGAGCGAGCCCGAAGGAACCGCCGGGCAGGGGAGGGTGGTGGAACTGCGAGCGACAACTGGGCCGGAGGAGGGGTCAGCAAGAGAGACTGCGGCAAGGACAGGAAGTGGTGTCAACATGGTGGAGTCACGGAAGAAGCACTGGGAACCACCAGAGTCAAGGGTGAAGGAGAGTGCGGCAGTGGCGGCCGGAGGCGAAGCAGCGACGGAAGCACCAAGGGTAAACAAAGCAGGGGATCCTACGCCTGACGCAGCAGGGGAGTCTAAGCAAGGCACACCTACACTAGGCAACATGGGGTAATAAGACGGAAGCACACTAGAAGCATCAGCATACATCACATGCAAAGCAGTAACAATCTCATCCATATCCAGATCAAAAATCTGAACCCTACGAGGAAGCAAACTGTGCCAGTCTGGGAGCTCGGGCGACGGGCCGAAACGCTTACGAAACAGGTCATCGAGGCGATGGAAACAGCGGATTGAGGTGTGACCGATCTTACTGCAAACGAAGCCACGGCGAGGACCGGTCTGGAGAAAGGACTGACAGCGCGCGTCACCCGAACCACCACCCAGCAGCCCACCACGCGCACCACCACCACATCCAGCGCTACCACCAGCGCCAGGCCACCCGGGCGGGAGACCACTCGCCCGTCTCTGCTGCGGCTGCTGCGTCTGCTACAACTGTTGCGGCTGCTGCGGCTAACGCGAGTCCGGCTGCAACGCCGGCGGCTGCTGAGACGGCTGATCAGCTGCACCTGGCAGGGTCCCCTCGTCCGCACCACCACCAGGAGACCTAGCTCCACCACCACCTACACCTGCACCCCCACCCCCGCCGCCACGCCCAGCCTTGGGGCGGTGACCCTACCCCGGACGGACCTGTGCTGCAGCTGCAGTCTCAGCCACAGCAACAGAACCATCAGAGAAGGTGCATTGAGCGGGGGCGCAACCCCGAAAGATAGGGACCGGCACAGTACCGCTAGTCTGAGCGATAGAGCGGTGGCGGGCCTCTATAGCGGACAGGGTGTCGACAAAGTCAGTGAGGGTGAAGTCTGCGGGGTGGACGCTAAGGAAGTGGTCACGGGCAGTGGCAAGACGGTCAGGGAGGCGGGTGGCTAGCAGGTAGAGAGTAGAGGTGAGGGGCGGCTGGTGGGCTAGAAGCTGTGTGGGAGTGCAGGCAGCATGCCGGGTCTCGTCTATAGTGCGCAGGTGAGCGGCCAGGTCGGCGACAGTGGGGAACGATGCAAGGTCAGGGAAGAGCATGGGGAGGATCAGACGACCGACCGAGGCAGCAGGCGGGGTGGAATAGCACTGGACAACAGCATCTAGGAAAGCCGGGGCAGTGGTGATAGACCCGAAGCACGGTCGCTCGGACAGGGGGAGGGCATTGCTAATGGCAAGCTGTGCGACAGCGTCACGGGACAGCCTGACAGAGCGAGCAAGGGCAGCGGCCGCAGCGGACTCTCGCTCAGCGGACGAGGGATCAGTGGTGCAGCGGGGGGGTCAGGGCAGGGGAGAGTACCGTCAAGATGGACAGACAGAGAGTGGCCATCCTGCCGCTGACCAGTGAGGTGGCGACGGAGGTCAGCAAGCCACGCATCAAACTCAATCGGTTGGCCCTCAGCGTCAAAGCGAAGCACCTCAATAGAGGGCACTGGAGAGCAGTACAGTGCGATGCAGTGCGGTGCATTGTGGTATAGTGGGGTGCAGTGCGGTGCGGTGCGATGCAGTGTGGTGCAGTGTGGTACAGTGCGGTGCAGTGCGGTACAGTGCGGTCTAGTACGGTACCGGGGGGGTTCGCAGGGCAGTGCTGATCGGGAGGAAAGGGCCAAACCGGAGGCGGCGGCGGGCTGGCGACGACGCGAATGCAGGAGCCGGCCGGCGGACGGCAGTCGCGAGGGGCCACCAAACGGCGGCAACGGGGGCCGGCGAGGAGCTGGCGCGACGGCGAGTAGGGCCAGCCACAACGGCGAGGAGACACGGCCGCGATGGCAGCCAGGGACAGCCGCGACGGCGGCTAGGGTCAGCCGTGATGGCATGAGTGATCGTGAGGCGGCTGGAGACGGCAGCGACAGCAGCTGGGGGCGGCCGCAACGGCGAGGGGGGGGGGGCGGCTAGGGACGGGCGTGACGGCCAGGGGGCCGGCTTGGGGCGGACGCGATGGCCAGAGGGCCGGCTAGAGACGAGCACGACGGCCAGGGGGCCGGCTAGGGACGAGCGCGACGGCCAGGGGGCCGGCTAGGGGCGGACGCGACGGCCAGGGGGAAGGCTAGGGACGGGCGCGACGGCCAGGGGGCCGCCTAGGGGCGGACGCGACGGCCAGGGGGCTGGCTAGGGACGGGCGCGACGGCCAGGGGGCTGGCTAGGGGCGGACGCGACGGCCAGGGGGCCGGCTAGGGGCGGACGCGATGGCCAGGGGGCCGGCTAGGGGCGGACGCGACGGCCAGGGGGCCGGCTAGGGACGAGCGCGACGGCCAGGGGGGCGGCTAGGGATGGACGCGAGGGCCAGGGGGCTGGCTAGGAGCGGGGCACGACGGTGGCTAGGGCCTAGGGGGCGGAAGCGTGGGCGGGCTAGGAGGGGAACCTAACCTACTATGATACCATATCAGAAAGAATAATTTCACTAGAATGTGTGAGTACAAGGGTATATAGACTAGGGTGTTGTTCCCTCTAAGGCACAATCCAGTATAGTCTACAGTAACGACCTAAGTTACATTTGACACAGGGTACATACCGGTACTGATTTGTCAGGGTTGTTTTTGAGCTTCAAACTGTGGCCTCAGGGTACATTTTGAAAATGCCTAAAAAGTCATGCAACACACCACTCCTACAGCGAGGCAGCACTCCAAGTGTTGCACTTGTTGGCACACTTAGCCGCTATTGGCCGGTACTACCGTATTCCCCCGGATATACGCACCGCCGGCTAAAACGCACCATGGTGCGTATATCCGGAGGGGTGCCATATCGGATGTGCCAGTTATACACAACCCCCCTTTTGCCAAGGATCTAATCCCTACACGCACCCCCCCCAATTTCCGCGCGCTGACTAGGGTTGACCGCATTTTCCGTCAGATTCAATTTGAAATTCGCCTACCCAATCATTTCTTCACACGAAATCGATCCGCCTCACCTCGCCACGCGAAATTTGGTCAGCATTGCTCACCTGTAGTGTGACAAGAGAGGAACAGATTGTTCAAGTGAAAGAATGTCTAGAACAAGGCATACAAGGGAATATATCCTAATGGGTTGTACTCCCTAAGGCACAACCCTATATAGTCTACAGAAACATACAATATATGTTTGACACACCCCCTAGACTGGATAGGAGCAATGCTCGATGAGAGAGAAACAGCTCAGGGTGGCACTACTAGTCCAGCCTCTGAGCCAGGGGTCTAAAGACCAGTCAAACAAGTACAGACAAGGCAAGAGCAAGACCAAGGTGGCACTACTAGTCCAGCCACTGGGAAGAGGCCACAAGGCCAGTCAGGGTAATATGTATAAAGGTCTGTACTCAATCAAGGTCCTAGCAAGTGAGAGACTACAGGAATGAGACCTAGCGGTACACAGTGCCGCTGATGATCTTTAGGCGCAAGCGCCTTAGTAAAGATATCAGCTGTGTTAGCACCTGAGGTCAAGTGTACTACACGAGCCTGGCGACGCTGCTGCAGCTCGCGCAGGAGGAAGTACCACTGCTGGATGTGCTTCGCTCTGCCCTCAAGTCGTGGCTCCTGACATAGGAGGATCATGGCCCTGTTGTCAGCGTACAGAACTGAGGCAGAGCTAAGCCGCTCACCCAAGTCGGTGAGCAAGAAGGTCAGCCAGCGGAGCTCTTGTGCCGCCATGGCGTCTGCGTAGATATCAGCCTCATAGTTAGACTGGGCAACAGATGAGGAACGGGTGGACCTCCACGAGATGGCACCTGCATCAAGGCTAAACGGGTGGACCTCCACGAGATGGCACCTGCACCAAGGCTAAAGGCTAGATGGCCCTGTGAGGACATGAGAGTGTCGGCGTCGTCTGCCCAAGAAGCGTCTATGTGCCCGGTAAGGACCACTGGTCTCCGTCCTCCTAGCACTAGCCCCATGCCCAATGTACTTGCTAGATAACGCAAAACCCTCTTAGCTGCCGACCAGTGCTGTGGTCGGTGTCTGCCTGGGGCCACAATGCGAGCCAGAATGCTGAGAGGGTATGCGAGATCTGGACGAGTGCAAGTCATAAGGTACATGAGGCAACCCACCAGCTCTGCGTAGGGACCACTAGGCTCTACAGCCTCCTTAGGGACTGGGGCAGAGATTCTGTGGTCTACTGACAGAGGGGTGGGCTGTGCGGAAGAGAATTGAAGGCCGAACCTGTGAAGGACCTGCCACACCAAGTGTGACTGTGAGAGAGTGATGGTGCGCGCTGCTCTGTCCTTGGACATCTGCAAGTCAAGGTAGCGGCGCAACTCTCCTAGGTCAGTGCAGCTGTGTCTTCTCAGCAGCTCGGCCTTCACGGCAGCCAGTGCGTCTTTGTCTGCAGTAGCAAAGACCAGATCGTCTACGTAGACTAGGATGTAGAACGGAGTCAGGCCGGAACGGACAGAGAGCGAGGGGTCTGCAGACGAAGGGAAGAATTGCATGTCAGCAAGTGTAGCACGCAGCGTGTCGTGCCACTCACAGGGCGCCTGCTGCAAGCCGTAGACGAGGCGCCGGAGGAGCCACTCGGTGCCAGAGGGGAAGGTACCGGAGAAGCCCTGGGGGCGGCACAGGTAGACCTGCTCGTGTAGACTGTTGGAGGAAAGTTGTGGAGAAGTCGAGGGAGTGCAGCTCGTAGTCACGCTGTGCTGCTACGTGTAGCAGCGCCCGAAGAGCGGTCATCTTCTGGGTCGGCTGGGAGGGGGGGGGGGGTGGCTGAGAGGGGGGGGGGGTTTTGGGAAGGCGGGGCCGGCTGGGAGGGGGGGGCGGGGCGGCTAGGAGGGGGTCCGCGAGTTGACGGGGCTGCGGGGCTGCGAGGTGACGGGGCCACGGGGCCGCGAGGTGACGGGGCCGTGGGGCCGCTAGGGGACGGGGCCGCGGATGCTAGGGGACGGGGCCGCGGGGCCGCTAGGTGACAGGGCCGCGGGGCCGCGAGGTGACGGGGCCGCAGGGTCACTGGGGGACGTGGCCGCGGGGCCGCCCGGTGACGGGGCCGCAGGGCCGCAAGCTGACGGGGCCGCGGGGCCGCTAGGGGACGGGGCCGCAGGGCCGCTAGGTGACGGGGCCGCGGGGCCGCAAGGTGACGGGGTCGCGGGGCCGCAAGGTGACGGGGCGGCGGGGCCGCTAGAGGACGGGGCCGCGGGGCCGCTAGGGGACGGGGCCGCGGGGCCGCTAGGGGACGCGGCCGCGGGGCCGCTAGATGACGGGGCCACGGGGCCGCTAGATGACGGTGCCGCGGGGCCGCAAGGTGACGGGACCGCGGGGCCGCTAGGTGATGGGGCCGCGAGGTGACGGGGCTGCGGGGCCGCTAGGGGACGGGGCCGCGGGGCCGCTAGGTGACGGGGCCGCGAGGCAACGTGCCCGTGGGGCTGCTAGAGGACGGGGCTGCGGGGCTGCTAGGTGACGAGGCCGCGGGGCCGCTAGGTGACAGGCCGTGGGGCGACGAGGCGGCTAGGACCTAGGGCGGAAGCGCTGGGGGGGGGGGGGGGGGGGCTATCTACTCATGTTTCCATGTTCAAGTGAAAGAATGTCTAGAACAAGGCATACAAGGGAATATAACCTAATGGGTTGTACTCCCTAAGGCACAACCCTATATAGTCTACAGAAACATACAATATGTGTTTGACACGGATGGCCGCGATCGACCCTTGCTCGCTGGAAAAGTACAGCAACCCTGCCTAGCTGGCGTGCCAATTTGATCTCGAGCGGTTTTCAAGGGACTGTTCGGGGCATTCCCATTTGGGAGCACATCCACCCGATTCAAAATTGTTCGAGCTACATTTTCATGTTAGTTTATGAATTTTCCATAAATCCCTTTATTTCGCACCATGCAATATGAAATTAATCCAATTATAAGCACCCCCAAAATTTTGACTATAATCCCTATACGCACCTATTGGCGTATATCCGGGGGAATACGGTACTGTACCGTACTATGTTATGGTACAGGCAAAATCTGGGCACGGCAGTTTGGACAAAAAAAAGGGCCCAGTTCGCTGGGGCCTTGTTCCCTGCTAGTTCCCGCCAAGCATTTTTCGCCGCAACTGAGACGTTAGGTTGGGTTTAGTTTCGCGCAACCAAATTGAGGTTCAATTTGAGGGAACCAGACAGCGAGGTATGGGTCGAACCAGAGGACCTCGTTTGGGCGCAAGTGCTATAGTTCCGTTCCCTCGCTGTGCTCACGCAATCCCACTTAACAGTAAAATTCACGCTTTTCTTAGGGAAACTGGATCTCTTTGTTAACCCACGTCAGGGGGTGGTATGCAAACCCCACAAGATCGGAACAGCCAATGGGCAACCAAAGTCGTGGTGTTAAAAGTGTTCCCTCCCCATTTTGGAACACCTCAAATGCGTTGTGTGAGTTTCCTCGTCAGCGTGTGGAAACTGCTCGTGGCCCTTTTATGCTACTATTTCCCGTTGACATTACAATGTCAACGATTACGTGGCAGGTTTGTCGAGATTTACCCTAGTTTCGGTTTCTGTCAGCTACAGTGACTTCTGTTTCGATTGTGGGTCCCTTCCTTATTTCGAGGGACCACTAGGTTGACGAAGAGGGCCAAGGGTTATGCCATTGGCGCACGAGTATTTCCGAGATCATGGAATCAGGGGCCTAGTTCGCCAGCGCACCCGTCCCTCGGAACAAGGAGGGGATATATAGTCTAAACGGAAGTTACTGTAGTTGATGGGAAACAAACCTAGAGGACATCACGACAAACCTGCAGGGTAACCGTTGACACAGTAATGCCGACGGACAACTGTAGCACAAAAGGGCCACGCGCAGCTTCCACATGCTGACAAGGAAACTGACGCAACGGATTTGAGGTCTGCGGGCGCACGGGCCACACCGCCGCCCGCTGCTACGGTCGCCAGTTTGGACCCCAGCAACAGGTAGCTTACTGGCCCTCTTTGCTTCGTCGTGGCGTTCAGATCTTTGATCGTGATATGATTCAGATAGAGCATGCCATGCTCTCTCTGTATGTTGATGACTCTAGTGCTCCTAGTTCCCTTTATCCTGCTGTGTGTAGTCTAGGATCCACTGCTGTGTGTAGTCTAGGATCCCCTGCTGCATCAGGCGTAGGCTCTCCTAGCGTTACCTAACTGGCCCCCGTTGCGGCGGCCCTTCTCCCGTGGGGGAGTCTGCTGACTCTGGGGGCCCTGTCGCTAAGGTTGCACGTGCTGTCTCTGCGGCGCCCCACCCCCCCAGTGCCGGTGCCCCAGCCACCTCAGCATTCCCCCCCCTCGCCTCAGTAGCAGCAGCAATAGCAGCCGCAGCAGCCTCAATGGCCACATCAGCAGCAGCAGCAGGGGACAGTGGGCTCTGAGGAAGCTGGTTATGGGGACACAAGTTCTAGGGGTGCTGACTCTTGGGGTGCTGACTCTAGGGGTGCTGGTTATGTGGGTTGTGCGCCAAGGGGTGCTAGCCCTGGGGGTGCTGTTTCAGAGAGTACAGGTGGTAACCAAGGTGGGGCTCGAGGTCAGGGAGCAGCAGCCGAAGTTTAAGGCGCGCTACGTGGCTAGAGGCTTTAGTCAGCGGGAGGGTGTGGACTTCTTCCAGACCTTCTCCCCTACCCCAAAGATGACTACTCTTTAGGTGCTCCTTCACATGGCTGCGCAGTGTGACTACAAGCTCCACTCACTGGACCTGCAGGGTAGTCTGCACGAGCAGATCCACCTTCGGCGCCCATTAGGCTTCTTTGGGTCCTTCCCATTTGGCACCTAGTAGAGCTTGCGCCGCCCTGACTATGGCCAGCATCATGCGCCCCGTGAGTGGCACAACACGCTCTAAACTACTCTTGTTGCTCTCCATTTCTTCATGTCTTCTGCTGACCCCTCACTCTTTGTGCGCACTGGTTAGACACTGTTCTATGTCAAAATGTACTTTGACAATCTTATATTTGCTCCTCTTGAGAGAGACGCACTTGCCTCAGTGAAGGCCGAGTTTCTTAGGAGGCGCACCTCCACTGACATGGGGGAGCTGCGGCGCTATCTGGGCTCCCCCACTCTCTTTCTTAGTATCCCCATTCTCTCTCGCAATGCATCCACCTCTCTCTTGCTCTACATCCCCCTCCCTCTTGCTCTGCATCCCTCTCTCGCTTGGTATCCCCTCTTTCTCGCTCAGCACCCCCCTCTTTCTCGCTCAGCACCCCCCTCTCTCTCGCTCTGCATCTCCCTCTCTCTCGCTTGGTATCCCCTCTCTCTTGCTCTGCATCCCCCTCTCTCTCGCTCTGCATCCCCCTTTCTCATTCTGCATCCCTCTCTATCACTTGGTATCCCTTATTTCTCGCTCTGCATCCCCCTCTCTCTCGCTCTGCATCTCGCTCTCTTGCTCTGCATCCCTCTCTCTCGATTGGTATCCCCTCTCTCTTGCTCAGCTTCCCCCTCTCTCGCCCTGCATCCGCATCTCTCTCGATTGATATCCCCTCTCTCTCGATCTGCATCCCCCTCTCTCGCTCTGCACCCCCCTCTCTCTTGCTTGGTATCCCGTCTCTCTTGCTGTGCATCCACCTCTCTCTTGTTGTGCATCCCCCTCTCTCTCTCTCGCTCTGCAACCCTGTCTCTCTCACTCTGCATCCCTCTCTCTCTCTTGCTTGGTATCCCCTCTCTCTCGCTCTGCATCCCCCTCTCTCTTGCTCTGCATCCCCCTCTGTCTCTCTCTGCATCCCTCACTCTTGCTTGGTATCCCCTCTCTCTCGCTCTGCATCCCCCTCTCTCTCGCTCTGCATCCACCTCTCTCTCGCTTCGTATCCCATCTCTCTTGCTCTGCATCCCCCTCTCTCTTGCTCTGCATCTCCCTCTCCCTCGCTTGTTATCCCCTCTCTCTCGCTCCGCACCGTTGGTCATAGATGCGTCGCGGATATTCCCCTATGCAGTCACTTTCGTTGCTTTAATATGGGCTCTGGCATAACACCCTAATTCGAGTAGCGCTACCTCTCGTTCTATTTCAGAGCCGTTGCTTGCCGACTTTGCGTTTGATCCTAAGTTTGCACGCATGGGTGTATCTTGAATGGCCCGCTGGCTTGTCATCAATCGATATTAGACCTGCGCGCAATATCCCAGAAAATTAGGAAATCCGATATCTGTGTGACTTCGGTCAAGTCTACTCTGAGTTGCTGGCAAAAAAAAGTAATTACCTAGCAGAAGTCTCGATTTTTCACATGGAAGTAATGGGCTGAGGAAATGCCTGGCGTCTTCGGATGCTCTCTGTTGTGTTCAGCGCTTTTGCCACAGTGTGGCTGGTTGATGCTCTGAGGTGTTAGCCTAGTTTGTGCACTGCTGCTGAACCGTCACTTGTGCTTTGCTCGTTCCCCGTTTTCCTTTCCCAACCTCGTTTGAGTTTTGGCTTGCGAAAGGGCAAATTTGCATTTGCGAGTTTTGCAAACCAATTTTCGGAATCTGGGCTTTTGCCACCCTCGCAGCCAATCGCAAGCCTCTCGCGCCAACCTGAGCCGCGCTCTCTTTTTGCGGTTGGTAACTTGGGACCTGAGCTTTAAGTTACATTCACTTTGACAAGGTTCAACGCTTCCGCTACCAACGCTCTCTGAGCGTTCAATCCAGAGAGCTGCTCATCATGGTATGAGAGCTGCTCATGATTCTATGCATTGTCACATTTGATCAAATTCAAATTCAAAGATTGTGGCGCTAGTAGCTCGCTCCCGCCAGCGTTGGAGGTCGACAACCAGGTCCTGAACCTGCACGACAGCTGCCATCACGGCCGGCTGAGACTCCTGCTGCCCAAAGCCGTAGTCAAGCATGTCCTCACCAGCACCACCGATGCAGCCAGCACCCCTTCTATCCTCGCTCACGCGGTCTAAATGCAAAGTGCGACCTGATAATAAAGAGATATGGGAGAGCACATATTGTAATTGTACGAATAATCACGATTAGTGGGCATGCATGCTCATCACATGCATCTCTGAGTTAAACTACATGCAAAAACACCACTGCATACCTGAGATGAAGCCCATGTGAGCGGACAGGGCACTGGTAGGCGTCGCCGCTTGTTGCTTTCACCGCCTAGACGACCTGTTCCATTGTCACTTTGGGCCCTTGGTGGCCCTCCTGTAGTGGCCTGTCCTCATCCGTCGCGGTGTCCCGGTGTTTGAGTTAGAGATGGCTCAGATAGGCTCGGCCATGTTTTCTTTGAACTCTGAGGATTTTAGTGGGCATGACTCTTATTATCGTGTTGTGTGTAGTCTAGGATCCTCTGTTGTGTGTAGTCTAGGCTCCTCGTCGGCCCCTGCTGAGGTGGCCCTGTCCTTCAATATGGACTTTGCTGCATCATAGTGCTTCTTCCATGACCGCAATGCACTCACACCGTTTCCTGCACCGGTACCGGTCTCCCTCGCAGACTCGCCAATCGCAGTTGTCGCTTGCAGCACCACGGCCCTCCCTTGTCTCGCTGTCCTGTCCGGCTCCCTTACCATCTTGCATATCCCCATGTTCTTCAGGAGCCTGGTTGGTGTCAGTCATATCCAGGACCTCGATGTCACTACCACGTTCCCTGGTCACGGAAGATATGCAGCTTGTACGGACGCCACCACGTGCTCCCTTCTTGCCACCTTTGACCGTGAACCTACATCTGGTCTCTTCCCACTGCACACTAAGTCCACCTAGGTAGCCGCGTCCACCCAGGTTGCCACGTCCTGCTCGTGTCGCTCCCCTCACCCATCCGGTAGTGTTGTGGCACCACCACTTAGGCCACCCTGCTCTCCCGCATCTACGTCATATGGTACACCATGGTCTAGTCGCTGGTCTTCCCGTGTTGCTCCCCGCCCTCCCCGCCTTGTGCACCTCTCCCACGTGCACCTCTTGCATGGAGGGTCGGCAGCACGACGCTTCTCACTCCTCCTCGTTTCCTCCCACTACAGAATCTGCACATGGACGTCTGGGGCCCCGCCCCGGTCTAGGGGCCTTGGTACGTTCTCTCATATGGGGGGCATCACCCAGACGTTCACCATTCCGGACTCGCTGCAGCAGAATGAAGTAGCTGAGTGCTGCATCAGCTTGATCATAGATGTGGCCCACACCTCCATGGTTCATGCCAGTGCCCCCCATTTCCAGTGGCTGTTCGATGTGAGCTACGCGGCTCACCAGCTTAACCTGTGGTCGCTCCTCGTAGCCACAAGTTTTGCCGACCCATCCTCTGGATTGGGTCTCCCGGTGACGCCTCCGCATTCCACGTCTGGGGCTGCCTGGCTCACGTCTGCGCCCTGGGCACGGACAAGCTCTCAGCCCGCAGTGTCCCCTGTGTCTTTCTCGACACTCCTGACTGGCTGTTCTACCACCCGGAACAGCACCGCTTCTTTCACTCTCGTGACATTACGTTCGATTTGTCCGTCTCCTTTTACACTCGCCTTCCTCACCATGGTGCTCGTGTTCCTCCTCCCCCTCTCTTCCTCGCCCCTCCTCCACCTGCCGCGCTCCTCCCACCCCGCCTGGCCCCGTTTGGTGTCTTACACGCCACTCCCCTCCCCTCGGTTGGGCCTCTGGGGGAGTCTGCTGACTCAGGAGGCCCCGTAGCTGAGGGTGCGCCTGCCGCAGCTCCCCTCAGCCCCGGTGCCCTAGTCAAGGGGAGCAGACAAGAGGTGCATCAAGTCAATGGGAGCAGATCCGATCAACCAAAGCCAGCCCCGTGGAGATCTCCCTAGCCTAATCTGTCCCGAAAGTGGCCCAACCTCCTGAGAACTTGGGTTGGTCCTGGATAGGTGGCAGCCAATTTTCGTAGGGTGGTTTGGGGCATGAGAATTCGGAGGGAATGGAGATTGTCTCCGGGCAAGTTTCGGACAGTATTCGGAGCGCTTACTTTTAGGACACTTTGGGGACGTTCACTTTTTGGTGACGTTCTCACTGCCCTAGTAGGCTGATTCTTTACTAATCCTCTTTTTTCTCTCCTGCGTTTTCTCCCTTGCTGCTTCTCTCCTGCTCCTGTCTCGTTTGCTGCTTCTCACGGCTGCTGCTTTGAAGAATTCACTAGCGCAGATTCTGTTGTTTGGTGTCCATCCCGTTGCAGACAAGTATGTTAGTAATCTGAGGCCCGATCCGCCATCCCTCTCGCAAGTCCGTGGTGCTTTCACCGCCGACATCATGGTGTAAGTGGGCAGCACATTCGTAAGAACAGCTTTTGAGATTCCAATCCAACTGTGCACCACGTGATGCTGGCTCAAACCTGCTTGCGCTGATGCATTCACTTGTGTGGTTTACTCACACTTTTGTGTATTCACCTGTGTGTACACCCCAAACCCACTTCAGCAATCCCTACAGATCGCCAACTACACTTTCACCCTGATGGCTGTGAACGCCTGGACCACTCCAACGATCAGTATTCCGACCATCAAGCTCCCTCGGAATGCTTTTTGCCGACCGCCACCGTGCTGCTCAACTTCACAGACTACCCATTCAAGAAGGACCCTGTCTACACCTGGGGCTGGTCCTGCAAAATCGACGAGGTGATTCCCACTTATTACAACGCTCAGGGTCATGCTACCCTGATGGTCGATCGGGACATCTTCTACGGGAACCCCGAAAGCTTGTACTCTTCAATCACCATCAACGGAGTGGAGCTGACTGGCAATTTTACCACCTCGTGGACTTCCTCGCTTGCTGCAATTTGAGCTGTTTGCGTTGACGCAGCAACGGAACCTGGGCACTGTGGTAACCACACGAAGATGCTGCATGGGACTGCTTTGAGCTGTCACCTTTTGCCATCTTTAGCGATTTGAGTTGGTTTCAGGTTATGAGTTTCAAGTTATGGGTTTCAGGCTATGGGTTTCGGGCTATGGGTTTTGGGCTATGGGTTTCGAGTTGTGGGTTTTGAGTTATGGGTTTCGGGTTATGGGTATCATCAGCAGCAGTTGTCTTGTGTCTTTTCTTGCTTCTAGTTTGGGCGTCGTTGCTTTTTGCCTTCTAATCTAATGCCTGAACCTCATCCTTCTGATATAGCCATCTTTCTGTTGTCTCTGAAATTGGAGTTCTGGAATGTTCAATAATCAAGCCAACAAGGGTGCAACAGTAAAGCACGGGTAAAGAATTCAATTGAGGAAAACAACAACTACCCGAACTATACTAAAAATCAGTCAGTCAGAGCCCCGCTCCTGCGTCCCAGCAAAGCATCTCTATCCCTTGCACTCAAGCTGTTGTCCCTTTCCTACAGGTCCATGTGGCACAGAGCAACAGTGAAGCCGAGTGTCAAAGTATATATTTAAATATATCTTTGTGTAGGCTTGGTAGTTGTGCTACTTACTGAATCCTACTGTAGAGGGGACAACCCCCCCTTCTTGTATCTCCTTCTCTTCTAGTCCACCCCACTTTTTCTCTCGCCAAATTCTCCTCCCTCTCGTAACTCACGCCCCCTAGCTAAACCTCTCGCCATTTTCATGGCGTCCCACCTAGCTACCTTCTAGCAACCTCACGATCTATTCTAACACCGAGGACATAGAATACAGTTGCCCGTTGCAACTGCCCCAGCAGCGGCCGTGTGAACACCTCAGCTGGAACACAAACCGTGAGAACTCAGAACTGGACAAACCCATGAACACAGCAGCCTCCTTCGCCACCCCCTGCTCCAACGCCCTCTGCACCTCTCCCTCCGGGAATAGGCTGCTGACGTCACTGATGCGGTCATTCCTGGTTACCACCTGGTAGGCCTCTGCAAGTTCCCCAAGGAAGGCTGTGCGGTTGGGCACCGGGGGCATGATCGCATAGAGCAGCATTTTGGAGGGGTCCAGCAGGGTGAGCAGCACCTCTCGAGCGGCCTGTAGGCTGGCAGCGGCAATGAACCCGAGAATGGGACACCGGTGCTGTTGCTCCTTGCACGGTTTGTTCCTGCTTCCATCCCTGCCCCTGCCTCTTTTGCCCCTGTCCCTGCATTGAGGCTGAAGTGCAGTGTGGCGAAGTGGAAGTGGGAGAGGTCGTCGAAGCGAGCCTGGTAAGCCTTGCGCAGCAGGTGCAGCAGCTGCGTCGTCACCGACGCTATGGGCGGCGCCAGCCGCAGAACTGCTGTTGCGTTTTTCCTGACCCTCTGCTGCTGCTGCTGCTGCTGTTGCTGCTGCTGCTGTGAGGTGGTGAAAGAGATGGTCTGCGGGGCTGTATACCAGCAGCCGGACCTGAATGGAGGAAAAGAGGGGGGTGTGGAGAGGAAAAGAAGTCCTTGTGAGAAAAAATGGTGCTGGCTGTGACACTGCATGGGCAATGCGGGCTCAGAGCAGAGAAGGCCAGGAGGAATAGTGCATTTACTGGATAGGAAACACCTCAAATGGCACGCCAAGACCAAGCCAAGAGCACACACGCACCCACTCCTCTCACTCTCACCAGCCTCACAACGCTCTCACTGCTCCCACAATCACACCACAATCATCCCACGGTCCCCTCTCACTCCATGACACACTGACGCCCCTCAGCTCGCCCTTCTTTGTTCTGTGTCTCATGGCGTCCGTCCACTCTGCCAGCGCAGCATCCTCAGCATCCCCACTGGCAGCCACTATGCCACGCGCTGGCGCGATGTCACCTGGCAGCGCCAGCAAGGCATCCACGTCATCTCCAGTCGCTCCCACAGCCGCATTCATTGCCACTCTCCTCGCCACTGCCGGTGTTGCCGTTGAAACCACCACCATTGTCGTAGTTGACGGTGCCACAACCGCTGCTGCCGACATTGCCGCCGATGCCAACACCGGACATGGAGCAGGACAAGGGTGATGAGAAATGGGAGAGTGCGCCAAAGTTCGATGGGAATGATGATTGGACCTGGAGCTTCCGGATCGAGCAATGGGCGGAAGCACATGAAATTTGGGGATTTTATGATGGTTCGGAGGAGCAGCCAACTTTGGGCGATGCACGGAAGTGGGGCAGGAGGAATCAAAAGGCATTTGCTAGTTTTGCAATGCCTTGGTGCCGAATGAGCTGATTCGCCTAGTGGATGAGTTTGGCAGCAAAACCGAGTTTGCCGCTGCTGCTGCCGACGGGGAGCCGAGAGCTGTCACTCGCATTCCTGCACGAATAGCGGATGCATACAAACGAGTGCGGGATTTCTACCTGCAGCACGGGCTTGTGCAACAGGATGGCTTTCTCTGAGGTGCTTTCTTCCTTGAAAATAAAGGAGGGAGAAGGTGTGGCTGTGTATTGGGCTCGTGCCGAGGACTTAAGGTCAAAGTAATTGGCGGCAGGCGGGAAGGAAGAGGTTGAGGAATGGATGATGAGGATACTGAAGGGGCTGCCACATCAATTTGAGATGCTTAAATTGATCCTCAGCAATCAGTCATCCTCAAACTCCAAAGATCAGCTGCTGACCTCATTAAGAAATGAGGAGATGCGCATTGGTGCAACGACGATGAGTGATGGTGCAACCACATTTGGAGCAGCCACTTGGGGAAGGGGAGATGGCAGCAGCAACCAGAATAGGGGAGGGGGGCAAGGAAGCAGTGGTAGAAACAACAGCATGGGTCAAGGGGGTCCGCCGACGAGCAAGTTGGCAGCACCCACCTTCCCTTGGGGGTCGAAGGGTATGGCTCCTCGGGGATTGTGTCATGGGTGCTGGAATGAGGGACATGCATGTCAGCGTTGTCCTCATAGGCCCAAGAATGCCATACCAACTTTCATGAAAAAACCGGGTGGGTTCAGAGGCAAGGCATAAGTAGCGGATGAAAAGGAGCAAGAGGATCAGGCAGAGCTGTTGGTGAAGTAGTGGCAGCGGTCGGGCAGCAGGCAGCAGTGGAAAGGCAGCCGCGAGATGGGTGGTGGATTGATAGTGGAGCCGGCCACAACTTCACCCCCTATGTGACCGACTTCCAGAGTAAGCTCGGCCCATTTGAGATTAGAAGAGTGAGATTGGGGGATGGGCGGATGGTCAGTGCAAAGGGTATGGGTGAGGTATTATTGTTTTGTATGGGTCATTGCAAAAGGTGCACCATGTGCCTGAGATGGTCACCCGCCTCCTATCTATCCCACACCTCAATTCTAGGGGAGTTACAGTACTATTTGAGGGCACGTGGTGTGTGCTAAAAAAAAGGGAGGGAGTGTTGGCGACTGGAGAGAAAGATGGTGGAAGGGATCATGGGTTTGTGAGAATGCAGCTTCCAATTGCTCAGGGAAACCAAGGAAATGCACTTGCCGCTCGCCCACTCATATCTCTCTCTCCTCTCACCCTCGCCCATCGCCGACTTGGTCACACAGCGCCAACAACACTTCAGCAGATGGCCAGGGGCAGCAGTGTCATTGGATTTGATATTGGGGGAGTCTGTGGGGATTATCCCCCTTGTGAGTCGTGCTTATTGGGCAAGTCGGCAAGGAATTCATTTCCTCATGAGTCATCACGGGCCCTTGGACCCTTGGATGAGGTTTATGGAGCCCAATGCACACGCCGTCCATGGGAGGGGCGATGTACGTACTCAGCCTCATTGACGACCTAACCAGGCAGGTTTGGGCATTCCCCTTGCCCAACAAAGAATCTTCCACTATGGCCTTTGCTCTTCGCAAGTGGCACAAGGATGTGGAGCGGGAGTCTGGGCGTCAGCTGAAGGTGCTTCGCTCCAACAGGGGTGGCAAGTTCCTAGGGGAAGCTGTGAAGGCATGGACGAGTGAGTTTGGCATTCAAACTCATGTGACAGTAGCAGACTCGCCGCATCATAGTGGGGTGGTAGAGAGGTGACAGAGGGGATTCGCACCTTGCTGGTTGGCAGTGGTCACCCAGCAAGATTGTGGGGTGAGGCCCTGATAAGGATCATGTGGGTCAAGAATCGGGTACCCTACAGTGCATTGCCTGCTCTCATCACTCTGCTTGAGGCTTGGTCCGACACACGCCGCATGTCAGCATGGCACGGGTTTGGGGCTGCATGGAAAGTGTGATGTTACATGGGCAGGAGCGGGGTGGGAAGCTTGATGCACGGACTGTTATGTGCGTCTGTGTTGGGGTGGACATCGAGTGCAAGGGCTGGAGGATGTTGGTCCCTTCTCTCATGTGCATTCGGCATTGCTCGAGATGTCGATTTTCTTGAAAATGTGATGTGGAAGAATTGAGAGCAGGTAGCCACACACATCACACAGGATGCCTCTGCCATCTCTCAGCTCCTTCCCCGCCCTCTCATGCCATCTGTAGTGGGGGAAGACACTGCCGACATGCCTTTGTCGTCGGCCCCGAGGAGTATGTCAAGACAGTAGGGTATGTCGGCAGCGCAGCCTGCCGACGTGCAGCAGCCTCACCTTTCTGTTCCTCAACAGAGTGCCGCAATACCTACCTCCTCCTCCTCTTGTAGTCAGAGCCCACCTCCTCCTTCTACTAATGCATGTGGCCAGTCCCTCCCCACCACCTATGACAGGTTTGCAGGTGCTTGGTATCCGTCGGGTTTTGGTGGTGAGGAGGTAGGGGGGGATGCTGGTGCAGGTTTGGGCATGTCTTGATTGGCCAAGGAGATGGAGGGTGTTGCACTAGCATGTGTGATCACCGGTGATGTGCCGCGCACAATGGCTGCGGCAAAGCGTGGCCCTGAGGGTCCATCTTGGGATGCTAGGGTTAAGGAGGTAATTGCCATGCGCACGACGGGGGGTGTGGGATCCTGAGCCGGTCGACTTGCCTCCAGGTAAAAAGGCCATTGATACTTGTTAGAATATACCATGCTATGCTATTTGTGTATATTGTGTTTACATCCCTAGCTACGTGTACACATGTGTTGGGGTGTCAATCCAACCCAATTGTGGCTGGAGCCCCCAAACACAAGGACCACAACTGTGGGGGCAACACAAGTGGGTTGCTCAAGCCACTTGTGGTCCACCACACTTGGACCACCTCCCACTTGTGGTCAACCACATTTGGAAGGATCCTCCCTCCGTTGTGATTGGTCCTGACACCCCCCCCCCCCCCTCCTTCCCTTCCAACCATCCCTTCCTAGCTCATCTCTCTCGTCCTATGTAATGCCTTTGCTTCATCAATAAACCGAACCTTTCTATTTCTAACATGGTATAGAGCAATAATGGCTGACGCCAACTTTTAATCCCGATCCTTCCCCACGCTTCCACCCCGTCCCCTTCCGACGTGCAACTCATCGCCGTCCCCTCCATCGCCGCTGCTAGACTCCTAGCCACCGCCTCTCTTTCCCTTCACAACTAGTTTTCTGCAGGGTGGATTTTCAAACACCCCCAGTGCGCCAAACGCCATAGCTCACTTGCTAGTTGACAAAATTGAGTGATTTGACTTGCAAATGAAAGCTGTTATTGTCAGCTACAACGTCGTAAAAGTTCAGAGTGTTTGACCGATTGGATTGTCAAATATTGCTTTCTGAAATTCATGCACTTTCCTGGATGTGATAACAAAGTGTTGCTGAAATTTCTACCAAGTCCTACTTTCATCAGCTTACAACCATCTTTCCCCATCTTTTGCCTCCTCACCTACGCCTCCTCATTGCCGCCTTACCGTTGCTGCAGTCGTAGAAGTAGCAGCAGCCAAAGGAGGAGCAGTACCAGCAGCAACAGCAGCAGCAGCAGCAGCTGGAGGAGTAGCAGACGCAGTAGCCGAAGGAGCAGGAGACACAGCAGCAGCAGTAGCTACAGCCATCCCCATCCTCCCCTCCTCTTAGAGCTGCCGCGGGTCCACCCACCGCCGCTCCCTCCCGGCCACCGCGGGTCCACCCGCCGTCGCCTTCCTCCTACTCCGCGCCACCAATGGCGTCCTTTCCCCCTCCCATTGACGTCTCAACCCTCAATCATCTCGTGCCCGCTGCGGACAACTCAGCAACCAGCTGGTATTCCTTCGTCACCAGTCTCCACCACGTCCTCGGCAGTGCATATGTCCTGCCGTTCTGCCTCCTAGACATCATGCTTTGTCTCCTAGAGGGTGACCTTGGGGACCCGCCGCCTCACCCTGGCGATCCCCCCCCTCTCATTCCCCATCCCAACGAGGAGCCTCCGCCCCCCGTGGTACCCATTGGCACCAGCACTCGCGCTGCCACCGCTGAAGCTGAGCAGCTTTTCGTTACTCAGTGTCGCGAGTTCCTCGTGCTCCATAATGATTACCTGATCACTTTGGAGGAACACGCGCGGTCGGCCACCCTCTGCACCCACCATGCCGCTACCACCGCCGCTTATACCGCTGACTTTGTACGATTTGTTGAGCGTCGTCGCGCTTGGCTCGAGGCGGAAATCCGTGCTACTGATGCCCTTCTCCTTGCATCCCAACTGCGCTCATGCGCAACTTCCAGGCACGTTGCATCGGCTCCCGCCAGATCTGGCTCGAGCTTGAGGCGATGTTCGAACACACTGACTTCGACGCTGTCGGACCGCTCGTCAAAGAATACATCAGCATCACAATCGAAAATAGTGCTGGCGCCATTGACTACACTACCCGTCTCCTAGACCTTGCCTCTCGCCAGACTACGCTCCCCTCCAACCTCCAGATATACTGTCTCCTCGAAGGCCTCTCCCTTCAGTATGAAGTGCGCGTCATCGCCTTCACTAAGGCTCAGCCTCGCACCTCCCTTGACACTGTGGTTAAGTGGATCATTGACGCTGAGGCCCGCCTCCTCTACAACCCCCCCTCTAGCATGAACTCCACCAAGTCCCAAAACCCACACCTTGCAGTAGCACAACCACTCCATGGCGGGCGCCCACGTGGTGGCTGCGAGGGGTTGGAGGTGGCGATTGTGAGGGCAACAGAGCCGGCGGCGGTGGTGGCGGGGTCGAGGGTGGCAGCACTGGTGGTGGTGGAGGTAGTGGTGGCTCATCTGGTAGCCGTGGTGGCCGCCCTGACACTCTCCCCCCATGTTCCTATCTTCGCCGTTTTGGTCCCAGGGCAGGTGAGAGCTACCCCCAAACCAACCAGCCCCCAACGACCTGCTTCAAGGCATATGATGACGCCTGGTTCAAGCGCGGCAACACTGGCACACCCCCTCGTTGGGTTGCAATGGATCCCTGCCCCTCCCTCCAAGATGTAAAAAATCTTCCGTCTTTACTCCCCTCTCATCTTCAGCTCTCCTCCTCCCCCTCCTCCTGCTCTGTCGCTGACCCCATAACTCCCCAGGAGCTGTAGCAGTTTCGCTGCTGCCAACAGCTTCTGCAGTAGCAGCAGCAGCATCAGCAGTGGGGCTCTGGTGGTCAGGCTGCAGGTGCAGTCGCAGGAGCCGCAGCCGCAGCATCCGCATGGCAGCAGCAGCAGCTTGGCTTTGGCACCGCCGCCTTGGCTGCCACAGCCACAGCAGGTCCTCCTGGATTTCCCCTCTGGGGCTCTCCTTCCCCTAGTGCTCCCGCCTCCCACTCCAGCTTTCTAGGCGAGCTCATGCGCTCTTCCCCTGCTTCCACTTCCATGTATCCCTCTGTTTTTAATGCCAGTGATTTCCAGTTCCCCGTGTCTTCAGCTCCCTCCTCGCTCACGATTGACTTTGTTTTCGATAGTGGTGCCACTGAAACTGCCCTCAAAGACGCCGTCACCCTCACCTCCCTACCTTTCCCCACCAACGTTCATGGAGCTGATTCTAGCTTCTCCATCCCTTGCACTCATCTCTCCATCCTCCCTTGCCCCCCCTTCCCCTCCGGAGTGGTCACTGGTCTCCACATTCCCTCCCTTCATCATAACCTGCTCTCCATCCGTGAACTCCAACAGGCTGGCACCACTACCCTCTTCCCCGCCTCTGCCACCTACTGTGACCTCCTCCATGGCCCCACTTGCCGCCTCCTTCATCGCCTCCCACTTTGCCCTCGCTCTTGTCAGTACATCCTCAGCACATCCCGCCCCTCCTCATGCCACGTGACCACTCGTGCAGGTACCTCCACTCTCCCCCCTCCCCACCCTCTAGAGCCACCTTCCACTGACTCCACCTCCTCCCCATGCTCTTGTCGCGCACTGTCCCACCCCGCTGTTCTCATCCACCATTGCCTGGGTCTCATGAACTTTCCCATACTTCGTAAAGCCGTCTCCTCCCGCTTGCTTGACAGTCTCCCCCCCACTTTTCCTCCCCTCCCGCCTTCTTCTACTCCCCCATACGCTACATGCATTCATGGAAAGCTCAAACAACAGCCTCACCTCAGTCATCCTTCCTTTGCTGCTGCCCCCCTTGACCTCGTCC
This sequence comes from Closterium sp. NIES-67, assembly GCA_027943415.1. Taxonomy (NCBI): domain Eukaryota; kingdom Viridiplantae; phylum Streptophyta; class Zygnematophyceae; order Desmidiales; family Closteriaceae; genus Closterium; species Closterium sp. NIES-67. Next base: position 418,424 of record BQMB01001349.1, on the reverse strand, counting down.
ACATGGACCTCTGGGGCCCTAACCCTTCCCCTTCCCGCCAAGGGCACCGGTACATGCTTGTCCTAGTCGACGACCACAGCAGGTACTCCTCGGTGTTCCTTCTCCACACGAAGGCCAAGGCCCCTGCTGTCATCGTTACCTGGTCCGAGCAGTGTCGTGTCCACCTTTGTCACCCCATCCGCCGCCTCCATTCCGACAGTGGTGGAGAGTTTTTAAACCGCACCCTCTCCTCCTACTGCTCAACCCATGGCATCCAGCAGACTCACACCCTTCCCCACTCCCCTCAGCAGAATGGTGTTGCTGAGGGCCGCATTCGTGAGATCACTAAGACGGCCCGCTGTCTTCTCACTCATGCCTCCACCCCCCCTTTTCTCTAGGGCTATGCTCTTGTTCATGCCGCCTTCCTCACTTTTCTTTACCCACATCCTCAACGTCAGTCTGTCACTCCCACACAGCTCTGGGCCACCACCAAGCCTGACGCTGCTATTCTCCGCGTCTGGGGTTGCAAGGCATATGTCCTCATCCCCCCACCCGACCGCTCTAGGCAGGTAGGAAAGCTCGCCTCCAAGGCCATTGAGTGTGTCTACCTTGGCCGCGCTCGCTCTTCCCCTGGTTACCTCTTCCTTCTCCCATCCTCAGGCTGCCTGCTACAAAGCCGTGACGTGGTGTTCGATGAGAGCATCCTGTTCTATCATTCTGTTCCGCCTTTTGACCAACTTCCTCCTCTCTCCCGCCCCCTCACCTAGGCTGATGCTGTCATTCCCCCACACCTTCCCCAGGCTCCCCTCCTTCCTCTGGATTCTGCTCCTCCCCCTCCTCCTTCCTCAGGTGACATTTACGACCCAGCTGTCCCTGACTCCCCCGCTCACTCTGCCTCATCGCACCACCATCACCAGCAGCAGCAGCAACAGCAGCAGTAGCAGCAGCAACCGCAGGCAGTGTAGAAACATCAGCCACAGCAGGAGGTGCAGCAGCAGCAGCAGCTAGAAGAGGAGCACCAGCAGCAGCAGCAGCCGCAGCAGCAACCTCATCGGCATCGCCGCATCACCTCTCCGTTCATCCTCCCACACATCCACACTTGCTCTCGTGGCCCACTCATAGGCCATCCATGGGGTTGGTCAGCGCCACACCCACCCTCCCTTCCCTTTATTGAGGACTCCCATGAGGAGCTCATTGGCGTTCAGCAACAAACACCTTCCCTCACGCCTCTCTACCCGGGCTTCCTTGGCCTCCTCATCCTTGGCATCACTACTGCTCCCACCATATTCACCCTGTCCAACTTCCTTGAGGCCATCACATACCCGGATGCTGCCAAGTGGATCCAGGCCATCTTTGCTGAATGCGAGGCCTTCATCCGCAATGCCTCATTTGTGGATGTTGTCCCCTCTTCTGACGATGCCATTGTCGAAGGTCTGTGGGAGTTCAGACTGAAGCAGCTGCCGGGTGAGGAACCGCTCTACAAGGCCCGGTATTGTGCCAAGGCCACTTGGACCACCTCCCACTTGTGGTCAACCACATTTGGAAGGATCCTCCCTCCGTTGTGATTGGTCCTAGCCCCCCCTCTTCCCTTCCAACCTTCTCTTCCTAGCTCATCTCTCTCTTCCTATGTAATGCCTTTGCTTCATCAATAAACCGAACCTTTTTGTTTCTAACAATACCAAGTATGTTTTCCGCTGGAAAACGAATCAGGAGGTTAAGGTGGTAAAGCACAGGGTCCGCCATGTTGCCAAAGTTATACCCAAGAGCCTAATAAGGATTATGATCAGGTGTTTGCCCTTGTCGGGAAACTTGCCTCAGGTTGGGTGCTCCTTGTTGGTGCAACCCTATGGCTTGCACTCGGCTAGTTGTCCTTGTTTATGTCCGTATGTGCATGCATGGCATAGAATGACTTGTGAGTCTATGTCATTGATATCTAGTGCTTGTGTGTGTGTTTGAATGGTGTATCACAATGTGGTTTGTGTCGGTCAAGAAATTGCGAGTTTTCACAACTCGCATGTCAAGTCGTCGTTTGCGTGTCGCATGTGCTTTCTCTATTTTGTCAAGTGTGAAGTGTCCATCTCATCGCAGGTGTGTGCAGCAAGCCCTCATCATCTCAAGAAGAACTGATCTTGCTGAACCAAGACCAAGAGCTCAAGATTTCAAGCCCAAGGGACGTGGACAAAAATTAAAATAGTGAAAATAGTAATGCTACTTCAAGTAGTGTTACATTTCACTTGGTGTAGCCCCTTGTTGGGTTTGTTTCGAGTCTCCTCATGGTTGGGGACTCTGTGGTGGTGTACCACCAACTTGGACCTCGGCTCTTGGGGTATGTAGAGGCTGGAAACCATCCCTACCTCCAATTCTTCTTCCTATGTTTTTTGTACTTCTAGACTATAGTGGCTCCTGTACCTACTGCCAGTCAAACTGCCATAGCGTCGTCAAATCTTCATCGAATTTTATGATTCAACTTGCTGCTGATACGCGACAGAAACGCGCTCCAGATACAATTTATAGACCACCGTTTGAGGCACACATCAGATCAGCATCAACATTTGAAGCTGTCTGACGGAATTCTGACTGTGCACAATTTCTCTCATTTTAGGCACATCTGAGCCTATTGTGTTTATAACAAGTGGTATCAGAGCCCCTTGGAGCCATCTCGACCATGCCTAGATCTGAGGAAGGGGGTGGCAGAGGTGCTGGAGGCAGAGAAGACGCCCAAGCACAAGGCCAACACCAAGTTCCACCCATTGCTCCGGTGCAACCTAGCCTTGGACCCTCTAGGGATGAGCCTAGAGTGTTTGGCCTTGACAAGTTCAACGGTGACAACTTTGCTGAGTGGTCCTTCAAGATGGAGAACATCTTTAACCACTATGATCTGCTGGAGGTGATGGAAGGAACGGAGAAGCGCCCCAAGAACGACCCGGAGAAGAGCCCGTGGGTGCGGAAGAGCGCACAAGGCTACCTTCTACTTGGGCAAGCGTTGGGGAGCAGCCAAATCCGTCACATCAAGCCTTTTCAGCGTGAACCAGCAAAGGGACCAAAGGCATGGGCTGCTCTCAAGGGTGTACACGCTCCTGCAACAGCGGCGGTTGCTGTGGTTTTGGAGGGGCAAATGGCGGCACTTCGAATTGACGAAGGCAAACCGGTGGAGGAAGGAGTGCAGAAATTCTTCGACTTGTTGACACGGCTCGAAGGAGCTGACCTGAACTATAGTGACCTTCAAAAGAAGACCAAGCTGCTGGCCTTACTTCTGGACTCATGGTCCTCGCTCATCATCAACCTTAATCGAGATCTGCCTCGTCTCTCACTCGAAGATGTGAAGCGGGAAATCTTACAAGAAGTCTTCCGCCGTCGCGAATTGCCTGGTCCCGATGGTGCCGGAGATGCAAGCATGGGCCGTGGGCACGGCCGTGGAAGGGGCAGAGGGTGAGGAGGAAGATTTGGCAGCAGTAACTTCAATGGAGGCCGTGGTAATGGAGGATATGGCAGCAACAACAACAACAATGGCTGCGGGCGAGGGCGCGGTCGATTTGATGGCGAATGCCACTTTTGCCACAAGACCGGCCACATGTGGAGAGATTGCTTCAGATTGCCTGATGGATGGACCCCTTCTCAAGGCCAAGAGGGCAGAGGAGCAAGGGGAGGAAGAGGCAGAGGTCGTGGAGGCCGTGGTGGTCGTGGAAGCGAAGCGGCAAGCATGAAAGGTGGAGACTACGACAAGGACTCAAGTGAAGATCGATACCCGGGCCAATTCTTCTTTGTCTCCACGCAAGTGGCAGCTGCAGCAGGAGGTGTGGAAGGCTTTGAGGAGCCAGATACTGTGGGAAAGGTCACCCTTCACTCTCTGGACTTTTGGGTGATCGATAGCGGCGCCACCTATAGCATGACACCTCGTGCGGACTTGCTCACCGAACTCGAACCGTCGCCGGTCAAGCATGTTACATCGGCTTTGGGGCAGCGAGCAGAGGTGAAAAGCATGGGCAAGGCCATGTACAAGGGTGCTGATGGGAAGATGGTGGGCCTCAAGAACGTGCTTTGGGTGCCCAACCTTGCAGCCAACCTGATTTCTGTGCGGCGTTTGCAAAAGGCCGGCATAGACACATCTTCCAAGGGATCCAAAACCTATACCGCGAGGCTTGGTGAGCGGAAGCTTTGGGACCTTCATGAGGACAGGGACATCTACAATGAGATGTGGCAAATCCCAGTGGTCCCCATGCCTAAGGAGAGGCAAGTGGCAGCAAGCGTCAGCACCAAGAGTGAAGCGGCTGGTGGCGGTGATCATGGAAAACAAATTGACACCAAGAGTGACTCGAAGGAGTGCAATATTGGAGAGACTAGCAAGGCATGTGAACCCAAGGAGAGTGGTGCAGCAGCCAAAGAAGGTGGAAAAGAGGAGGGGAAGGCTAAGATCAGCAAAGCAGCAGCGGCAAAGGAGAAAGGAGAGAGCTTGTGGGGCACAATTGCGAGTGCCGCTTTCTCCAACCCGACTTCCGCTACGGGAGAGTGTGTTTGGCTGACCTTGCATCGGCGAATGGGGCATGTGGCATTGCCCATTTTGCAGCAAATAGTTAAGCAAGAGATGGTCAGTGGGATACGTGTCAAGGGGGAGCCCAATGAGGTGCTTGGCTGTCCAACATGCATGCAAGCCAAGTTCACCCGCTACCCGTTCCATAGCTCGGAGACAACGGCGAAGGCACCACTTGATGAGGTGGTGATGGATGTGATGGGCCCCTTGAAGCTTGGAGCTGCTGGAGCTGAGTACTTCCTCACCATTTTGGATGTCTACACTCGCATGACCTGGGTGTATGTGCTGCCCAAGAAGAGTGACGTAGCTGAAACGGTGAAGACCGATTGGTTGCCGATGGTGGAGCGGCGACAAGATCGGCTTGTGAAGGCGATTCGCACTGACCGTGGGGGAGAGTTCGTAAGCAACGAATTCTCAACTTGGCTGAAGAAGCAGGGCATCAGACACTCTCTTACCATGCCCTACTCTCCTGCAATGAACGGCATCGCTGAGCGTGCGAATCGGACACTCACGGAAACGGCTGGGGGACTTCTCATTGAAGCCGGTCTTCCCAATTACTTTTGGCCGGATGCGGTGCGGCATGCTTGTGTGGCCAAGAACAGAGCCTTGAGTCATGTGGGAGAAGACAAATGGGTGCCCTATGTGGAGTGGGTTGGAAGGAAGCCGAAGGTGGATATGCTTCGGGTGTTCGGGTGCATGTGCATGGCACTTGTGCCTAAGAAACTTCGGCACAACAAGCTTGATGCCAAGGCAACATGGGCCGTGCACCTGGGCGATCTCTTCCAAGTGGATCTCTTCCAAGTGGATCTTCAAGCGCAAGACCGACGCCGACGGCAACATCAAGCGCTACAAGAGCAGACTTGTAGCCAAGGGATACCAGCAGCAGGAGAAGAAGGAATACAATGAAGGATATGCCCCTGTGGTTAAGGGTACAACCCTTCGAACTCTCTTCGCCGCGGCGGCCATCAAAGGATGGGTGGTGAAGCAAATGGATACTGTAACGGCCTTCCTCAACGGAGTTTTGGAGGAAGAGACTTACATGGAGCAGCCAGAGGGGTACAATGATGGGAGTGGCAGAGTGTGGAAGCTGAAGAAAGCACTCTATGGCCTCAAGCAAGCCCCTAGGCAATGGTACATCAAGCTGCGGGAAGTCTTGGAGGCGATCGGCTTCACTCCCTCAACGGCCGATCAATCTTTGTTCATGCTTGGCGAGGGGGAGCAGAGGAGCTTCATGGTGGTTTATGTGGATGACATCCTCATATTCTCATCCTCCTCTGACCTTTTGAAGGAGGTGATGCTAAAGCTTCAAGACAAGTTCAAGTGCAAGACCCTTGGTGACGTCAACTACTACCTTGGGCTTCACATTGAGCGAGATGTGGAGAAGCGGTGGATGCGAGTGCGTCAAAAGAAGTACTTGCAGGCCTTGGCTGCAAACTTTGGGAAGAGTGAAGGTCATGTGGCTTCTCCTCTACCCTCGGGGTTCAAGTGTGTGAAAGGACCAGCGGAGGAAAGTGTTGATGAAGAGGAGAGGTGCCGTTTTCACTCATCGGTGGGCAGCCTCATGTATGCGGCCATTCACACAAGGCCAGATGCAGCCTTTGCTACCGGGCAGCTGGCTAGGGTTGTCCAATGCCCTAATGAAGAGCAGGTAGCAGCTGGAGAGAGGGTGGCCAAGTACCTTGGCCAAACAGCAACTGTTGGACTGCAATACTCTGCAGCGGCACAAAGGCGTCAAAAGGGTTCGGATGGAGTCGAACCCGGGAGGCTCTTTCTCACCGCCTTCTCTGATGCATCTTGGGCATCAGAACCAGAGGACATGACAAGTGTGGGAGGCTTCATCTGCTGTGTTGGTGGAGGACCAACAGCTTGGGAGGGCAAGAAACAAGTGGACCAAGCATTGAGCTCGGTGGAGTCCGAGTACATGGCACTCTTCCGTGCCATAAGAGAGGTTGTGTGGCAGCGGCGTTTGCTAGCTGAATTGGGGGAGGAGCAGCAAGGACCTACCCCACTCTACTGTGATAGCCAGGGTGCTATTGCATTGGCTAAGAACCCCGTTCTTCATGGCCTTACCAAGCACATGAAGGTGAAGTGGCATTGGGTGAGGAGCATGGTAACCGCGAGTGAAGTGGAGTTGCACTACGTGAAGACGATGGCGCAGCCTGCTTATATGATGACCAAGAGGCTGGTTGAGTAGCAGCATTGGAAGTGTTGCAAGCTTGCTGGGATGGCTCTGAACTAAGGGGAGCAGATTCTAAGGCCAACAATCCGAGGGGGAGTTTGTTGGTGCAACCCTATGGCTTGCACTCGGCTTGTTGTCCTTGTTTGTGTGCGTGTGTGCATGCATGGCATGGAATGACTTGTGAGTCTATGTTATTGATATCTAGTGCTTGTGTGTGTGTTTGAATGGTGTATCACAATGTGGTTTGTGTCGGTCAAGACATTAGCGAGTTTTCACAACTCGCATGTCAAGTCGTCGTTTGCGCGTCGCATGTGCTTTCTCTATTTTGTCAAGTGTGAAGTGTCCATCTCATCGCAGGTGTGTGCAGCAAGCCCTCATCATCTCAAGAAGAACTGATCTTGCTGAACCAATACCAAGAGTTCAAGATTTCAAGCCCAAGGGACGTGGACAAATATTAAGATAGTGAAAATAGTAATGCTACTTCAAGTAGTGTTACATTTCACTTGGTGTAGCCCCTTGTTGGGTTTGTTTCGAGTCTCCTCATGGTTGGGGACTCTGTGGTGGTGTACCACCAACTTGGACCTCGGCTCTTGGGGTATGTAGAGGCTGGGAACCATCCCTACCTCGAATTCTTCTTCCTATGTTTTTTGTACTCCTTAGACTATAGTGGCTGCTGTACCTCCAGCCAGTCAAACCGCCATAGCGTCGTCAAATCTTCATGGAAGTTTATGATTCAACTTGCTGCTGATAGGCGACAGCAACGCGCTCCAGATCCATTTTACAGCTTACCGTTTGAGGCACACATCAGATCAGCATAAACATTTGAAGCTGTCTGACGGAATTCTGACTGTGCACAATTTCTCTCATTTTAGGCACATCTGAGCCTATTGTGTTTATAACACTTCTTGCACAAGCTGCGGTATGAGGTTGGCATGTACATTAAGAGGATGTCAACCATGCTTACTTGAATGCACCTCTAGGAGAGGAGGTTTATGTGAGGCAGCCATAGGGCTTTGTTGATGGCACAGGCACGGTGTACCACTTTCGAAAAAGCTCTTTATGGGCTCAGCAAGCACCTCGTGCATGGAATGAGGAGATTGGTGCCACATTGGCCTCAGCAGGGTTTAGTCGCAGCGCATGCAATGAGGCCTTGTACATCCGATTTGTGGAGGAGAACCATGCATACAAGCTGCTGTATGTGGACGGCCTCTTGCTGGACTCTCCACGCTTCGACCTGATTGCTCAGGTCAAGCAAATTCTTGCCGACATTTCTCAGATGAAGGATTTGTGTTAGGTTTCTATGTACCTTGGGGTGGAGGTACGTAGGTCACGTGAGGGTAGATGGCTGGAGATTGGCCAGGAGAAGTACGTTCGTGGTCTTTAGCTTAGGTTTGATGATCTGTTAGAGTAGTTATGTAAATGCTATTGTGAGAGCGTTCTCTCCATATTCAATGAGTTCAATGAGGTAGTACTAGTGCTTGCTTCTTGTACCATAATCTATATTCTTGATTCTAGTGAATTTGCGTGCCCATTTTTTTGTTCTCAATCTGTGGAACACACTAGCCTGAAGGCTATCTTTCCTTAGAGAACCATAGAGCTAGAGTAGCTCTATCTGCCTCAAGCACTTATGCATCAGCTCTCGTTATAGCAAGAAACACTGCATGGTGCGGTGAGCGTGGAACGAACACGCGAACGATAGAGGTCAATTCTGTTACGTCAGGTCTCACAGAAGGTCTCGATTGTCGATATGACATATGGCTAATCTGACATCCATTAGGTGGCCGACGATCTCGACACGCAGGAGGCTGACCTGATACTGTAGCTCTCTATGAAGACCTTCCAGAGAAGGAGTTAAATTTCATGCTGATGGGGTTACGAGCTCAGTGGGAGATTGATCATCCGTGGGCGCGTGCCGAGGAAGTTACTGGAGACAAGGAGAACGTGACCGGTCTAGTAGAAGACGGAGTGAGCGAGTCGTGCAGTGTTCTATGAGAAGGAGAAATGCCGAAAGGTGAAGGATCAAGCGTTGGTGATGGAAAGGACCCTGCAAAGGAGTCAAGCTCGAAGAAAAAGAGCGCAGCAGAAGAAGGTCGTTTTGCCGATCGTGACGGTGAAGACAACGCTGACGATGTCTCTTCTGTCTTCCTCCTGACAACCTCGAAGGATGGAGGGATTGCTCATGAATTCGGCTACTTCAAGTTTTCTGCTGACAAGATCGTGGTCCCAAGGCTCCTTGAGGGACAGCATGAGTTGGCTTTGTGGGTCGAGTTCATCGAACTTCAGTTGGAGATCGTGTAACTGAGGCGGTTTGTTGACGGATCAACAAAGGCCCCTGAATTGTTAAGTACATCGCGGTATCAGTAGTTTGGATACGCACAGCTGCTGACATTCATGGTGATTTTGTGTTGTTGTTTGCTCTCTGTGAAGATGGCATTGAAGGCGTGTCGTCTACAAGTGGACGCAGGCTACCAAGCGTGGCATTTCATCATGAAGACTTACACAGTTACTAACGATCTCTATGTCGGTCGGTTGGAGCAGAGTCTGGCAAGTCTGAAGATGGCATAGTACGAGACTGCTACAGCTTACTACACTTGTGCGCAACAGCTGCTTGCAAATCTACGGATGATCGGAGTGGGGTACTCAACGGCTTCCTATGTAACGCATTTTGTCAAGAGTCTGCCAGCGCAGTACAGCTATCTATGACCCATGATAATTTTTTCAGAAGTGCGGAAAACCTTGGACGAGAACACTCTGACAAGCTACATTGTTGAAGAGGACTCCACTCTCGCAATCGAGCAGTGCAAGGAGTCTCCTCTACCACAATCCAACTGGGTGTTGATGAGGAAATCACCTCGGCAGCAGCAGTAGCAGCAGAGGTGATAGGCTTCTTCTACGAATGACTCTGCCGCAGAGCAAATGTACGGCTGCAAGGAAAAGAAGAAATCGGCCAAGAAGAACAAGTATACACCCTGCTTCATTTTCGCGAGTCTTATGCGATTGGTTGAAGATCTTCGCTGAAGTCGTGTAACAGTACAACACCCACGGCAATGTCACAGGTATCTGTAACCAGTTTGTAAGGGCAGTCAGGATCGGCGATGCGAAGAATGGGTGGTGTCTTGAGGAAAGTCTTTAGTTGGTCAAACACAGCTTGCTGCCTCTCCCCATACTCATAAAAAACCCCCTTCTGCAGCAGGTCGGTTAGTCGGGCATTTGACTCCACCATTTCGGGTATAAAATGGCGCACGTAGCTGGCAAACCCCAGAATTCTTTGCAGCTCCTTGGAGTTGGTCGGCGGCTCCAAGCTCCGAATGGTGTTGATTTTTTTCAAGTCGATTTTTCACACCTTCAGTGGAGATGACGCGTCCCAAGTCTTCACGTCGACATTTCAACCCGTGAACCCAAACATCAAGGCACGAGACTCCTTGGCTGCCCTCAAGCAACTGAAATATGTCCAGGAGTACGCCTCTCGCTTCCGTGACATCACTCAAGAAATTCCGGACCTCTCCCTTGCCAAAACGAATGGATCGCTTCAAGCGTGGATTGAAGACAAACGTGCGCATGGAGGTGGAACTGAGAGACTGCCCTACGCTCGAGGAAATGATACGCGTGACTGAACGATATGATGCTGTTCACTTTGCCTACAGTAAGCCTCGCTTTCCTCGCAGTCCGCTTCTCCCTTTTGCTCCCTCCTACCAGTCCTTCACTTCAGCAGACACCAACCAGCAAGAACCTGCTTTTATGGACCTGGACGTGATGGAGAAAAGAAAGCGGAACGTGAGACCACTCGTCGTGTGCTTCAAGTGCGGCAAGAAAGGACACATCTGGAAGTTCTACCGGGGGCGCACCAGTCAACCGCCTCTTCTTCCAATGCCGGGAAACGGAAGTCGCCAGTGAGTTCAGGGCAACTTCCTGGTAACAAAATCAGCCCCTCCATCTCTTCTCTTGAAATTCATAGCCCTTCTAAACCCCTGCTTCTTCCCATGACCATCCGAGGTCAAAGAATGAAAGCCTTAATTGACAGTGGCGCTTCTTCAAATTTTATCTCCTCCTCTCTACTTTCCAAGCTTTCCCTTCCAACCCAACCTAAATCCCTACCTCAGACAGTGCTGATGGCAAATGGAACTTCAATCCCATGTGGACCAATACCTTTCCCTGTCCCTTGTACCATCGGACCCTACAAAACGAAGATTCAATTTCAGCAAGCATCACTAAGAGACCATGAAATCATTCTTGGGCGTGATTGGCTGTCTATTGCTAATCCCAAGATTGATTGGACCCTTGGAACTGTTACCATCTCTAACTCTGGAAGAAACATAACCCTACCTACCCTTTCTGCCTCTCCTTCCATACCCACTTGCCTAAACCTTCTTTCAGCGAGACTTAAAAAAAAAAACTTTAGAAGACCCAAATGCTCAATTCTTTCTTTGTCTTTTGAAGAAAACCTGTGAAAGTCCTTCTCCCTCTTTCCCTTCCAAGGCTGCTGAGATCCCTTTTGAAATTCAACAGGTCTTGGATAACTTCAAAGACATCTTCCCCTTAGACCTTCCCTGGTCTTCCTCCCAAGAGAGCCATCGATCACCGCATCACTCTACTCCCTGGCTCCGAACCTACTGTCCGTGCTACCTACTGGATGAGTGCTGCCGAGCTGCAAGAAGTCCAGAAGCAGTTGGAAGAGCTTCTTGCAAAAGGCTTCATCTGAGCCAGCTCCTCTCTTTATGTAGCACCAATTCTCTTCGTGACGAAAAAGGATGGCAGTATGCGAATGTGCATCGACTATCATGCACTCAACAAGATTACCATCAAGAACCGCTACCCTTTGCCACGTGTGGAAGAACTCCTTGATCAACTCGGCGAAGCTACAATTTTCAGCAAGCTGGATCTCCGAAGCGGATATCATAAAGTTTGTGTCGCTGACGAAGACATCGAGAAAACTGCATTCAGAACTCGGTATGGGCATTTCGAATTCCTAGTTCTTCTTTGGGACAAACAAATGCCCCCTGCCACTTTCATGTGCTTGATGCATAATGTCTTTCATGATTTCTTGGACCGGTTTGTCATAATCTTCATTGATGACATTCTGATCTATAGCAAATCATTGAAAGAAAATGCTGAGCATCCAAGAAAGGTGTTCACTCGACTTCGTGAGCTCCGCCTCTTTGTCAAACACAGCAAGTGTGAGTTTGCAAAGTACTCGATTCCTTTCTTGGGCCATGTCATCTCACACAATCAGCTTGCCATGGATCCCTCCAAACTCAAAGCCGTCCAAGACTGGAAACCCCCAACTTCTCTGAAAGAAGTACAAACCTTCCTTGGCCTTGCTAACTACTACCGTAAATTCATTCGCCACTTTGCTGCTATCACCTCCCCTCTATCCAATCTCCTCCGCAAGAATGAAGGATTACATTGGGATTCGGACCAGCAAAAAGCCTTTGAATCTCTCAAGTGTGCACTAACCTCTTCTCCTACCCTAGTCCTACCCAACCCTTCCATCCCTTATGTGACCTGGATAGATGCCTCTCAGGTTGCAACGGGTGCAATCCTTTGTCAGGATCAAGGGCATGGCCTCCAGCCCATTGCTTTCGAATCTCGGAAGCTCAAGCCTACTGAGTGCAACTATGCTACTCACGATCGTGAGGCGCTGGCCATCGTCCATGAAATCAAGAAGTGGTATTGCTATGTCCATATGCAACTCGTCACTGTTCTTACTGACCACTGCACCCTGCAATACCTGAAGACACAACCCCATCTCACCCCTGGACAGGCCCGATGGATGGAGTATCTGGAGCAATACGTACCTGAGCTGAAAATCGAGTACCGCGCTGGCCGCCTCAACCCTGTGGATTCCCTAACCCGGCCTCTGCAATCTCAGCTCACCACCATCGGCAGTGTTACATGGGATGAAAGCTTCATCGGCAAGTTCATCAAAGGGTATCGTCGTGACCCTTTCTATCTCAACCTTGCTGCTGACGATCCATCTGTCTACTATGAATCCCCTTTCTGGTATAAGGGCAGATTCCCAAGCCATCTCCGTTCCAGCAGACCGCAAGCTGCGTCACCTCCTGCTACGCGAGCATCATGACCAGAATGCACACTTTGGAGTGGACAAGACGCTTGCAGCCATCTCTGCAAACTTCTTCTGGCCCAAGCTCTCTCATGACGTGCGCTCCTACGTACGCAGCTGTCACATGTGTCAGTGCAACAAAGCTCGCAACGCAGCACCCTACGGCTTGCTACACCCCTTGGAAATTCCTCAACTTCCCTGGAGTCATGTCACACTCGACTTCATCACCGATCTCCCTCACACCTCCTCCCATCACAACGCTATCCTTACTATAGTCGACAAGCTCAGCAAGATGTCTCACTTCCTTCCTACCTCTACTAATGCAACTGCAGAAGCTGTAGCGGATCTCTTCTTCAAGGAAGTGGTACGTCTTCATGGCATTCCTTGCGTCTTGTGTCGGTGTTAATCGTAGAGGGAAAATACTGCTTCCACGTCCTTAAAACGCTGCTCCTGAATTTTGCGGTACACTAGGATATTATACAGGTAGACGATGATATATATGTCAGTAGCGAGCGGAAGACTTTGTTCATGGTCAGTTGAAAATTTGAGGGCGCATTTGTCAACCCAAATGGCATTACAGTGTATTCGAAATTTCCACAGTGGGTACAAAATGCAGCCTTCAGAATATGAGCTTTGGCAACGCAGATCTAATGGCAACCCCCTCGCAAATCAATTTTGGAGAATTTCTTTGTCACGGGCTCAAATTGGTTGAGAGAAAGTTGCAATATCGATCAATACAAGGCGCTATTATACTTCCAAGGTACATCAGGTAAGTAGGTTTATCCAATCCAAATGGTATAGTTCCTTCTAGAAATAGAATCACCCTGCGTATAGGGACGCGAGGCTATTGGCTTTAAGGGATTACGGTAGGATTGCGCTAGATATAGCGTGCCAGTACATCTCAAGCCTAGTCGGTGATATAATTATAATAACATGATAAACCAAAAGGTAATGGAAAATGAGGAATAGGAAACCACATGAGATGAGATAAAGACCAAATGGATCAGCAGTAAAGGGAGAATGAGATAGAGAAGAAATAGAGAAGTGAGAAGGAAGTGTAACGGGTTCGTACTCTCACACTTCCCCCCCTCAAACCTGGGTGGTAGAAGTAACACCGTGCTTGACAAGGTAGTCGCGAAGAGGACGATGTTGTAACAGCTATCCTCTGAAGGATCATAACACTGTCAATGGATGAGAAGCTCCAAGGTACCATTCCAACAATGGCGGTGTGCAAGCACAGACTCGACCTTGGATTCGGGTTCATCATGGACGCGGACGGGCGGCGGCGACGGCGGTTGGCGTCCAGTAAAGATCATTTTGAGATCTCGATAGGGCTTCAAAAGTTGGACATTGAAGGGGTTGTGAATCTTTCAAGTAACTGGCAGGCGTAAGCGGAAGGTTACGGGGGTGACCTGTGCTTCAACGAGAAAGGGCCCGCAGAAGCAAGGTCGAAGTTTTGATGGGAGGTGGCTGATGTCGAGATTGCGGGTGTCGAGTATAACACCGTCTCCCACGGTGATGGTGTGGTAATTGCGGTGACAAGCGGCCTGGAACTTTTGTTGTTGCTAAATATCGATGAGGCGCTTGTGAGTCGTGTCCAGGTTGGACGATGGCTGGTGCTGATGGTTTCTTTGGGGTGAGCAGGTTGCGTCGGTAATAGAGGAAGAACGGTGTCTGTCTGGTAGCAGCGTGAGTGGCATTGTTGTAGGCAAACTCCAGGATGGGTAGATGCAAGTCCCACTTAGAGATATCGTCCTTGCACGCCGTGCGGAGGAGTTGCTCTACAATTTGGTAGAGGCGTTCCATTTGTCCATCTGTCTGTGGATGGTGTGCAGACGACATGTTGAGTTTGGTTCAGAGGAAATAAATCAGTTCCTTCCAGAACTTGCTGGTGAACTTAGAGTCTCATTCATGGGTGATGTAGCAAACGAACAGCTGTTCCGTCTCCTCGGTGGGTGCTGTCTTGTGTGTTGGGATGAAGTGTTCCATTTTGGAAAAATTGTCGATAACGGCAAGGATTGCGTCATTACCACTTGTGGTATTTGGTAACCCAGTTATAAAGTCCAAGCTAACCACTTGCCATGGCTATACTAGGATACGAGGAGGTTGTAGGAATCTTGCTTTCTTCTGCTTACTACTCTTCATCCGCTGACATTTGTCACACGAGGTGACAAATTTTTGTACGTTGTCTGCCATGTGGGGCTAGTAGTAGTGCTTTGCAATACCAAAGAGCAACTTGTTGCTACCGAAATGTCAGGCGTACACAACATCATGGTATTCTTCAAGTACTAACTTGCACAAAGGTGGGTAGTTGAGTACCCAGAATTTCGTTGATCCTTTCCGGTATGCGATGTCTTTTCATTTCGCCAAGCTACGTGGTCGGCTCGAATCTCCTCCTATAGGGCGGCGATGTGGGCGAAGAGCTGCTGGGTAACACGCATCCTGTTCAAAACACGCATGGAGGGGTTAATGAAAAAAAACGCAGAACTGGTGCTTACCAGAATCAATGCCGAATTAGTCGCCCCCGGTGGTTTTTCGAGGCAGGTTTTCCTGCTGCTGCTGCTTAGCTGAGCACGGCCAAGTGAGCTCTAATTACGAAGTGTCACATGATCGAATTGGTCGAGAGAAAGTTGCGTTATCGATCGATACAAGGCGCTTTTATACTTCCAAGGTACATCAGGTAACCAGGCTTATCCTATCCGAAGGGAATAGACCCTTATAGAAATATATTCACCCTGCGTATAGCCACACGAGGCTATTGGCTTTAAGGATTATGGTAGGATTATGGTAAATATAGTTTGCCAGTCCATCGCGAGCCTCGTCGGTGATATAATTATAATAACATGATAATCCAAAAGATTATGGAAAATGAGGAATAGGTTACCAAATAAGATGAGATAAAGACCAAATCGATTACCACAAAAAGGAGAATGAGATAGAGAAGAAATACCAAAGTGAGAAAGAAGTGTAACGCGGTCGCACTCTCACATTCTTGGCTCCGCGAATTTGGTCGGTGAGATCGTTAGCCCACGAAATCGGGTAACGGGATTTGATGGTGATATTGTTGAGCGCGCGGTAATAAGTTTACATCTGAAGGCCTCGGTCCTCTTTTGGGGTGAAGAGAATTGGAGCGGCATAAGGTGACATGGATGGACGGATGAATTTCGTCTTCAGTAGATAATCCAATTGTGCACTCAACTCCAGTAATTCCTGCTGAATAAGCCTCTATTGCATTCAGACAGTCATTTGTGCTCCAAATTCCAGCTCGATGGTATGATCGTGTGATCGCCCGCAAGCCAGGCAGTAGGTTATCCGGAAATATTTCTCATACTTGCGCATGATCTTCACCAAGTCCTCGGGTACTGCAGCACACAGCTTCTCGAGGTTGGTCTACTTTGCCACAACTGTTGATGCAATCCATTGGATGTCGTACACGCCCACGTCTTCCACATGACTTGCTTGATTGTAACGTGCTTAACAATGGTTGAAAGAAGGTCGGGTGGCTTCCATTTCGGCAGTCGTTGCCATTCGCTGCCCCATTTCGAGCGAGTGTTGCCATTTCTCCGGTCAATACTCGGATTGTATGTGCGAAGCCAATCATGCCCCAGGAGTACATTACAGTCGTCCAACATCGTCACGAGCATCTGCATGGCGAAGCTGACTTGGCTGTTGGAATCGATCCATACATGCTTCATGCGCCCCCGAATTGCAAGTGGTGTGCCGCCAACCAGCCGCGTGACAATTTAGGACATGCACCGCTCCATTTGCAGTCGTAACGTCTTTGCCTTGGTCACATCAAACAGACTGTGTGATGCTCTTTCATCGATGAAAGTCTTGAGTCACATGTTGTCAACGTGCCCTTCTACCAGCACAGGGTAGTCAACAGGTTCACTCCTCTTTAAACGGGTATGGCCGATCGCATAGATCGGCCCTACTACTCGGTAGGAGTGGTGATCTTTGGGCGACAATGCTGCGCCATTAGGTGGCCCAACTGCTACTGACCCTATCCATTTCCCAACTTCCTTCCGTCGTTAGCTCCCGATTTATCCAACTTCGTACAGTCCCGCCTGAGATGACCCGGCTGGTTGCAATAAAATCACCGACCCCAAGTGTTTGGGCCTGACGGTGTTGCCATGCCGTTGATGGATGGGTAGATGTTGTGCCCTCGAAAACGGTTTCCCTCCCGGAAACCCGCCCTCATAAATAGTACAATGTTTGCATCCCATGCCTCTATGACCTGCTGCACTTCCATGAACGTTGCCAAGCAGCGCATGCAAGTTTCTCGCTGCATGTCCAATTTCAGCCCTATCATGGAACGACTCATCTTCTCCATCTCATGTAGATCGTCGATTTCGTCGGAGATGGCGAAGAAGGATGACGTGTATTCTGAGACAGATCCCATCTGTCGACATCCGTGCACTAGCTGCCGCCTCTAACAACTCAACAATTTGCTCAGGCGTCATAATGCTACTAACAACACTATGGGCACTTGTATTGCTAGAGATACGGAGCGCACGTGACTAAGTCAGTTGGACTAAAGAAGTCCCTACACGACCGCTGGACAACTCTTGTCTCCTAACGTGGTAGGTCCCTCTAAAAACTACTGTACATCCCTATAGAAGACTAAGCGGCAACTCTGATACCAAGTATTATGATTTGGCCCTATGATAGGTTTTAGATCACATTGGTTCATTAGTGTTGGTCCCAAAAAACACCCTGAAAACCAAGGCTGACACTAGCTTTTCTATCAGGTGGTCCTGGTTTTCTCTTTTTTTGGCTGATTCATCAGGATTGGTATAAGCAGGTACCCTGAGAACAAACGTACTATAATCAGCGTACAATTTATGATATCGTGGGGCCGGGTTATGATAATCTCCGGATGGGAGTCGAGTAATACAATCGAGAGGTAGTGATTCAAGTGTGTCAAATACAAATGACGTATTTGGCTAAATACAAGCACAGCTAACCTAGTAAGGGAACCTCAAGGATGGCCACGAAACCCACGCGAGGTGGTTTGAGCGCCCTGAGGCTTGGAAGTGTTGGACGCAACTCCATGTGTTGGCTTGGGGGTTTCAAACGTAATTTGGGACCTGGGTTGTCGGGTTGAGCCTGGAATTCCAAAGTTCAGGGATGTACGCGATGTTAGCGAGGATTCGCTAAGGAACAGGGTCCTAAATAACAGACATTTTTTGTTTGATTGTCTGGTTTGTAGACTTTTTTTGGGGGGCTTCTCTGATTTTTTAGACAACGGCTTCCAAAAACTCTGGTTGGACTAGACGAACTTTTAAGATTTCTCAGAAATTTTCAGACTAGGTGTACCAGTTTCTCTGATTTTTATACAAGTGTTTTGAGTTTCCCCGAAACAGAGACATACAGGTGTATGGTGCTCCCATGCAAATATTCCCTGTTTTGTGCCGCCACACGTTGTTTTCCCCTCCGCATCCTTGGCATTAATTTCACACGTGAGCCTTCCCGAGCCTTCTGTGGTAACATGTGACATGGCTAGAGCACCTATGATTGGACACTTAATGGTTTTGTAGCAAAGTAGGCCAGTGAGAGCCCTTTGCGATGCCTTACTTGGGTCTCCAGCGCATGGTGGGGATAACACCATGCCTCACCCCATGTAGTGAACTTGCTGCAGCATACGTGCACCGCTGTACGTCATCCCGCCCATCAGGACGCAACGGCCCACCCCATCGTCTCGTCAAGTGCTAGTCCGTGCCGCCATGGCACTTGACCAAGAAACCCCCTCCCCAACCGCTTCTTGCTCCCGTCGTCTCGACCTGTTTCTTCCACCCACTCCTCTTATGATTCTTGCTAAGGATATAGTGTTGTTGTTGAGCGTCATGTTATCCTGCTCGTGTTCTATTTCAGGTTTAGAATCCCCTCTCGAAGTAGGGCCAACATGGCTGTCGCTGCCGAGGCTGACACCAACGATCAGCCAGAAGGGTGTAGCAAATCCCCGCCTCTCATGCGAGGCCTAAACTTCCTGCGATCAAAGGTGTCGCGCACCTCTGCCACAGAATCCTCCCGTCGCCCAACCACTATCGACCCTATGCTTGCGCCTACTTCAGCCGAGCCCTTGCCATCGCCCGTGGCACGAGCATCCCCTCCTTTGCGCGTTCATCCAGCCCGTCCTTTCCTCAGCCCTCGGAGTCGCCCGCACCATCGTCGGCGGTCCGTTTGGAACCCGATGCCGAAGCATCAGCTCGCTCTTATGCCAAAAAGCAAAAGTATCAGCCAGCTTCTCTGCCATGGTTCAAGGTCGCCACATCCAAGGCTACTGTCTCTGCACCGAGATCTGTTATAATCATAGTAGGCTCAGATGGGCCTAAAATGAAAGATTGAGTGCACAGTCAGATTTCCGTCAAACGACTTAAAACCATCTGATGTGTGCTTCAAACAGTGATATGTAAGTTGGATCTGGAGTGTTTTGCTGTCGTCTATCAGCAGCAAGTTGAATGATGAACAATCGTGAAGATTTGACGACGCTATGGTGGTTTGACTGGCAGGAGGTATAGCAGCCACTATAGTCTTAGAAGTACAAACTCAGCAAGAAGAATTCGAGATAGAGATGGTTCCCAGCCTCTACAAACCTCAAGAGCCGAGGTCCAGGATGGTGGTACACAACCACAGAGTCCCCAACCATGAGGAGACTCGAAACAAACCCAACAAGGGGCTACACCAAGTGAAATGTAACACTACATGAAATAGCATTTCTATTTTCACTAATATTATATTTATCCATGTCCCTTGGGCTTGAAATCTTGAGCTCTTGGTCTTGGTTCTGCAAGATTCATTCTTCTTGAGTTGATAAGGGCTTGTTGCACACACATGTTACGCGATGGACACTTCACACTCGACAAAATAGAAAAACACATGCAACACGCAAACGACGACTTGGCATGCGAGCACTGAAAACTCGCTAATGTCTTGACCGACACAAACCACATTGTGATACACCATTCAAGCACAAACACAAGTACTAGAAAGGAATGTCATAGACTCACAATTCATTCCATGCCATGCATGCACACACACAAACAAGGACGACAAGCTGAGTGCAAGCCAAAGGGTTGCACCAACAAACTCCCCCTCGGATTGTCAGCCTCAGAAACTGCTCCCCTTAGATCAGAGCAATCCCAGCAAGCTTGCAACACTTCCAATGCTGCTGCTCAACCAGCCTCTTGGTCATCATATAAGCAGGCTGCGCCGTCGTCTTCACGTAGTGCAACTCCACTTCACCCGCGGTTACCCTGCTCCTCACCCAATGCCACCTCACCTTCATGTGCTTAGTAAGGCCATGACGCACGGGGTTTTTAGCCAATAAAATAGCACCCTGGCTATCATAATAGAGTGGGGTAGGTCCTTGCTGCTCCTCTCCCAATTCAGCTTGCAAACGCCACTGCCACACAACCTCCCTTATGGCTCTGAAGAGTGCCATGTACTTGCTCTACCAAGCTGTTAAGCCTCCACCAACACAGCAGATGAAGCCTCCCACACTTGTCATGTCTTCTGGTTCTGATGCCCAAGATGCATCAGAGAAGGCGGTGAGAAAGAGCCTCTCGGGCTCGACTCCATCCGCACCCTTTTGACGCCTTTGTGCCGCCGCGGAGTATTGCAGTCCAACAGTTGCTGTTTGGCCAAGGTACTTGGCCACCCTCTCTCCATCTGCTACATGCTCTTCATTAGGGCATTGGACAACCCTAGCCAGCTGCCCGGTAGCAAAGGCTGCATCTGGCCTTGTGTGAATGGCCGCATACATGAGGCTGCCCACCGATGAGTGAAAACGGCACCTCTCCTCTTCATCAACACTTTCCTCCGCTGGTCCTTTCACACACTTGAACCCCGAGGGTAGAGGAGAAGCCACATGACCTTCACTCTTCCCAAAGTTTGCAGCCAAGGCCTGCAAGTACTTCTTTTGACGCACTCGCATCCACCGCTTCTCCACATCTCGCTCAATGTGAAGCCCAAGGTAGTAGTTGACGTCACCAAGGGTCTTGCACTTGAACTTGTCTTGAAGCTTTAGCATCACCTCCTTCAAAAGGTCAGAGGAGGATGAGAATATGAGGATGTCATCCACATAAACCACCATGAAGCTCCTCTGCTCCCCCTCGCCAAGCATGAACAAAGATTGATCGGCCGTTGAGGGAGTGAAGCCGATCGCCTCCAAGACTTCCCGCAGCTTGATGTACCATTGCCTAGGGGCTTGCTTGAGGCCATAGAGTGCTTTCTTCAGCTTCCACACTTTGCCACTCCCATCATTGTACCTCTCTGGCTGCTCCATGAAAGTCTCTTCCTCCAAAACTCCGTTGAGGAAGGCCGTTACTATATCCATTTGCCTCACCACCCATCCTTTGATGGCCGCCGCGGCAAAGAGAGTTCGAAGGGTTGTACCCTTCACCACAAGAGCATATACTTCACTGTAGTCCATCTTTTCCTGCTGCTGGTACCCCTTGGCTACAAGTCTGCTCTTGTAGCGCTCAATGTTGCCGTCGGCGTCGGTCTTATGCTTGAAGAGCCACTTGGAAGAGATCGCCTTCCGCCCCGGAGGTAGTTTCACCAAATCAAATGTGTCTTTCTCTATGATGCTCCCCATTTCTTCATGTGAGGCCTTCCTCCACTCCTTCCCATTGGGGACCTCCCAAGCCTCCTTGAGATTTGTAGGCTCCTGCGGCATCTCCACCGAAGAGAAGAAGGCAAAAGAGCACTCCTCGCTTAAATCTTCCACATCATCGCCTAGCATGAGAGCCGAACCGGTCAAGGTTGAGCTGGCTGGTCTTCCAAGCCAATCATAGCTCAACCTATTTGGAGGCTGAGTCTTCCTTCTCTCCATTCCTTCCTCCTCTGCTGCAGGGACTTGAATGCTCCCATGGTGTTGCTGCAAATATGGTCGGTTCCAGCGAGCACTTGTAGCACGAGGCGGAAGTGACGGTGCACGCTTATCATCTTGCTGCACCTCCTCTTCTCCTCCCCCATTCATTTGAGGAGATTGCCTTGTAATTGTGCTGCTCCTACTCAGCTCCAAGGGCAGCTCCACATGCTCCAAGCCGGTCCTCTTCACCTCACCAAGCCGCACACCAATCTTTGCTTGGCTCTCCGCCGTCCACTCCTTGTATGGTAAGTTCTCCATGAACTTGCAATCTCTGCTCACCAAGAATTTCTTGGTAAATGGGTCCCAAAGAAGCCATCCCTTGCTGTTTTGAGCCATGCCCAGGTGCACGGCCCATGTTGCCTTGGTATCAAATTTTTTGTGCCGAAGTTTCTTAGGCACAAGTGCCATGCACATGCACCCGAACACCCGAAGCATATCCACCTTCGGCTTCCTTCCAGTCCACTCCACATAGGGCACCCATTTGTCTTCTCCCACATAAGTCAAGGCTCTGTTCTTGGCCACACAAGCATGGCGCACCGCATCCGGCCAAAAGTAATTGGGTAGACCAGCTTCAATGACAAGTCCCCAAGCCGTCTCCTTGAGTGTCCCATTCGCACGCTCGGTGATGCCGTTCATTGCAGGAGAGTAGGGCATGGTGAGAGAGTGCCTTATTCCCTGATTCTTCAGCCAAGTAGAGAAGTCCTTGCTCAAGAACTCTCCCCCACGCTCAGTGCGAATGGCCTTCACAAGCAGGTCTTGTTGCCGCTCCACGATCGGCAACCAATCGGTCTTCACCGTTTTAGCTACGTCACTCTTCTTGGGCCAGAGACTCAACTATCCTCAGAAGGATCATAACCCTTCTAACGAAGGAGAATATGAAACGTGCCATTCCGACGACGGCGGTGTGCAAGTACGGACTCGACCTCGTACTCGGGTTCATCATGGACAAGGATGGGCGGCCTCGGCGGTGGTGGTTGGCGTCCAGAGAAGATCGTGTTGGGATCTCAGTAAGGCTTTAGAATTTGGACATGGAAGGAATTGTGAATCTTCCATGTAGCTGACAGGCGTAAGCAGAAGGTATCGAGGGCGGTGTGGCTTCAACGAGGAAAGGCCTGCAGAAGCGAGGTCGAAGCTTAGATAGGAGATGGCTGGTGTCGAGATTGCGGGTGTCGAGTAGGAGACGGTCTCCCACAATGATGGTGTGGTCATTGCGGTGGCGATCGGTCAGGCACTTTTGTTGCTGCTGAATGTCGATGAGGTGCTTGTGAGTCCGATCCCAAAGCTAATGCATGGTAGTGATGAAATCATGTGCGGGTTGGACAGTGGCTGGTACTGTCGGTTTTTGTGGTGTAAGCGGGTTGCATCCGTAAAAGAGGAACACAGTGTGTTTCCTGTAGCAGCATGATTGGCGTTGTTGTTGGCAAACTCTAGGGTCGGTAGGTGAAACTCCCATTTAGATATGTCATCAGTGTATGCTCTGTGAAGGAGTTGCTATACAATTTGGTTGAGGCATTCGGTTTGTTCGTCTGTTTGTGGATGGTATGCAGATGACATGGCGAGTTTGGTCCCGAGAAAAAACATCAATTCTTTCCAGAACTTGCCGGTGAACTTAGGATCTCGGTCAGAGATGAGTGTGGTCGAAATGCCATGCTGTGAGATGATGTGGCGAACGAATACTTGTGCGATCTCCTCGGTGCGTGCGGTCGTAATTTTGGAGAATTTGTCGATGACGACAATGATTGCGTCATGATCGGTGGTGGTAGTTGGTAACCCGGTTATGAAGTCTAGGCTAACCACTTGCCGCGGCTGATCTGGGACAGGAAGAGGCTATAGCAGTCCTGCTTTCTTCTGCTTAGTACTCTTCATCCGCTAACATGTGTCGCACAAGGTGACGATTTTTTTGCGTCGTTTGCCATGTGGGGCCAGTAGAAGTATTTTGCAATACCGAAGTGTCTGGCGTATAGGACATTGTGGTATTCTTCGAACATGTACTGACGCAAAGGTGGGTAGTGTTATAGACACACTAGGCTCAGATGTGCCTAAAATGAGAGAGAGTGCATAGTAGGATTTCCGTCAGACGGCTTGAAATATTGATACCGTTCTGATTTGTGCTTTAAACGGTGATCAGTAAACTGCATCTAGAGTGCTTGGTGTTGTTTATCAGTAGCAAGTTGAATCATGAAATTTCATGAAGATTTGTCGTCGCTATGGTGGTTTGACTGGCAGGAGGTTGAGGAGCCAATATAGTCTTAGAAGTACAAACTTAGCAAGAAGAATCGAGATTGAGATGGTTCTGAGCCTCTACAAACCCCAAGAGCTGAGGTCCAGGTTGGTGGTACACCACCACAGAGTCCCAAACCATGAAGGGACTTGAAACAAACTCAACAAGGGGCTGGACCAATTGAAATGTAACACTACATGAAGTAGCATTACTATTTTCAATATTTTAATATTTATCCACGTCCCTTGGGCTTGAAATCTTGAGCTCTTAGTCTTGGTTCTGCAAGAAAATTTTTTCTTGAGTTCATGAAGGCTTGCTGCACACACATGTTACGCGATGGACACTTCACACTCGACAAACTAGAAAAACACATGTGACGCGCTAACGACGACTTGGCATGCGAGCACTGAAAACTCGCTAATGTCTTGACCGACACAAACCACATTGTGATACACCATTCAAGCACACACACAAGCACTAGATAGCTAAACTCACAAGTCATTCCATGCCATGCATGCACACACACGAACAAGGACGGCAAGCCGAGTGCAAGCCATTGGGTTGCACCAACAAACTTCCCCTTGGATTGTTGGCCTTAGAATCGAGCAGGAGGCGCTGAGGAGCCGGCGGTGCAGGAGGTGTAGGGGGCATAGGTGAAGCAAGAGGAGCAGGTGGTGCAGGTGGTGCTGGGGGAATCACCGGAAAAGGATGGAGTAGGAACTGATTGCCGGTGGGAGGATGATGGGTCAGCAGTACAAAGAGGCCGCTAACTATACGCGCTACCATGGCAGCACCAGAGTGGGTGTTTACTGGTCGAGGGACTAATGCCCGAGGCGGTGTTAGAGAGCCCAGGCATCGTGAGGGGTTTTGAATCGAGAATCGAAGGAAGATTTGAAGAATAACGCTGCGGCAAGAAAGGGATGAAGAAGAAACGTGCTTGGACCCCCAGCCCAGAGCGTGCACGGTCCTTTACAAACTGTAAAGACCATTGCATGCTGGCATGCGATGGTGCGGTCGTGAAGGTTCGAGATGGGATATTGGCAGGGCATATTCCCTCGCGCCTGGTGCATAGGCAACATCCACCACACCTAGTTGTTCTTATCCAGCGTTGGCAGCCTCTGGTAGCAGTTCTACCGCTATTGGCCACAAATGGCCTTGCTGATGCCAAATTTGACACATATGCATGGCATGCCTCCCATCCTTTTCCCCCCATCTCCCGAACAAGAATCGGTACCGTATCTATATAAGCCGAAGAACACTCAAATTCATAATGCATTTCACATAACACATGGGCACTATATTTTTCCGGGCCACTATTAAAACCTGACGGCAAAATAGCAGAGGGGTTATCAAGTTGGGACCCCTCTTGATCAGCACCCCATTTGTATTGAGGTTCGTTGTTTTATTCGGACCTGGGCAGCAGCCTGGACAATTCGACACTCACAACAAATCTAGGTGGCATTTTTAACGCGACATTGTGCCTTGCAAATTTTGTTTCGCGTCACGCGTCGTGGGCTGTACAACGTGGCACAAGAACAGGGCCCAAAATTGGTTTTAGGCCACTCTTAGGAATCAAGGTGCAAAAAAAAAACTACCCTGTCAGCCAGGGTAAAAAAAAAATCCAAGCCTGCTTGGCAAGGGTAGAAAAAAACAACTCGGACACTATCAGGGTAGATAGAGTCACACCCTGTTGGCATCAACAACATGGGCGAAGCAAGCAAACCTATTACACTAGATTAGATGTCACGGATCAGTACAACGGTCTAAATAGCAGCTGCCTGGGGGGCATTAAAAGCTATCCTATATGCTACGACATGAGCTAAGCTACCATCAACCAACTCTAATGCCAATCCAACTCTACTGCCTACACTACTCTACTCTAGACATCTCCAACAGCAGTGGGCTCTACCAGTGGAATTGGCTCACTGGTGGCATCAACAAGCTCAACAGGGGTGGGATAAGCCGAGCTCAAATCCTGGAGAGGGCGTCGTGGCTTCGCCCCGCGAAAGACAGCGACCACATTGAACCAGTCCATGGGGTACTGAAGAAGAGAGCAGCGCATAAGATCCCCTAGACAGTCATCACCAATGCTCCCATGACCCCAGGTCTTAATCAATTTTTGCTTGGAAAATCCCCGCTCACACTCCACTGTGCTGAGCGGGAGCACGGCAACGGCTTGCCAGAGTCGAAGAATGTTGGGGTATCTCCTCTGCCAGTCGTTGTTGTCAAGCGTGAGGTTGAGGGCTTGCTGGAAGTCATCGTCCTTGTGCTGGGACATTGTTGTCGCGGTGAAAACCCAGAGCTCAGAGCTCAGAGCCCAAAGCTGAGCCGCGTTGTAGTCAAAGCATGCTCATGCAAAGCAATCAAATGGGGGGAGGGATGGAGTCTTGTAAGTGCAAGGTAGGACTCCTTGTTATTGCAATGGTTGGAATCACGCTGGTTATTCACAAGGCAAGCAGGAAACATATGATGGCGCAAGTCTCACCAGGGAGCTTGTTGCCGAATAGGTCACCCATTTGCTTCACGTGCTACTTGCAACAAGCCAGCCGAACCTCATCATCTAGGGGGTTGGTCTTGGTCAAGAAGAGGCGGGATCCATCCACGTTTGCTAGGTCCCTGAAGCGACCGCGAATGTTGCCGACGCAATCTTTAGCAACTTCCAGCACACGACACCACAAGAATCGAGGTCGCTCCATGTCGTGTGGCCATCGAGCATTGTCTCATGCAGCACAAATTCAAAGGCCTGCACGTTGCCTTCTGAATCCATGCCTTCGACGCGCACCGTTCGCTTGTCCGGGGAGCCATGCTTCTCCAGGAAATCACACAGCCTCTCGCTGCCGCCATTGCCGAAGAAGAGGCCGCTGCCGCACTTGATGTGGCAGTCCGGGATGCGGTTGCAGGTGTTCTCAATGAGTGATGCAACCAGTGTGAGGTCGACCTGCAACATATAGGGAAAGGGAGGGTAACAGGTGAATGCGTTTGAAATCATTATATACAACCAAGACTAAAACGACAAGCAATACTCCGTCAAATCCCGTGCACAAGTGTTAGCGGAATGCCCACCTGATGCTGGGGGAAGCACATGTTCAAGTGGTTCAACTCCGCGAGAATTTCGGCGAGGAAGAACATCATAAACTGCACCTTGAAGGACGTGACCACCTTATACCAACCCCCCGGATGCTCGCGGAGCAGGACGACAGCAGCGGGAAGAATCTCCACGAAGCAAGAGACTGCTTCCCCATGCGCCAAACAGCGAATGGCATTGATTCCCTGGGCTTCCAAATTTGTGAGGCAGTACACGAGCTGGAAGTTCTTGAAGGAGTGGTGAACGACGTTGCTGTGATTGACGAGGTCCGCGAAGGCCCGAATGAGCACGTCGATGATGTTCATCCCAGTGAAGCTTTTGGCGGTGTCCTTGGCCGCTAAGGCCTCCCTGAACAGTTAGGGCAGGAGTGACAGACAGAGGAGAGAAAGGCAAATCATAAGTGCGAGTAGGTAATACAAATAAGGCAGACCTATTAGCAGGCATGTCTCCCGACTGACTTGTGAGCGATGCAGTGGAAGGATACCAAATGCTCGATCCGCCGCCTGAGTCTCGTCACCACTCCCGACTGTGCTCCTGTCATCACCGATGCCCCGTCCCTTGACATGCCGATGATGCGCTGAAGGTCGATGCCAACCGACTGTAGAAATTGGAGAAGGACTACTGTCAATGAGGCCGCATCCTTCCGCTCGACAGTCAGCAGAGTAATGAATTCGGTGACGACGGCCCAATCAGAGAAGAAGGTAGCATAGAGAATAAGATGCTTCCCATGAACTTGATCCGTACTCTCGTCAATTGCAATGCCAAGAAATGGGGAGGACTTGATGTGCCTCAGCTGTTCCTCGCGCAGGTACTCAGAGATGGCCTTCATCATCTGCTTGAAATCGTAACTATTGGACGGGCGTGGGAGAGGCACATCGAGATAGAGTAAGGCCATGGTGTGATGTAATAAGAGGGAACACCTATACAACAGACGCACTTACACATAGGACATCAAGTGGACGTGCGGAGCAACAACACACATTTCCTGCATGGCGGGCAATAGATATTGTACTCACTCTGTGTAGTAGGGCCCATACGCCCCACCTTGGGGCAAATCTGGCAAACCTTCTGCAGCCAGGAAGAAATAGAGGGCGACGTAGAGGGCGATCGGGGCGTCGGCCTTGCAGACGAACATGGCGATATGGAGGCAGCGGATTAGGTGCTTTGTCGACGCGGCAGCATCCCTAAATCGTTCTAGCGTCTTCTGCTGGGACTTCTCCAACTCTCTGTCTGCCTGAGCCTTTAACACCTTCTTGTGCACTCGGGTCCCAAGATGGATGCGCATACTGCGGACCTGGAGGTCTCGGGTGCCTTCACCCTTCTTCCCATAGTTCGTATTGGAGAACATGCCCCTGTACTGCAAGCAAATCGCACACTTCAAGGAGGGACGACCGTTTTTCAAACGAGTAAGACGCAGCCAGGGAAAACGGCAGGACCAATCATCTACAAACCACCTGTTCATAACCTCATATTCGGCGTCAGCAGGAGGCACGGGATCGGGCGATGGGGCCGGCTGAACACGTGGAGACGACGAAGCTGCTGGCCTCTTTGGCGGCGGCGCCCAGGGAAGACGCCGCTGGGTCCACATGCCGCTGGCCTTCCGCTTGGCGGCGTACGATGGAGTGCGACCCACTGTAGACGAGGTGCCCTCTACATGCTCTAAATCGAGGTCGATGTGCTCGGCATGCGAGTCGGAGCAAGGGGAGATCAGCTCGAAAGGATACTGGACATGCAGAGCAGTAGAGCGATGGGCACGGGAAGGACTAGACAACGGGGATCGAGCCACTCAGGAGGCAGGAGGGGGGATACCCCGAGAACGCAAAGGTCGTTTCTAGGAGGGGGTTTCTCTAAGAGATCATCGACGATGCCCTCCATACGAAGATGAAGGACTGGATGGAAGTTACCGCATGAGAGCGCCGTGCAGCCACCACACATTGTTATGCAGTGGAATATTCCCCAGCGCATGTGCGACGAGGGCGGGAAAGAGGTCACAAAAGTGTGAGTGGCGTGGGACGTGGCTGTACTCATCTGCTGGAAATCTCGCACGAATCCTGCCCCTGGGGGACTCTGTATCTATTATAATCACAATAGGCTCAGATGTGCCTAAAATGAGAGACATTGTGCACAGTCAGAATTCCGTCAGACAGCTTCAAATGATGATGCCGATCTGATGTCTGCCTCAAAAAGAGATCTGTAAATTGGATCTGGAGCGCGCTGCTGTCGCCTATCTCCAGCAAGCTGAATCATAAAATTACATGAAGATTTGACGACGCTATGGCGGTTTGACTGGCAGGAGGTACAATAGCCACTATAGTCTTAGGAGTACAAACTTAGCAAGAAGAGTTCGAGAGGGAGATGGTTCCCAGCCTCTACATACCCCAAGAGCCGAGGTCCAGGTTGGTGGTACACCACCTCAGAGTCCCCGACCATGAAGAGTCTCGAAACCAACCCTCCAAGGGGCTACACCAAGTGAAATGTAACACTACACGAAGTAACATTACTATTTTCACTATTTAATATTTATCCGCGTCCCTTGGGCTTGAAATCTTGAGCTCTTGTTCTTGGATCTGCAAGATAAATTCTTCTTGAGTTGATGGGGGCTTGCTGCACACACCTGCGACACGATGGACACTTCACACTCGACAAAATAGAAAAAACACATGCGACACACAAACGACGACTTGACATGCGAGTTGTAAAAACTCGCTAATGTCTTGACCGACACAAACCACATTGTGATACACCATTCAAACACACACACAAGCACTAGATGGCAATGACATAGACTCACAATTCATTCCATGCCATGCATGCACACACGCACACAAACAAGGACAACAAGCCGAGTGCAAGCCATAGGGTTGCACCAACAAACCCCCTCGGATTGTTGGCCTTAGAATCTGCTCCCCTTAGTTCAGAGACATCCCAGCAAGCTTGCAACACTTCCAATGCTGCTGCTCAACCAGCCTCTTGGTCATCATATCAGCTGGCTGCGCCGTCGTCTTCACGTAGTGCAACTCCACTTCACCCGCGGTTACCATGCTCCTCACCCAATGCCACTTCACCTTCATGTGCTTGGTAAGGCCATGAAGAACCGGGTTCTTAGCCAATGCAATAGCACCCTGGCTATCACAGTAGAGTGGGGTAGGTCCTTGCTGCTCCTCCCCCAATTCAGCTAGCAAACGCCGCTGCCACACAACCTCTCTAATGGCACGGAAGATTGCCATGTACTCGGACTCCACCGAGCTCAATGCTTGGTCCACTTGTTTCTTGCTCTCCCAAGCTGTTGGCCCTCCACCAACACAGCAGATGAAGCCTCCCACACTTGTCATGTCTTCTGGTTCTGATGCCCAAGATGCATCAGAGAAGGCGGTGAGAAAGAGCCTCTCGGGCTCGACTCCATCCGCACCCTTTTGACGCCTTTGTGCCGCCGCGGAGTATTGCAGTCCAACAGTTGCTGTTTGGCCAAGGTACTTGGCCACCCTCTCTCCATCTGCTACATGCTCTTCATTAGGGCATTGGACAACCCTAGCCAGCTGCCCGGTAGCAAAGGCTGCATCCGGCCTTGTGTGAACGGCCGCATACATGAGGCTGCCTACCAAGGAATTAAAACGGCGCCTCTCCTCTTCACCAACACTTTCCTCCGCTGGTCCTTTCACACACTTGAACCCCGAGGGTAGAGGAGTAGCCACATGGCCTTCAATCTTCTTAAAGTTTGCAGCCAACACCTCCAAGTACTTCTTTTGATGCACTCGCATCCACCGCTTCTCCACACCTCGCTCAATGTGGAGCCCAAGGTAGTAGTTGACGTCACCAAGGGTCTTGCACTTGAACTTGTCTTGAAGCTTCAGCATCAAATCTTTCACAAGGTCAGAGGAGGGTGAGAATATGAGGATGTCATCCACATAAACCACCATGAAGCTCCTCTGCTCCCCCTCGCCAAGCATGAACAATGATTGATCGGCCGTTGAGGGAGTGAAGCCAATCGCCTCCAAGACTTCCCGCAGCTTGATGTACCATTGCCTAGGGGCTTGCTTGAGGCCATAGAGTGCTTTCTTCAGCTTCCACACTCTGCCACTCCCATCATTGTACCCCTCTGGCTGCTCCATGTAGGTCTCTTCCTCCAAAACGCCGTTGAGGAAGGCCGTTTCAAAATCCATTTGCTTCACTATCCATCCTTTGATGGCCGCCGCAGCGAAGAGGGTTCGAAGGGTTGTACCCTTCACCATAGGGGCATACACTTCATTGTAGTCCTTTTTCTCCTGCTGCTGATACCCCTTGGCTACAAGTCTGCTCTTGTAGCGCTTGATGTTGCCGTCGACGTCGGTCTTGCGCTTGAAGAGCCACTTGGAAGAGATTGCCTTCCGCCCCGGAGGTAGATTCACCAAGTCAAATGTGTCGTTCTCTATGATGCTCCCCATTTCTTCATCTGAGGCCTTCTTCCACTCCTTCCCATTGGGGCCCTCCCAAGCCTCCTTGGGATTTGTAGGCTCCCCCGGTATCTCCACCGGAGAGAAGAAGGCAAAAGCGCACTCCTCGCTTTCATCTTCCGCATCATCGCCTAGCATGAGAGCCGAACCGGTCAAGGTTGAGGCTGCTGGTCCTCCAAGCCAGTCATAGCTCAACCTTTTGGGGGGCTGATTCCTCCTTCTCCCCCTTCCTTCCTCCTCTGCTGCAGGGAATTGAATGCTCTCATGGCGTTGCGGTAAATCTGGTCAGTTCCCATGAGCACTTGTAGCACGAGGCGGAAGTGGCGGTGCACGCTCATCACCTTGCTGCACCTCCTCCTCCTCCTCATCCCCATTCATTTGGGAAGATTGCCTCGTGATTAAGCTGCTGCTACTCAGCTCCAAGGGCAGCTCCACATGCTCCAAGCCGGTACTCTTCACCTCTCCAAGCCGCACACCAATCTTCGCTTGGTTCTCCGCCTTCCACTCCTTGTACGGTAAGTTCTCCATGAACTTGCAATCTCTGCTCACCAGGAACTTCTTGGTAAATGGGTCCCAAAGAAGCCATCCCTTGCTGTTTTGAGCCATGCCCAGGTGCACGGCCCATGTTGCCTTGGCATCAAGCTTGTTGTGCCGAAGTTTCTTAGGCACAAGTGCCATGCACATGCACCCGAACACCCGAAGCATATCCACCTTCGGCTTCCTTCCAATCCACTCCACATAGGCACCCATTTGTCTTCTCCCACATGAGTCAAGGCTCTGTTCTTGGCCACACAAGCATGCCGCACCGCATCCGGCCAAAAGTAATTGAGTAGACCGGCTTCAATGAGAAGTCCCCGAGCCGTCTCCGTGAGTGTCCGATTCGCACGCTCGGCGATGCCGTTCATTGCAGGAGAGTAGGGCATGGTAAGAGAGTGCCTTATGCCCTGCTTCTTCAGCCAAGTTGAGAAGTCCTTGCTCAGGAACTCTCCCCCACGGTCAGTGCGAATCGCCTTCACAAGCCGATCTTGTTGCCGCTCCACCATCGGCAACCAATCGGTCTTTACCGTTTCAGCTACGTCACTCTTCTTGGGCAGCACATACACCCAGGTCATGCGAGTGTAGACATCCACAATGGTGAGGACGTACTCTGCTCCAGCAGCTCCAAGCTTCAAGGGGCCCATCACATCCATCACCACCTCATCAAGTGGTGCCTTCGCCGTTGTCTCCGAGCTATGGAACGGGTAGCGGGTGAACTTGGCTTGCATGCATGTTGGACAGCCAAGCACCTCATTGGGCTCCCCCTTGACACGTATCCCACTGACCATCTCTTGCTTAACTATTTGCTGCAAAATGGGCAATGCCACATGCCCCATTCGCCGATGCAAGGTCAGCCAATCACACTCTCCCGTAGCGGAAGTCGGGTTTGAGAAAGCGGCACTCGCAATTGTGCCCCACAAGCTCTCTCCTTTCTCCTTTGCCACTGCTGCTTTGCTTATCTTTTGCTTCTCCTCATCATTTCCACCACCTTTGGCTGCTGCACCACTCTCCTTGGTTTCACACGCCTTGCTGGTCCCTCCAAGATTGCACTCCTTCGAGTCACTCTTGGTGTCACTTTGTTTTCCGTGATCACCGCCACCAACCGCTTCACTGTTGGTGCTGACGCTTGCTGCCACTTGCCTCTCCTTAGGCATGGGAACCACTGGGATTTGCCACATCTCATTGTAGATGTCCCTGTCCTCATGAAGGTCCCAAAGCTTCCGCTCACCAAGCCTCGCGGTATAGGTTTTGGATCCCTTGGAAGATGTGTCCATGCCGGCCTTTTGCAAACGCCGCACGAAAATCAGGTTGGCTGCAAGGTTGGGCACCCAAAGCACGTTCTTGA
Organism: Closterium sp. NIES-67; assembly: GCA_027943415.1. Classification (NCBI taxonomy): domain Eukaryota; kingdom Viridiplantae; phylum Streptophyta; class Zygnematophyceae; order Desmidiales; family Closteriaceae; genus Closterium; species Closterium sp. NIES-67. Next base: position 385,184 of record BQMB01001349.1, on the reverse strand, counting down.
GGCCCACCATCTTCCCATCAGCACCCTTGAACATGGTCTTGCCCATGCCTTTCACCTCTGCTCGCTGCCCCAAAGCCGATGTAACATGCTTGACCGGCGACGGTTCGAGTTCGGTGAGCAAGTCCGCACGAGGTGTCATGCTATAGGTGGCGCCGCTATCGATCACCCTACAGTCCAGAGAGTGAAGGGTGACCTTTCCCACAGTAGCTGGCTCCTCAAAACCTTCCACACCTCCTGCTGCAGGTGCCGCTTGCGTGGAGACAAAGAAGAATTGGCCCGTGTATCGATCTTCACTCGAGTCCTTGTCGTAGTCTCCACCTTTCATGCTTGCCGCTTCGCCTCCACGGCCATCACGGCCTCCACGACCTCTGCCTCTTCCTCCCCTTGCTTCTCTGCCCTCTTGGCCTTGAGAAGGGGTCCATCCATCAGGCAATCTGAAGCAATCTCTCCACATGTGGCCGGTCTTGTGACAAAAGTGGCATTCGCCATCAAATCGACCGCGCCCACGCCCGTAGCCATTGTTGTTGTTGTTGCTGCCATATCCTCCATTACCACGGCCTCCATTGAAGTTACTGCTGCCAAATCTTCCTCCTCGCCCTCTGCCCTTCCACGGCCGTGCCCATGGCCCATGCTTGCAACTCCGGCACCATCGGGACCCGCCAATTCGCGACGGGGCAGACGGGGCAGATCTCGATTAAGGTTGATGATGAGCAAGGACAATGAGTCCGGAAGTAAGGCCAGTAGCTTGGTCTTCTTTTGAAGGTCACTGTAGTTCAGATCAGCTCCTTCGAGCCGTGTCAACAAGTCGAAGAATTTCTGCACTCCTTCCTCCACCGGTTCGCCTTCGTCAATTCGAAGTGCCGCCATTTGCCGCTCCAAAACCACAGCCACCGCCGCTGTTGCAGGAGCGTGTACACCCTTGAGAGCAGCCCATGCCTTTGGTCCCTTTGCTGGTTCACGCTGAAAAGGCTTGATGTGACGGATTTGGCTGCTCCCCAACGCTTGCCCAAGTAGAAGGTAGCTTTGTGCGCTCTTCCGCACCCACGGGCTCTTCTCCGGGTCGTTCTCGAGGCGCTTCTCCGTTCCTTCCATCACCTCCAGCAAATCGTAGTGGTTAAAGATGTTCTCCATCTTGAAGGACCACTCAGCAAAGTTGTCACCATTGAACTTGTCAAGGCCAAACACTCAAGGCTCATCCCTAGAGGGTCCAAGGCTAGGTTGCACCGGAGCAACGGGTGGATCTTGGTGTTGACCTTGTGCTTGGGCGTCTTCTCTGCCTCCAGCACCTCTGCCACCCCCTTCCTCAGGTCTAGGCATGGTCGAGACGGCTCCAAGGGGCTCTGATACCACTTGTTATAATCACAATAGGCTCAGATGTGCCTAAAATGAGAGAAATTGTGCACAGTCAGAATTCCGTTAGACAGCTTCAAATGTTGATGCTGATCTGATGTGTGCCACAAATGGTGATCTGTAAATTTGATCTAGAGCGCGCTGCCGTCCCCTATCCCCAGCAAGTTGAATCATAAAATTACATGAAGATTTGACGACGCTATGGCGGTTTGACTGGCAGGAGGTACAGTAGCCACTATAGTCTTAGGAGTACAAACTTAGCAAGAAGAGTTCGAGAGGGAGATGGTTCCCAGCCTCTACATACCCCAAGAGCCGAGGTCCAAGTTGGTGGTACACCACCACAGAGTCCCCAACCATGAAGAGTCTCGAAACCAACCCTCCAAGGGGCTACACCAAGTGAAATGTAACACTACACGAAGTAACGTTACTATTTTCACTATTTAATATTTATCCGCGTCCCTTGGGCTTGAAATCTTGAGCTCTTGTTCTTGGATCTGCAAGATAAATTCTTCTTGAGTTGATGGGGGCTTGCTGCACACACCCGCGACACGATGGACACTTCACACTCGAGAAAATAGAAGAAACACATGCGACACACAAACGACGACTTGACATGCGAGTTGTAAAAACTCGCTAATGTCTTGACCGACACAAACCACATTGTGATACACCATTCAAACACAAACACAAGCACTAGATAGCAATGACATAGACTCACAATTCATTCCATGCCATGCATGCACACAGACAAACAAGGACGACAAGCCGAGTGCAAGCCATAGGGTTGCACCAACAGTATCAGGGTCTTTTCCAGCGCACCCTGATGCCTCAGGGTAGGAGATCCGCAACCCGGCTTTTTGAACGGGTAAAAAAAAAACACACACTTTTTCAATCAGAGTAAAAAAGGTTCCAATTCAGATTTTTAAGAGTACCGTAAAAAATACACTGGAAAATCAGGGAAAACAGGGCATTTCACCCAGCTATTTTGGGCCCTTTTAGGAACGCATGAAAAACAGGAATAGCAGAGGGGGGTCCCTCTTGAACCCCCTTGTAGAAAAAGCCGAGGCCCACGTAGCGTGCGACAATGTCACAGGGGGGCTTCACGAAGCACCAGGCTGTCAATATTTTTTCGCGTCGAGCCCACATTGGCTAGTACTTTTGCGCAACCAATAGCATTTGTGCAATCCATTTTTTGTCCCGACAGTTACAAAGTTCTGGGCACTGGGACGTTTCGTTTTTGTCGCCAGGTTTTGGGAATTTATTTTTTTGCACCCACTCAACTATCAAGAGGGACCCCCCTCTGCTATTTTGCCGTCAGTTTTGAACACCCACTCATGTTTTTTTGTGACTTCCACCATAGGGGGTTATATATGGGGGAATACAGTAGTTCCTTAGTACCCCTTGGTGTGCCTCACTTGCAGCCAACTCAAAATGCCGTCGGAGAGTGAGCCAATGCTCATGAACGAGCTCGCACTAGCATGGGAGCTCTTAGACATCTGGGCCTCCCTCCTGCCGTCTCTAGACGACACACCAGAGCTTTTTGCTTAACCCATGTCGTCTTCAGGGTGTGCAATCTTTCCTTCCCCAGCAGACTCCCACTCTTCCTCTTTGTCGGGGCAGTGCTTCTCAATGAGGGCACTGAGGCGGTACGCCACATCCTTCATGTTGGGGCGACGTGCGCGTGTCGCCTGATGCAGTCCAGCGCCAGGTCCGCCAAGTCCACCACGGCCTCCTCCCTGGACTGGCAACTTGCTGTCCTTGAGCTCGTCCAGCACATACGCATCCACCATGCTCATCGCCTACAGCGCGGCCACTCACGGCAACACAATTTGCAAGACACGCAGAGCAATAGAGAGCATGGAAGTGGAAGCGCGCACCAAAGAGCAGGGACAGGGAGGAATGTGCATGGGCTGGACGTACCCATTCTCGGATATGCACTTCATGAAAGGAGGGTGTCGTCCCACTCAGCAGCTCCAGAAGAACGATGCCGAAGCTGTAAGACGCCGTGACAATGGGCACACAGATGAGGCATGGGGGGGCATATAGGGGGTATAGAAGGGGCATAGAGGGGGCATATTCATGGCTGCTACCATAGCCGGGGCTAACTCCACACCATTATTCATTCAGAGAGGCTTACCTCATATGGAAAGTGGCTATTGCTACCAGCTGATATGGTCTTTTTTCCTGTGATGACGGCTGAAGATGCCAATGAGTACAAAATATACAAGCGTACGAAAACCACAGATGGGGATCATAGAGAACATCGCATTTGCAGATTCTCGGGAGGTGTAAGAGAACGCAAATGGCTGACCTGAAGACATCACTTTTGGCAGTTATGATTTTGGTGCGGTTGTAGTCAGGGTCCACATAGCCGGGCGTGCCCACCACCCTGGTGGCGTCGGACACGCTGTGTGTGAGGCACTTGAGCAACCCGGAGTCAGCCACCTTGTCATGCATGTCGGCAGTCACAAGGACGTTGGCGGGCTTGATGTCGCGGTGCAGGATGGGCGTGTCAAACTCATGCAGGTACGCCAGCCCCTCCGCTGCTCCCTGCGCCAGACGCAGCCGCTGCCACAGTGAGAGAGGTCCTGCAGGAGAGAAAACACACACGGAAAGGTAGCAGTGTGCTGCAATGAGTAGCAGATACAGAACGTTAGCAAACTTGAGACACGGTGTGACTCTTTCTCAGTCTTGTAAATGTGATAGTGCAGGTCCCTGTTGCCCACAAACTCCTACACCAGGATCTGCTCTTACTTGCCCGTCTCCATGTTCTGATCCAGACAGAAGCCCAGCAGGCGCACCAGATGGGCATGGTTGAGCGACGCCATGGCGCGCACCTGCAGAGGGGACGAGGAAGGTGTAACGGAGGTAGGTGATGAATAGTTGCAACATCAAAACATACTTCCACTGTAGCTGCAACAAAGAGGAGCGAGACAGGAGACTGATTGGCAGGCCTGTGTGGCAGGACTTGAAAGAGCAAGGAATGCAGTGAACAAAACTCACGGTTTGGAAAGTAGGCAGGGGCGTACCTCCGTTTGAAATTCGTTGGTCATGACAGTGGAGCGCTCCACCGCCCACAACTGGCCCTGGGGTGATTGCCCTTGTACACAATGCCGAAGCTGCCCTTGCCAAGCACATTGGCAGGCACCCAGTGGCCTTCACTATCTGGTGCAGGGAGAACTGCTCACACATCCAAACCTGCCCACTTCTCTGCGCACACACCACGAGCAACAAGGGCAGGAGCGAGTGTGGCAAAGGAAACTATGTGAGATGAGTAGACAGAACCGGGGCGCAGGAACGGATGCAGAATGGGCGCAGCAGAGAGGCATGGGTGGAGGCTAGGAACGACGTGTAGGAATGGGAGTGACAACATGCGGGTAGGGTGGGGGGTCTCACTTTGTGTGTGGGGCCACAGCAGCCATGCGAGCACAGCAGTGAGCAACGTGAAGCCAGCAAAGCACCCCGCAGCGATGCCCACTATGACAGCCGTGGACAGAGGGGCGACTGCCAAGTGAGGGGCAGAGGGGAGGATGGGGAAAGTGGGGAGTTTAGGCGACAAAGGAGTGATGAGGTGTGTGAGAGTCTGGGCGCATGGGAAGGTTGGCGACACCACTCTGAGCAGGGATGGGGGGCAGTGCATCCCATCCCACCATGGCTCACCAGTGGTGGTTGTGGAGTTGACAATGGCGCATGTGGACCCGTTGCCTGAGTCGAGAGCAGAGTACCCGGCATCATAGAGGCATGTGAAGTTGGACGGGGAGGCCGGTGCAGGAGGCACACACGCCCCACGCCCGTCACACGGGCCGTTGTCAGTGATGCTGCAGAACGCCTGGCAGGCTGCCGCACTGCGCTGGGTGGCATTATACGAGCACTTTGCAATGTGAGGGAGGGTTAGACAGTTGCCCACCAGACCCACCCTCGCCTCCTTGCCGGCCCCTGCCACCGAGTAATCTTGTACTCCTGAGATGGCACCATCGCTGCACTTGCCGCCAAACACTCCAAAGCTGGTGTCGCCCAGGCGCAGGTGGTTGACCTCGCTGATCGCAGTGGGGCACACCTGGCAGCCCGCGGCAAAGAGCACGGCATTGCCGTAGAAGTAGTTGTGAGCTAGGTTAATGAGGGCCTCGCCATCTGCCACCATGTTCTCAAAGTTGCGGTTGATGCGCCCATACAGGCTGTTTTTTCTCACGTCGCTGCAGCAAGTACAGCGGTGAGAGGGGGAGGGCAACAGTGGTTTGGTAGCACTATGCGGTAGTCCCTCCTCACAGCGAGCATCACACAGAATGTGGGCATTGATGCATGTGATAGTAAATGCTTACCTATCGCCCCATTTTGTCCAAACCACAGTGGTGGTGGGAGTAGGTGTATGCAAGGGGCAATGAATAATCGGCTTAGCTCACATTTGGTTGACACACTTGTCGAAGAGGCAGTCTGCCAGGGGGCCGTACAGGTGGTTGTTGCTCACCATGCTGCCACCCCATCCCAAACCATGCAGCACCATGAGTCACTCCCAAATGGAGTGGCATGGAAGAGAAAGTGGTAGCTACAAAGTGGACCAACAAAGTGGTAGCACGGCAATGCTGGTGCGGTAAGCCATGGTAGTGCCAGGAACACTCACAACTACCGGGGCCACACAGACGATGAGCAGCCTGTGCTTGCATCACCTCTTGTCCACGAGCAAGAGCCCAGCAACAAGTGCACTACTTGCAGGGTTGTTGTTCATGTCAGCACTTGCACGACTGAACATTTTCGAGCCTAGCATTCATACAAGTACACAACAGCCATGGCCTCTCACATGCGCCGCAGCCACTCACATGGGCCACAGCCACTCACATGCACCGCAGCCACTCACATGCGCCACAGCCACTCACATACGCCACAGCCAGGGAAGCGAGCAAATGGCAAGTGGCTGAGGGCCCTCGATGCCGTTGTTGTCCAGCCAGCTGCGGGGAGGCAAACGCAAGGGCAGAAGAAGCAGCACGGCGCAGAGGGGCACAGCACAAGTGGGTGCGACGGATAGGCTGAGATGATGGGAAGGTGCACTTTTAGAGGAGAGAGATAAGGGCAGGAAGCCATAGCAAAGTTGGGAATGGTTTGCACAACACGTTCATCAGGGTCACCTGTGTGAGTCCCTCACATCTGTTGAAGCTTGTCTCGACTGATGGCAGCTGGCAGACTGCCACTCAGATGGTTGTTGGACAGGTAGCTGCAGAGGGTCAAGGCAGGGAGGCATTGCAGCAAGCACCGGCATACAGGAGCGCAGCGAGGGGCACGAGCACCAAGGGACGAGCACGCAAAAGCATGCGTGGCACAGAGGGCCATATATGTATGCACAAGCAGACTGGTGACGGAGGCGAGAGGCTCACAGGAAGACGAGATTGGTCATGTTGAAGATGGCAGGTGGGATGCAGCCAATGAGGTGGTTGTCGTTCAGCACGCTGCACGCCATGGGAAGGGCTGCATGACAAACTGGCTGTCACGTGCCGCACAAGCATTAGCAACTTCTCCCAAACCATCCCATAAAAAATATAACAATCAGGCACGACATGTAGGTGTGGGTGGCAGCATGGGTTGAGGGCTATGAGACGAGGGGGCATGTTGCATTCTAGTAGGACAACGGGAAGGCTCACACGACATCGTGAGTGGCGAGGGTGGAGATGGAGTCAAGAATGGACCCGGTGAAGTTGTTGCTGCCGAGATCCCTGCCGCACACCACAAGCAAGGCAACAAGACACCCGGGAGAGTTGAGAGAAGCCCATGTACTACTCCCATGCATGCAGCGCATGACATGCCTCTGGATGCCACGATGGTGAGCGGATAGGAAACAAGGCTTATCAAGAGATAGCCAGAGAGAGACAGACACGTTGAACGTGGGGGTGGCAAGGGTGCGATTGATGATGGAGAGACAAAGAGAAAGAGGGAGAAGAGGGGTAGAGATGGAGACCTGTTGTTCCTGTGGAGGCACCGTCCCGTACTGCAGCATGCCCAACCATCATGGCGTGGCAGCCAAGAGCTGCACAGGATGGCCTTGGAGGCCAACCCGCGCCCACATCCACCTTACCTTCGCTATGCTCAGGGTGGCTCTGGAGGTGATGCGGTAACGGTGCTGCACCCTTGTGCAAAACCGACACCCCGTAGCAGGCAGGCTCCTGGGGTTGGCCGCATGCAAGGTAGCACGGCACAAGGACGGACCACCTGCCGCCCGGTGCACCATTCCAGTCCCTCAACAAGTGCGCCCACCTGGCCACCCACCGCTGCTTCACTCCCGGACCCTTGTTGGCCGAGGTGACAAAGCCCTTCCATCCGGTAGCGCTGAAGTGCCATTCTGCAACGTGCACTATTGCTGCCCTCCATGCGAAGACCAGAGCTGCGATGCGGGCGGCGACACCACCGAGGCCCTCTGTGCCGGTTATTTTCTGCACCTAGAGACCCCCCCTCCCGCCCCCTTAGGGAGCCTGGGCAGTAGCCCGGGTGGGAGCAAGCTAGGGGCTCTACCTCAAGGGGGAGAGAGAGAGATGCTTACAGCCTTTTGAAGCTGCTGCTCCAGCGTGAGAAGTTTGGCAAAGGGCCAACAAGGCCATTTCCATGACAACAGAAAAGGCGTGCACACTCTAGGGACATGAAGGTTGAGCACAAGATGCTGGCAGGCCACACAGTGGTAGCACAAATGAGTGGAGCGAGGAGTCACTATCATTGTATTGATGATAAGAGAAGGCAGTACACACACCAAGCTAGTGATCGGACAACCCCCGTGGAACAAGTTCCAGCTTTACTTGGCTGTTCTCTCTTCCAACACGGACCCTTGGATAGCGGCTGGTTCGTACCAGGCACCCAAGAACCGAGGTGATCACATGGAGAAATCTGAGGGCTCTCAACTCCGTGTTTGCACAGCATTTTCTGGTTTCTACTTTTAACAGGCAGCACGTGGTGCGGGGGTAGTGCCTACGGTAAGGTCAGAGTGGAGACGGCTTTGAGAGTCAGTGGAAGGGCCCCAGAAAAGAAGTTGTTGGCCAATTTCCTACGATGCGAGGGACGGGAGGCAGAGAGAAAAAGTGGTTGCATGGATGTGGCAGCGGTGCACAGAGACAACAGTCATACATGCATGCACGATGGACCCGCCCTAACAGACACGAAGCTGAAAAACGACTCTGAAGGTGCAGAGTGAAGTGATGCTAGGAGGTGTGATTGATAACGAGTTTCCCACGTACAGACATGTTCCTTGAGTATTCAAGAGCTCAACTAGTTGACTGCAGTTTGCAAAAATCGTATCACGTGAAGCAGGTGAGGGGGAGCCATGGGGGTACCCACAGTGCGAAGAGCGTGGGCAGCTGGAAGAGGCCCGAAGGGATAGATCCGTGGAACTTGTTGTCATTCAGGTTACTGGGCAAGAGAGTCAAATGCGATCACAGAGTGGCGAATTAACTCATTTCATGGATCCCCAGGGAAGTCCAACGCGTGAACAGGCTTGCTCAGGGCTTGTCAGCTGCAAGCCTGCATCGTGCTTAGGGATTCCTCTTCTCTCGTTCCTCTGCCATCCCTTTCAACGCCCAGCTGCTGCACCCAAGAGTGCCCAGGCTGCACCCAAGAGCGCGCATGCTGCATCCAAGAGCGCGCATGCTGCACCCAAGAGCAGGCATGCTGCACCCAAGAGTGCCCAAGCTGCACCCAAGAGTGCGTGTGCTGCAGCTAAGAGCATGCATGGTGGGTGCGGCAGCAGTGGCACTGACATGTACACCAGGTTGGCCAGCGCTGTCAGCTGCTGCAGGATGGACCCAGAAAAGCTGTTGTTGCTCACATCCCTGCCATTGCCATTGCCACGCCATGTGAGACTTTGAAACGGTTGCCTTCATCGGTAGAATCCCATGAGAAGGGTACATAACAATTCGTGGAGCATGGAAATGGGTGCACCTGCGAGTTACCCCCCGTGCAACCCGCCTTTGTGTTGTTGGCTCCGAGTGCATGCCTTACAGTGAGCCAAGGCCCGTCATGTGCAGAAGAGGCGTGGGGAAGTTTCCTGTGAAGTGGTTGTTGGCGATGCTCCTGACGCAAGAACAAGGGACGCGTGGTGGGGAGAGGATGCCATGGGTGCACACATGCGGGGCAAGTGAAGATGCATACATGTACGCACACAAACGATCATGAGCTTTGAAATCATAACATGATCGAATCCACTACAACAAAACGATGCCGTAGAGTTAGGGGCGGTCACTTCCCAAGCTGTTGCTGCAGGCCAGGTTGGCAGGTACATGAAGAAGGTGTTGCTGCATGCGTGGGGCGAGGGGTGGGTGCAGCGCAGCTCACAGGGCTGAGAGGCCTTTGAGAGCTGTGAAGGGCACGGGAAGCACACCGGAGAAGTTGTTGGTGTGCAGGCTTCTGCTCAGCACACGGATTGGAAGGGGTGGCTCACAGATTGCAGGCCGCAAACAACAGGAGAAAGGCAACCAGGGGGTGCAGCAAGGTGGGGCCAATGGGGGAGGAAGATGAGGTGAACAAGAGCGAGGCGCTCACATGTCTGTGAGCCATGTCATCCGTGCCACTCACATGTCTGTGTGCCATGTCATCCGTGCCACTCACATGTCTGTGAGCCATGTCATCCGTGCCACTCACATGTCTGTGAGCCATGTCATTCGTGCCACTCACATGTCTGTGAGCCATGTCATCCGTGCCACTCACATGTCTGTGAGCCATGTCATTCGTGCCACTCACATGTCTGTGAGCCATGTCATCCGTGCCACTCACATGTCTGTGAGCCATGTCATCCGTGCCACTCACATGTCTGTGAGCCATGTCATCCGTGCTACCACGTCAAGGCCTGAGCTGAGACTGTTGTTGGACAAGTCCCTGGGGTGCACGCCCGTGGCAAGAGAAAGGAAGGCTGGGAAAGCAACAGCACTGGCAGAAGAAGGCAGCGCAGTGAGCAACGGGTGGCGTGGCATGTGCAAGCACGTCTGTGCTTTGGTGGTTCCCTAGCCCCTGGGGCTTGCACAGCTCATGCTGACAGCAGCTTACAGGAGTAGGTCGCCCAAGGCAACGCCAAGCAGTGATGCTGAGCAACTAGAGAGGCTCACAGAAAGCTCATGGCTGTGAGGTGGAAGAAGGCAGTGGGAATGGCTTCCGTGAAGAGGTTGTTGGATAGCTGCCTGCACACATGGCAAGCGGAAGGGTTAGGGCACAGAGAGCATTGCCATGGAGGGGCGCAGAGAGTAGTGCCAAGGAGGGGCACAGAGAGTAGTGCCAAGGAGGGGCGCAGAGAGTAGTGCTGTCGAGGGGCGCAAAGAGCAGGGCCGTGGAGGGGCGCAGAGAGCAGTGCCATGGAGCGGCACAGAGAAGGACGGATAGAGTCATGCAAGTGCAGGCAGGAGGGCTTGGACAGTGCAGAGATGCGGGCATAAGAGCTGGGCAGAGAGACAGGGCTCACAGGTCTCGTGGGCAGGTAGCCGTGCAGGTTGTTGCGAACGAGGGACCTGCTCCGCAAGGCAGCACGCACCAATGGACGCATGCGCTTCAGCCAACAGAAGATCTAAAGCGACTTGGGAAGGACTGGCTGCGGCTTGAGGCGTGCTTGCCGTGCTAGGGACGGAACATCAGCACGCCATCGCATCGGGCACATGTGGCACATGGCACGGACCAGGAGTGCAGGCCATCTGGTGCACGCTCCCATTACAAGGCAGCACCACCTGCAATGCGCCGAGCAATCATGCAATCATGCAAGCTTGCTATATATGCTTGCATCTATGTCCATTCACATGAAAGTGTCTGCCTAAATTTTTTAAGGTGCTGCCCATAAAGCGTTCCCCAGCTGCCAATAGTGGAGGAAGGAAAAAAAAGACAAGTGAAACACTGCGAGGCACGGTGAATTGCTCGCGTCATCACGCTCTGGAAGTCATACGGTGCATCTTATCTCCGAATTCCCTGCACACTCTAATCCTCTGCGCCCTCCCTTTGGGGCTGCAATTCCCTGTGCGCTGCACTTACAGGCTGGTGAGTGCAGTGAGGTGTGACATATCCTCAGACAGCAGCCCCTGCTGCTGGTGGGGCTCCCCACAGTGAGACAGGGCCAGTCTAGACCATAGCATGCGTGGCTTTACCACACATTGAGGTTTAGCTTTGCGGCAGCAATGCGAGAAGCCTCCTGAGGCACGGTGATGACGAATGATGAAGTGGGGTGGGCGGAGCTCACAGTGCCCGAAGGTGGGAGAGGTGAGTGACCCAATCGGGGAAGTCCGCCACACGCAGGTAGGATAGGTCGCTACAGGGCGCGAGGCAAGCAAAGCGACGGCATGCAGACATGGGAGTCGCATACAGTTGGGTGACCCCGGTGAGAGAGGCAAGGGATGGAATGCGCCCCACCAGATCAATGTAGGTCACATCGCTGTGGGGAAGGCAGGCAGGAAACGGCAGGGGATCAGGCAACGGAAGTATGGAACGGAGTCCAGCCCTCAGTTGATGGCGCACAGACGAGCACGGCGAGGGGATGGTGAGGTGTGGAGTGTGAAGAACGAGATGGGAGCAGGAAGCAGGTGAGTTGGCCCATCTCAGTTGGGCATGTGCATGAGGCACATGGGCGAGGGAATGACGAGGCAAAGCAAGGGCATGTGGAGCAGCGGGAACAATGGGAGAGCATGCAATGCAACGTGTGGAGGAGGAGAGGGGGCGCGTGGCGACGGACAGGTGCTGGAGAGAGGCGAGAGCAGTGATGGCGGCAGGGATGGCCGTGGAGTCCCTGCCACCACACGCACGCACGCCATGCCATCACCAATCCTCCCCCATCTCCCACCCAACTTCGCAAACCACCCCACGAACTTCCCTTTGCAACCATCCCCATCCGCGTTGACATGGCTACCCCTTCCTCCATGTCTCAGTCCTCTTCCCCCCCACCCCTCCCCCCATCCTTATCCCACCCCGCCCCTCACCCGCACAAGGTCCAGCCCATTCGGAGATGGCACGGGAGGGGAGTGAGTCCGGCGGGAGTGCATGCGGTGCCACGCCCGTCGTCCTCTTTGCGACTACCTTGTCAAGCAGGGTGTTCCTTCTACTACCCAACTTTGAGGGGGGAAAGTGTAAGAGTATGACCCCGTTACACTTCTTCCTCATTTCTATAATTCTTATCTATCTTATTCTCTTTTTCCTTCCTTCTCATTTGGGGTGGGGGGGGGGGGGGGGGGGGGGGGGTTCCCTTTTCTTCTTCTCCTTTTCTCTTTTTTCTCATTTTTTCTCATCTCATTTCGTTTCCTATTCCTCATTTTCTATTATCCTTTGGTTTATCCTATTATTATAATTATATCACCGATAAGGCTCGGGATGTGTTGGCGCGCTGTACTGTATCTAGTGTAAACCATCCGTAATGCCAATAGCCTCGCGTGGCTACTATTTGTAGGGTGATTCTGATTCTATTTCTAGAGGGGTCTATTCCCTTTGGATAGGATAAACTTGGTTACCTGATGTACCTTGGAAGTATCGAAGCGCCTTGTATCGATCGATAGTAAAACTTCCTCTCGACCTTTACGATCTTGTGACACTCAGAACCAGCACCCCCAGAGCCCACTGCCCCCCACTGCTGCTGCTGCTGTGGCTGCTTAGGCTGCTGCGGATGCTGCTGCTGAGGCAAGGGGGAAGGCTGCTGAGGTGTCTAGGGTACTGAGGTCGAGGGAGGCACCGCGGGGACAGCAGGCGCACCCCCAGCGACAGGTTCCCCAGAGTCAGCTGACTACCCCACGGGCCGAGGGGAACGGAGTGGCATGAGAGACACCAGACGGGGCCGGGCAGGGTGGGAGGGGTGCGGCAGGCGGGGTTGGGGCGAGGAAGAGAGAAGTAGGTGGTACAGGAGAGCTTCAGTGAGGGAAGCGTCGGTAGTAGGGTAGGGTCTCGTGGAAGGTAACATCATGAGAGCGGTAGAAGCAGTGGTGCACCGGGTGGTAAAACAGCCAGTCAAGGGCATCAAGGGGAAACCCAAGGAAGACGCATGAAAGAGTGCGGGTTGCAAGCTTGTCTGTGCCAGTGGCGTGAACCTGAGAAAGGCTGCTGCAAATGCAGAATGAAGAGGTTTCATCAGGGGACCCAGTCGAGAGAAGGGTTGGCGAAACATGTGGTCGTAGGGAGCGAGGCCATATGTTAAGCTGGTGAGCTGCGTAGCGCAGAGCGAACGGCCACCAAAAATGGGTTGCACCGGCGTGGACCAGGAAGGTGCAAGCTACCTTCATGACCAAGCCGATGCATCGCTTAGCGACCCCATCCTGCTGTGGAGATTCTGGCAGTGTGTATGTCTGGCGGATGCCCCCCGCACGGCAGAACACTCCTAGACGGCCTGAGGCAAAATCGCCACCACGGTCAGAGTTAAACAGACCACGGGCAAGCGGTGCTGGGTGCAGGCGGCGAGCAACCAAGGGATGAGAGCGTCGGGCACGTCGGCCTTCCCCTCCAGCGGGAAAACCGTGGTGAAGCGCGAGAAGTCGTCAACTACGACGAGGAGGAAGTGCTCTATGCTAAGACCATGGACAGGGACAGGGCCCCAGACGTCCATGTGGAGTGTCTGTCATGGTGCTGTGGTAGGAGGAAACGAGGAGTGAGGGGCAGCGCGCTGTCGGCCCTCAATGCAGGAGGTGCACTGGGGCGCTACCAACGCAGGCAGAGCTGGGAGTGACCTAGGAAGACCAGTAACTAGACTGTGGTGCAGACGTGGGAGTGCAGGGTGACCTAAGCGGTGGTACCACAGAAGGGTCGGGTGGGCAGAGAGACAGGAGCACGACACGGGGACTCAGTGTGCAGGGTGACGAGACCGGACGCTGGGTCACGCTCAAAAGTGGCTAGACGTCTACCCTTGGCTGTCTCCGTATAGTCCGCGTGTCTCGCATAGCCAGGAAATGTGGTGGTGACTCCTCGGTCCTGGAGGTGACTCACACCAACTAGGTTCCTGGCAAACGTAGGGATGTGTAGACCTGTGAGGGAGCCAAAGGGGACAGCTGGACAAGCGAGAGCCTTGGTGCTACGTGCGACTACTGTGGCGAGGGATTCTCCTAGTGAGATCAAGACTGGTACAGGGAGCGGGGTGAGAGCAGTACTGTCTCAAAAGAAGCAGTAAGACATGCCAGAGTTGAGTAGAAAAGAGAGAGCTACCGAAGGTGAAGTGAAACGTCCATGTCGTTTGACTCCATTATCGCATCTCGGACAAGACCTTGCATTTATCGGCGGGAGCTCTTTTCCAACGCCGCAACCGCGTGATCCTTTACTATCGTGCTGGATTAGCATTTTGAGCGGTAAACCTTTGTTTTTTCACCGTGATGCACTGTTGGCAAGCGAATGCGCAGTCATATTCCGCGCTACGCTAGCGCAACTATGTGCAGGCTTAATCTCTGGGCAATGCCTATTTGACAACAGCAAGTCTGCATTTATGGTGGAGTTTGTTTACAATTTAGGACGACGACAGGCTCCCATGAATTTCTGCACACGCTCCAGAGATCTTACCGCACGCGATAATGATGCCATAGTATCCAGCGGTAAGTCTTTTTATTTTCTCAGCTATGTGGGTTTATTTTTTATGCCTTTTCTTGTTCCATTTTCAAGGCGAGGGCAGCCCCGTTCAGTCTGCCCACGCTCCAGTGTCCCATTGCTTTGTATGAATGATGGTCGTTTTCCATTCAGAATTGCCCTTTACCCCTGTATGTCAACATTTGCCCCTCTTGTGCTTATCGAATTTATGACGCTGTGTTTGCCTCATGTCTTTTTCACGGCTTTCATTGGCGTGCTCTGGCAAAAATGCAGGTTCAGACCATTTGCTACTCTCACTATGCGTTTTTTTTATTCCACAGAAATGGGTATCTCAGGTTTTATTTAATGTTATTTGCACAGCTTTTGTCATTGGATTATATGGCTTGTATAATAAAGTGTTTCATTATAGCATGACTTGTATAAAACAATTGAGAGCTACTAGCGAGGATGGTTTGAACATTTTATGCGATGCATAGTGAACACTGTACAGACACTTTAGGGCCAGTTCTCGGACAGTTTCCATTCCGAGAGCCACCTCAAAAGTGTCCGGTTTCTGCCCCGCAAGCATCATACCTTCATTCGGAAAACTGTCCGAAATGCCATTCCGTAAAGACACCTGTTTCTGCCCGGAATGTCTGTTCTCGGACAGTTTTGGGACAACAGATTTTGGTGATGAAAGAAGAGCCTAAGGACAGCAGGATTTGGGATGAGGTCGCACATGTAATGGTGGGTGAATTGGCGGTTTGCAGCAGATGGCGACTGGCGGAAGCGGAGGAGACGAAGCACAAGGCCACTGGAAGTGGGAGGGCATGGGTGGAAGAGTGCAGGGGATGATTGAAGAAAGGGAAGGGCGAAAGCTGGAACGGGAAAGTAGAATGTGGAATCGGCATGAGAGGGTCCGGCTTATTCCGTCGGCCCGGCGCTTCCCCGGGATGACGCCGTTGAGGCTCGCAAGACTCGAAGACTTCAAGTTGGGCTCGGGTGAGCACAGCACATGGGCCCCAACAGGCCAGACCAAAATGCTCCCAGATGCGCTCGGATTTCCCGCGGGCCGGGCCGTGACTCACCAGCGACGACGATGACGAGGCGCAGGAGGAGACGAGCGCGGCGCAGCGATGCGAGAGCCATGGCTGGAGTGGCGAGTAGGCCGGTGCGCGCTGGATACGGCAGCAAGCAGGTCGTTGCTGTGCGAGTTACCCGGTGGGGAATGGAGGCTGAAACGAGACTTTAGGAAATGGGAAATGACATCACCAAAATGTGTTGTCCCGAATCTGTCCGAAATGTCACATTTTGGACAGAAACATGTGTCTTTCTGGAATCTAGGCTCGGACAGATTTCTGAATGAAGGTACAGTATGATGTTTGTGGGGGCGAAATGGGACAATTTTGGGGTGGTTGTCAGATTGACAAGTGTCCCACAACAGCCCCTACAGAATCTGAACAGTAACACAGCTGTCGGAAAAATCCTCGCTGTTGGTGCTTGATGGGACACACAATTGTCGTTCTACAGTGAAACATTTCAATCATAACATGTCATACATTAGAAATGTCAGCCTACTGCAAACAACCGAAATAAATCCACACTAGCAAACTAGCAAGAAATTTAGGCCTTGTTGCAACTAAAGGAAGTCTCAATCTGCAACACAAAGCTGCGTCATTGATAGCAGTGCATTAGATATCAAAGAAAGCAGATGTCAAAGGAGAAATGCGGTGAAAAATGTAATACTGGAAACTCAAATGCAAGGGGGAAAGGCAAACCTTTAAATAAAATGGCATCATTCCTGGCATTGTTCCTGCATAATAATGGGACTCTGGAGCGTGGGCAGCAATGAACGGGGCTTGGTCGTCGCCATGAGAGTGAAAATATGAACCGCATAAAAAAAGGGGGGCTGGCGCCGGTCGAAGCATAAGCGCAGATGCACATTCGACGGTAAGATTAGAACCACAAAGGAGGGCACGATGAAGTAGCGCTAGCTTAACGCCAATCCATCAGTGCGCGAGACTAGGAATACAGCGCGACGCTAAAGAATCGCGTGGTTAACAGGGGAAAAATAAAAAGGGCACCGTGTCACCGCTAATAAATGCAACGTTGTACCTTGACAGATGCAGCCGTCGCAGAATTAGGGAGCCGCGTGATAGCAGGTCTGCGCGGATCAAACCAGGGAAAAAAAAACAAACAAACAAACAAACCAAAAAAAAAACCCAAAAAAAAATTAAAAAAAAAAATTGATGAGCTACGACGAGGCATGCGCCATTAGAGATAGCGCAGTGCAAAAAAAAATCGTGAAATCGGGGGTGATGGTGGTAATGACGGTAATGGTTGTAGTGGCGGTAATGGTGGTAATGGCAGTAATGGCGGAACAAGCTAAGATCTGAAATGCCAAAGAGCGAGTCAGAAATGACGGTGCGAGTAGGGGGACGAAGGACAAGACATAGGTGAAGCATGGGTTTGGCTTGGTTTGGGAGAGCGAGGTTTGGGCAGATGACGTGGCAGTTTGTAAGTAGTCCAGGGTTTGATCTGAGGTGTGGATAAGCTTGGTTGGCGGCTTGGGAACAGTAGCATGTTCCGTTGCTAGGCAAAATGGTAGCATTTCATAAAATAAATGTTACATGAACGAAAAGTGAATTTCAGACCGTTAGATCATTGTCAAGCAGATCCGACAGCATATGGCGGAGATATTCCGATCAACGGTAATGTGAATTTTGACGAAAAGTTTGGAGTTTCAGCCGTTCGATCAGCCACTGGCAGTTCGATCACCCGAAAGTGGACCAACCTCCTGTGAGCTTGGACTGGTTCGGGACAGGGGCCGGCCACTTTTCGGAGGGTGGTTTGGAGCATGGGAATTTGGAGGGGATGGGGGTTGTTTCCAGGCAGGGTTCGGACAGTTTTCGGACCGCATGCTTACGGGACACTTTTGGGACTGTCACATTTTTGTGACGGAAAGGCTAGGGGGTGTGCAACGAGTGGGATGAATGGCTGACCATCGGAGTGGCTATTTATAGACGGGTGAGGGAGTGCAAGAAGTCTCTTGAGTCGAAAGCACACATGGCTCGCTCTGGGCCGGACCTCTCCCTTCTGTTGGTCTGCGATTCCTCCTCCCCGCAACTGGCGGCTTTCCCGATCCCTCCTTGGGCAACTCGTTCGAGGAGTTTACAAGTGGGTAGACACTAGGAACGCGTAAGCTGCCCATGGTTTGGCAAATGGAATTGAAACCCACTGCACCGCACCCCACTAGTTCCATTTGCCAAACCATGGTTTTTCGCCAAGGTTTCGAGGGCAAGTGGAATGCACGGTGTGATACGGTGCATGTCAGTTTGAATGTAGCCGAATGAGGCGCAAAATTTGGCCACCATTTTGTGCAAGCAAGAACGCCGGGAAAATTACTGCAATAGACTGTTCATGAAACGTTTCATACTTTCATGGACAGACCCTACTTTCATGGACACCACATCGAAGTTTTGCTTCTCCCGTGGACTCCGTCAATACTTTCGTGGACTCCCGGCTTACTTCCGTGGACACAAGAAAATTTGCAGCAAAAAAAACATACCATACTGTACAAGTGCGGACAAGAGGAAAATACAAAAATTCTGGCGTAATCAAGTCGCTCGCAAATAGTCGCAAGCTACAGGCCAGACTCGAACAGAGCAAGCTCCAATATTATTGGAATTTGAGGGGGGGCTGTGCGACGCAAACGTTTCTGCACTTAGTGAGTTGTTGCGCTCTCTGTAGTGTACTGTACATGGTCGGTGCCTCTGTCGTATTCTGCAACCGCTAGTCGCAGAACGTCGCACTCACGTTGGTGCGACGTTTCAAGGGTTTGTTGCAAAACATGTTACGAAAACCACTCATCAGATCAGAACCAACAGACACAAACAGAAAACCCCAAAAAACCCACCACTGCAGGACTCAAAACAAGCTGCATAACCGAAACTTGACATTAGGAAAAGCACACAGCAGAAGCTTGAAAACCAACATCCTGGGGAAACTGCTCTTGAGTGTTAGGAGCTCATAGCTCCTACCACTCCCACTAGATGGTACTAACATAACCGTGCACAGTGGCGGCTCTTCATTCACGGCGCGTTGCCAGTGCCGAATGTCATCCACTCCCCTGCGTCGGGGAACCCCGTCATCGCGGCTGTCACGCGGAGAACATTCTCACGGTACCGCGATGCCATGTTGGCAGTGGGTACCTCGGGGTCTTGAGAGGGTGATGCCCGCTCAAGCTTGTCGCATACGACTGGGTCGCGAATTTCGAACAAGACTCGGAGATCGGGGGGAGCAAGTCCGACGCTGCGCGCGTAACCGACCAGCATCTCGGTTGCCATCCTCGCCAACGGCCTTAGATCGGGTGCGGAGCCTGCACACGGAGGCGTCGGTGCTGCATTCGCCCACCATGAGACGCGGACAGGAGGGGCCAGAGGCTCGACCTCCAGGGGGTCAGGCCCACCCTCCGCGCTCGTCTCCTCGTCGATGTCGGCCAGCACGTAGTCGACTGCGTCGTTGATAGTACCCGGTGGGCCGAACGGCAGCACATCCATTGCCGTTTGCACCACTTGGACGTTGTTGTCGAGAATTTGCGGCTCTGTCACGCTGGATGAAACGAGGAGAGTGAGCAGTGGCTCCCATGCCGCCAGGAGCATCTGAGTTCGCCAGAAATAATTCTGGATCGTACTCATCTCGATGCAGAGTGTCGACTCCGAAATGAACTCCATGACTCGAGTCATCTCGGGCTTGTAGCTTCGCAGTCGCGCTACCGTCATCCCGGCAGTCCCCCACTCACAAAGGACATCCTGCAGTAGGTGGCCCTTGTACAGTGATGGAATAAACAGTATCCAATGTTGGGCTTGTTATCAAATAACTCGTTTTTAATCATGTTGGGAGTATTTAGCTGACCAAAAAGTGTTGGTGACATCAAATGTGGGTGGTTTAGGGTATTGAAAAATGTATTGGTAGTTGCTAATATCGAATCAGCACTAAAAAGTACTCAAAAATAGCCACGATGGTCCATGCGGACACTTACTTCCAGCCGAGACTCTAGAACCATTTCGACCTTGCATTTCACCCTCGGTATTGGATAGGCATCGACATCTAGCCCACAGCACGACTAGATCCTAAGCAAGTATCAGAGTACGATGCGCCCTATCAAGTCGCGCATTAGAGAGAGAATTACGACCCTATTGCGCTAGGGTCTAAGCATTCGTAAAATCGCTCGCACGTTAGATTTAGGCAAGAGTACAGTTCAGAAATATGCGGAGTTGGCATGTCATCGCGACGGTCGCCTAGCTGTTAGACCGACCGCCCCTCAAAACGGTCGGCCAAGCTTGCTCTCCGTGCAGATGCGACGGGGGCTTGTGCGTGCCGTGACTTCTGGCGCCGCGAAAACGAGTGTAGAGGTGGCTAAGCAACTCGAGTCAGAGCTTGGCATCAAGGTGTGCCCACGAACGGTTCGAAACGCGCTGAAGCAGTCCGGCCTCGTTGCTGTACAACAACCGAAGAAACCGCGACTCTCGGCGCGGAACATTCGGGACAGATTGGAATTCGCACGGGCCCACCTGGATTGGACGATCGAAGACAAGAAGCGGGTAATCTGGTCTGACGAGACCAAAATCAACCGCTTCTGCAGTGATGGCCGCACCTATCCATGGATCCGCGATGGCACGGCCCTTCAAGGGCATCAGGTAAAACAGTATGTGAAGCATGGGGGCAGATCCGTAATGGTATGGGGCAGTATGTCCTATGTCCTATGATGGGCTCGGGTTCATGTGTAAAATTGAGGGGCGCATGGATGGGCAGCTGTACCGCTCGATCCTGCAGGACGAGCTCTCTCAAACGATCGATTATTACTCTCTGACTGCATCGGATGTGATTTTCCAGCATGATAATGATCCAAAGCACAAGAGTAAACTTGTGCAGGAGTTTCTCTCTGAGCAGCCATACGCAGTCCTGCAGTGGCCTTCCTCCTCCCCTGACCTTAATCCCATTGAACACCTTTGGGCTCACCTCAAACGTGAGCTTGCAAAGTATGAACGCCCCCCCACAGGCATGCTGCAGACGTCGGAGCGTGTGCATGAGACTTGGGAGGGTGTCTCCGCTGATGTTTGTAGGGGACTGATAGATAGCATGCCTAGGAGGATTAAGGCTGTTGTTAGGGCAAAGGGGAGATGGACTCGTTACTAATTCAGGACACTGCAATGCCTTGTTTGTTTTGGGAACAAACTGTCAGAATGTACCCTGTATAATTCTGCCTTTATGACTTCTATTGTACTAGTCTTAAACAGGCAAGTGGCTGCAGCAAAGATATGCTAGGCCATTTGTCGACCAACCTCAAATGGCCAGGATAACTCTACACTCCTAATATTCATGTTTTATACATTTTACTTACAAATTGGCCAACATGCGGACACTTTGTTCCGTCACTGTACTTCGCCTTGAGGTAGGACAAAACCCCCTAGTCCAAGGGTTGCGTGAAGGGGGTGGTGCTCGGTGGCAGGTACACAATGCGAAGATGCGAAAGCGCTCGCATGCAAAACCCGTAACTATCAGCAATCGACGCATGCGGATACAGCAGATTATTCGAAGATGCGTTGTCAACCATCACGCAGATGCTCCGCCCCTCGGCCATGCAGCACGCATTCACGTGCTCGAAATAAACCGTGAATATCTGGGGTGGAGAAATTGCAAACACAAATACAGTGGCGGAAAGTATTGCCTGGATAATATCCACTTTTAGGTTCAAATAATGACTTGGATGCTTTTAAGTGAGGTAACACTGAATCTCCGAAGTTGTGTTGTAATTTACAAGTGCAAGTTGTACAGAAGTAACACTTTTGCCATTATAAGTAGTCGCACTAATAGCGAGGACAAGATTTGAGTTGCGTGAGTGCATCCGGACAGTTTCAGCCAAGCGGCTGACTAGATCTGTTTTCGACAGCCACATAATCTCCATAGTTGCTCCCGCAAGTTTCGATTAGTCAGGAAAGAGGCTATACCCGAGGCTTCGACTAGGCCGAGATGAGACCATTAGATGAGGCGCGTCGCGGATGGATCTTAACCCTGTTGCGGAGGGGGTATAGCATGAGGCGAATCACAAAGGAGCTTGGCGTGGGGAAGAGTACGGTACATGATCTAGGACTCAAGGCTATTTCAGAGTCTAGCCACGAGGACGTGCGTCCTTCAATGCCCACGGCTGGTCGTTCACGCATAGTCATGGATAGAATTCGTCGTGGGATCGTTAGGGCAATTACTAGCGGCGAGGCGAAAACCTCGAAGCACGCGGCCCAGATCGTCGAATCGCAGCACGGCATTACGGTACATCCTAGGACGGTGCATAACGCGCTCAAATCTAGCGGCCTTGTCGCAGTCCAATAGCCTAAGAAGCCGTGCCTCTCTAAGAAAAACATTCGCGATAGGCTCGATTTCGCACGGGCCCATGCTGATTGGACCGTCGAGGATTGGAAACGTGTGATCTAGTCGGATGAGACCAAGATCAATAGGTTCTGCTTTGACGGCCGCACGTATGCCTGGGTTCGTGAAGGTACAGCCCACCAACACCACCAGATCAAGCAGACCGTGAAACATGGGGGCGGGTGCTTGATGATTTGGGGCTGCATGACATATGAGGGGGCGGGTTTCGTGTGCAAAATCGATGGTAGGATGGACGGGCCGCTGTATCTGAACATTTTGCAGGACGAGCTGAAGAATACCATCAACTTTTACGAGCTTTCCCCCTCGGATGTGATCTTCCAGCATGATAACGACCCCAAGCACAAGTCCCGTCTGGTGCACCAGTGGCTTCAAGGGCAGGAGTTTGGGGTGCTGGAGTGGCCATCTTAAAGTCCTGATCTGAACCCCATTGAGCATCTCTGGGCTCATCTTAAGAAGGAGCTGGCTAAGCACGAGAAGCCTCCCACTGGTCTGGTGGACCTGTGGGAGCTTGTACAGAAGGAATGGGAGAAGATCCCATCAGAGGTGTGCACCAAGTTGATCGACAACATGCCCAGGAGGATGAAGGCAGTGATTAAAGCGAAAGGGCGGTGGACCAGATACTAGTTTTCGAGTAGTTAAAGTTGCTGCCTGCGCCTGGAACTAATTGTCCAGATGTACCGAGATTGCTTATGTCTGCTTTTATCTATTAACTATAGTTGTTTCATCAAATGTAAAGCATTATCTTGTGTTCTTATATTGGCCTGCATACAGTGGGTAAGGCCTTCAAATAAGACTTAATGTACACATGCCCTTAATCAGCCTAAATTCATAAAAGTGAAAAACATGTGGACAATTCTTTCCGCCACTGTACCTCACATAAATATAATGAACGCATGAAGGGGGCGTTCACGAAAAAATGCTAAGACGTACCTCCGCCGTCATCCATCCATTTGAGTTAGCCCGCCAGTAGCAATACTTGGCAGGATTGAAGTTCTCCCAGGCGAAGCTTCTCGGGTGCAGATGGCGATGCAGAATCAACGGCTTGAAAATCTTCGAGCATTCCGCATTCATCAGCACTGCGACCGTCAGACGATCTTTAGGCGTCTTGGTGTCGGGTGTCGCCTCTGTGCAGTGTGAGTGGTCCGATAACGTGGCCCAATCCACGCATGTCTCGTCGAAGTTGAAGAGGTCTTCCGGGCACAGACCGAGTGCCTTGCACAGCCGCGGGAAATGGAGCTTCGCGAAAAGGGCCGCCTCGACGTTGGCGGACTTCGCCTCGCTAGAGAGCTTCCGCCACTTCACCCCGAGCCGCTTCATCTCCTTCGGCACCCAGCCGTGGTTCGCTTTGAAATCTTTGTGTACCCCGCACTCAGGCGCAAGGGCGAGCGCGCGTTGCTGGATGAGGCCTGTTGAGATTGGGAGCCCCGCGATGTTGACTGCTCGAATCCACGTCCGAAGACGGTCTTCCAGGTCGAGCCAGAAAGCATTTCGCAGTCGCTTGTGCTTCGTGCATACTGGTCCTAGGGCCCTCCGGCTTTTTTCGTCTCGGACAATTCAAGAGACTGTGCTGCGGTCTAGGAACAATCCGAACCTGGTGCGGCACCAGTGCACCAAGTCGAAGAGGCGTAGGGTCTGGTGTTTGGAGGCATAATCGCAGATGGCAATTTTCAGTGCCACTGTGAATGCGACACGATGGACGCGCGCCATCGAGATGCCAATTCGGCTGGTAGGGTTTGTCGCGCTGGACCATCGGCTGGCGTGCCTTTGTACCCCTGCGTGACGGGGTTACAATGGGGTCGTGTCCTCCACATCGGATTTCCGTCTGCTACTGAATCTGTTGGAATTGCCCATGTTGACGGATTTCGTCCAGGAATCACGACGGATGTCGTGAACCTAGTTGGAGTGCATCGATTGGTTCCAGGGTGATGTCGACGTCTATTCGGGATCATTTGGATCATTTTTGCATCAATGCATCGGGTGAGGTGGGACGAGCGAGTCGTTCAGCTTGCTAACCACTGGCATGCGTTGTTGACCATAATTCTGCGAATGATCGACAATGCAGCTTTTATTCAGTACGTGTATACAATTGGTGGAACACCGTTCAGGTGGCGTATATAGGAGTTGCACATACCGAATCATTGCCTGGTGCAAATGTTTGCCTTAGGGGTCATTGCACTAGTCGAGGCTGACCTGTTTAGTAATTGCACGGCACCAATCAGCCAGCTGCTCCGTGTGATTTGAGAGAATCTGAAGCGTAGCTCGAAATTCATTTGACTGACTGTGACGAAGCGATATTAGTTGAACAGCAGGTACAATATATCAAGTATGCTAAATCTTGCTACAAGAGATTCACCTTGTAGAATAAAGATAGATATTATGGGTACAAAGTTAATAGAGTTCAGTAAAACGCATAGTAGTCCCAAAATAACTGTTTGGAATTTCAGCACAGCGAAAATCGGTATTACTATGAACCCGGGCATTTTTGAATATTTCAACTAATATTGGGTTTTTTTTCAAGAAAGTTGTGAAAATCTCTGAATAACGATAACGTTTGATAAATATGGTTGTATAAATGGGAGTTTTCATGCATACGCAAATACACGTTTTGTTCGAATATTCACCGCGCATTTGAGTCGGCTGTGTGTCTTTTCCTTGAAAAGCTCCGAGATTCCGTTTCAAAAATGGTTTTTAGCACTGTAGCTTGCGATTACTTGCGATGGATAGATACTCTGCAGTATCTATGTTTTTTTGCCCGTAATCACTTGTACATTGATGTATACTCCTTCTCAACTGCGAATCTGCGTGTGTCCATAAAAGCAAGCCAGGAGTCCACGAAAGTATTGACGGAGTCCACAAGAGAAGCAAAACTTCGATGTGGTGTCCATGAAAGTAGGGCCTGTGCACAAAAGTATGAAAAGTTTTGTGAACACTCCGCGGCATTAATTTTCCCAAGAACGCATTTGCTTGCAAGCCGCATCTCACGCCGAGCGAAGGCTCGAATTTGCAGGTTCGGGCTATGGTTCCCCTGCCGCATCACCCCAAACCGGGCACAAAGAGACTGTAAGCCCTCAAACTAACATTGAAGCGAAGCCAAAGCTACGTCCTTATCAAATTGAAGCCTGGGTTTAAGGCTCTCTCCAAACCAGGGCACACATCAACAGGGTAATTACATTGACTTGACTGAAAATCCAAGGTTTCTTTTATGCCGACCTTGTGTTTTCCAGGGCTTTTTTCAAGCCAGCCCTCAGAGAATCAGGGGGATTTATCTACTGACTTGTAGGAGTTCGGGGCAGTTTCGAGGGGGCCCAGACATCTGGTTAGTCTCCAGGGGGTGTAGGAATCTGTCAAACTTCCCATTCTTCCCTTTTACCCTTAGCCCAACTCTGCTCTTCCCATTTTACCTTAGTTTAGCGGTTGGTTTTAAAATGAGCCACCAGGAACAATTGTTCATGCCACTCAAACTCGCCCCATCCCTCCCACCAAACCCCCTTTCTTCCTAGCCCCCTGGCCTAAATACAGTATAGCACCTTCACGTGCGTGATTCATCTGCAGCATAGGTGCTGGTGAGGGGGCGGGTTTCCCATCCCACCCCGAATTCGCCCACTGGCAACCTCACTATCTTGTCTAGCAAAGTTGGGTTATAACCTATCAGGCCTTTTTTAGCATGGACCCTGAAGAATAAGGGTAATTTTCTTAAGAGGTCGGATTTTACAGGGCGATTTTTTTAGGGGCCCGGATCGTCCGAGATGGTGAAAAACCTAGCGAGAGCCCAATTCGGGACCAAAGAAGTTGGCCGAGCCTGGACTTCCGAGTGTCGAGGGCGTACGCGCTGTAGTCGAGCCTAGTAAGGAAAAGGGAATTTCCTTACACCACCCCCCGTTCCGGGACGAGACTACCCACATCCGGGACACGTCGTCAATGTAAATAGTCCCAAACAACTCTGTGATTTCCAAGCGTAGCTGTGGGGACCCAGAGGTCGTCGTCACTTGTGCGATCAACCCAACGTACGAGGAAATCAATGGCTGCAGTGTCACGGCGACCACGTACGCAGTGAGCGAGCTTGGCTGGCTCTGTAATTGGCTCGGGTTCTGGATTGACCGTAGGATTGATGTGTTGACAGTCGATATTAGTGGCATTTGGGACGAACGGTCGCAGGAGACTGACGTGGAACGAATCCTTGGCGGCTTTTTGCTGAGTCCGTCGAATATTTTTGACGAACTGTTGAGATCTTGGTGCCGGGTTTTCCATCGGTGGCAATAGAAGAGTTGCCGGGTCTACAGTATCCCACAATTTAGGAAGAACGACTATTGAGTGGTCATGGTTGATGGAGCGTTGTTGTGCGCAAACACGATCAACGAAAGGGCGTCCTCCCATTGGGCAGGGCCTATGCGTCGTGCAAATCAGCTGCTCCATCGTCTGATTGGTGCGTTCAGTTGGTCCGTCTGATTGCGGGTGGTATGTCGTGGATAGATGCTGACGTGTGCCATTCTGCTGCCAGGTTTGTATCCAGAATTTGGACGTGAAGCGTAGATCGCGATCGCTGATGATTGCCAAAGGAATGTCGTGTAGTCGTACGATGTTCGTCAGGAACAGTTTCGCTGTATGCTCGGCTGTAATTGTCGTTTTGCAGGTGGCGTAATGGGCCATTTTGGTCAATCGGCCAACGATGACAAGAGTCGCGTCGTTACCGCTTAGACCGGTTGGCAAGCCATTGACGAAATCCATTGTCACTTGTTGCCAGGGTCGGCTGGATGGCTCGAGCGGTTGCAGCAATCTAGGAGGTCGAAGCCAAGTGGACTGCATGCGTTGACACATGATATACGAAGTGACATAACGCTGCACGTCGGTCGACAGCTCGGGCCAGTAATAATGACGGCTCAGTAATTTGGCGGATTTGTCGATGCCATAGTGACCCGAGAAATTCTAGTCATGTGCCTCCTGGATCAGTAATTCCCCTAGGGTGCGATAGGCGGGAACCCAAATCCGATTGGTACCGGATTTTAGGTAATAGGCCCCTTGCCTTGCTGTGAGTTGGGGATGACTGTTAATGGCAAAGAATGGGCCAGTACTGTATCTGTGGGTGAATAGGCCAGTTAGCAGCAGATTGGTTTGGGCAATTAAAACAGCTACGGTATGGACCGAGGGGCGGGTCAGTGCGTCAGCGATGTTGCTAACCCCTCATTTGTAGGTGGACAGGATAATTTCGCTCGGCCTGGTTCAGCTTCCGTAGCTCGTAGGCGATGGGTTGTAGACCTTTGCCAAAGATTGTAATAGTACTGCGCCAACGGCCAGATCGCTTGTGTCGGTGATGAGCTTGAAAGGACGGAGAGGATCCGTTATCCAAAGAACCGGAGGTGTAGTTATGAAAAGTTTGAGCTTTTCAAACGCAGCTTGCTGCTCTCACCCCCACTAAAAAAACGTGCCCTTCTTCAGGAGATCCGTGAGAGGGGAAGTTACCCCCACCGTGTTCGGAATGAACCGGCGGACGTAATTGACAATTAGCCGGCAGCTTCCAGTTCTGGATCATTGCAATCTTCTTGGGGTCAATTTCAACGCCATCGATGGAGATCACGTGGGCCAAAAACTCCAGTTCGTGTAATAAAATCTCGCACTTTGAGCCTTTGGTGATGAGGCGATTCTGCTGCAGGAGAGAGAAAACGGCTTCCAAATCCTTCAAATGTTGTTCCTGGGTAGTGCTGTAAACCAGGATGTCGTCGAGGTACACGATGACGCACTTATCCATCAGTGGCTGGAAAATTTCGTTCATGGTCAACCGGAATGTCAAAGGCGCGTTTGTTGAGCCGAATGGCATAACCGTGTACTCGTAACTTCCGTACCGGGTCCGAAACGCTGTCTTGTAGCAGTCAGCTTCGTCCATGCGAATCTGGTGGTAACCGCCTCGTAGATCAATTTTGGAGAAGAGCTGGGCCCCACAAAGTTGGTCGATGAGTTTGTCGGCACGTGGAATTGGGTAGCGCTACTTGATGGTAACCCGATTCAATGCGCGGTAGTCTATACACATGCGTAATCTGCCATCTTTCTTCGAGGTGAACAGAATCGGAGCAGCGAACGGAGGTGTGCTGGGGCGGACGAATCCTTTCTCGAGCACGTAGTCCAGCTGGCATCGAAGTTCATCCAACTCTGGCTAAGTCAGCCGCCACTGGGTCCGAATAGTCTGTTGTGCGCCAGAATCGAGCTCAATTTTGTGGTCATGCAGGCACTGAGGTGGCAAGCCAACGGGGAGATCATCCGGAAGAATATCAGAGTGATTCCGAATAATGGATGCCAAATCATCCGGGACAGCTGCACAGAGTTTGTCAATGTCGAGCAGAGTTTTGACAGCCGTGGATGCGATCCATCGGACGGCATACAGCTGCGCTCCGCGAATTATCGCCCTCTTAATAGTCACAGCGTTGACTGTTCACGTGGCTGAGTCTTGACTGCTCCACTTGGGAAGTCGTCGCCACTCACCACTCCACTTGATGCGACAATCGCCCATTCACCGATCGATGCTCGGGTTGTACTCGCATAGCCAATCGCGCCCGAGCAGCATGTCGCACCCATCCAGGGTCCTCGCCAGCATCTTCGTCGTGAAGCTGAATTTTTTGCCACTGGTGACTCGCACGTGAGGCACGCGCTCCCGAATCACCAGTGGGGTGCCGTCAACCAACCTCGCATCAATTTCGGGCATGCAGCGCTCCAGCTGCAATCAAAGGTTCTTCGCTTTTGTCACATCCATCAAACGGTGGCTCGCCCCGCCATCTACAAATATTTTATTTCGCGTGTCGCCAACTCTCTCTTCAACCAGCACAGGGTGATCAATCGGTTCACCCCCCTTATTCAGCCAGGAATGGTCGATAGCCCAAATCAGTACTATAACTTAGTGGGGGTGGTGGCGTTTGGGCGACCCAGTCAAGTCAGTAGGCGGCCCATCAGCTACTGACTGTTTCCATTTCCCGACTGCCTCCCGTTGTTAGCTAAGCTCTTCTTCAGCTCCGGGCAGTCCTCCACCATGTAGTCCGGTTGGTTGTAGTTGAAACAGCGTCCGTGAAAAACCCGGGCTACAAATACATCCACGCCTTTGATGGATATGTGTTGGGGCTGGCCTCAAAAATGGTTTCCTTCCCAGAAACCTGCCCTCGCTAGTCCACGTCTTGCATCCAGCGCATCTGCGATTCGGTCAAATTGTTGAAGGTCGATCTCTGCGTCAGGGCTCGCAGGACAATCTCTTGCTGAATCTTTGGTTTGAGACCACCCCCGTAGCGATTGATTTTTTTGTCGTCGCTGAGGCCGCCGATTTGATCGCAGAGCAACAGGAACGAAGCTGTGTACTCTTGGACAGATCCCAACTGATGCCACATCCGAAGCCTTGTACGAGCGTTTTTGCACATGGATATGTGCTCGAAGTGGCTCTTCAATGCTTCATCCCATGTTTTCCACGTGCTGATCGTGGCCAACCCAAAGATCGGTTCTGCCGGTGCCGTTGATGAACCTTGCTCCCCATCTAGCCGAGAACCATGCAAACAGGTTGGGGCAGTTCAGTTGGCGAAAGCTACGGAAGTGCCACGCTTAGACGTTTGGGTCCACAAAGTGGTTCGGGACTGAAGAAGTTGGCCGACCCTGGACTTCCGATATTCAAGGGCATACGCGTTGTAGTCAAGCCCAGTAAGGAAAATGGAATTTCCTTACACACTCACACAATGGTTAATAAAATGACTTTTACAGTAACATATAGGTTGAGTAGGCACACAATTATAATGGGGTTGGAAAACGAAAGCACTTTAAGCCCACCTTTAGAAGTGAAATTTCCTGCTGGTGCCTGTGTAGAGGAGGTCGTCAACTTACACTGTGTGAAAGATGCAGTTGGTCGGGTGCTGCAAGTGGTACATGCCAAGGTTGTGCAATAGCTAGGTGAAGCTAATAAGGAGTGCCGAGATAGCGTGAAAAGTGGACCAGGAAGGGGGGAGGGGAAATACAAGTACATGGTGTTCTCCCCTCTAAGAGCTGACCTGGCTACTGTAGGTTATACTAACAAATGTATTCAAACTAGGATATATATAATTGTTAGTTGACACACCCCCTAGCCTAGTTGGAGGCAGCGAGTAACAAACCAGGGCAGCACTATTAGTCTGGCCTCTGCTGGATGTACTGTAACAAAGCAACTCAGGGCAGCTCTACTAGTCTGACCACTAAGACAAGGGCCACAAGGCTAGTCAGCAAGTGTAGCAAAATGAGCAGGTATAGAACAGTACATACAAACCATATTGATTAGGATACAAGTAGGGGAGCAGCTATTGAGATGAGACAAAGCTGAGGACATGACCGCTGATGGTCACGAGGCGCTAGCGCCTTGGTGAAGATATCAGCAGTGTTGGCCTTTGAGGCCATCTGTACTATACAAGCCTGACCGCGCTGCTGCAAATCCCGCACCAGGAAGTACTGCAGCTGGATATGCTTCACCCTGCCCTCAAGACGAGCCTACTGATATAGGAGGATCATGGCCGTGTTTTCAGCAAACAGGATTGGGGCAGACCTAGGCTGCTCACCTAAGTCGGTGAGTAAGAACGCCAGCCAGCGGAGCTCCTAAGCGGCCATGGCCCCAACACATATCTCTAACTCACAACTGGACTAAGCTACAGACGATGACGTAGTGGACCTCCAGGAGACTTCACCAGAACCAAGACAAAAAGAATATCCCTGTAAGGACCTGAGTGTCTCCAAGTCGTCAGCCCATGACGCATCTGTGTGTCCAGTCCGCACCACTAGCTCCCATCCTCCTAGTACAAGCCCAAGTCCTAATGTACTCACCAGATACTGCAGCACCCTCTTGGCAGCCAACTCGTGTACTTGTCGGTGCCTGCCAGTCACATTAAAGCGAGCAAGGATAGTGAGAGGGTACGCTAGATCTTGTAGAGTGCATGCCACATCGCCAAGCGTATGTATCCCGAACACGTTAATACTTGGTTTCTTTACAGCTGCTGCGGTCACCATATGGCGTCTTCAAGTCGCTATCTCCTCAACTGGCGAGACCTACCAAACGGAAAAAAATACAACATCACAGTGGCCAACAATCAAGTTATTGAAGCCACCAGAATTGGAGATGTGATACTAGTGTCCGACGACACCGAAGTTTCACTTCACCTTAACAAGGTTCTCATTGCCACGGGACTCGGCTTCAACCTGTTATCACAAGCGCAGCTGATGGAAAGTGGCATCTGCTTCATCAGCACCGCCAACACGATGCTCACGGAGTTGTGCCCGGGCAACAAGAAGGAAGACAAAGGCAATTTAGTCGGCATCGCAGAAATTAAAGACGGCGTTTCTGTTTTACAGTTTTCACCTGTGAAGGCATCTGGCGATAGTGAGAAGAATGTCTCACTTGCTCGTTGGCATCATCACTGGGAAACATATCTTCAACGCCAAGACCATCGTGGTCTCAATGTGTTCTGCGTCACGCCTCAGCCTTCTCGCACCAACTCCCTCGATGAACATGCAGCAGAGCCAACAGAAGCAACATTAGCAGCAGCAGAAACAGTTCAAAGTACATGGCCATCTGGAGATGGAAATTGGGGTTACGACAATCAAGAACCAACATCTGCTAGTCGAAGAATCTATGGAGGTTGAACGCACATGGGACCAGAAAGAGTTAGTCGTACCTAATGCCTGGGCGCGTCGCCAACACCTCGGCATACCTTGGGCTGAAACTACAGAAGAAGCTGGGTTCATCCAGCCTTTCAGCACCAGCCGCTGTATTAACCCTACGCCAACAATTCATCTTTCGCCAGCCTTCTTCCTTCACTCCGACTTGTACCTGCGTTCAAAGGGACACAGGACTATAGCAGAAATCTAGCACAAGCGGTTAGGTCATCCCTCGCAAGAAGCTCTCAACAACTCGATTAAAGCATCGGTTTTCGACAAGGACGCACTCCTTCTAACCAACGGCCAAGAGCTTCGACCTAGCAATCATCAACTACCCTCCACCATCTGCCCCGGAGCTCACCTGAGTTACGCTCCGTTCCCGTCACACTTAATGAGTGCAACTAAGTACTCACCTATGTATGTTGCTTTCAACGACATACTCCTCATGCCGCAGGAAGCATAAGATATCTGCGGCAACGACTACCGCTATATAATAACCTTCATCGACGGTGCTACTCGATATGCCTGGCACACGAATATCTCTCACATTTCTGAAGCTCTCGACGCCTTCAAAGTATGGCTGAAAATCGCGGAACGGCATCAAGCTGAAAGAGATACAGACAGACAATGCGGGCGAGTACACCAGCGAGCAGTTCGATGAATTTCTGGCGCAGAAAGGGATACTCAGGCGCAAGACTGTGCCTTACGCCCATAAGCAGAATGGAGTAGTTGAGAGAACTAACAAAACGCTGCAAGTGAAGATGCGCGTGCTACTGCAACATTCCAGCTTGACAAGTGACTTTTGGCCGTTTGCGATGGCGCAAGCTGTCCGCATATCAACTACCTGTCTTCAACAGCTCTCCCTCAGTTCGGCTCGCCACACGTCATGTGGACAAAACACCCCGCCGACACTCGACTATTACGAGTTTGGGGCTGCATGGTCCAATACAGACCTTCGAGCGCAACTGTGGGCAGGTTTATTGAACGGGCTTGATGGGGAATACACCTCGATGTACCTAAGGATTCCTACTCCTGGAAGATTATGGATTACGAAAACCGAAAGGTTTTGTATGCCCAAGACTGCATCTTCTACGATAAACTTTTGTCGATGATTTCGAACGCGACAAGGAACGCCAGCTACTGGATCCTGATCGCTACAGTGCCGAATGGAGTTTTGCCACTCCTCAAGACAAAGCAAATGCAGCCGAAGAATATTATCCGTCCGACAGCGCAGCAACAGGACCTTCTACAGCTCCGCAGCCATCCTCGTCAGCAGCCGAACCTGGTCCCTCGTCACGAGAAGAACCATTGTTCGAATCCTGTATCCCTTCGACACGTGCCAAGAAGACTGAAACCCCGCTCTTCATTCCCCTCTCGGACCCGTTGCGTCTTGCCAGGACACAGGCTGCCACTGACGCAGCATCACATGACGGTGCCCGCCATCTGCCATCCGAAATTAACGATGATGATGTCGTCGAAGTTTGACAACCTCATCCTCGTGGTGACCAATCGGCTCTTCAAATCCTCAGACTTGCTGTCGCAATTCAGCAACCAACGACTGGGATCGAGCCGAAAAGAGTCAACCAGGCACTCTCATGCAACAGTCTTTTGGTGCGCATGGAGGAAAGAATCCAAATGATTCTTGAAGTGACTATTTCCTCCAGCATCACCCAATTTCTTGGGTTAAACGTCGACTGTGGCCCCGATGCCATCCAAATCATGCAAGCAAGTACGTAGAAACACTTGCGGAAAAGTTCGCCATCTCTCCTTTCAGCCTCTACTCCATTTCGTTACATTTCGGCCAATCACACACCTGATACTACCCCACTTACCGCCTCCGAGCATCAGCTTGACCTGCAGCAGCTCGGGTGTCTTCTAGTTTGCAGCCGTTATATGCCGCCCAGATCTTGCCTACATCACGAGTCAGCTCGCACAGTACCTGCGCCGACCTGAAGGGGAGAATATGGTTGATCTTCGTCGAGCCCTCCAATATTTCATTTCTACTCCTACAATCGGTCTCAGCTACACGAAAAATACTGCAGCAAATTTTCGATTGACTGGATATGTTGATGTGGATCACGCAGCTGACCTCGACAATAGGCGTTCGCGTATAGGGTTCATTTTCAAACTTGAACCAGGTGGTGCCATTTCTTGGAACTCAACGAAACAGGAAGTCATCGCACTTTCGTCAGCCGAAGCAGAATTCGTCGCAGCAAGCTCTGCAATTCGCGAAGGACTCTATCTTCAGGAGTTACTTCAAGATGCAAAAATCACAACGACACGTAACTTCATGTCACTCTGCGACAACCAGAGCGCAATCAAGATTGCAAACATGCCCGGCTTCATCAATAGGACAAAACACATCGCCATCCGTTACTTCTTCGTCAATGACGAAATTGACTAAGGGAAGGTCATCATGAAATACTCCCCTACTGAAGAAATGGCAGTTGATTTCCTGACGAAGGAACTCCCACGCAGCAAGTTTCAGTACTGCTCCAACCTGGTTGGAATCTGCAAACGCGGCGACACTTACCCAGAGACATACACTCAGGAATGAAGGCGAGTGTTGAAGTATACTCGACACAGTTTACTTATGCATTCCTGATATAACACTTAGACTGTACTAGTAGCGCGATACCTCATATGGAAGGATGCGCGTGATGACCTCATTAGTAGCGAGTCAACGCGTGAACAGTTGGTTCGCGTGTACAGTCACACGAAGGGTCACGCCACTCTTAGTCACACGAACAGTCACTAGTAATGTTACGCAATTAATCGCGATACACTACGAACTGGTACATTCCGAAAATCACTTCCTAGACTATAAATACAGTATACCTGTATTTCTCATTATTATTATCCTTGTCATTTATGACATTTCCAATACAAGGTGTAAAGTCTTCCGCGTAGTTTTACTCGTGGTTCCACCAACCCTAGATCCTGGCCACCCTAAACACGTTTTTAACTTCTACAGCTGGTTCCCTAGTCGGAGGCCCCCAGGGTTACCCATCAGCGCGAAACCCTGAGGTGACTTGCGCCGGTCTTGTGTAATACTATGAACGCGCGACGAGTCTGTCTGCCATAAGCGCGCCAAGCTCTCAGAGTAACGAATTAGACTAGAATAAGAGATGCATGGTGGATTGTGCTGTGGGGTTGTACTCACTATCTAACCTATAATAACATATACATATATGCGTGATCTACTGGCAGAGGTGTGGGCTGTGCGGAGGAGAACTGAAGACCGAACCTCTGAACGACATGGCGCACCAAGTGTGACTGTGAGAGAGTGATGGTGCGCACTGCTCTGTCCCTAGTTATCTGCAGGCCAAGGTAGCAGCGCAGCTCTCCTAGGTCAGTGCAGGTGCGTGTCCTCAATAGCTCAGAGCAACGAATTAGACTAGAATGAGAGATACAGGATGTTATGTGCTGTGGGGTTGTACTCTGTAAGAGTACGTACCTACCTAGCCTATAATATTATATACATGTTTGATGCAAGCCCCCCCCGAAAAAGTGGGAAAACTGTCGAAGTGTTGACGACCAGCCGGGTGAAAATATTTGGCCCTTCAATTCAAACCCGCGGCAAAATAAGATACCACCGACACAAACACATTCGCGACATCAACCCTATGTTACAGTGCAAAAAAAATCAAACAATAACAAACACTACGAAAAGAGCTGATAACAAATATGCATGCGGGTACCGCATGCAAAGCCAGCACTATTGGGGAAATGATTTTGCCACCCTAAAATTTTGGGATGTTGTTGTACTTTATTTACGACCAGATTTAAATTCCTCTAGCAATTCGTTGCTCATAACGTGACCTGAGGGCGTGTCCTGAGTTGCAACTTTTAGAAAGTTTCGTACTGGAAACTCCTGTATCGCACAGATCATGATCTAACCGTGCCCAACCGAGCAGCACCGGAAGCTACTAACGAGATTTCTTCCCACTGAAGCCACTTTCTAAGAGCTACTATTTTCATCCTCCTTGGCCAAATGGCACCTTTCCGAACCGCAATCCGTGTGAGTCAGACGCACAGTACTCTTCGGACGCCGTAAGGCAGTCTGCCATATCTCGCTCTGGATATTGCCAGCCAGAAAGCTGCAAATCCCACCCTCCCAGCCTTCCACCTCCACCCCACCACCTGCCATGACGAGAAGCGCGCATCCAGGTCGAGGCTTGATCTGAAGCTCACAGGTCCTGCTCGAGGCCCCTCCCCTACTCTCCGACACGTAGAGAAGGTCAGCCAACGCCCACCGTCGTCGCTGACGTCGCTCACCAGGGAGGCTCTCGGCTCAACCGCCACTAATCGTCTACTTCTCCAACTCCTCGGGACTCCTGATTCCAGACTAGAATTGGACCAGTTATCCGTGCACCAAGCAAGCTAGGTCGACGTTGAGACATTCGGCGCGTGCTGCCAATCTTCTTACCCGCGCTTTGCTCCGTCCCGCCAAGCCTTTGCGCTCGCCGAGTCTCAAGCGATCCCCCGAGGTGTTTCTGAGCGCCTCGGCACGACGGCATCCCGCAAATGTCCACGCGGTCAAGCCTCTTCATCGCCCCACCAACGCCTCGACGCCACCACTCTCCCCACTCTCCCCACTCTCCCCACTCTCCCCACTCTCCCCACTCTCCCCGGTCTCACGGTCACGCGCGCATCCATCTTACTCGCTCTCCCCGCCGTCGTTTCACCAAAGCAGTTCTGTTCCGCAGCACGCTAGTACCGTTCCTCGCGCTCGCTGCGCTCACTCTACACCTAGCACCGTCGCTCGTGGCCGCGCAAGGCGCGTTGCCGAGCGGTGTCGTCGCGGGGCCGTCACCTGGGCCGAGCTTCTTCCACTCGCTGCTGCTGTCGCTTTCCCACAGTTCTCGAAACCAGTCGCGTGACCAATCGCGAAACCAATCGCGCGAGCAGTCGCCTCTGCGGCGGTGGCTATGGCTGTCGGAGCAATCCCTGCGCGTTTCACAACGAGCTGCGCTGCGGTGGGCGGCGCGGTGGTGGCGGCGTGGCGGGTGAGTGGCGTGCTGGCGTGGCGGAGGTGGGTCGAAAGACTGCGATCTTTGCAGCTCGCAGTGTGGCCGAGATTGCCGCGCGACCATGGTGTCTTGCCGCGGCGGGTGCTGCGCAGTGCAGGTGGCGGGGCTCTGTCTTGCCATCGTTACTCTAGTGATGGCTTCTTGGCGCCTCCTGACATGCCTTGGATGCTCCACCCACCCTCCCACTTCTTCCCACCGACTGTTCCCCTCTGCCACCAACTCCCACCCCCCCACCCCCCTCCGCACCCTCACCCTCCCTGCTTCCCTTCCCTGGCCCCCCTCTGTGCATCACAGTAGCGAGCCGGAACAGTGCGCATGCGCGCAGGAGTTGGGGAGACTGCGGCAATGGTACCATGACACGTACAAGCCAGGTGAGCAGCATAAAAAGCACGTGTGCGTGCATAAGGCTGTCAGAGAAGGCGTCAGGATATTAAGCAGTGCAAGGATAGATAGACTGCGACCTGGTGGTATATGGAGATCATTGTAGCTTACGCTCGCACCTTCTGTCTATTTCCAATTGTGCCGTGCCACCGCATCACTGATGCCCTCTGGGGCAGCGTGAATCGACTTGATCCTATTTCCCCTTTTGCATATCACGGCCTCTCAACATCCCCTTCGTGCTCCCTTTCCTCTGCCCGTTCGTTCCTCCCCCATATCCCACCATCCCCACCTCCCTGTCCCTCCCCCCTCCCATGCCATGCCCATAGGGAAAGTGGCTGGAGGAAGCAGTGAAGCAGCACAAAGAGCAGCAGGGTCAACCGGGGAAAAAATGGGGGAGGAAATGGGAGGGGAAGAGGGAAGGGGAAGGGAAGAGGAGCGGAGAGGGGAGGGGGGAAAGCGGCGGGTGCTGATGGCGTACAAGTCGTGGCGGGACAAGCTCAAGGACCAGATGGCCCGGCTCAAGAGCATGGCCAAGAGCGTGGAGCAGCAGCGGGTGAGCAGGGCGCTGCCAGGTAGGTAGTGAGGTGGGCGGAGCAGAGGACCAGTATGAGAGGGGGATAGCGGTTTGTGGGTTGAGGTGGTTAGGATTTGAGTGCTGGCTGGCACTACTGCGCTGCAGGGATGCATGGTCTTGGTGTCAGGCTGGAGGAGGTGACTGTTGGTTTTTGCAAGCATGCCATCAGTGCTATGGCTCCATGTATTGGTGGTATCAGCACCCTTGACCAACCCCGCCTTTGACTCGTTCCTGCCACCAACTTTCCCAAACATGCTGTAAGTATTGGCAGACCCTCATCCTCTTTGGCTGAACAGGAATCAGTGACCTGAACACTTGGTGCAGATTGTGGAAAAAGCTTTGGGACCTCAAGAGGCGTTCATGAGCATAAACGCACTGTTTATGCA
This sequence comes from Closterium sp. NIES-67, assembly GCA_027943415.1. Taxonomy (NCBI): domain Eukaryota; kingdom Viridiplantae; phylum Streptophyta; class Zygnematophyceae; order Desmidiales; family Closteriaceae; genus Closterium; species Closterium sp. NIES-67. The sequence goes on along the minus strand of BQMB01001349.1, from coordinate 346,911 downwards.
TCCACCAAGGTTGAAAAAAATCGATCGTTTTTTTCGATGGTATAATACGGTGATTTTCTGAAAAAAACGACGTTTTTTTATTAGGCGTGTTTTTTTTTTTTTTTTTCTCGGCGAAAAAAAAAGAGCACACAACTACGCTGCTGGTGTCTACGGTGCACGCAAGGTGGGTGTGTAAATTACAGAGAAAAACTCCACCTATTCCCTCTTACTTACTCCTCCTGCTACTTACTAGGCTACTACTCCTCCTTCCTCCTACTCCTCCTACTCCTCCTTCCTCCTACTCCTCCTCCTCCTCCTCCTCCTCCTCCTCCTCCTCCTCCTCCTCCTCCTCCTCCTCCTCCTCCTCCTCCTCCTCCTCCTCCTCCTCCTCCTCCTCCTCCTCCTCCTCCTCCTGCTCCTACTCCTCCTCAGGATCTTCGTGTCCTCCCCCCTCCCCCTGCCCCTCCCCCCGCTCCTTACCCTCACCCCCTCCCACCACGAAATCCCATGGCCCAAGGCCATCCTCCTCCTCCCCCTCGCTGCCGCCATCGCGCGTGCTGTTGGCGGGCTCCTCCTCTACCTGTTTGCCGCGTTTTCCAGCACCTTTCTTTGCCCCGCACACCTTCTTCCCTCCCTGCCCCTTCTTCCCCTTCATCTTACGCTTCTTGGGCGCACCGATGTTTCCAAAGGTGGCCCAATCGATGGTGCACGCTCCAGCACCCTCCTCCTCCTGCACCTCCTCCTCCTCTTCCCCCTCCCCGCCCATCGCTTGAGAGGAAGCGGTGAGGGAAGGAGGGACGCTCCCTTCCCCCAACGCGCTAGACCCGAGGTCGGCGTAGAGGCGCTCACGGGCTGCCTGTTTCCGATCGAAGGCGGCTCGTGATCGCCGGCTGAACGCCACCACCGTGACGTCGATCATGGTGTTGGAACTCAGCCGGTTGCGATCACGTCGCTGCACCCGGTTGAAGGCCGACCATGCGCGCTCCACCTCGCTCGACGTGCAGGGCTGGGAGAGGATCTTGACGGCCATCTCCTGAAGCGCCCTCACCTCCCCCCCGAAGGTGGACCACCACTCCGCTTCAGAGAGCTTCCCGCTCTCCACCAAATTGGTGGCGGCCCACCGTGCCTCCTTGCCTCCCAAACTCCCATTCCCACTATGGTAATGGGCGAGTTGGGCTCGAAGGAGAGTGCGACCTTGAATGTCCGCCGCACGCGCCTTCAACACCTCATCCATTCCGTTCAAGATCTCGGAATCACCCCGAACCTCTTCGGCAAAACGGTTGACCGGGTTGAGGAGCCAACCAGCCGCGTGAAGAGGGTTATGTAGCTGGCCGTCCCAACGGTGAGCGATAATCCGACGCACCTTGGCCAAGAAGGACGCCTTGTCCTTGGCCATGAGCAGCCCGGTCTTCTTCACGAAATACGTGGCTGCACACGCACGACCAAGTCAAGTCGTACGACACAAGTTAGTGTGGGGTATGGTGTGGAGGGTGTGGGACGTGTACACAAGCAAGAAATCAAAGACACGCATGGTGCATGTGGAGCATGGGTGGGGAACATACCAGCCCGCTCGGCCGCCTCGTTGGTCTTCATCGTGGCGTCAAGCATCAACCCGTAGATTCGCCCCATGAGGTGAGCACGTGTGTCCACCGCTCGGAGCACTTCGTACACCGGCGTCATGAGCTTCAACACCACCTCCACCGAGCCCCAAAAAGCATCGTCGAGGAGGAGGCGGCGGATTCGGCGCCCCTCCTCTGTTTTAGCAGCCGGCACCTCCCCCCACTCTTCACTTATGACCATGTTTCGCATTTGCCTCTTCACCTCCAAGAACCGGCCCACCATGATCACTTGGGTGCCGAATCTGGTGGTTCCCGGTCTAACGAGCTCAAGCTCGCTGTAAACCTCTCGGAAGAGATTCACAGCGGTAGAGCTGTTCTTAACAAGCATCACCACCCGGTGAGCTTGAAGCAAGACCTTCTTCACCACCCCAATTGACCCGAGATCTTGAAGCATCAAATCCAAGCAATGTGCGGCGCAGTTCGTAAAAAACACGGAGGGGTACCCATCGCGGAGCTCGTCGGCCGCCTTTTTGTTGTTACTCGCATTGTCCATCACCACTTGGACAACGCGGTTATCTCCCACCTCCACAAGTGCCGGGCGGATCAGCGATGCAAGGTAGGCGCCCGTCTTCTTGTGCGTCTTGGTGTCCACCACGCCAACGACAACGGGCGCCGTGTCATTCATGGCGATGATGCAAACAAGGCCGCGGTTCTTCATGTCCGACCACCCATCAACGGATAGAGAGCACCCGGTCGTGGCCCACGAGTCCCGGATCGGCGTCATGAGGGCATCCGTGTCGGCCTTGAGCTTGACGAGGAGCGGGTGGGAGACCTTGTACGCACTCGGGAGCGTGTACGGCTTCCCGTAAGCGACCACCCCCTCGACGAACGATTGCAAGGCGGGTGACCTAGGTGAGGGGGGTGGGGTGGAAGCGGTAATTAGTCAGAGCACTGGGCAGAGCATGCCGAGCAAGCGCGACAAGTTTAGAAAGGACGTGGTAAGATGCACGTGCATGAGAAAATCTCGGGCCATGCTTACTGTGAAACGCGGAAGGCCCAATCGTTTTCGACGACGGCGGTGGCCCAAAGGAGATCCAATGCGTCGCGACCGGCCTTGTCGACCATCCCTCGGATGTCCCGATTTCGGCTGCGCTTGACGGCCGGAGCTGGAACCGCGGATGTGGACCCGTGGATGTTGGAGAAGGTGGTAGTTGGGGTGAGACCCTTGGTGCGGAGGTTCTTAGCGAACTCGCTCTTGCACTCCGCCACATTCTTGAACTTGAAAGCCGGGGTGCCGTACAAGTGCTCTTGAATGCGAGTCGCGCTACCAGTAATGTTGATGTTGCAGTAGTTGCACTCCGTCCGGATGACCTTGCCATGGTCATCTTGGGTGCGGGTCACGTGCGCCCACAAAGCCGACGGGGTGCGCGGCATTGCGAAAGTACGCTATCTAGAATCGACGTACACGGGCGATGAAATGCGCGCATGCGACGGACTGGATTGGGCGGGCTAAAATCGCCCCAGCTAGCTTGGGCGTCAGTTTACGTGCTTCACTCTTAAGGTATCTCTGTTGAATTTGGCTCTGTTTTTTAGCAATGGATTTGTAGTTTGTGCTGTGAGTGATTGGGTTGGGATCTCTGTGCATGAGCGAGGTGGAAGGGATGAAATTGGATGCTGCTCCAATTTCGAAATGCGCCTCGGTAGCACGCGTTCCGTTTTGCGCGAACGCATGCTACTGGGCGCGAAAATTAAACCAGCCCGTTGCGAAACGGACGACAATTTCGCAACAGATTTGGTGAACCGTCCGAAATGCGCGCCTCGGAAAAATGTCGAGGCCGCGCTTTGGGAATGTGTTGACTGAACACATTTCTGCGGTTGGGTGTACACCCAACCGCAGAAATGTGTAACAAATTTGTTCGTTTTGCAAACTCCATTACGTTTAAAAAAATCGGTCGATTAAAACGACCGTTTTTTTCCACCAGTGAAAATGAAACATTCGGAATCGTTTTTTATCGTATTTAACGGCCGAAAAATACGATATCGTATAATACGGTGATTTTCTGAAAAAAACGACGTTTTTTTAAAACCTTGCACCACAACAACAGTTAGAGTGCAGATTTATTTGACAACGTGCTCTTGTGTTGCCCCTGGAATTTAGAACATCCCTTCAACTCAAAATTAGGGTGACTCCTCATTGGTTTCCACATCTGACAACCAAGGTGCAAAAAAACGGCGTTTTTTACTCTCTTTTTTACCGTATAAAACGGGATCGTATAAAACGGCCGTTTAATACGATTAAAACGGTTAAAAGTGGTGTCTTCTGACTGGTGCAAAAAAACGGCCGTTTTATGCGGTTGTTTTTTTCATACCGCCATAAAAAACGGAAGTTCGATTTATATCGAGGAGGGTGAGGAGGGTGAGGAGGAGGGCGACTAGAGCGAGGAAGGGGAGAACTAGGGTGGGGAGGAGGAGGACAATTAGGAGGAGGAGCAGAGCCGGAGTAGAGTAGGAGGACTAGGAGGAGGACAACTAGGAGGGTGAAGGAAGGGCGAGAAAGACAATGAAAGCAGGTCTAGGAGGACAAGGATGGTGTTTTAGATGCACGTAGCCAAGCGGTTTTTTGAAGTTAAGGGTAAAAAAAAAAAAAAAAAAAAAATCTAACAAAAAAACGGTAGAATTTGCATAAATCTGCCGTATAAAACGAACGTAAAAAACGGACCGTTTAATACGGAAACCGTTTTTTTGCACCTTGCTGACAACACAACGATAAACAAGGAGACGTTTGGTGCAACCTTAGAAACGAGACAGCCTGTAGCCTCTAAAGGAGCGTGTAGCCTCAGAAGGAGCTTGTAGCCTCGGAAGGGCGGAAGGAGCCTGTAGCCTCGAAAGGAGCCTGTAGCCTCGGAAGGATCCTGTAGCCTCGGAAGGAGCCTGTAGCCTCGGAAGGAGCCTGTAGCCTCGGAAGGAGCCTGGAGCCTCGGAAGGAGCCTGTATCCTCGGAAGGAGCCTGTAGCCTCGGAAGGAGCCTGCAGCTGTAGTTATTTCATCCTGGTTGTGCCTACATTCTTCTTCACATTCAGAGGGACCGCACATGATGCCTTTTTGTAGCACCCGACCGGGTGGAAACATCTGTGATGCTCCATCTCCTGGAATACCAGAGCATGGTCAGCTTATGTTGTAGACATATATGCGGTGGGTAGTGCTCTTGCGTTTCTATCTCCACCCTCCAATCATAACACTATTTGGCAGGTAGCGTTCTTGCTTTCTTTCGTGGCGCCCGCATTCCACTACTGGCGTCTCTGAGCCGTCTAAAGATGCCATGTCGACACAGCACACCAGATGTTCGCTTTCCATTTGCAGACCCTGAGACTCCGGCAGACCGTCCTCAATCGCTCATACGCACGCTTGCCCTTTATTTCTCTCTCCTTGCATGTGCCATCACACCACCTCGCCATCATGGCATCGTGCCATCGTGCTATCATGCCATCATGCTATCATGCCATCATGCCATCACGCCATCATGCCATGATGCCATGATTCCATGGGTGGTGGCGGCACCCCGGCAGGAGGAACTGCGGGCGGTGAACAGCCAGAAGATGCAGCTGGACAAGCGCATCGATGAGAGCGCCATCGACTGGGAGGCGCGCCTGCTGCCCAAGGCCGTGAGTGGGAGGGATGGAGTGTGGGGGGAAGGAAATCGGGTGGGGTGGGTGGGGGAGGGGAGGTAGAGGAGGGGGGGGCGCGCTGAGGAAGACCTTGAATAGAATGCCCGCCTGCTGCCCGAGTTCTTGAATGGAGTGAGCCAGGGGGGGTGGTAGTTCTGGTGAGCCTGTGAGTGATTGGGGTGGGGGAGGGACAAGGCTTACGAGCAGGGATGATTCGATGAGGTCGTGTGAAGCATGGATGTGAGGATATTGAGCGCAGGTGGGTGTGCCGCTTGCAGTGTACACGCACAGGCAGGCAGACCAACAGAAGGGGGAAGGGAGGGAGGGGGGGTGAAGAGAGCGGGAGCTAGTGCTGTACATGCAGGCTATGTGCCCTAAATGGACTGGACCGGAAGCCAAGCCCCTCCCCCCTCCCGTGCATGTGGTGTGGTGTCGTGTGGTGCGGTGTGGTGTGGTGTGGAGTGGTGGGGAGTGGTGTGGTGTGGTGTGGTGTGTTGTGGTGTGGTGTGGTGTGGTGTGTGCGCAGGTGATGGACAGGGCGCGCGAGGTGATGGCGTCGTGCCACGGCGATGGCATGGTGGTGTCGTGGCCCGTGCCCACATGGAAGGTGAGGCGCGCACGCAGTATTATTGGGTCAAGTGCTGTCACACGGCTGGCGTGGCATGGCATGGCGTCTTATCAACATGCTCCCTTCCTTTCCCAAACACCACTCTACTCAATCTGGTCTTGTAACCCCCGCCCTTGCTATTCTTGTCCTCTCGTGGTTTATGCCCCACTCTTGCTCCATCCGCCCCCACACGCTGCAGGCCTATGCGTGTGAAGCCACAGAGGGTGGCCTGCTGCGGTGCCTGGAGTACGAGCCAATGCACATGTGACACATCCCCTCCCCCCCCCTTTCCTCCCCCCCACGTCCTTCCTCCCCCCCCCCGTTCTCCCCTTCCCTCTCGTCCTATCTTGCTCGATGCCCCGGCCTTGTGCCATCCGCCCTCCTGCACCGTGTGTTGTGGCAGGCATACGCGTGCGATGCCTCAGAGGATGACCTGCTGCGCTACCTGGACTACGAGCCGCGCACCATGTGCCCCGACGACTGGTTCGACTCCCAGGACCTCGTCTTCACCAAGAACTGCTTTGCCCTGCCCGTGCGCCGCTGCCTCGCCCGCACACCGCAGCGCGCCGTGGAGGTGAGGGTAGGGCCGTGGGGACACGGGGAGAGGGGAGTGTGGGGGAAAGAAGGTGGGGAGGAGCATAGAGTTTGCATGGAGAGGAGGGAGAGAGAGACTGAAGGGACCAATTGAGAGACTGAAGGGGGTGAGGGGTCAGGGGGAGAGTGACAGTCCAGGCGGAGAGGGGAGGGAAGGAGGGACAGGGGAACGGGAGGAACGAATGGAGGGAGGAGGGAAGGACAGAGGGAGGGAGGGGAGCAGGAATGGCTGAGTTGGGAGAGGAAGTTGTGTAGCTTGTATTCGTGCTTGATTTATTGGTGTGTCTGTTTGCATGCCTCTGCTTCCTGTGTGCATGACCTGAGCATTCACCTCTCCCTTTCATCTCGCTTGTGCTTCACATCCCAAGTCCTATCATTCCCCCTTACCATCTTATTTTACTACTCTTACACCCCTCTAGCGGCCCCTCCATATTCCCCCCACTCACAAGCCTCAAATCCCATCTCCCATCCCATACAAAGACCCACCATGCCGTCACCCACCTAGCCGTCACCCACCATTTCGTCACCCACCCAGACGTCACCCACCCAGCCATCACCCAGCCGGCCGTCACCCACCCTGTCGTCACCCACCCTGCCGTCACCCACCCTGCCGTCACCCACCCAGCCATCACCCACCCAGCCGTCACCCACCCTGCCGTCACCCACCCTGTCGTCACCCACCCTGCCATCACCTAGCCTGCCGTCACCCAGCCTGCCGTCACCCACACTGCCGTCACCACCCTGCCGTCACCCAGCCTGCTGTCACCCAGCCTGCCGTCACCCAGCCTGCCGTCGCCCACCTTGCCGTCACCCACCCTACCATCACCCAGCCTGCCGTCACGCAGCCTGCCTTCACCCACCATGCCGTCACCCACCCTGCCGTCACCCACCCTGCTGTCACCCACCCTGCCGTCACCCACCCTGCCGTCACCTAGCCTGCCGTCACCCAGCCTGCCGTCACCCAGCTTGCCGTCTCCCACCCTGCCGTCACCCACCCTGCCGTCACCCACCCTACCGTCACCCACCCTGCCGTTACCCACCCTGTCGTCACCCACTCTGCCATCACCCAGCCTGCCGTCACGCAGCCTGCCGTCACGCAGCCTGCCGTCACCCACCCTGCCGTCACCCGCCCTGCCGTCACCCAACATGTCGTCACCCATCCTGCCGTCACCCACCCTGCCGTCCCCCAGCCTGACGTCACCCACCGTGCCGTCACCCACCCTACCATCACCCACCCTGTCGTCACCCACTCTGCCATCACCCAGCCTGCCGTCACCTAGCCTGCCGTCACGCAGCCTGCCGTCACGCAGCCTGCCGTCACCCACCCTGCCGTCACCCACCCTGCCGTCACCCACCCTGCCGTCACCCAGCTTGCCGTCACCCAGCCTGCCGTCACCTAGCCTGCCGTCACCCAGCCTGCCGTCACCCACCCTGCCGTCACCCACCCTGCCGTCACCCACCCTGCCGTCACCCAGCTTGCCGTCACCCAGCCTGCCGTCACCCACCTTGCCGTCAACCACCCTACCAACACCCAGCCTGCCGTCACGCAGCCTGCCGTCACCCACCCTGCCGTCACCCACACTGCCGTCACCCACCCTGCCGTCACCCACCCTGCCGTCACCCACCCTGCTGTCACCCACCCTGCCGTCACCCACCCTGCCGTCACCTTGCCTGCCGTCACCCAGCCTGCCGTCACCCAGCCTGCCGTCTCCCACCCTGTCGTCACCCTCTCTGCCATCACCCAGCGTGCCATCACGCAGCCTGCCGTCACGCAGCCTGCCGTCACCCACCCTGCCGTCACCCACCCTGCCGTCACCCAGCTTGCCGTCACCCAGCGTGCCGTCACCTAGCCTGCCGTCACCTAGCCTGCCGTCACCCAGCCTGCCGTCACCCACCCTGCCGTCACCCACCCTGCCGTCACCCACTCTGCCGTCACCCAGCCTGCCGTCTCCCACCCTGCCGTCACCCACCCTGCCGTCACCCACCTTGCCGTCACCCACCGTGCCGTCACCCACCCGGCCGTCACCCACCCTGCCGTCACCCACCCTGCCGTCACCCACCCTGCCGTCACGCACCCTGCCGTCACCTAGCCTGCCGTCACCCAGCCTGCCGTCACCCAGCCTGCCGTCTCCCACCCTGCCGTCACCCACCCTGCCGTCACCCACCCTACCGTCACCCACCCTGCCGTTACCCACCCTGTCGTCACCCACTCTGCCATCACCCAGCCTGCCGTCACGCAGCCTGCCGTCACCCACCCTGCCGTCACCCACCCTGCCGTCACCCAACTTGCCGTCACCCACCCTGCCGTCACCCAGCCTGACGTCACCCACCGTGCCGTCACCCACCCTACCATCACCCACCCTGTCGTCACCCACTCTGCCATCACCCAGCCTGCCGTCACCTAGCCTGCCGTCACGCAGCCTGCCGTCACGCAGCCTGCCGTCACCCACCCTGCCGTCACCCACCCTGCCGTCACCCACCCTGCCGTCACCCAGCTTGCCGTCACCCAGCCTGCCGTCACCTAGCCTGCCGTCACCCAGCCTGCCGTCACCCACCCTGCCGTCACCCACCCTGCCGTCACCCACCCTGCCGTCACCCAGCTTGCCGTCACCCAGCCTGCCGTCACCCACCTTGCCGTCACCCACCCTACCAACACCCAGCCTGCCGTCACGCGGCCTGCCGTCACCCACCCTGCCGTCACCCACACTGCCGTCACCCACCCTGCCGTCACCCACCCTGCCGTCACCCACCCTGCCGTCACCCACGCTATCGTCACCCACCCTGCTGTCACCCACCGTGCCGTAACCCACCCAGCCGTCACCCACCCTGCTGTCACTCACCCTGCCGTCACCCACCCTGCCGTCACCCACCCTGCCGTCACCCACCCCGCCGTCACCCAGCCTGCCGACACCCAACCTGCCGTCTCCCACCCTGCCGTCACCCACCCTGCCGTCACCCACCCTGCCGTCACCCACCGTGTCGTCACCCACCCTGCCGTCACCCACCCGGCCGTCACCCATCCTGCCGTCACCCACCCTGCCGTCACCCACCTTGCCGTCACCGAGCCTTCCGTCACCCATCGTGCCGTCACCCACCCTGCCGTCACCCACCCTGCCGTCACCCACCCTGCTGTCACCCACCTTGCCGTCACCCACCATGCCGTCACGCACCCTGCCGTCACCCACCCTGCCGTCACTCACCCTGCCGTCACTCACCCTGCCGTCACCCAGCCTGACGTCACCCACCCTGCCGTCACCCAGCCTGCCATCTCCCACCCTGCCGTCACCCACCCTGCCGTCACTCACCCTGCTGTCACCCACCGTGCTGTCACCCACCCTGCCGTCACCCACCCGGCCGTCACCCACCCTGCCGTCACCCACCCTGCCGTCACCCACCCTGCCGTCACCCACCCTGCCATCACCCAGCCTTCCGTCACCCATCGTGCTGTCACCCACCCTGCCGTCACCCACCCTGCAGTCACCCACCCTGCCGCCACCCACCGTGCCGTCACCCACCCTGCCCTCACCCACCCTGCCGTCACCCACCCTGCCGTCACCCACCCTGCAGCCAGCCGTCACGCACCCTGTCGTCACCCAGCCAGCCGTCACCCACCCTGCCGTCACCCACCCTGCCGTCACCCACCCCGCCGTCACCCACCGTGCCGTCACCCACCCTGCCGTCACCCACCCTGTCGTCACCCACCCTGCCGTCACCCACCCTGCAGCTAGCCGTCACCCACCCTGTCGTCACCCAGCCAGCCGTTACCCACCCTGGCGTCACCCACCCTGACGTCACCCACCCTGCCTTCACCCACTGTGCCGTCACCCACCCTGCCGTCACTCACCCTGCCGTCACCCACCCTGCCGTCACCCACCCAACGGTCACCCACCATGCCGTCACCCAGCGTGCCGTCACCCACCCTGCCGTCACCCACCCTACCGTCTGAAGGAACTAGCTTTTGAGGAGAAAATATTGAATTGATAGGGAGCCAAGAGACTCTATTTTACAAAACAACGAGCAAGAAAGAGTTGGAAGGGAAGCTCTCCTATTGGCCTTGAAGTGGACCAATGGGAGAGATTGCTCGTAGGGCAAGCAACCACAATGTGTGGTGCTCTCCGATTGGCCACAATGTGGACCAATGGGAGAGGTTGCTTGGAAGGCAAGCAACCACAAAGTGTGGTGCTTGGTGATTGGTTGGTTCTTAGGACCAAGGACCATTTGGTTGGAATTGTGCCAACCAAATGTCTAGGACCAAATCCAATCTTGACCAACCCAAATGTGGAGTTGGTCAACCCAACCAACAACCACCCAATAATTATAATGACTACACCTCCTAATCTAGGCATGCATGTTGTATAGATATATATTTTACAACACAACCCCCCAATATTCATGACATTAGATGTCCTGAATGAAGAGGCGGACGAGAGAACGGGGGGAGCAAGGCGAAGAAGGCGAAGGAGGGATGAGTCGGCGGTGTGCGGGAGGGCTTTGGTGAAGATGTCGGCAAGATTGGCGGCAGAGTCAATCTTGCCCAGCTAGAGGTGGCCACCTTGCAGAAACTCGCGAATAGTGGCAAAGCTCAATGTGCTTGGAGCGCTTGTGGAACACAGCATCCTTCGTGAGGTGGATGGTGCTGGCATTGTCGCACCAGATGGTGGGACAGCGCTGAGGGGCACCAAGCTCCTCAAGAAGGAATGTGAGCCAACGAGCCTCCTACGCAGCCATGGTAGCAGCATACAGCTCTGCTTCGCAAGAGGAGAGGGCGATGGAGGAGGATCGGGTGGAGTGCCAGCAGATGAGGCCGCTGCCAAGGGAGAAGCCATAGCCCTGAGAGGAGCGGCGGTCAAGCCTAGAGTCAGCCCAGGAGGAATCAGAGTAGCCAGTGAGGAGGGGAGGGGAGGGGCTGCCAAGGGTAAGAACGTAGTCCTTGGTCCCCCGAAGGTAGCGGAGGACACGCTTGGCCGCTTGCCTGTGGGCGGCATCATGCTTGCCGTTACTAACGAAGCAGGCCAATACGCTGATGCGGTATGCCAGCTCAGGGCGGGTGGAGACCATGGCATACATGAGAGAGCCGATGAGCTCAGCGTAGGGGTGGGAGGAGGAGGAGGGGGAGGTGAGGGGAGTGAGGTGGTGCCCAACAGGAAGAGGGGTGACCTGAGGGGTGCCTCGAGCCATGTCGAACCGCTCCAAGACCTTCTGCAGGTAGTGACCCTGGGCGAGGGAGATGGTGCGAACAGCACGGTCGCATGTAATCTCCATGCCGAGATAGTGCTGCAGCTCCCCAAGATCCTTACACTTGAGCCGGCTGCCAAGCTCACGCTTGAAGCGCTCGAGCTCGGCGGAGTCGGCAGTGATGAGGATCATATCGTCGACATAGACGAGGATGTAGAAGGTGGAGAGAGAGGTGCGGAGGAAGAGGCTGGGGTCGGCGCGGGAGGTGCTGAAGCCCAACTCGGCGAGGGTGGCAGCAAGCTTGGCATGCCACTCCCTTGGTGCCTGCTTGAGCCCGTAGACTGACCGACGCAGCAGCCAGACAGGATCGGAAGGAAAGGGGAGGTGGAAGCCTGCAGGACGCTCCATGTAAATGAGCTAGCGAAAGACGCCCTGGAGGAATGCGTTGGAGACGTCCATGGAGTGAATCTCCATGGTGAGGTGAGTGGCGAGGTCAAACAGTGCGCGGATGGCAGCGGGCTTGGCAGTGGGAGAGAAGGTGTTTAAGGTGTCGAAGAAGTCGACAGCGTAGCGCAGGGAGAAGCCCTTGGCGACGTAGCGGGCCTCGTAGACCGGCGGCTCGCCAGGCAGCTGCTTCACCCAAAACACCTACTTCCCTTTTACCACGTTCGTGGTAGAGGGAGGGCAGGGCACATCCACAAAGGAGGAGTTGGCAATAAACACCTCCAACTCTTTGAGGATGGCCGCGAGCCAGATGTGGGCGTCAGGGCACGCCATAGCCTCCTCGTGCGTGGCGGGGACGAAGATGGTGGGGCCGGAGGAGAAGGCAAAGACTGGTGTGCCGCTGAGGTCAGGGGAGATGGGTAGGAGGGCTGGATCATGCAGGTGGAGGTTGAGGAACTCCTCATGGGAGTCCTCGAGGAGGGAGGAGTGGAAAATGAACAGGAGGACTGGTGCTGCTGCTACTGCGGAGGATGCGTCTGCTGCTGCTGCTGCTACTGCTGCATGTGCTGCTGCCGCTGCTGCTGGTGCTGGTGAAGGACCGACGGCTGCTGCTGCCGGTGCTGTTGCGGTGGGTAGGTCTGCTGCTGCAACTGGGACTGCTGTAATGGAGCTCGACGATAGGGTTGTGCTAGTGTTTTGTTGTAAGACAGCTTGAAAGAGGAGGTCCATGCGAGGGGAGAGAGGAGGCAAGGTAGAGGAAGAGAGGGTAACAAGAGGCGGGGCACCTAGGACCGCGTCTCGTGACCAGGTGTGGGGATACCGGGTGAGGATGGAGCGGGTGGGGTGCAAGGGGGGAGGGAGACGCGGGGGAGAGGGGGGGGAAGGGGAGGGGGGAGGATGGGAGGGAGCGAAAGGGGAGGAGTGGGACGAGGAGGTGGGGGGGAAGATAGGGTCAGGATCAAATATGTCACGAGAGGGGGGGGGAGTGCGTGGGACTGAGGCAGCGGGGAGTGGCAGGGGTGGAGCGGGGGGGAGGATGGGAGGGGGAGGGAGAAGAGGGGGTGGGATAGTATCGGATCAGGTGAGGGGCTGGGGAGAAGGGGCAAGAGGGTCAGTGGGGGGAGGAGTGGAATAGTAGGGTGTGGACTCCTCAAAGACCACATCTCGATTGCAGAGGAAGCGACCTGAGGGGGGGTGAAGGAAGAGGTAGTCCGGGGAGGAGGGGTTATGACCAAGGAAGATGCAGGGGAGGGTATGGGAGGCGAGCTTTCCCATGGTGCGGGGGCGGTCCGCGGGGTGAATAAGGACATACGCCCTGAAGCCCCACACACAGAGGGAGGAGACGTCAGGCTTGGCCGACGTCCAGAGCTCGGTGGGAGTGGTGGAGGGAAGGATGGGGTGGGGGTACAGGCTAGTAAGGAGGGTGGCGTGAAGGAGGGCATAGCCCCACAGAGAAGGGGGGCAAGAGGTGTGGACGAGGAGACACCAGGCAATCTTGGTGATCTCCCGAACACGGCTCTCGGCCACACCGTTCTGCTGGGGGGAGTGGGGAAGGGTGTGAGTCTGGCGAATGCCATGAAGCTCACTGTAGGAGGCTACCTGGCGGTTAAGGAATTCACCACCGCCATCAGAGTGAAGGCGTCGCACAGGGCGACCAAAGTGGGTGCTCGCCTACTTGAGCCAGGCAATAATTGCAGCCGGAGCGTCACCCTTCGAGCGAAGAAGGGAGACGGAAGAATATAGGCTGTGATCATCGCCCAGAACAAGCATGTAGCGATGGCCCTGGGGGGAAGGGGAGGGGTTGGGGCTCCAAAGGTCCATATGAACAAGATCAAGCGGCTAAACGGCAGCGGAGTGGGAACTCCGATGCGGCAGCTGCTTGAGCTTGCTCTGGACACAGACGGAGCAAGGAGGGGCAGGGGAGGGAGGGAGGGGAGGGAGGGTGAAGGGAAGATCTCAAAGGAGACCTGAGGAGACGGTGGAGCGGAGGGTGGCAAAATTGGGGTGACCAAGCCTGTGGTGGAGGAGGACGGTGGGATGGGAGAGGGATCAACATGATCAGGTTGGGTCAGGGGGGAGGAGGGGAATGGTTGGGTTAGAAGGAGGGAGAGGAGGGGGAGGGATGTGAGGGGGGGGGAGAGAGTGGGAGACTGCCTGGGTAGAGGGAAGAGGAGGAACCCGAAGGGTATATAGGCGGGAGCGAGGACAGAAGGGAATACGGGAGAGGAGGCGACTTGTGGGATGGTATAGGAGGCAGTGATTAGCGCGACCTGGGAAGACGGTGGTGATACAGGCCTGCTGCAGGGATCGTTGGGAGAGGAGGTTAGTACGAAGGGAGGGGATGTGTAAACCAGTAACGGTACCTGAGGGGAAGAGGGGACAGGGGAGGGTAGAGGTGTGGCGACAGGGAATAGAGAAGCTGGAATCTGCACCAAGGAGAGAGGTGGGGGCAGGGAGAGGGTGAAGGGTACCAGCATCACGAAGGACTGACTCTGTGGCTCCACTGTCAAGGACAAAGTCCAGCGTGGTGGAAGGGGGGGGATGTGGGGGAGGAGGTGGGACGGAGTACTGAATCACATTCTCATTAATAGCAGCCGAATACATAGAAGGGACAGGGGTTCCAACCTGACTAACTATTCCAACAAAACCAAAGGAGGGGAAAGGAGTCACCTGCCTGTGGCTGAGGGCGCAGGAGACGCGCCCGAGAGATGAGCCGCGTAGGCGGCGGTGCCGGCGGTCCAGGCGGGGTAGGGCTGCTAGGGGGGAGCCATAGGAGGAGGTGCAAGGGGGAGCTGCGACTGGAGGTCAAGCTGCTGCTGGAGCTGTTGCTGCTGAGAGACGGCCTGGTGGGCCAAGGGGGAGGAGCCGGGCTGGTAGAGAGGGGAGGTACGAACCTCCTGAGGAGTGGGGCGAGGAGAGAGGGAGGACCAGCGGGGGGGGGGTGCCGGAATTGCCGCAGGCAAACCACTCATCACTGAGCGCCTTGAATTAGGTATCAGTGGCATGAGTGGTCTGGCCGCAACGCTAACCCCGCGTGGGGCCAAAGCGAGGGAGATACTGACAAGGAGGAAAGGCGGCTGCGGCACCACGTCCTTCGCCACTGCCACCACGACCCGCACCACCACCACGACCAGCGCCACATCCACCCCCACGCCCTCCCCTGTTGTTGCGCTGCTAAGCAACCGGGGCAATAGATGAGGAATGGCGCAAGAGGTCGGCCTCAGTGGTGATGATCCACTGGGCGACCTCAGCCGGGGTGATGCGCTTGTCGATCAGCTGCATGTAGGCGAACTTGTGGGTGTCGAAGGCAGGAGTCAAGCCTTCAAGGAGGTGGCATCAGAGCACTGGGTCCGGGTACAGGTAAGAGACGCCAGACGACGAGCGAGGTCGAGGATGCTACGCGTGAAGGCAGCTGCGCCGGTAGTGCAGTCCATGGTGAGGCTCTGGAACTCTTTCATGAGGGAGTAGAGGGTGGCGACGTCCAGCTGATCATAGAGATCATTGAAGAGCCGCCAGAGGTGGGAGGAGGAGGTGGGAGCAAGCTCCCGCTTGAGGGTGGGAGGAATGGTGGTGAGGAGGACGCCAGGCGGCGAGGTCGTTGATGTATGCGCGCTCGCGCCTGGCGTACTCCGCGAGCGCCGCTTGGTACGTGTTGTAGGCAGCCGTGGTGGCGTCATGCTCGGCGCGGGAAGCCTCGTAGAGCAGCTGCTGGCGGACGTGGTCGGTGAGGCCGGCACAGTAATACTAAATAACAAGGAGCAAGGAAGTAGCCTAAGAAAGGGCTAGGCTCGATGACGACGAGGGACGGCTTAGGGCCGTGCTAGTTAGGATTGACTATAGGTGGCGTGAGCCATTCTGGCTCTGATTACAATGAAGGAACTAGTTTTTGAGGAGAAAATATTGAATGGAGTAGGGAGCCAAGAGGCTCTATTGAACAAAACAACGAGCAAGGAAGAGTTGGAAGGGAAGCTCTCCTATTGTCCATGAAGTGGACCAATGGGAGAGATTGCTTGTGGGGCAAGCAACCACAAAGTGTGGTGCTCTTTGATGGGCCACAATGTGGACCAAAGAGAAAGGTTGCTTGGAAGGCAAGCAACCACAAAGTGTGCTGCTTGGTGATTGGTTGGTTCTTAGGACCAAGGACCATTTGGTTGGAATTGTGCCAACCAAATGTCTAGGACCAAATCCAATCTTGACCAACCCAAATGAAGGGTTGGTCAACCCAACCAACAACCCCCCAATAATTATAATGACTACACCTCCTAATCTAGGCATGCATGTTGTTGGATATATATTTTACAACACCGTCACCCACCCTGCCGCCACCCACCCTGCTGTCACCCCCCCTGCCGTCACCCACCCTACCGTCACCCACCCTGCCGTTACCCAGCCGGACGTCACCCACCCTTCCGTAACCCAACCTGCCATCACCCACCCTGCCGTCACCCACCCTGCTGTCACCCAGCCTGCCGTCACCCACCCTGCTGTCACCCACCCTGCCGTCACCCACCCTGCCGTCACCCACCCTGCCGTCACCCACCCTGTCGTCACCCACCCTGCCGTCACCCACCCTGCCGTCACCCACCCCCTCACCCACCCTGCCGTCACCCACCCTGCCGTCACCCACCCTGCCGTCACCCACCCTGCCGTCACCCACCCTGCCGTCACCCACCCTGCCGTCATCCACCCTGCCGTCACCCACCCTGCCGTCACCCACCCTGCCGTCACCCACCCTGCCGTCACCCACCCTGCCGTCACCCACCCTGCCGTCACGCACCCTGCTGTCACCCACCCTGCCGTCACCCACCCTGCCGTCACCCACCCTGCCGTCACCCACCCTGCCGTCACCCAGCCTGCCGTCACCCAGCCTGCCGTCACCCAGCCTGCCGTCACCCACCCTGCCGTCACCCACCCTGCCGTCACCCACCCTGCCGTCACCCACCCTGCCGTCACCCACCCTGCCGTCACCCACCCTGCTGTCACCCACCCTGCCGTCACCCACCCTGCCGTCACCCACCCTGCCGTCACCCACCCTGCCGTCACCCACCCTGCCGTTACCCAGCCGGACGTCACCCACCCTTCCGTAACCCAACCTGCCATCACCCACCCTGCCGTCACCCACCCTGCTGTCACCCAGCCTGCCGTCACCCACCCTGCTGTCACCCACCCTGCCGTCACCCACCCTGCCGTCACCCACCCTGCCGTCACCCACCCTGTCGTCACCCACCCTGCCGTCACCCACCCTGCCGTCACCCACCCTGCCATCACCCACCCTGCCGTCACCCACCCTGCCGTCACCCACCCTGCCGTCACCCACCCTGCCGTCACCCACCCTGCCGTCACCCACCCTGCCGTCATCCACCCTGCCGTCACCCACCCTGCCGTCACCCACCCTGCCGTCACCCACCCTGCCGTCACCCACCCTGCCGTCACCCACCCTGCCGTCACGCACCCTGCTGTCACCCACCCTGCCGTCACCCACCCTGCCGTCACCCACCCTGCCGTCACCCACCCTGCCGTCACCCACCCTGCCGTCACCCACCCTGCCGTCACCCCCCCCACCACCCTGCCGTCACCCACCCTGCCGTCACCCACCCTGCCGTCACCCACCCTGCCGTCACCCACCCTGCCGTCACCCACCCTGCCGTCACCCACCCTGCCGTCACCCACCCTGCCGTCACCCACCCTGCCGTCACCCACCCTGCCGTCACCCACCCTGCCGTCACCCACCCTGCCGTCACCCACCCTGCCGTCACCCACCCTGCCGTCACCCACCCTGCCGTCACCCACCCTGCCGTCACCCACCCTGCCGTCACCCACCCTGCCGTCACCCACCCTGCCGTCACCCACCCTGCCGTCACCCACCCTGCCGTCACCCACCCTGCCGTCACCCACCCTGCCGTCACCCACCCTGCCGTCACCCACCCTGCAGTCACCCACCCTGCAGTCACCCACCCTGCAGTCACCCACCCTGCCGTCACCCACCCTGCCGTCACCCACCCTGCCGTCACCCACCCTGCCGTCACCCACCCTGCCGTCACCCACCCTGCCGTCACCCATCCTGCCGTCACCCATCCTGCCGTCACCCACCCTGCTGTCACCCACCCTGCCGTCACCCACCCTGCCGTCACCCACCCTGCCGTCACCCACCCTACCGTCACCCATCCTGCCGTCACCCATCCTGCCGTCACCCACCCTGCCGTCACCCACCCTGCCGTCACCCACCCTGCCGTCACCCATCCTGCCGTCACCCACCCTGCCGTCACCCACCCTGCCGTCACCCACCCTGCTGTCACCCACCCTGCCGTCACCCACCCTGCAGTCACCCACCCTGCAGTCACCCACCCTGCCGTCACCCACCCTGCCGTCACCCACCCTGCCGTCACCCACCCTGCCGTCACCCACCCTGCCGTCACCCACCCTGCCGTCACCCATCCTGCCGTCACCCATCCTGCCGTCACCCACCCTGCTGTCACCCACCCTGCCGTCACCCACCCTGCCGTCACCCACCCTGCCGTCACCCACCCTACCGTCACCCATCCTGCCGTCACCCATCCTGCCGTCACCCACCCTGCCGTCACCCACCCTGCCGTCACCCACCCTGCCGTCACCCACCCTGCCGTCACCCACCCTGCCGTCACCCAGCCAGCCGTCACCCAGCCGGCCGTCATTCTTAATATCCCACGTGTTGGAGCCATTCCAGATGCACCACCATACAGACACCATCGGGGGTGGCACCTGTGACGCAATGGGCTTCAAGGTTCTTGGGGGCATAAGAAAACAAAATGCGGCTGTACTCATCGGCGTGTGCTCCTACCTTCCCTTCCTTCCCAGCCCTCTGTCATCCACCAACAATGCCTTTTTTAACCCTATCCCAGCCCTCTTCGCCGTCTGCGATGCTGCGGTGCTGCTGCAGGCATCCCCTTCCATCTCCACTCACCATTCTCCACACAAAAGTGGTGACTTCTGAGCCTGACTCAAACCCCACACAAACCCCCACCCCCCCACCGCCCCGCCATCCGTCGCCAGCCCATGTCGTTCCCGGACTCTCTCTTCAGCCAGCGCGCCCTCAAGGACGGGGCGGTGCGGTGGGACCTCCACCAGTGCAAGTCGTTTGCATGCCTGAACGCGCGGCTGATCGGCGACTGCCGCCTGTGCTTCAACATGAGCATCGAGCGCAACCGCTGGCAGCGCCACTTCCGCGGCTCGCTCTCCATCCAGGAGGTCGTCAGCATGATGAAGGGCTCGCTCAGGTGCGCGCTGCTTGCTGGCCCCCTCTAGGTGCGCCAGGCGCCTCAGACCTTGGTGGCTTTTGCGGCTCGCTCTCCGTCCAGGAGGTGGTCGGCAATGATGAAGGGGGGTCGCTCAGGTGCGCACCGCTCTGCTGGCCCCTCCGGTGTGTGGTGTGCGTCAGATCATGGCTGTTTTAGTGTGTCGCTGTCGATACAGGAGGTGGTTAGCGTCACGTGCGCTACTGCATGCTAACCTTAATCTCCCACACTACTCTCCCGCATCTCCCCGGTCCCTTTCTTCTGCGTCCACCGTTCCAGTCTCTGGGGTCTATTGGGGAGGCAGCTCCCTCCCCACCCATTTTCCTCTCCCCACTCGCTCCCTGATCTCCCCCGCTCGCTCCCCCTGCCCCACCGTGCCTGTCTCTTAGGGTCGGGTTGGACGCGGGTGGCGGCACAGGCAGCTTTGCAGCGCACATGGCACGGTACAACGTGACGCTGCTCACCACCGCCATGAACGTCGAGACTGTGTCGGGGCGGCGCCAGGGGCTGCCGTACATGGAGACCATCGCGCTCAGGGGGCTCATCCCGCTGCACGCGCCGCACAAGGTGAGAGACGGGGGGGGTCAGTGCGGTCAAGTGCGTTTGAATGCGGCACATTAGCACCGGCTGAGGCGTGTCGACGGAAAGTTTAGGAGACTGTCAGGGGCGGCGCCAGTGTCTGCTGCCGTACATGGAGGCCATTGCGCTCAGGGGGCTCCCGCTGCTCGCCCTGCGAAAGGTGAGTGAGAGAGAGGGGGGCGCCAGCGCGGTCAAGTGCGTTTGAATGTGGCACGTAAGCACCGTTAGAAGCGGCTTGGGGGAAAGGTTTTAGGAGACTCTCACGGGGTGGCGCGAAGGGCTGGTGACGTGCATGGAGGGCAACGCGGTCAGGGGACTCGTTTCCGTGCTCGCCCCCTACAAGGTGAGGGCAGCAGGTCCTACCCTGCATGGAGCCCATTGCAGCCCCAGGGTTTATTCCGCTCTGTACGCCCTGCACGAGAGGAGGGTGCAGGCTCATGTGTGGGATGTACGGTGTAGGGTTACTGTATGCTTTAGAGTGATAGGGCATAGGTTTGGCATGCAGGGTCTAATGTAGGGTTCTAGATTCTTGAGGGAGAGTATTTTATCATGCTCCCTCCCTCGTCTCTCCAATGCACACGTCCACCTTTCATCAGCTTTACATTGTCACAGGTGCTCACTGCTGCAGCACATGCACTAGGCGTTTTTCACGCAAGTCCGCGTAAGGGAAGGGTTGTGTTGTGGCATAAAAGCGGGTGATTGAGAAAGGGAGATAGGGATGTGCGGTTCCATGGATACAAGACAATGCCTATCTCTTGGCTTGTGACTGGAGTTCACTTCCTGCAGTGTCTCATCGTGCCCTCGCTGTGCGCCGTCGTCCTCTCCCCACTTGGCATGGACCCCCCTGTTCATCAGTTCATTGCCCTTCACCTCTCGCCCCATGCCGTGTGTGCGCATGTCTGCTGCCCATGTCCCGCACAGATCCCAAGGCGGAAGCACAGGTGAGCTGTGGGCAGGCAGAGGCAATGCTGGGGATCAACGCACGTCCACTTCTCCTCTAATCTCCTTCTTCCCGTCTCCCCTTCTTCTCTCTTTCCCCCATCCTCCCCCCATCCTCCCCCCGTCCTCCCCCCATCCTCCCCCATCCTCCCCCCATCCTCCCCCCATCCTCCCCCCATCCTCCCCCCATCCTCCCCCCATCCTCCCCCATCCTCCCCCCATCCTCCCCCCATACTCCCCGCATGTTCCCTTCTGCCCCCGGCAGCAACGGCTGCCGCTGTTTGACAACACGTTGGACGTGGTGCACTGTGTGAACAGCATCAAGTACCTGCCCATGCACGAGTTCGAGGAGCTGCTCTTCGACTGGGACCGCGTGCTCCGAGTCGGTGCGTGTGTGGCCGGTGTGTTGAGTGAAGCACCTGTGCATGCTGCTACGCCAGGAGCTGCTCTTTGACTGGGACTGCGTACTCCAAGTTGTTGTGTGCACCCGTGCTGTGCTTGCCCCAACTGCTGCCACTGCTGCCACTGCTGCCATTGCTGCCACTGCTTCTACTCACTCGTGTGTTGCTGCGCCATGCTTGCTTCACTGGCCTCTTTTCTGCTAACCCATTCCCTCCTTGCCCTCTCACCTGCCGTCTGCACGTGTTCCCCATGACACACCATACCTGCGATGCCATGTCACCGTTTGAGCCGCCTGGGTTCCCTGTGGTGCGCCATGCCTGGCATGCCACATCACCTCCTTCTCACCATCCCTGCCTCCATTGCGCCACATGGATTGGGACCCATTGGCACCGCCCATTGCTCCTCACTCACCCCCGTGACTCTTCTGAATCACCCCCTCTCACTCTTCTCCCCTTAAACAACACCCCCCCCAGGCGGCGTGCTATGGTTTGAGATGTTCTACGCGCCACTAGACGAGATGCCGGTTTACGTGGCGCTGATCAACGCGCTGGGGTACAAGCGCCTGTACTACCACGTGCTGCCCAAGCCCGACGTGGGCGAGCAGCTGGGCGCGCACATGTACCTCAACTGCCTGCTCGAGAAGCCCGTCAGGCTGGACCCACCCAAGAAGACAGGCTGGCTGTTCTAGCATTAGGGAGGTGGTGCGTGGATGCTCCTCGTGCTCGCACTTACTACAGCTCGGTGCGTACGTGTGCCCTAGCTGCCTGCCCAAGAAGCCTGTCCGGCTGGATGGACCCCTCAATGAAGACAGGCTGGCTGTTCTAGTGTGAGGGGGGTTAGTGGAGTGCGATGGCTGACACACTCACTTGGATGCATGCATGTACCATAGCTGTCGCCCTCACATACCTGCGGTGCTCGACCATCCAAGCAAGACAGGCTGCCTGTGCTAGAGCGTCAGGAAGACGCTCATGTGAAGCATCCGCCGTGTGGAGCTGGGCGCACAGGCATACACATGTGCCTTTGCCTTCTGCCAGAGAAGTCGGTCCGGCAGGCTCCCTCCAAGAAGCCAGGCTGGCTGTGCATAGCTGTAGCGCAATGTGGTGGTGGTGGTGGTGGTGGTGGTGGTGGTGGTGGTGGTGGTGGTGGTGAGGTAGAACGCGATGGTGCACTAGAATGAGCGTGGGGCTCTGGGCGCATTGATGGACAGCTGCCGATAGACGACTCATCTATTGAACACTAGAATTACTCATTTGTGGCCAAGCTGGCTGCACTGGGCTGAACTGGGAAACTTTTAATTGGGAAGAGCATATCATATCGGTACTTCACATGGCAGTAGCCTGGGCCTTTCCCCCCCTCAGTCTGCCCTTTTTTGCAGTTCTTCACATACCACATACAGTACGACACCACAAACATCACATTACAGAACACATCTTGTGAGTGCATCATAGCATTAGACGGCATACTGCTAACAAACCCAACAGCAATTTCTGAACAGTTGTGCAACGAACTGGTGACATGACAGCTGCAACAATCGTCATTATATACAACCAAGGTCTAAAGGACGGTATTCCTGAGAGGCCGGATTGGTGGGCACGGGAAAGCTAGCTGTAGAAGTGGATGACCCAGCAGAAAACCCCCAGGCCGAGAGCATCAGACAACACAATAAGAAATTGAGAAACACACAAGGCAGGGTTCAGGGGCAGGGCGACAAGGGAGATGGTGAGGAATAGGGGCCAAAGCACTAGTAGAGCATAAACCTCCTGCATCAATCCGTTGCTCCCATACCACAGAGAAGTTTCCCTTGGATGGGGGGGTGCAAGCAGTGCAGCAGCACTGCCTGTTCCCCATGCTTCTCATAGTAGGTATGTCAATGGCGCCGCACTGGAGGAGGATGGAGTGCAATCTAGTACGCTTAAGGGTGTTTTCTTCTCATGCTGCATTTTTCCAAGCTGTATGTCCCCCATTCTTTTCCAGCATGCCGCACCTTTCATGCATCACCGTGCTTGGCGCAGCATGAGCAGCGGCATCAGGCGATGTCCTCCTCGCCCACGGTCAGCCAGTCCGTCTTATCCGACCCGCTGCCACTGCCGCTGCCAGTGCCGCTGCTACTGCCCTTGCCCTGCACATCCACCCACTCCGCCCCCTCACCATCCCCAGGCGACCCCTCCTTAGCCCCTTCCTTAGACTCCTCCTTCCTCGCCTCCTCCCCTGCTCCTCCCCTACTCGCACCTGCCTCTGCTGCACGGCCTTTCTCACCTGCCCCCCCACCAGCCTCAGCAGCATCAGCAGCCTCAGCCTCGGCTCCAGCAGCCGCTGCTGCCCCTGAAGGGCCTTGTGCCTGTGCGCCCTCCGCACCACTGCTGCCATCTGTGCCCGCCCCCTGACCTTCAGTGGCAGCCGCACTCGCCCCCTCATCGCCATCCTCACCGTCCAGATCATCATCTAGATCATCGCCACCGTCCTCTGCTGCACCTGCTTTTGCTCCCTCCCCGCTCTCCCCTGCACCGCTGCTCCTCCCCTCTCCCACTCCCCCACCCCCTGCCTTCGCCTTATCCCCCTCCTCGTCGTCCTCGTCCTCCAGGTCACTGAACGACACGTCCTCCCCATCATCCACCGCTCCTGCCCCTCCTCCCACTGCCCCACCACCCCCCCCCAGCACCCCCCCACTCTCCTCCTCCAGCCAATCATCGTCCGCGTCCTCATCCCTGCTCCCTGCCGCTGCCTCGGCAGCACTGCTGCCTGCCGCCTCACCCCCTCCCTTCTTCCCCTCCTCTCCTCCCTGTCGCACGGCACCCCCTGCCTTGCCCCCCTCTGCACCTTCTCCACCGCCAGTACCAGCAGCAGCAGCAGGAGCAGCCTCCCCGCCTATTGTGCCTGCTGCAATGGCAGCAGCAGCAGCGGGGGTACCGGCGTCAGCGGAAGGGGAAGGGGAAGGGGAAGGCGAGTCCCCAGCCGCGCTTGCTGCTGTCTGCTGGCGTAGCGCCGCCAGTACCTGGTCCCTGGCTCTCAGGATCTGACGCCCGGGCGACGAACGGGTGAGAGGAGGGACGTGCAACGAGGAGCAGAGAAAAGAGGCCAAGTGAGGGGGCAGGAAAGAGAGATGAGACGAGGAAACAGAGTAAGGGGCAGAAGTGCAGAAGCACATGTGAAAGAGAGACAAACCCAGAAGAAAGGCAATCACTAAAGCAGTGCAATGTCACAAGTGAAAATAGGTGGTCCAGTGCTGTTGTTAGCAGGTGCAGCTGAGTCGCGCAGCGAACATGGCATGGCATGGCATGATCACCGGGGGAGTGGAGAGGCGGGCAGCAGTGGCGGGTGGGACGCGGGAGTGCAGCAGCACGAAGTAGATCTTCCAGAAGCGGCGCTCGCTGAGGTGCTGCGGGGTGAGCTCCATGCGCAGCGCCACCAGCCGCGGCACGCGCGCCTCCACCGCCTCTATGTGCTCCTCCTGCTCGCCCACCACCTCGAAGTCTGCACCACCGGAAGGGAGGGGTTGGGAAAGAACCAGGCAGCAAGAGTTTGTAAGGAGCGGAGTGGGGGGGGACGGAAATAGCAAGCGCTTTCACCGCTTTATGTGACCCTGCTCACCCACCACCTCGAAGTCCGGGGGACCACGCGGGGGGACGGGGGGACGGGGGGACGGGGGGGCATGGAGAGTAGGGGGTGCATGTTCACCGCCGCCATGTGCTCCTCCTGCTCGCCCGCCAACTCCAGAGCGGAGAGACAGAGAGCGAGAGATTTTATGGGGAAAGTGGGGGGAGCAGGTACTTCCACTGCCTCCATGCTCTCCTTCTGCTGGCCGCGCACTTGGAAAGAGTAGAGCCGATTCTTCCGCCTCCTCCATTCCCCACCCCCCTCACCCTGAAAATGCGGAGAGCAAGGCATTACGAGTGGTGCGAGAAGAGGGGCCATTGCAGTGCCGCACGGGCAATGAGGAGCGCGAACGGCGGACGCGGGTCATGAGCCTGGGGCTACTCAGAACCCATCTGCTGATCTAGACACGCGCTATCCGCCAAATACACGGCCCACGAACCACCCTCTTCCCCCCTTCTCCCGGCCCTATTCTCGGAATGCTCGTCCGTGTGCGTTGCGTCACGGGGGTACAGTGGGCGGCAGGGCGATCCTGTGCACGGAGGGCAGCAATACTTCTAGCAGCAAGGTCACGAGGCGGCAGTGCGGCGCAGCGATACTGCTGAATGCGATGCACAAGCGAAGGGCGTGCGGGACAGCTGGCATGGGCGTGAGAGCATCACACGGCATCGCACCTGTCACGGGCCCTGAAACACATGGATGGGTGAAGAGCGCGCGCCATGGAAGAAAGAGCGGCAGTACGAGCGGCAGTACGAGCGGCAGTACGAGCGGCAGTACGAGCGGCAGTATGGATGGGCGTGGTATTCCGCAGTGCGGCGCCTCACCTTGGTCGTCGTCGTCCTCCTCGGGCAGCGGGAACTCGATCCACGTCTCGGGGTGCCCCGCCAGGTTCGCCGCGAACTGCACCACGTCCGCCGTCACGCCCACCGCCTCCTCCGCCTCCGAGAACGCTTCCCCCATCTCCGCGCCCTCCGCGTACTCTCCGCCTGCGCCGTCGGAGCCCTCCGCGCGGCCGAGGTGCGCGTCGGTGGCGGCGAAGAGGCGCGAGGCGAGGCGGCCGACGCCCGTGATGCCGGTGGCGAGCGACGTGGAGATGGCCTTGATGTCCTCCTGCGCCGCCTCCAGCAGCGTCTCGCCCGCGCCCTCCGACCACTCCTCCTCCTCGCCCTCCTCGTCTTCTTCTTCCACCTCCTCCTCCTCCTCGTCTTCCCCTTCCTCCTCCGCCGTCTCCTCCCCCTCCCCCGCCGCTTGCTCGCTGTCGTCTCCGTCGCCCCGCGTCGCCTTGCCTCGTCCGCCAGCCCTCGCGCCCTTGCCGGCGGCCTTAGCGGCGTCGTCGCCCGTGACGACGCGGATGACGGAAGTCAGCCCGCGCTTCACGCGCTGCGACAGCTCCGCCAGGTCCTCGCGCACGCCCGACAGCCGCGCGTGCCGCGCGCTCGCATCCTCCTCCGACTCCTCCCCTTCCGCGTCCCCCTCCCCCGCGCCTTCCGCTCCTCCGGCGGAAGATCTTCCCGCGGCATCGCCCGCGCGGCCAAGCGGCGGAGCAGCGGCGGCGGCTTTGCCCTTCCCCTTGTCCGCGTCTTTCCCCGCCTGCCGCGACAACTCCTGCCGCCACCGCAGCGCGCGCACCTCGTCGCGGGACAGCCCCGCCGCCCCTGCGGTCTCCTCCGCCGACTGCGGCGCAGCCGGCTCCAACGACGCCGCCTCGCCCGCGAAGGCGGAGGGGGGGGGTTGGTCTAGCGCGGATGGCGGGGGGGGCGCGTGGCGGTGGGGGGCGGAGGGCGGCCGGCGGGGCTCGCCGGTGAGGAAGGAGGCGACGCCGCGCCAGTGCTTGGACAGCGACTGCTGCAGCTCCGTCAGGTCGTCGCGCACCCCCGCCGCCGCCGCCTCCCGCGCGGCGCTGTCGGGGCTGTCGGGGAGGCCGGAGGAGCCCGCGGGGGGGAGAAGGTTGTCGTCGGTCTCCTCGTCAACGTCGTCGTCGTCGTCGTCGTCGTCGGCTCGCGGACTGCCGACGAGCGAATTCAGTAACCAGGACATCGCGAATGGTCGCGAGATGAGCGGAGAGGTTGGAGCGCGGAACGTGAAAGAGAAAAAAAAAAAGAGAGGAGAGCAACGAGAGAGAATGAACGAAACGTCCGCACACGAGACAAGGTACTTCAGCAGCGCACCAACGGCCCGACCCGGTGCCCACTAGCGATGCGCTGCAGGGAAACACAGCCAAATACGATAGATTCAATCGGCCAAGCGCCGCTCTGCGGCTCTTATGGCCGGCAAAGGGTGTGGGAATTCAGAGAGGGCAGCAGTCGCAACGTGGAGCAGCACGCGCAGCCATGGATGGTGAAACCCTAACCTGCTCTTCCCCCCTCGCCTCGCTTCCAACCAAATCCCCTCCACCTCCAGTTTTCTCATCACTCCTCTCCCACCACACTGCCCACTGCTCGCTAGAGTAACCACCAAAGCAAGTACGCACTAGGGAGTTGGGCAAATCGGAAGTTATCTGTACTTCTGGAGCTACGGTACATGATTAACAGCAACATGTCACCATACATCTAAACGGTGCACTAGGAAAGAGAACAAGCTTACTCGCAAAACTTATGAAATGGAGGCCCTCCAATAACATCAACTGCGTTTGGACATGTTGGAAATAACTCAAAGAGTTAAGCGTTTCTGAAGTGTAACACTACACTCAAGAAAGGTCGTATCGGGTACGCGAGTCAACGAAGGTTACACGAAGAGGAGGTTGAACGAAAGAACACGAAAGGACAAAGGGACTCAAAGGATCGCAACCGAAGGTTGCGATTGACCGTTACGAATGCAAGGATGGTAACCGAACAGACAATCAAGTCGCTGTGCTACTCGGTAACTGTTTCTTCAACTGTATTCTACAACTGCTTCATTTCTTATTTTCTACATATTGCTGTATGCTTATTCCTTCTAGTTAATCACTTGCTCTCACATACTAGTGCAAGGGTTCTGTTGGAAATACCTCAAATACTTACCGTTACGACTGCAAGGGTGGTAACCGAACCATCGATCGAGTCGCTGTGCGACTCGATAACCGTTTCTTCAACTGTATTCTACAACTGCTCTATTTCCTATTTTTCTATATATTGTTGTATGCTTGTTTCTTTTAATCAATCACTTGCTCTCACATAGGTACTAGTGCAAGGGTTCAACTACTCAACACTTCCGCTGCACTATTCAAGCATCTTGTACAAGTGGGACTTAGTCTCTGAAAAGATCCCAAGGGCTTTTCTCAGCCCAACATGGTATGAGATCTGGTCAGAGACCAAAATCCCCAGCAATCACGTTCTATCTACAGTCAAAGCACATCAAGAGGTTCATCGATTACAAGTCATGGACAACAAGGGCAAGAAGTCTTCTACGGGCTCACCCAGCGCCCAAGACACTCAACCCGGCATCTCCGGACTACACACTTCAGGACTACAAACTGAGACCAGCGCCGCTCAAGGAACAACAGGAAGAGTACCACAACTGGTGACCCCTTCACCCTCTTCAGGCGTGGACCCAA
Organism: Closterium sp. NIES-67; assembly: GCA_027943415.1. Taxonomy (NCBI): domain Eukaryota; kingdom Viridiplantae; phylum Streptophyta; class Zygnematophyceae; order Desmidiales; family Closteriaceae; genus Closterium; species Closterium sp. NIES-67. Next base: position 318,574 of record BQMB01001349.1, on the reverse strand, counting down.
ACCTTATGGAAAGGTTCTTCAGCTTCATGTCACACTTTGATCCGCAGCAGCAGACAAGGACACCTGCGCATTCAACACAGAGCAAGGGGGAAATATGGGATTAGCACCAATGAGCCTCGACAACTCATCATTCGGGTGGCACAACCAAGCGCCTACCTTTGCGCCTTATCACTCTTCACCAGGGACGTTCGAGTTCATGCCGCCCCATGCTCAACCAACAGCAGCTGCATCACAACAGACACCAAACGAGATATTGAGTCTCCAGGCGCAGTTTTCACATGTGATCAAACTGCAAACATCTTCACCGTTCAACGGACACGACTTCTTTACCTGGAGTTTTGAGTTCGAGCTGCTGATGGAGGCCGCGCACCTCTTGGGATACTTCAACGGGTCCCTGCCACTTCCAAGCAATGGCACTGCAAAGGAACAGGAAATCTTCACTTATTAGTCCCTGCTGGCGTACACAGTTCTCCTGCGAAACCTATCACCACAAGAGCAACAGAGCATCAGAACGTATCGGAGCTACGGAAACTCCGCGGAGCTCGCTTGGCATCATCTGAAGTGCCTCTATCAGGCAAACGACAATGTGACACAAAGCAGACTCATGCAACAGCTGACAACAATACAAATGAAGACCGGAGAAAAGGCGATGCAGTATATGAGTCGCTGCCAAACGCTCCGCGACCTCCTGCTTCAGTGCGGAGGTACAATCACTGAAGAAAGCTTCGTGACACTTGTTCTCGCCGGGCTTGGGCCAAAATGGAGAACCACCCGCTCACTTCTTCGCGCCCACGGACGACTTTCCGAGATGCGCCTCTGCGCCGAGCTTCATGCTGAACAACAGGAGATGGACCTGTTTGAAGAAAGACAACCACGGAACAAGCAGCAGCCATTAGTCTTCTACACTCAAAGAAGAAACGACAACAACTACAACCGATGGGATAAGCAGAATCGATATGACACCAGGGGTCTCACCGTCGTGCCGCCGTTCTGCCACAATTGTCAGACATCCGGACACTCCAAGGTTAACTGTACGCGCCCTCGAGTTTACCGTCCAGCAGATCCGCAAGTCGCCTCCACTCAAGAGAATCCGCCAAGCCGCTCCTCTACACCTGAACGAGACACACCCAACATCATCAATTGCATGGTACACATCGACAGCTGCAGACCCGAGTCACCACCAACTTACGCTCCAGACGAAGAAGAACTGCCACCGCCACGCTCACAAGGTCTCCAGGTCAACCCGACGTACGCTGCAGTCGCCAACGCCGAACCCACTGGGCGAAACACCTGGTTCTTGGACAGTTGCTGCGACCAACACATGTGTTCTTCCGGGCGTTTCGTGCAATGGGAGCGACGCCTCAACCGCGATGTCATCATCACCGTCGCCAACAACGAGAACCTGAAAACAAATAGACAAGGAGTGGTTCAACTTCAGTCAATGGAGACAAACGTCATACTACAACTCAACAAGGTTCTCATCGTCGACAACTTGGGATACAATTTACTAAGCGTCAGCCAGTTAATGGCGAAGAGAATTCACCTGGAATGCGACTCGGACGCTAACGAGTTTCGACTTTACCACGGGAAAGGCGACCTCTTCATAGGTCGCGCTCTCCTGAAGTCGGGCGTCTTCGTGTTGGACTTCGTCCCCGACCGTGGAACTGCAGACAGCGACGGCATCGTGTCATTCGCCGCCTGGACGCATCCACCAGATCTTGACCCCGATTTCACTCCAGACGGATTCTGGTACTCCAACACCATCCCTGCAGCAGAAGAATACGAGCATTAGCAATCATCCGACAAGAACGACAAGTACCAACAAGCGTCCCTCACCCGACATCACTTGCAGTAGCAGCAGCAGGACCCAGCCGTGCGCCATCACCAGCAATCCGAGGACCGCCATCCGACGCGGATCAACTAATGCCCATCACCCGAGGAGTCTGCCACAGCCCCGCCACGGTCGTCGCGTTCTTCTCCAACACCGACATGTACCAGCGCTCACCCGGCCATCGCGCTCTCGACAACATCTGGCATCAACGCCTCGGAGATCCTGCAAACAGCACAGCACTACAAACCATACAAGCGGGAGTATTAGAAAAAAATGCTCTTCTCACAACGAGCGGCCAGGAGCTTCGACGACCCCGCGCACGATGCTTCACGTGTCCCGAAGCTGATCTTCCACACCAACATTTTTTGTCGCACCACAATCCAAGTGCACCTGCATACGCACCGATGGAAAAAGTCTACAGCGACATCTTAAATATGCCTCGAGACAACAGTGAAGCAGAGTACAACTATGTCACCACGTTCATCGACGCAGCAACACGATACGTTAGGCACTACAACCTCAAAACACATGATCAAGCGTTCGAAGCCTTCACGACGTGGCTCCCCATCGCTGAACGAGAATCGGGCTCGCAACTCAAGAGCTTCCTGTCAGACGGAGCACTGGAGTGCCAGTCACAAAAGATTCAAGAACTACTTGGGAGAAAGAGGCATCAGACGCCTGGTGTCCCTGCCCTACGCTCACCAGCAGCAGGGGGTTGCAGAGAGGATGAACCGGACCTTGCAGACGACGATGCGGAAGCTGCTCCTGGGGATGAGACTGCCCAACACACTTTGGTCTGACGCGATGACGCATGCAGTCCACGTGCACAATTTGCTGTCCTCGTCATCACTTCCCAACAGCGCATCACCGCACCTGCTGTGGACAGGAAAACAGGGCAGCACAAAATTACTTCGTGTCTTCGGCTGCATGGTACAGTACAGACCCCACACAGCCCGAGCAGGGCGATTCTCTCAATGAGCACAGTGGGGACTACACCTCGGCATCGCAAAACATTTTCAAGCCTGGAAGTTTCTCGACATTCAGGACAACACCATAGTGGCCTCACGTGATGTAATCTTCTACGAGCGACTGACACTGCAACATTACCTGGACAACATCGCCAACAAAGACGACCCCACCGACGGCTTCGAGGGCCTTCAGTCCTTCACCGATCGTGCTGCCGAAGCTGACGCAGCAGAAGAAAACGTACCTGGAGCCTCAGAAGCTGCCGGACCACTCCCTTACTGCTCCGTGCCCGTCCCACTAGACGATGACAATCCTCTCGATAGTAACAACCTCGACACCTACTACCACTTCGCTGACCAGGGTTACGCTACACCTCAACCGGTAGCAACAAATGTCTCTGAACGCATCAGACCAAGTTTCTTACCTGATCCCGAAGACGGTGACGAAGCAGCTTATCCCACGAATGACAACTCCCCTAGACACACACCCACGGGCCAGCAGATACTTGGACTATGGGTCGCCGTCCAGAGCCCACCGCCAACGTCACCGCGCGAGCCTACAACTCTGTCGCAGGCTCTGGGGGGGGAACACAAGGCAAAATGGAAGGAAGCAATGGAAAAGGAACTGAAGGCCCTGCAAGACCGAAATACATGGGAGCTGGTACCTGCAACAAAAACCAACGGGAAGAATGCGCTCTCGGGGAAATGGGTGTACCGCTTCAAGGCTCGCTAGGTCGTACGAGGCTTCGACCAGCGATATGGAACCGACTACATGGAGACTTTCACCCCAGTCTTACGACATATCTCCCTGCGCATTCTGCTCGCCGTCGCGGCCACGAAAAGACTACCACTACGCCAGATCGATGTCGCCAACGCCTTCCTGTACGCACCTGTGGACGCCGAAATCTTCGTCGAGCAATCCCACGGATTCATCGAGGATCCCACAAAAGTGTGTCAGCTGGCAAAATCCCTTTACGAAATTAAACAAGCCCCGCGGCTCTTGCAGCGACACCTTCACAACTGCCTCGTCAGGATCGGTTTTCTGCAGCTGCCACACAATCAAGGCATGTACCGACTACAAAAGGGGGGGGACTTCGTCCTACTCATCGTCTACGTCGATGACCTGCTCTACGTCGGCTCAACTACCGACGCTGCCACCTAGTTTGAAGGGGAGCTGAGGAGAGACCTAACTCTCACGGTGTCAGACTCCGTGAGCCAGTACCTAGGTCTAAACATCGTCGAAGACGACTCGGCGTTCTACCTACACGCCGGAAAATACGCAGGCGTTGTCGCGAAGAAATTCAGCCTAACACCAGCCGTAGTGGGGACTCCCTATCACTACGGGAACAATAGCGAAAACTCCGCAAAGCTCCCCGCGAAGCAAATTCAGGAGTATCAACAGAAGCTCGGCTGTCTACTGTTCACAGCAGTAACCTGCCGACCGGATATGTCCTACAGTGCGAGCCAACTTGCGACACACCTGAAGCAGCCGGAGCAAGAGGATCTTGAGGAGCTAAATCGGGCACTGCTCTACTTCGTCTCCACGCCGACGACCGGACTTACCTACAGCAAAGTAACGCCATCGTCCGTACAGCTACTCGGCTATGTCGACGCCGATCACGCGGGAGACAAGGAGAATCGTCGCTCCAGAACAGGCTATGTCTACCGATTAGAACCTATCGGAACTATTTCTTGGCAATCGAGCAAGTAGGAACTAATTGCACTATCCTCGGCTGAAGCGGAATACATCGCTCTCTGCTCTGCGACCAAAGAGGGACTTTACCTACGGGACCTGCTCGAGGAAGCGAAAATTACGACCATGCCCACCTTCTCATTATTCTGCGACAACCAATCTGCGATCAAAATCGCGAACAAAAAGGGGTTCGCCAATCGAACCAAGCACATCGCCCTGTGGTATTTCTTCGTCAAGGATGAAATCGAGAAGGGGAGACTTCAACTTAGTTACTGCCCCACGACAGAAATGGCCGCAGATTACCTGACGAAGAAACAGGCGAAGGCAAAGTTCAATTACTGCATGCTGCTGACCGGGCAGATAAACGCCACCGAATCCGGACACGTCAGCACTCCAGAAATGAAGGGGGGTGTTGGAAATACCTCAAAGACTTAAGCGTTTCTGAAGTGTAACACTACACTCGAAGGAAATGTTGTATCGAGTATGCGAGTCAATGGAAGTTACACGAGGAGGTTGGACGAAAGAACACGAAAGGACGAAGGGACTCGAAGGGTCGCAAGCAGAGGTTGCAACTGACCGTTACGACTGCAAGGGTGGTAACCGAACCATTGATCGAGTCGCTGTGCGACTCGATAACCGTTTCTTCAACTGTATTCTACAACTGCTCTATTTCCTATTTTTCTATATATTGTTGTATGCTTGTTTCTTTTAATCAATCACTTGCTCTCACATACTAGTGCAAGGGTTCAACTACTCAACACTTCCGCTGCACTACTCAAGCATCTTGTACAAGTGGGACTTAGTCTCTGAAAAGATCCTAAGGGCTTTTCTCAGCCCAACATGGTATGAGAGCTGGTCAGAGACCAAACTCCCATCAACGACATTCTATCTACAGTCAGCACATCATTCATCGATTACAAGTCATGGACAACAAGGGCAAGAAGTCTTCTACGGGCTCACCCAGCGCCCAAGACACTCAACCCGTCACCTCTGGACTACACACTTCAGGACTACAAACTGAGAGTGGCACTGCTCAAGAAACAACAGGAAGGGTACCAGAAATGGTGACCCCTTCACCCTCTTCAGGCGTGGACCCAAACCTTATGGAAAGGTTCTTCAGCTTCATGTTGCACTTTGACCAGCGGCAGCAGACAAGGACACTTGCGCATTCAACCTAGAGCAACACGGGAACTATGGGATTAGCACCAATGAGCCTCGACAACTCATCATTCGGGCGGCACAATAAGGCGCCTACCTTTGCGCCTTATCACTCTTCACCAGGGACGTTTGAGTTCATGCCGCCCCGTGCTCAACCGACAGCAGCTGCATCACAACAAACACCAAACGCGATATTGAGTCTCCAGGCGCAGTTTTCACATGTGATCAAACTGCAAACATCTTCATTGTTTAACGGACACGACTTCTTTACCTGGAGTTTTGAGTTCGAGCTGCTGATGGAGGCCGCGCACCTCTTGGGATACTTTAACAGGTCCCTGCCATTTCCAAGCAATGGCACCACAAAGGAACAGGAAATCTTCACTTATCAGTTGCTGCTGGGGTACATAGTCCTCTTGCGAAATCTGTCACCACAAGAGCAACAGAGCATCAGAACGTATCGGAGCTACGGAAACTCCGCGGAGCTCGCTTGGCATCATCTGAAGTGTCTCTATCAAGCAAACGACAGCTTGACACAAAGCAGACTCATGCAGCAGTTGACAACAATACAAATGAAGACCGGGGAAAAGGCGATGCAGTATATGAGTCGCTGCCAGACACTTCGCGACCGCCTGCTTCGGTGCGGAGGTACAATCACTGAGGAAAGATTTGTGACACTTGCTCTCGCCGGGCTCGGACCAAAATGGAGAACCACCCGCTCGCTCCTTCGCGCGCACGGACGAATTTCCGAGATGCACTTCTGCGCCGAGCTTCATGCCGAACAACAGGAGATGGACTTGTTTGAAGATATATGCCTCGAGACGACAGCGAAGCAGAGTACAACTATGTCATCACGTTCATCGACGCAGCAATACGATACGTCTAGCACTACAACCTCAAAACACATGATCAAGCGTTCGAAGCCTTCACGACGTGGCTCCCCATCGCTGAACGAGAGTCGGGCTCTCAACTCAAGAGCTTCCAGTCCGACGGGGCACTGGAATACCAGTCACGGAGGTTCAAGAGCTATCTTGCAGAAAGTGGCATCAGACGCCTGGTGTCTCTGCCCTACGCTCACCAGCAGCAGGGGGTTGCAGAGAGGATGAACCGGACCTTGCAGATGACGATGCGAAAGCTGCTCCTGGGGATGAGACTGCCCAACACATTGTGGCCTGACGCGATGACGCATGCAGTCCACCTCCATAACTTGCTGTCCTTGCCATCACTTCCCAACAGCGCATCACCACACCTGCTGTGGACAGGAAAACATGGCAGCACAAAATTACTTCGAGTCTTTGGCTGCATGTTTTAGTACACACCCCACACAGCCCGAGGCGGACGATTCTCTCAACGAGCACGGTGGGGACTACACCTCAGAATGTGATTTTCTACGAGAGACTGACGCTGCAACATTACCTTGACAACATCGCCAACACAACAGACCCCACCGATGGCTTCGAGGGCCATCGGTCCTTCACCGACCGTGCTGCCGAAGCTGACGCAACAGAAGAAGACGTACGTGAAGCCTCGGAAGCTGCCGGACCACTCCCTTACTGCTCCGTGCCCGTCCCACTCGACGATGACAATCCTCTCAAAAGTAACAACCTTGACACCTATTACCACTTCGCTGACCAGGGTTACACTACATCTCAACCGCTCGACACAAATATCTCTAAACGATTCGGACCCAATTTCTTACCTGACCCAGAAGATGGTGACAAAGCAGCTTATCCCGAGAATGACATTTCCCCTCGACACACACCCACGGGCCTGCAGATCCTTGGACTATGGGTCGCCGTCCAGAGCCCGCCGCCGCCGTCGCCGCGCGAGCCAACGACTCTGTCGCAGGCTCTAGCGGGGGAACACAAGGCGAAATGGAAGGAAGCAATGGAAAAGGAACTGAAGGCTCTGCAAGACCGAAATATGTGGAAGCTGGTACCTGCAACAAAAACCAACGGGAAGAATGTGCTCTCGGGGAAATGGGTGTACCGCATCAAGACTAATGCGGATGGCTCCATCGACCGCTTCAAGGCTTGCTGGGTCGTACGAGGATTCGACCAGCGATACGGAACCGACTACACAGAGACATTCGCCCCACTCTCTCGAATTACCTCCCTGCGCATCCTGCTCACCGTCGCGGCCACGAAAAAGCTACCACAGCGCCAGATCGATGTCGCCAACGCCTTCCTGTACGCACCTGTGGACGCCAAAGTCTTCGTCGAGCAGCCCCACGGATTCATCGAAGATCCCACAAAAGTGTGCCAGCTGGCAAAATCCCTCTACGGAATCAAACAGGCCCCGCGGCTCTTGCAGTAGCACCTTCACGGCCGCCTCGTCAGGATCGGCCTCCTGCAGCTACCGCACGATCAAGGGATGTACCAACTACAGAAGGGGAGGGATTTCGTCCTACTCATCGTCTACGTCGATGACCTGCTCTACGTTGGCTCCAGTACCGACGTCGTCACCTGGTTCGAAGGGGAGCTGAGGAGTGACTTAACATTCACGGTGTTCGACACCGTGAGCCAGTACCTAGGTCTGAACATCGTCGAAGACGACTCGGCGTTCTACCTACACGCCGGAAAGTACACAGGCATTGTCACGAAGAAATTCGGACTAACGCCGGTCACAGTCGCGACTCCCTATCGCTACGGGAACAACAGCGACACCTCCGCAAAGCTCCCCGCGAAGCAAATCCAGGAATATCAACAGAAGCTCGGCTGTCTACAGTTCGCAGCAGTAACCTGCCGACCAGATCTGTCCTACAGCGCAAGCCAACTGGCGACACACCTGAAGCAACCGGAGCAAGAGGACCTCAAGGAGCTAAATCGGGCACTGCTCTACTTCGTCTCTACGCCGACGACCGGACTTACCTACAGCAAAGTAGCACCATCTTCCGTACAACTACTCGGCTATGTCGACGCCGACCACGCGGGAGATAGGGAGAATCGTCGTTCCAGAATGGGCTACATCTACCGAGTAGAGCCTATTGGGACTATCTCCTGGCAATCGAGCAAGCAGGAACTAATCGCGCTATCCTCGACTCAAGCAGAATACATCGCTCTCTGCTCTGCGACCAAAGAAGGACTTTGCCTGCGGGAGCTGCTCGAGGAAGCGAAAATTGCGACCATGTCCGCCTTCACATTATTCTGCGCCAACCAATCCGCGATCAAAATCGCGAACAAAAACAGGTTCGCCAATCGAACCAAGCACATTGCTCTACGGTATTTCTTTGTCAAGGATGAGATCGCGAAGGGGAGACTTCAACTCAGTTACTGCCCCACGACAGAAATGGCTGCAGATTACCTGACGAAGAAACTGGCAAAGGCAATGTTTGAATACTGCATGCTGCTGACCGGGCAGATAAACGTCACCGAATTCGGACACCTCAGCACTCCAGAAACGAAGGGGAGTGTTGGAAATACCTCAAAGAGTTAAGCCTTTCTGAAGTGTAACACTACACTCGAGAAAAGTCGTATCGGGTACGCGAGTCAACGGAGGTTACACGAGGAGGTTGAACGATAGAACACGAAAGGACGAAGGGACTCAAAGGATCGCAACCGGAGGTTGCGATTGACCGTTATGACCGCAAGGATGGTAACCGAACAGACAATCGAGTCGCTGTGCGACTCGATAACTGTTTCTTCAACTGTATTCTACAACTGCTTCATTTCTTATTTTCTACATATTGTTGTATGCTTATTCCTCCTAGTTAATCACTTGCTCTCACATACTAGTGCAAGGGTTCAACTACTCAACACTTCCGCTGCACTACTCAAGCATCTTGTACAAGTGGGACTTAGTATATGGAAAGATCCTAAGGGCTTTTCTCAGCCCAACAGGACAATTTGGGCCGTGGGCTTTAAAGAAAAAGTATACAACTACCTCAAGGTTCAAAGGATTTTGAACCTGCCGAGTGACGAACCCTTGCTGCGCCCAAACCAAAGAAACCTGGTCACCCTATTGACCCTTGAGAGGGGGAAACTTAGCTGGCGCAAATAGGCGATTGGCCAAGCGACAGCCATACGACGCAGGTGGTCTCACTCCAGCAAAACAACCCACCAACCCACCAAGATGCAAAGTCCCTTGGACACTACTATGCACTCGTAGGCCATGACACAGTACCCCGCCATTCCCACCAAGCCAACACAGCCCACGCTGCGATGTCGCGACAAAAAAAAAAAGAAAAAAAAAAAAAAAAAAAAGCGAGATTGGGAGAGGCAACAGATTCAATTAGTCAACGGCGCCGCCCAACTGTCGTGGCACTGGGATAACCATGTCGATCCTCTCTCTATCTCTAGGGAGGGTACTGGGGAGGCTTTCCCTGGGGAAGGTGGATATATGGAGCCTAACCCTCGTAATGGCATCCCTTCTTGTCCCAGTGGTTAGGACTGGTGACTTTATGACTCACCTCGCACGCGAAACATGTATCGCGTTTGTCCACCACTCGAACGCCGTTCTGTGCAAGGCAAGATTGTCAACAAATATATTTATGTAGCTTAGCTAGGTCATATTTGTTTATAGCCTAGCTAGTTTAGTTCTTAGTGAGTACAGCCCTAGTTTTGTATCCCTCGACATTTTCCCTTAGTCACAACTTTTCCCGCTACTCTAACATGGTATAGAGCTAGGTTTTTTTTTTTTTCCGCCATTACTCCCGCTACCGCCATTACTATAGCTTCTTATTTTTCTCGCGTGTGCACCTCTCTCAATTCCGCGCACTGTAGCCTTCAATTTCGCGCACTGTCGCCTTCCAATTTTGCGCTTCGTAGCCTCGAGCTCCCTCCCCCACCTAGCATTCGATTTTTCTTTCGTGCGGCAGTCAGCAGGCCGGCAAGCCAGCCAGCGCGCTAGCGAGCTCGCCAGCCAACGCGTTAGCTAGATAGCCAGCCAGTTAGCCAGCTCGCTAGCTAGCTCGTTAGCCAGTTCACTAGCCAGCCGCCTTAGCCAGCTCGCCATCAGCGGTGCTAGCCAGCTAGGCACCAGCAGCGCCAGACAGCTTGCAGCCAGCAGCTTCCGCTAGCTTGACGCCAGCAGCTAGTCGCCAGCACCGCCAGCCAACTAGCTGCCCACGGCTTCCGTCAGCTCGCTGCAAGCAGCTAGTCGTCCGCAGCGCCTACCAGCTCGTCGCTGGCCAGCTCGCCACTGTGACTGCCACTGCCGCTGCAGCCACAGTTAGCCGCTGCCACTGCAGCCGCTGCCGCAGCTGCTGCTGCCGCCGCCACTACTGCCAGTAGTGCCTGTCCGCGGCAGCCACTACCGCTGCCACTGCAGCTACTGCCACTTCCCCTGCTATAGCTGCCACTGCTGCCTCTTGCTCTACAGCTACTGCCACTGCCGTAGCTTCTGCAGTTACTGCCGCTGCAGCCACTTACGCCGCCGCCGCTGCCACTGTCGCCGCTGCTGCTGCCACTGCCGCTGCTGCCGCTTGCACTGCCGCCGCTGCCACTGCTGCAGCCGCAGCCACCACTGCCCCCGCCGCCACTGCCACTGCCGCAACCGCTGCAGTCCCTACTGCTGCCGCAGCCACCGCTGCCACTGCTGCCACTGTCGCTGCCGCTACCGCCACTGCCGCTGCAGCTGCTGCCCTTGCAGCGCCACTGCCGCCGCTGCCCTTGCAGCCACCGCTGCCGCCACTGCCCTTGCAGCCGCCGCTGCCGCCGCTGCCCGTTGCAGCAGCCACTGCCGCCCGCTGCCCTTGCAGCAGCCACTGCCGCCGCTGCCCTTGCAGCTGCTGCTGCCGCCGCTGCCCTTATAGCCATCTCTGCTGCCGCTGCCCTTGCAGCTGCTGCGCTGCCTCCTGCAGTTGCCACTGCCGCTGCAGCCACCACTGCCACTGCTCTTGCTGCCAGCAGCCACTGCCACTACAGCCACGGCTGCCACCACTACCGTGGCTCGCCCGTAGCTGCACAGCCGCCTCTGCTAGCCAGCTCACTACTGGCCCACCGCCGTTACCATCCAGCTGCTAGCTAGCAGCCGCCGCTACCACCGGCTCCCGCTGCAGCCCCTGTCCCAGCTGCCCCTGTAGCAGCTGCCCTCACTGTCCCTCGTTCTGCCGCCTCTGTCTTTACGGCCGCAGCTGCCAGCATGGTGTCGCCCAGCGTCTTCGTCCTGCGCCTGGATGGGGAGGGGCGGGCAGTCGGTTTTGCCACCTGGTAGGAGGCAGTTCTGTTGTGTGATGTCATCATATGCTATCACATTCTGTCTGCCTCCCATCCCATATTTTTTCAACTTGCATGTGTGGTTTGAACGTGTGCAAGAATTTGTGTGTGATGTGTTCTGGAGTTTGGGAATGTGTTTTGTGTTATTTTGTTTGAGCAGGTTTTTTGTGATGATAGATCTTGAGAAGATCTTTCCGACGCAACGAGAATCCCTTCAATCGGAGCAAGAACGCGAAAGCTATGAAGATTCAAAGTTCATGAGCTTGCGTTACAATTGCGGCGGTTACAAAGTGAAGTTGTGGGGTGACTCTATATGGAGTTGGGACCTTTGGGGGTTTGGGAAATTTGTCACTCACTGTAACAGCTGCAAATTGGTTGGGAACAACCAAGCTAGGTTGGCAAGGGTGGCCAACTTGGATGGATTGGTTGGGAAGGGACAAATGTCAAAGTTGGGGTTCCTATAGGGAGGGAATCTTTGTGCTTATGGGGTTTCCTTGGTTGGGGACTCTCTTGGGACCTTCCCTCTCATCCCTCTCTTCCTATCCCAACCTTTCTCTTGCTCCTTCTAATTCCTTGTGAGATTCTTGAACTTTGATTGAACCTTTGAGATTGAGTTAAGTTCTCCTCCTACAGCTTACCCCCTAATGCGTCGAAAGCCATAGCGTCGCGAATACTTCATCAATCAACGTGATTCAAATTGGGAACGGTAGCTGAGATTAAGAGCTACAACATATCCAAGTTTCGCGACATTCCAACGGCTAGTTTTTCGTCGACGTCGTTTCTTGTAAAGACGACTTTTCTGTCCAGAATTTCGGATTTATATTTTGAGTAATTCTAGCTCCTAAGTTCACCTAGACTCCGTCCTTAATCCTAACAAGTTCTCCTTCAGCTCACGAGTCAGCGTGTCGATGACGAGTCCCTGGACGCCCACGTCTCTGGTGAGCTCCCTGCCATCCCCCGCCCGTGCGCTCTTGCTACTGACACGACGTCTGTGCGTGCACACTGCTGCTCATACTGCCTACTCTGTCTGGGCATCCCGCGGCGCTATTGCTCGCGTAGCCATCCTCAGGTGCCTGCTGGTTGACGAGCACTCCCACTTTGTGGGTGCTGCGTCAGCCAGCGCACTCTGGCTGGCTATCCTTGCTAGGTACTCCACCCCGTTGTCTGCCACTCTTGGTCGTCTTCTCCTCCCCTTCTTCCACCCTGACCTGACGTCCTTCACCACTGTAGCAGACTTAGATGAGCACATGCGCTCCCTCGAGGCCCGCTGGCGTGCGGCTTGTACTGAGGCTCAGCTAGCGCTCGCCCCGCCCCCCCTCTTCGCCACTATCTACTTCCTTGTCACCCGCCTCCCTGACCGCCTAGCCCCTGCCCGCAGCGCGCTCCTCCCTCGTCACCCCTCTAAGCTCACCCTTGACCTCTTCTCCACCTCCCTGACTGAGGTAGAGGACTGCCTCCGCGCCATCGCTGGTTCCACTGGCGCGCCGGCAGTCCCTATCTTTCAGGGCAGCTCTCCCTCCCCAGTGACAATCCATGCCTCCGCCTGAGACCGCAGCAGCTACCTCTGCCCCGGGCCGCTCCTCTAGCAGCAAGGGCAAGGGCAAGGTGGCAAGGGTCGTGGGGGGTTGGCAGCAGCGGGTGGAGGGGATGCAGGTGCGGATGGAGAGGGTGGTTAGTCAGAATCGGGGACTACGCAGCAGCCGCAGTAGCAACAACAGCAGCAGCAGCAGCCACAGCCGCAGCACTCGTGGGTGCCGACGGGCCCTGGGGGTGGTGGTCGTGGTGGAGGCCGTGGGGGTTGGGGCCCAGGGCACTTGGGGCTTTGAGGGTCGCATGGCTCCTCTGTGATTCTGGGTGCTGGTGGTTCTCGTCGCATCGCCTCCAAGGCTTCTGCAGCTTGACGTACCATTGCCCAGGGGCTTGTTTGAGGCCAAAGAATGCTTTCTTTAGCTTCCACACTTTGCCACTCCCATCATTGTACCCCTCTGGCTGCTCCGTGAAAGTCTCTTCCTCCAAAACTCCGTTGAGGAAGGCCGTTACTATATCCATTTGCTTCACCACTCATCCTTTGATGGCCGCCGGGGGAAGAAAGTTCGAAGGGTTGTACCCTTCACCACAGAAGCATATACTTTATTGTAGTCCTTCTTCTTCTCCTACTGGTGTTACCCCTTGGCTACAAGTCTGCTGTTGTAGCGCTCAATATTGTCATCCGTGTCGGTCTTGCGCTTGAAGAGCCACTTGGAAGAGATCGCCTTCCGCCCCGGAGGTAGATTCACCAAGTCAAATGTGCTGTTCTCTATGATGCTCCCCGTTTCTTCGTCTGAGGAATTTCTCCACTCCTTCCCATTGGGGCCCTCCCAAGCCTCCTTGGGATTTGTAGGCTCCCCCGACATCTCCACCGGAGAGAAGAAGGCAAAAGCGCACTCCTCGCTTTTATCTTCCGCATCATCGCCTAGCATGAGAGCCGAACTGGTCAAGAATGAGTTGGCTGGATTTCCAAGCCGATCATAGCTCAACCTATTGGGGGGCTGAGTCTTCCTTCTCCCCCTTCCTTCCTCCTCTACTGCAGGGACTTGGATGCTCTCATGGCGTTGCTGCAAATCTGATCGGTTCCAGCGAGCACTTGTAGCACGAGGGGGAAGTGACGGGGCACGCTCATCAGCTTGCTGCACCTCCTCCTCTTCTTCTCTCCCATACATTTGAGGAGGTTGCCTTGTGATTGTGCTGCTGCTACTCAGCTCCAAGGGCAGCTCCACATGCTCTAGGCCGGTACCCTTCACCTCACCAAGCAGCACACCAATCTTTGATTGGTTCTCCGCCCTCCACTCCTTGTATGATAGGTTCTCCATGAACTTGCAATCTCTGCTCACCAAGAACTTCTTGGTAAACGGGTCTCAGAGAAGCCATGCCCAGGTGCACGGCCCATGTTGCCTTGGCATCAAGCTTGTTGTGCCAAAGTTTCTTTGGCACAATTGCTATGCACATACACCCGAAGCATATCCACCTTTGGCTTCCTTCCAATCCGCTCCACATAAAGCACCCATTTGTCTTCTCCCACATGAGTCAAGGCTCTGTTCTTGGCCACACAAGCATGCCGCACCACATCTGGCCAAAAGTAATTGGGTAGACCGGCTTCAATGAAAAGTCCCCGAGCCGTTTCCGTGAGTGTCCGATTCCCACGCTCAGCGATGCGGTTCATTGTAGGATTGTAGGGTATAGAAATAGATTGCCGTATGCCCTAGTTCTTCAGCCAAATTGAGAAGTCCTTGCTCAGGAACTCTCCTCCACGGTTAGTGCGAATTGCCTTCACAAGCCGGTCTTGTTGGCGCTCCACCATCGGCAACCAATCGGTCTTCACCGTTTCAGCTACGTCACTCTTCTTGGGCAGCACATACACCGAAGTCATGCGAGTGTAGGCATTCACTATCGTGAGGAAGTACTCATCTCCAGCAGCTTCAAGCTTCAAGGTGCCCATCACATCCATCACCACCTCATCAAGTGGTGCCTTCACCATTATCTCCGAGCTATGGAACGGATAGCGGGTGAACTTGGCTTGCATGCATGTTGGACAGCCAAGCCCCTCATTGGGCTCCCCCTTGACACATATCCCACAAACCATCTCTTGCTCAACTATCTGCTGCAAAATGGGCAATGCCACATGCCCCATTCGCTGATGCAAAGTCAGCCAATCACACTCTCCGGTAATGGAAGTCGGGTTGGAGAATGCGGCACTCGCAATTGTGCCCCACAAAGACTCTCCCTTCTCCTTCGCCACTGCTTCTTTGCTGATCTTAGGCTTCTCCTCCTCATTTCCACCACCTTTGGCAGCTGCACCACTCTCCTTGGGTTCATACGCCTGGCTGGTCCTTGATGTCGCGTTGCTTTCCATGATCACGGCCACCAACTGCTTCAGCCTTGGTGCTGACGCTTGCTGCCACTTTTCTCTACTTAAAAGATTTGTCCATGCCGGCCTTCTGCAAATGCCGCACGGAAATCAGGTTGGCTGCAAGATTGGGCATCCAAAGCACGTTCTTGAGGCCCACGATCTTCCCATCAGGACCCTTGAACATTGTCTTGCCCATGCCTTTCACATCTGCTCGCTGCCCCAGAGCCGATGTAACATGCTTGACCAGCGACGGTTCGGGTTCGGTGAGCAAGTCCGCACGAGGTCTCATGCTATAGGTGGTGCCACTATTGATCACCCAAAGGTCCAAAGAATGAAGGTGACCTTTCCCACACTAGCTGCTTCCTCAAAGCCTTCCACACCTCCTGCTCCAACTGCCGCTTGCGTGGAGACAAAGAAGAATTGGCCAGGGTATCGAGCTTCACTTGAGTCCGTCTAGTAGTCTCCAGGTTCCATGCTTGTCGCTTCGCTTCCACTGTTACAATAAAAGGCACGAATCTGGATACATCTAGCCTTGATGCACCCGGAAACGTTGAAGGGCTTGGAATCCGATTCCGTTCTAAGCGACGTCGTGCACGATCCGCACTAGCTTTAGCGTTGATACTCGGAAAGTATGTAGCTATCTGTGTCTTCTTTCCAACGCCATAAACCATACCTTAATCTATGCACAGAGCGGGGAATGGGGACCGAAAAAGTAGAGCTGATATTAAAAACGAATTGTCATTTCTAGCAAGGAAGAGGTGAGTCCATACAGGCATGAAAGACCTCGTGCCCTGCTCGTTTTGCGCCGCTGCCCTAGCTCGCCACGCTGGCCCTAGCTCGTCGCGCTGGCACTAGCTCGCCGCGCTGGCCCTAGCTCGTCGCGCTGGCCCTAGCTCGCCGCGCTGGCCCTAGTTTGCCATGCAGGCCCCTTCTTGTCGCGTCTGCCGCAGCTCGCCGCGTCGGCCCCAGCTCGCCGCGTCGGCTCCAGCTAGCCACGTCGGCCCCAGCTCGCCACCCCGACACCAGCTCGCCGCGTCGGCTCCAGCTTGCCGCACCGTCACAGCTCACCACGTCGGCCCCAGCTCGTCGCGCCGCCCCAGCACGCCGTGTCGGCCCCAGCTCGCCGCGCCGGCCCCTGCCAGCTGCGCCGGACCCCTGCTCGCTACGGGTCCCAGCATGTCGTCGGCCCTGGTGTCTCCTCTGTGCCGACACCCTCACCGGCTATCTGCTCTCCTGCGTCTTCACCACACTCCACCATACTCTACCACTCTCCATCCACTCTCCACTGCTCTCCACCGCACTCCACCATACCCGCTTTCTCCCTGCTCCTCCTCCTCCTCCTGAGTTCTACAGTTGCTGCAGCTGTGCTTGATGGTAGACGCCGTTCTCCGCCTGGACGCAAAGGGTAGTGCAGCGGATTTCGAGGCGTGGCTCGCCGACCTGCGCTACTAGTTGAAGGGTCAGCTCCAGGATGGCCAGTCCAGGGCTTCAGATTGGATTTTGCGGGGCTGTTGGCTCAGGCTGCCCCCAGAAGGAGCCCCCGTTTTTCAGGGTCGGGTTTTGGAAGTTGCAATTTTTTTAAGGGTAATTTTTTTCGAAGGCTGAAAAATCAGGACAAGAAAAATTTCAGAGCTGAGATGACTGGTTGAACCTTGGCGATTTTTTAGGGTGGGTAGGATTTTAACCTAGCACATTATGTTAGACAGGACATGTTTTGTCAGACCAAAAAAAAAAAAAAAAAAAAAAGCCTCACTCATCAGGTACATTTTATAGGTTTCTGATCCTTAGATCAGATCGGACTTCACTGCGTACATACAAATTCTCACACTACTAGCGTGATTTTGGCCAAGGACCAGTCACGCCCCTCACACCTGCTCCAACTCGCGTCAGATTGTCTGCGTGATTTTGGTGAAGGACCAGTCACGCCACTCACATCTGCTCCAACTCGCATTACCTGCGTGATTTTGCATAAGGTCCAGTCACGCCCCTCACACCTGCTCCTGCTCGTGTCAAACAGCCTGTGTGATTTTGGCGAAGGACCAATCACGCCCCTTACATGTGCTCCAGCTTGCGTCACCTACGTCATTTTGGCGAAGGACAAGTTACGCCCCTCACAGCTGCTCCAGCTCGCCTCGACCAGTCAGATAGGATTTTGTTTCAGGCTGGAAATCCGTTAAGGTTGATAATTCAGGGTGACCAAAACAAGAACATACAATATTTCAGGGCTTCTCAAATGACAACCCCTAAAATTCAGGCCTAGGAAAAATCAAAAACTGAAAAAACAAGACGACCCTAAAAAAACACCCTGATATACAGCATTTCAGGGCATTTTGTCCTTAGTTCTGAAGCCCTGGGTCAGTCTCTAGCCGTCCATGTCGATGGTAAACTGCCCTGCCCCTCCGCACCTGCTACCCTTGCTGACGCCCCACCCCAGTTGAGAGTAAGGCTTTCAAAGCTGCTGAGCTCGCGTGCGCTGTCTGGGAGTCGCGTGATACCACTGCGCAGCTAGCTATCAGTCACACTCTCCCACTGTCCGAGCGTCCCCGCTTTCAGGCCCTAGAGACGGCCAAGGAGTACCTAGCCACTATCATTGCTCGCTATTCCACTCCCTCCTCTGCCTCTCCTGGTTGCCTCCTTGTGCCCCTTCTGTTTCCTGATCTCGCATCCTTTCCCACTATCGTTGATCTTGCCACTCACCTGCATGCGCTTGAGATTAGCTACCGCGCTGCTTTCACTGAGGCTCAGCTCACCGTACTTCCTTGCCCCCTCGTCGCTACGCTTTATTTCGTAGCCACGCGCTTCCTTGACCGCCTTGCCATTGCTCGCAACACCTTCCTTAGCCTCCACCCTGCTGACCTCACCCTTCGCGACTTCGTCGCCACCCTGTCGGCGATAGAGACCCGCCAGCGCACTATCGCTCAGTCTAGCGGTACTGCGGCAGTCCTTATCTTCCAGGGCTGTGCTCTCTCCCAATGCACTTACGCTGGCGTTTCAGCTGCCGTCACTGAGATAGTCCCTGTCGTTGAGACCGCCGCAGTGGCCTCAGCGCAGCCTCTTCAGGGTAAGGGCCGTCGCCCCAGAGGCGGGCGCGGGGGAGGGAGGGGTGGCGGGGGTGGCGGAGGTGGTGGAGGTGGTGCTAGAGCAGAAGGTGCTGACGAGGGGGTGGTAGCTGACGCCCCAGAGCAGCAGCCAGAGCCGCAGCAGCAGTAATAGCAGTAGCCTCAACAGCAGCAGCAGCAGTAGCCGCAGCAGCAGCATCAGCAGCAGTAGCAGCCGCAGCAGCAGCAGTGTGGGGGGGGCGTCGTAGTGGTAGCTCGGAGGCTTTGGCGGTGGTGGCCGCGGAGGCGGCCCTCGCAGCTCGATGTTGTTTGGCGGCTCTAGCCTTGTGAGTTGCCAGTACCAGCTTCAGACTGGTTCCCTTTGTGGCACCGTGTGTGACCGTCCTGGTCAAAGCCCTGCCCGCTGCTATCACCGCCTCGACGACCTCTTCCGTCTCCGCTTCGGGCCCATGCCGTCCCTCTCGGACTGGCACATCCTTGCAATGTAAATGTTCTCCTTCCTCATGCCTCTCTCCACCTCTTTCCTTCTCCCCCTCGATCTCTCACTCTCTCCCACCCAGCAGCCGCCTCTATGTTTCCCATCCCTGTCACCCACCCCCCCCCCCCGGTCCGTCCTATCCCTGTCATCCCCCCCATCTCTCCTACCGAGAGCCATCTCTCCTTTCCCTGTCATCCGCACTATCTCCCCTTTTCCCGGCCATCCTCCTGTCTCTACCCCTGCCATCTTTCCTTCCCCTGCCATCCACCCTATTTCCTCTATCCCTGCCTCCCACCTATCTCTACCCCTGCCATCTCTCCTTCCCCTGCCATCCGCCCTGTACTCCCCTATCCCTGCCATCCCCCTATCTCTACCCTTGCCATCTCTCCTTTCCCTGCCATCCGCCCGGTACTCCCCTATCCCTACCATCCCCCTATCTCTACCCCTGTCATCTCTCCGTCCCCTGCCATCCGCCCTGTGCTGCCCTATCCCTGTCATCCCCCTATCTCTACCCCTGCCATCTCTCCTTTCCCTGCCATCCGCCCTGTACTCCGCAATCCCTGCCGTCCCCCTATCTCTACCCCTGCCATCTCTCCTTTCCCTGTCATCTGCCCTATCTACCCTATCCCTGCCTCCCCCCTATCTCCACCCCTGCCATCTCTCCCTCCCCTGCCATCCGCCCTGTACTGCCCTATCCCTGCCATCCCCCTATCCCTTCCCTTGCCATCTCTCCTTTCCTGGCCATCCGCCCTGTACACCCCTTCCCATGCCATCCCCCTATCTCTACCCCTGCCATCTCTCCTTCCCCTGCCTTCCGCCCTGTACTCCCCTATCCCTGCCGTCCCCCTATCTCTACCCCTGCCATCTCTCCTTTCCCTGCCATTCGCCCTATCTACCCTATCCCTGCCTCCCCCCTATCTCTACCCCTGCCATCTCTCCTTTCCTTGCCATCCGCCCTGTACTCCCCCACCCATGCCATCCCCCTATCTCTACCCCTGTCATCTCTCCATCCCCTGCCATCCGCCCTATACTCCCCTATCCCTGCCGTCCCCCTATCTCTACCCCTGCCATCTCTCCTTTCCCTGACATCCGCCCTATCTACCCTATCCCTGCCTCCCCCCTATCTCTACCCCTGCCATCTCTCCTTTCCCTGCCATCCGCCCTGTACTCCCCTATCCCTGCCATCCCCCTTGTCTCTACCCCTGCCATCCGCCCTATCTTCCATATACCTGCCATCCACCTATCTCTACCCTTGCCATCTCTCCTTTCCCTGCCATCCACCATGTACTCCCCTATCCCTGTCTCCCCCCTATCTCTACCCCTGCCATCTCTCCTTTCCCTGCCATCCGCCCTATCTCCCCTATCCCTGCAATCCCCCTATAGCTATCCCTGCCATCTGCCCTATATCTCCTACTGCTGCCATTTCCACAATCTCTCCAATCCCTGCCAGCCCACCCAGTTCCCTTCCTATCTCTGCACAAAACCCTATCTTTCGTATCCCTCCCATCCCCCCTGTATCTCCTGTTCATTTCCCTGCCATCCCTCCGAAATCTCCCCCTCACTGCCACCCCCCCTAATCCTCCCACTTCTGCGATCCCTATTATCTCTCCTATCCCTGCCACCCCCTCTATCTTTGCTACCCCTGCCACTTTCCCTGACTCTCCTATCCCTGCCATCCCCCCTAATACTACTAACCCTCGGTTCCCTGCATTCCTAGCACACCATCATCCCCTACTACTATCCCCTATCCCTCCTGGCCCTCTTATCCCTCCAATACCTGCTCATCTCTCATGCTCATGCTCCCCCCAAGGTCCATCCTATCCGGTCCATCCCCCTAGCTGTACTCTCTTAGCGGTCCCTGCGGGCGCTATCATCCCTTCTCTACAGACCTATTCCCACTCCCCCCTCTTAGTGCCGTTCCATCCCCCCTCCACCTCTCGTCCTCTCCTCATCCCCCTCTCACCTTATCCCCATTCTCCATACGTCCTCTCCCCATCCCCCTCCTTTCCTCTCCCCATCCCCCTCCCGTCCTCTCCCCATCCCCCTCTCATTCTCTCCCCACCCCCCTCTCGTCCTCTTCTCATCCCCCTCTCGTGTTATCCCCATCCCCTTCCGTCCTCTCCCCATCCCCAACCCTCGTCCTCTCCACACACCCCTCTCGTCCTCTACTCATCCCCATCTCGCCTTATCCCCAACCTCCTCCCATCCTATCCCCATCCCCCTCTCGTCCTCTCCTCATCCCTATCCTGCCGTATCCTCATCCCCCTCTCGTTGCAGAGTTTTCTGCTATAACGGGAGCTTATGCGGAAGTGCCTGACGCAGATAGAGCTACTCTAGCTCTATAGTTCTCTAAGGAGGGATAGCCTTCAGAATTGTGTGTTTTACTAAGTAGCTTGAGAAAGCTTGGGCACACAAATTCACTAGAATCAAGATTACAAATTCTGGTACACAAGGTAAATACTAGTACTACCACATTGAACACGGAGAGAATGTTCGCACAATAACGTTTACATAACTACTCTAAGCTGTGCTTAGCCAAGTGAGCAATGGCAGGTGAAAATTACAGCACATGCTTGGTTGGTAATTTTTTCCCACTCATAAGTAGTTATTTTAACAATTTCATGTGTGAAACTGTAAGGAATTAGGAATTCCTTACTGAGGCTTGCTACAAGGCGTACGACTCGAACAGTCCCGAACCATCGCCAGGGTTCCAGACCTATCAGTTCGAGCCTCCTGGGCCTTCCCGGACCTCGCTACGACACATCGGGGCCCTTCGACACTTTTCCCGAACCTTCCGATCCTACGTCCAGGATCACCCTAGGCTTTCTATATATTGTATTGTCTTTCATTTTATTGTCATTCACTCGTTCACAGTTTCGCCATTGCCCTCCGCGCTACTCGGCAGTCCCATTCATAACACTTGGTATTCAGAGCCACTTTCCTCACCCGCTGGGCTTCTGAGGGCAATTTTTTTTTTTTGGAGGGGGAGAAGGCGGATGGCGCTACAGAAGGCACAGCGGTTGTCATGAAGCATGATCTGATATGCTTCAACAACTGCGTCTGCGTGGGCTTCTGAAGACCGTCGATCCGATCCCAAGGGACGAGCAGGATTCGCTCGGCCATCCCCTCGAGGGCGGTTGTGTCCGTCCTGACATGGCGAAGATTTTGAAGAGTGTTTCCGGTATGTTGATTATTTCGCATATCGTTAAAAGGGCTTCATGAGCAATTTCGGAAAATTCGGCAAGCAGCAACGACGATTCGGATTGGTGTCCGAATGGAGTGAAGAGCTCGTCACGAGACGACAAGCTCGTGAATATCCCCAGGCGAAATGGTTTTCGTCAGGAGCGCGTGTAGCAGACGTGGCTGCATGGTGAAGTGTAGCTGACGTTACGAGGCTTGGCGTTTCCAGCAGGCGACACGCAGGCGAAGACGGGACTTCGGATACTGTTCAGCGAACACGGCGTTGGAGTTTTCGGCACGACCAAGGATCGCACAAACAGCACACGTGGGGCTCAGGCACGGAAAAGTTTCGGGGAGTACTGACCTCGAAATTTATTTGCGTGACCTGCCCGCCTGGAGGTGTAATTCGTCTGCCCTGGAGTTTCGAGCTCGGCGAGTCTGGATTCCTGCAGAGGAAGCCATTTTCGTGGTCAGAAATTATACCCCACGATCCACAGAGGACGACCAGCAACTACCCTCGGGTCGAGTTCAAGTGTCTTTTGACGGGTCACCACTAAAAGTCAACGACGAAGAGCTGAAGCAGAGAAGGAGAACGACTGGGTAACAGCCGGGAAATTTGAAGGAGTCAGCGGCAAACGGATCCCCGGCAAGCAATTGTCCGGATGTACTCTTTGTATATCTTTTGGAGTATGAGTTGGATCCAATGTAATATTCTGGATTTTAGTGGTGTGAACACATCCATTATGTGCCCCTCCCAAAGCGTACCACTATTAACATTAATGCTAAATGTACAGTGGTCTTAAAGCCTAAAAACCCTCATGAATGCAAAACATCCGGACAATTGTACTTCGTTCAAAAAGCTTCCCCGCTTGAGAGACAGAGACCTTAGAACCAGAACCAGTTTAGGGTCCTCCTTAGCCCCATCTCCCTCAGCCTACAACTGCCCCTAAAGAGGCCTAGAGCTCCTCCACAAGAATAGGAGATCCCCATGGATCGTGGGATCGCAATGTCCTCGCCCTCGCTATCATAGCCTCACCTTCCAATGAGGCAGCACCTGCACTCTCCACTGAAGAATCCCTCGCTCGCTACCAGCGCTCCCACGGACACCGCGCTCCTAGAAATATCTGGCACCGGTGGCTCGGCCACCCCACTTGCACCACCCTCAATAACTCGCTGAGGGCTGGCGTCTTCGCCCCCAGAGCATTTTTTTACTCCGACGGCAGAGAGCTCCAAGTCAGTGAGCAGCCACGCACCTGCACCGTGTGCCCCAAAGGTGCCCTGACTCATCGGTGTTTCCCAGACCTATCAAGGCGCCCCACTCGTTATGAGAAGCTGGACAAGGTATACAGTGACTACCTAGTTCTCACCCAAACAGGGCTCAAGGAAGAGCAGTACACACTTACCTTCATCGACGCCACCACTCACTATATCTGGGCCATGAATGTCTAGACAGAGGATGAGTTCTTGAAATCTTCAGGGTCTGGCTCGCTCTCGTCAAGCACCAATCCGAGAAGCACCTGAAGTACTGGCAAATCGGCAGAGCCCGTGAGTTCCACAGCGTGGAACGTCAGACATACTTGACAACGCTTGGCATTGAACACTGTCTAACCCTGCCATACACTCACCCCCACCAAGGAGTCGTTTCTCTGCTCAAGCCATGCTCGCTCGACTCCAAGCCCACTCGGCAAGGCAGCAACAGGGCTTGATAAAACCGATAATAAAGTGGAATTTGCTGCTTATTTTGGTATTCTTGACGTGGCTCACGTGTGTGAGGTCTCCTTCAGTGGTTTTCTGAAACGCATCTGCGCATGATATCATATCGATTCCTAGAATAGAACTCATAAAATATGAAAAGCCTCAAGTGGGAGCATGAGCTCTGGTGGCGAGAGAAACAGATTATGGTACGCCATATGGGTAGCCTGCGGCATGATATAATCAAGGAAGTGCATAGCACCAAGTATGGAGGACACCTGGGTATCAAGAAAATCCTGTGAGCCTTAAGTGATGTGTACTGGTGGCCTAGATTGTCTAACAATTCGTGTCACGTGTGATGCATACACATGCAAAAAGTCTAATACGAAGAAGCCCGGTGGTTTGCTTCAACCACTTGAGATTCCAAACGAACCCTAGGAGAGTGTCTCACTGGATTTCATTACAAACCGCCCCAAATCATGCGATGAAATTATTATAACCCTGGTTTTTGCTGATCAATTGACCAAAATGGTGCACTTCGTTGCTACTACAACCGACATATCGGCGGAAGATACGGCCAAGTTGTTTGTAGCACATGTTTTCCACTTACACAGGTTACCTCGTGTGCTCGTGTCCGATCGAGATCCGCGCTTTATGAAGTCGGTTCTGGCATGGAGTTACATGGACACTAGGAACAAAGCTTAAGATGTTGTCAGCTTTCCATCCACAGACGGATGGGCAGACAGAGCGGACCAATCGTACTCTTGAGCAGTTGCATTGTTACTTGTGGTTGAGTTAGGGTTTTTCAAGAGTTTTCAAACTGCTACTCAGGGTGCAACGTCAATTTTCGGACTGAACAAGATTTGCACGTAGAAGGCGTGTGGTATAGCTCTACGTGCATGTTTCGAGCCCATATCTGCCTCGGAAAACGCATGTACGAAGCTGGACAGCTGGCATCAATTGACATCTGTCCAGGATTACGCATCATCACTTCAGGCCCTGGGCGAACAAATCACCGACGTATCAAAAGCCGAGAAAAAATCCAGCTTCATCAATAGGCTCAAACTTGACGTGCGCTATGAAGTTTGCATGCGCTGCCTGGCGACGTTCCAGGAAGCAGTTGTGATCGCCGACCTATATGACGCCAATAAAAAATATGCAGAGCGGGTCTCCAGGTTGAAAGTCATTTTTGTGGCCATAATCAACGGCCCTCGATCAACGGCATAGTGGCAAATGATGAGGATCGCAGGAAGCAATAGTGTTTTCACAACCACCAGCTAGGTCACTAATATGCTGATTGGAAGTAGAAAAATAATGATGGGGATTAGCCGGGAAATGACTCTTGCCAGTAGCAGACGGCCCCCCTATTGAACCAGCTACATCGCTCGAGAAACAACACCCCACCAGATAGTGGTACCGGTACATGCTATCTACCTCTCGCAGATGAATAATGAGGATGAACATGTGGATCACCATGTGATGGAAGAGGGACTAGTAAAAAAAAAAAAAAAAAAAAACAAACAAACAAACAAAAAACAAACAAACAAACAAACTTGATCGATGGTGGTGCAAGCCATAGCTTGATTCATCAACCGATAGCTAAAAATATAAACTTACTCTTCGTGCGGTGTTTGCTTGAGATCGGTGCACGATGGCCCAACGATGCCCCGCTGGCGATACGCAATTGTGTGCAAACAATTC
The DNA here is from genome assembly GCA_027943415.1 of Closterium sp. NIES-67. Classification (NCBI taxonomy): domain Eukaryota; kingdom Viridiplantae; phylum Streptophyta; class Zygnematophyceae; order Desmidiales; family Closteriaceae; genus Closterium; species Closterium sp. NIES-67. The sequence continues at coordinate 292,779 of BQMB01001349.1, read as the reverse complement.
GCATGAAGTGCTGCGACGATTCCGGTTCCAGCGCGCCAATGCTGGCGACGACCCTCCATGGTTATGATGTGCTTCTGGGACGATTTGGCTTCGATGATACAATCCGTAAATCGGTTGGACGACTGGCAAGTGCACTATGAAGTGTGCGAACGTCTGGCGAAAACTACCGAGCCAGCGTGGAGCAAAGCCGATAATGACACGTGTCACCGTGATTACAATGAAGTGAGCGGTCAAGAAAGGTGCAGGATAGTACGCTGTCTATCTGCAGGAATCTACGGATGACGAGCAGCCGGCCATTATCAACAAACTCTGCGCAGCAGTCCAGCTGGTCTCGCAGTTCTTGGAGCTCGGGTTGTGTCAGCCACCACAGTGTCCGTATTTTTGGCTGCGTGCCATGTTCTAGTTTGATTTGATGGTCCTAGGGGCGTTCCGTAGGCAATCCAGGTGGCAAGTCATCCAGGAAAATCTCCCGGGACTGTCACATCAGCCTTGCTTGTTGCCTTGCTTGGGACTGTCTCCACTGGGCGGTGTCCCGGTGCCTTGCTTGGTAGTTGGACTCTCCTTCCATTGTTTTAGATGCTTGCACTGCGGTTGACCCAGTTCATCTCAGGGTTCAATTCTTTGAGGAAGTCTTGCCTAAAGTTCAGGTCAAGCCCTTTCATGTTGGTGATGGGGAGGGTAGTTCTCTAGCGCAGTGGTCCGATTTGTACGTGTAACATTGCTTCACCGTAGACTAGTAACTTGCTGCCGTCCCCAATCGTAACAGATAATGCTGAAGGCATGCACTCTTCCCGAAGTCGGTCGATTGCTGCCTTGTCGCATACGGTGTGTGCCGCTCCGCTGTCCACAAGTGCTTGGAGGCGTCGCCCTTTGCAGATGACCTCGAGCACGAGGGGCAGGCATTGCTCGGAGTAGCCAAAGATGGTTTCATTAATAGGATCATAGGGTACATCCCAATTTTCCGTACACACCTTGTTATTGCTTCCTATTCTTGAGCAGGCAGCTAGCTGAGACTTCTTGGAGAAAGGCTCTTCTCCAGGGCCCAGAGTTTCCTAGATGACTGTGTGTGTTGTCGATGCCGAAGTTGCTGAGCCAAATGCATCCGAAGAAGGAGTTTGGGGAATTTGCAGCTTCTCGTAGAACCCCAGCTTCCTCTTCAGCTGCTTCAGCTCCACCGACGTCTTCCCTGGGGAGCGGGTAGTCGCTGTGGGCTGGTGTCGGGAGAGGACGTTGACTCTGTTGAAAGGCCAGATTCTTTCCACACTCCTTAATTTTCTCCCCAAGTTCTTCAGTACCGGTAAAATCTCCATAATTTTTTGCTTCTTCTGGAGTCCCTCCCGAAAAATTTCCAAGGCTCTAGCCCCTCGAGAATCATAAGTTTTCATTAATGCATATAATTCCTTGGGTCTTACCGGAGTTTCCCCGTCACGGCAGAGTCTTCTTTCGCGGAGTTATATTTTTTCTCTGCAATTTTCCCTGGCGAAAATCTGGTCGTGGGGTGGAGATTTTCGCCCATCATTTCCTCCTGCTCGCGTCGAATCAGCTTCGTCGTAGTCGATTTTTCAGGAATCCTGTGGCCGCTTTCGAATCTTTTCTTTTTCGACAGCTAGATCCACAATCACTGGATATTCCCGTTTTCTTATTTCTGATTGGCCGAAGAGTTTCCGTCACTGCTGCGCGCCCGATACTCTGCACGTGCGGCTTTAATATTTTTACTGTTGAAGATTCGATGTCCCGACAGTCCGCAAAAATCGCACGTGAAGTTGGCATTTTTCGGGCGTGGCCGCCCGTCAAACCTGCCAAATTCCATCGTATCGGCGAACGTGGGGTGTGCCGAGCGGTCGCCGTGTCTCGTACTGCCGACGTGCGCCCATCGTGTTCCGGCGTTGACCATGTCAAAACGCTCGCTGCGAAAACGACGTCACTGTAGCTCGCGTAATTCGTCGCTGCTGCCTGTCGTTTGACATTCGGTCTTCGGCCCGGTGAGGTATGACTGTACTTTTTCCCCTTCGGCCAGGTCAGGAATGCGGTTATAATATTCCCCCAACTGCTGTGTGTACTGTGCTACACTCCCGAACTGTCGATGGCGATGAGTTTTTTCCCGCGCAAGGAAACCGGAATTTATCGGCTTGGAACTTTTCAGCAGGTCGGTGCGGAACTGCTTCCACGTGGCTTCGTCGTGGACGAAGGTAGTGTTGCCGCCGAGCCACTCGAGTGCCGGCCCTCCCATCAGTGTCGCCGCGAGTCGTACGTGCTGACCGTCCCAGACCGGCGAGCTCCATCCGACGGCTGCGAAGTAGATCTCCATGCTAGCGATCCATCTGCGGAGGTCAGAATTTCGATCACTCGGATCGAGCGGCTTAGGTGGACGTGGCTTCGGAGCCTCGAGAAACTACTGCGACTATTGTGTCGTCACCGTTGTCGTTTTGTGCTGCCCGCCGGCGAGTCGAGTTACTCGCTCGAACTCGTTTCGCCAAGCTTCACGGTCAGCTCACATCTCTTCCTGTAGGGCGGCGATGCACGCGAAGAGCTGTTGGGTAACTTCGGTGTTGTTGAAGTTCGTCATCCTGTTCAAAACACACGCGGAGGGGTTAATTAAAAAAATGCGGAGCTGGTGCTTACCAGAATCCTGGTCGAATTAGTCGCCCCCGGCGGTTTTTCGAGGCAAGTTTTCCCGCGGGTGCTGCTTAGCGGAGCGCGGCTGAGTGAGAAAAACGTCGATTACCAAGTGTCAGACGATCAAAAATGGTCAAGAGAAAGTTGCACTATCGATCGATACAAGGTGCTTTTATACTTCCAACGTACATCAGGTAACCAGGTTTATCCTATCTAAAGGGAATAGACCCTTCTATAAATAGAATCACCCTGCGTATAGCCATATGAGGCTATTGGCTTTAAGGGATTACGACAAGATTACGCTAGATATAGCGTGACAGAACATCCCGAGCCTGGTCGGTGACATATTTATAATAATAGGATAAACCAAAGGATTATGGAACCAGATGAGATGAGATAGAGAAGAAATATAGTAATATGAAAGAAGTGTAACTAGGTCGTACCTTGACAGCATGGAATAGATACGGCACATGCCTACAGTTCTCCTCTGCCTATTACCCGCAAACTGATGGCCAGATAGTATGGACAAATCAGACCATGAAACAGCTGATTTGTACGAACTGCCCGGATATTCGCAAATGGGAAGGTGCTCCACCCATGCTAATTTTTCCTACAACAACACACCTCCCACCACGACAAATCGCTCGCCGTTCTTTCTGAATTACGGGATGGGCTCTACTCTACCCGTCTCCACCAACATTGAAAGTCAAGTCCCCCGCTTGCAGCAGTTCATGGAAGACCTTCAAACTGCTCAGACTGAAACTATCGAATTTATTCGAAAGGCTAACGTTACCACCCGCCAATACGCCGACCGCCACAGACGGGATATTACTATGATAGCAGGCAAATTATTCCTTCTTGAGACCAAGAACCTTTGCCTGCAGATACCACCAAGCTTACGCCCCCGCTACTATGGACCCTTAAAAAATATCAAGATGCTGACACCCGTAACCGCCCAACTGTGACTGCCCGACAACTGGCGGATTCATCATTCCTTCTATGCTAGCCTCCTTCGTCATTTTGTCGCCGACAAATCAGACGTTGCTTCACAGACGATTGCCTAGGATCTACGGCCAGCTGATGAGACACTAAACGAGCCATAAAAAATCGTGAGCCATTGCATGAAAATTGACGATCAGGGACCGTCATATTGACTTTGTCATACGATGGACCAATCGTACAAGCGAAGACGACACGTGGGTTCCCTAGGTACAAGTACAGTCACCTTCTGTACTTTGAGATTATTTATCCCACGATCACGTTGCACATATACACCACCTTCGCGACGAGAGGGGGTAGGGTAAGGATTTTTCTATTCTTTAGTGCGCCACACTGCTAGCGCGTACACCACCCATCCACGTCCAAAACTCGGCCCCAGCTCCATCCTGTACATGTCTTTCTGAACCATTCATGTGTCATCCCGAAGCGCTCCACGTCCTCAGATGCCTTCCTCAAACATGTGCATCATGTGGCTAGGATTGCTCCGGTGTTCCTATATTCTTGCATCGTCATTTCATTGTACTGCCATTCTGTTATTCACAACTTCGACATTCCATTCCACGCTACTCTGGTTCACCACTCATAACATCGGGGTCGTGTGTCATGTGGGTTCGTTTGGGTGTACGCCAAGCTTCATGGTTGTCGCACGCCAATGAATGTCCTCATTCGCGGTCTTTTTTTTTGTTTCGAGTTTGTCCGTTGGAAAAAAAAACAAAAAAAAAAAGAGTTTCACGAGAGCCTTGGGTTTTCTTTTTTAGTCAATTACTTTAATACCCCTTCAAATAGCACGTTGGCTTTCCTATTATGTTCGATTACAAGCACATGTGGCCTTTTTAACCTACTCGTTCGAGGCATATATGTGCTAATATCGGGGTGATTACGGTACCATGTGTCCTAGATCGAATTATGATTGGTCAATGGTGCAATATCGATCAATATAAGGCGCTTTCAATATTGTAGAGTTCATCAGACAACCATCTTGTTCCTATCCGAAAGGCAATTACTAAGGATAATAAAAATTTGAGAACATGAAACCAACTAATACTATAAAAATATAGAAGTAGTGACCCTGTTTTCTTAAAAAAACCTTCAACAATAAATGCCAAATTAGCAAGAGACGAAGATGAAAATTGGTGAACGAAAATCTAGAAATGAGAAAGGAGTATAACAAGGTTGTTCTCTCACACACGGGTATTGAATACAGACGTCAATTATGGTTATCGTATAACATTTGCCATAGAGGCGCCTGCTTTCCGATTGATAATGGCTGATGAGTAAAGATAACGCACGAAGGATGGCCAGAGTGTTGGTTTCGTAGGCTTGCACCAAGCTACTGCTATCCAATTTGCAGTTTTCCATCAAATGGCCCTCTATCAACTTCCGCAATCACATCTTGCATAAAGAACACACTCCCAACCCAACTTGTCTAAGAGCTATCACGCGTCAATTTCTTTATATGGTATGTTTAAACCACCGGGGCCATGGGTTCTTAGGAGCTCTAAATCCATTATGATTTGTAAGCGTGATTGCATTTGAAGTTCACTCTTTATGATCAGCCCGAAACCTCTCTGGGTTGGACCATTGTACCTTTAGATACCTTTGGTTGTTTCACCAATCTAGGTGTGCAATGGGCAGAGCATGGGCTGAGAGTTGTGGGTGTCCTCAATAGGGGCGAGGACTGGGAGGTGACGCCCCTGCCGTGGCTGCCACTTCTCAATCACCTGCATATTGCGTCCCACAACCTGGCGATTGCTGTTTCTATGCACACCGTCTATCTTATGCGGACTGTGCCCCCCGTCCGGCGGTGGTGGAGGCCTTCTGGGATTAGGATACCTCACTCGAGGATTGCTCTGAGCTGTTGTTCCCACCTAGCACCTCGGATCTGGCATCGACGAAGTCGCGCATGGCCCACTTGCAGCTCTACCTTCTGGCACGGATGGGTGGTTTTGGCATTCGAACAGCGGCCGAGCTCAGCCCTCTGTCCTATGCGTGCGGTTGGTGCTAGGCTGTGTCTGCTGTCGCTCCACTATGTATATTAGCCAAGTACATCCACACGCAGGAGGCAGGCTGTGTGCTGGACCCTTGGTTTGCCGTGGAAGTGGACCTGATCCCCAAGCAAGTCCGGCCGGAGTTGTCGGCCCTCCCCCTCTGTGTGGCCGGCTGTCACATGATCGAATGTGTTGAGGAAAAGTGGCACTATCGATTGATACAAGGCGTTTTTATAATTCCAGAGTACATCAGGTAACCGGGTTTATCCTATCCAAAGAGAAAAGACCCTTCTAGAAATACTATTACCCTGCTATTGGCTTTAAGGGATTACGGTAGGATTGCGCTAGATATAGCGCGCCAGTACATCCCGAGCCTGGTCGGTGATATAATCATAATATTAGGATAAACCAAAGGATAATGAAATAGGAAACCAAATGAGATGAGATAAAGACCAAATGAATCAGAAGTGAGAGAGGAATGAAATAGAAAGGAAATATGGAAAGAGAAGAAGTGTAACGGGGTCGTACTCTCACACCGGCCCTCCGCTGCTGTTGTTCGCCATGCAGCAACACTGTGTTGCTGTGGAGAGCCTACAGTCTCTTTGATGCGAGGTTCGTGACGCTGCCAATTTGGCTTGTTTGACATTCCTTCAGGGCCTAGGGGCCGGGGCATGGGTCTTCGCGGTTCCGACGCATGACGACGCCACTTTCACTGCACCTGCGTGGAGCATCGCTGCGGCCATGCGCCTAGCCCTACCCATTCAGCAGCTCATGGTTACGGACAGGTGTGTATAGGACTGAGTTCGCTGATCTCTCGGATCCGCATCATGCCCTTCGCTGCAAGCATCAGTACGCCTCGTCTTGGGTCCATGATGCTGTGAAGTTTGTGGTGGCTAGGATGGCGAAGGGTACGTGGGGGAGTGGTGAACATGAAGGATGACACTCTCTTGTTGGGTAAGACAGTGGATGTGGTGGTTCATCGGCCAAACGAAGGGGAGGCGCATGCGCTGGAGGTGAGCGTTGTGGACCCCATCTTCCTCTCTTTGCAGCAGCACGACCAGATTAATCGTGTCGTGGGGTTTGCTGGTCGGGAGCGGGAGAGTAGGAAGGCACTCGATTACAGACCCCTCTTACAGTGGCATAGAGAGATACAGTTTACCCCTCTCATTGCTGAGACTTGGGGCTGATGGGTGAGGGCTTTCGGCGGTGGTTGTGGAAGCAGGTGGCGGCTTTGAAAGGGGCAGGGAGGGGCGATGGCAAGGTTTTCTCGGCTTACTTCGTTGGCTCTTTGAAGGCTGCACTTGGGGTGGCCTTGCAGCGGGCACAGGCACGAATCATCCTTCTGATGAATGGCATTATTGATGAGTGGTCCAGACATGGTCCGGTCGGGTCGGCAGGGGTGTGAGCGGGAGGACGGTGGGGGCCAGGCCCCCAGAAGTCAGGAAATTTTTCCTGACTCAGGAAAAAAACAGGGTGTTGAGGGGTACTGGCCCTGATTTGCTAGGGTTTTGTTTTTGGCATTTCCTGAAATTTCAGGGTTCTTTTGTAAAGGATATATGTCAGCTCAGTTTTTTTTTGTAACGGATCCTGAAATTTTAGACTTGTATTGCGCATGGGTTCTGATTTTGTCAAAGGCGTGATTTGCGGGTCCCTCCCAAAATTACAGCGATATGCGCATATTCCCTCATAAATCTTGCCTGACTACCAGGTTCCCGCCTGCAGGCATCGCTTGGTGACTCACATGTTGCTGCGCTGCCTCACAGCATTGGTCCTTCTCAAAGTTAGGTTTGAGGGTCGGCCAGCACACAGTTTGGCTGCATGCGTGGATTGGTTGCACATGTAAATGTTGCATGAATAGCTAATCACTGTACGCCAGCGATGATGACCCAGCTTCAACTCCACACTCCGGTTCGACGTCGACGCGCATGCGCCGCGCTTGTTTCGGTCTGGCCCGGATTCAGGAATCCAGAGAGCCAACTGTGCATGGCTGGCAAACTGTTCGCGCCTCGCCATCGTTCCCTTTCCCCCCTGCGTATTTTTCATATGTTTCTTCCCACTGTTAAAACAACCATTGCTTCAGCCTCTCCCGGCGTGACCTTCCCCATGAGGTGTCGTTGTTTTACAACCCCTCCGTCACGCGTCTCTGCTCGTCGACCACCCTAGTGAGCCCCGTCCTCATGCCTGAGTCAGGCGACGTGGGATTGGACGACGATGGCGACGATAGCGGCAGTCACCGTGCCGAAGCCCCCACTGGGCTTGACATGCTCCTTTCAAAGCTAGGTAGTTTCCCAAAGGCTCCTCGTAACCCTCCGACGAAACAGAACCCCCTATGCGCCTCACAGTCGGTCGCCTCAACTTCTCAAGCTATTGTCGAGCCGACTTCCGCGCCTTGTCCGGGCCCATCGCTGGTTGATGCTTTTACCTGTAGTCCAGGTTCCGCCACCCCCGTGAAACCTGGCGGTCGATACCGGCAAACCACCCTGTGGATTTTCCCAGGCGGTCAGCCGACGACTCCACGCCCCTCAGTCATGTGCGAAGATGACGACAGCGATGGCGACGACCCTTCCGCTGCATCTGACAAGTCTCAATCGCCTAAGGATGTCTACGGCAAAGCCCTCAGCAAGTTTAATACGCGGTGGTCCGAGCGGTTTCCCTGGCTTATGATTTTAAAGACTGATGCTGGATTCCCTGCGTTTAAATGCAGTCTGTGCCTTGAGCATGCATGACTCAGAGGGAAAGCCGGCAAACGCGGCACAGGGCTGACGGACGCGCAGACGCAGGCATTCAACAGGCACGCGGGGTCGGCCAAGCATCGCCTAGCCATGACGAAACAGCAGGCGATGCTGCAGGACGCAACCAACCAGATGCGGATCGACCAGCTTCCCCAAGCCGCTGACCTGGAGAAGGAACGTGTGACTGCGCTGCTTGATGCGCTCTACTTCTGCTGCAAAGGCAACGAGCTGATGGAAAACTGGATCAGGCTTGTGCGCTACCTCAGCAAACGTCGGCACGAGCACTTCCCCGAGCAGACCTATGGCACGTACTACAACAGGTATTGTTGTGTGCTGTTTAATTTTGTTTTGCATGCATCTATCATGCGTGACGAATGTTTAGATTTCAGCGTACAAATTATGCGTATGCCCTTCGCTGCTGCAGTTATGGGTACGTGGAGTTCACACAGTCCATGGCAACCTGGCTGCAGACAACACAGTCGGATCACCTTCTGAGGAGCCCGTTCATCGGCTTGAGGATCGATGAGAGCACAGACCGCTGCCGCGGCAAGCACCTCATCGTGTTTGCGCACTTCATCCGCGACAACCAACTCGTCTGCGAATACCTGGCCTTGCTGAGCGTCGACAAGGCTGACGCTGCTTCTCTGCTCGCTCTATTCCTGTCTCACCTCAATGCCATCGGTGTCGACCTCCAGCGGGTCGTGGGCATAAGCACCGATGGCGCTGCCGTGATGATGGGGTCGAAGGCTGGGCTTGTGACGCGGCTGCGGATGCAGATTCCGCACTTGGTGTCATGTCACTGTATTGCGCACAAGTGAGCCTTGTTGTTAACCGCTATTGTACCTCTTGTTAACTGCACTGGTGGTTTCCGCATGTGCAATGTGTATTACCCCACTCCCAAGGCCCAATATGTACCATTCTATGTTCGTTTTACCACCCTCCAGAGAGGCACTGGCAGCTAAAGCAACGGCGGATTCCTTGCCGGCGTTCAAGATGATTGATGATGTCATCAAGGAGCTCGCTGAGTACTTCGGACGCTCCGGCCCATGGCACCAGGGCTTCTTGGACCTGCAGGATATCTTCACCTCGACGAACCTCGAACTTCAAGGCATTCATAACATCCGATGGCTCTCCCGTGGTGAGGCTGTCATTAGGTTAGTCAAGGTTCTACCCGCCATCGTGGTCATGCTCTCCGAGTGGACGGACACCTGGCTCTCCAGGATAGTGACAAGCTACCGCTTCTGGTTCCTTGTCATGTTCCTTGCTGATGTACTGGAGCAGCTAAACATCCTCAACAAGTTCTTCCAAGAGCGTCAGGTGAGTTTTTCGTTACGGTGACATTGAGTTGTTACTAAATCACCCTGTTTATGTATATACACCTTCCCCGCCCTTCCTCCCCTCCTCCTCTTCCCCGCCCAAACCTCAGCTGGAGTACTCGGCCGTCCACGCGCAGATCATCCGCACAACAACCCTGCTGCAGAGCCGCTACGGGGACGGCGAAGACTTTGGCGGAGGACCGAAAGACTGTCTCACTAGCTTCCTCACCCGTCACTGCCCGGGTGGGTCTCCCGAGGTCACCACTGAGGGCGTCGACTCCGACGGCCGTCCGGCTTCCTTTACCTTCGTGCTGCATCAAGATCGCTTGCCCGGTTATCCGGGGGAAGGCGATCACGACGCGTGCCAGGATCTATGCGTGGCGATGGCGACAGGGATGGTGTCAAACTTGAAGGAGCGGCTGGGTGATCTGGGAAAGCTCTCTGGCTGCCGCCTCTTCTCTGTCAACCTCTGGCCCCCTAACTGGGAGAGAGCTGCACGCAAGGCCCAGTGCCTTGACTGGTTCTTCTCCCTCGTTACGCTTTACCGCGCAGATGAGGCAGAGGAGATTCTTCCTGGCATTGACAAGCGTGCAGCCATGAGGGAGCTGCCTCATTTCTGCCCTGTCATTGCTGCTCTTCCCCAGGCCGACCGAAGCTTTCACGCTGGGCTCACGGCCATGCTGAAGACACCTGACAGGCAGGATTCTGACCCGAACCTGATGAAGCTGTGGATGGCGGTGGCAGTGCTTCCTCTCAGCACTGTGGAGTGTGAGCGTGGATTCTCTAGGCAGAATACGATTAAGAGCTGGTTGCGTGCCAGCCTTAAAGACACTAGGCTTAGTGACCTGATATGCATGTCATTGTTAGACTACGACTCGGACTATGATGCTGTGGTGGAGATATGGCGCGCTTACAAGAAGCGTAAGCCCTTCAACAATACCTTTCAGGCCAAGCAAGATGGCTTGAAGAAGGGGAAGGGAGTAGCAGAAGAGGCAGAGGGTGGTGTAGGTAGTGACAATGTAGTCGATCTTGATAATTTCGACTAAACTATTTTGCTTTTCAATTTCTTCTTCATTTTGCCAATCAGGGAAAAAACACCATCTATCTCAATCCATTCAGCATTTTTGTGCCACACAATACTGTCGACTAAGGAAAAAAAATTGGGGACTTCTAAAAATTCAGGGAAAAAGCCAAGGGCAGTCCTTTGCAATCAGGATGACTTAAAACCAATCTGAGGGCCTGGTGGGGGCGTTTCGTAGGCGGACGTGCCCTATCTCGTGGACTTGAGGGTAAAGGTGTCGCCTTAGTTTTTGTCGGGTGAGACACCCTTGCTGTTCCCTTCCCTTTTTTTGCTGCTGTCTTGCTGCTCAGCCCGGTTCCCTTAACACTGTCCCGTCCTCCCACTATGGTATTGACGTATGGCTGTTTCCAGTGATAGCTTGGGATTGGGTATTATGTTTTGTGTTGTAAGTTTTCTTCATTATTTAAGGCTCCATAGCATTGTAGCAGCTAGAAATCTAGGTGTCTTTAAGTAGCCTTGACCCTTCATAGTATATCATTTGTATTTTAGCTCGTGTTTGTTCTTCAAAAAATATACCTCACTCATTATCATACGCATTATACTGGAGGTACAAATATCTGTCACCTCAGCATTACTTAGTGAACCAATCAGAGGCTGCGTACTCTCACGTGTCGCCAGCGCACCATGCTTCCAATTCCGGGAAATCCAAGCAGGCAGACGTGGGAATCGCGATTGTCGACGGAATGTGGGGCAACCTCACCTGGGCGAAATTGCGCGCTTCGTTGAGAATTCTACCTGGTTCAAAACCGTCGACCATTATCGCTCAGCGATTGCACACGTGGCAGTTCGGGCCAATTCGGTCGACCTCACGCTACTGTTCCCTCAAAATGCCGCACCGAAATGCATTACATACGGACTAGTTTCGGGATGACCGTCGTTGCTTGAAAACTGTTCAGTTTCGACGCTAGCTGCTGCTCAGGTTCTTACATTTAAAGCCCAGGTATCAAGTTGCAGGGCGCGAGCGTTTTTGTTAACAAAAACGGATCGCGTAAGACCTGGCTAGCGAAAGCTGTAACCGATTGAGCCCCAGCGGAGCTGCACAATATGGTGAAAGGATGGCCCCTGGTTTGCAATTGGTTTTCATTGGTCCACGAATTCCCTCCCCTCACTTCCCGAAAAACTCAAGCTTCGTGACTTTCGCAACCACTCAGTTTTCCCTAGGTCTCGCCCAAACCGCGCACACTTTTTGCGGCTTGCAATTTAGGACCTGGGCTAAAACGCAGCAAGCATAGTGTGTACCCCACTCACGCAATATGCGGACCACTTGCCCTAATTACAGTTGGCTTGCTTTATTTTTAAGGGTATTTACCTCTCGGGTAACCAACATCCGAGGTGATGACGTCAGCAGCTACCTATATGGCTTCACGATAACCATCAGATCGACTTCGTCCCAGCATGGTACCAATTATCCCTACATGGTGCCAATTTGTACGCGGCAGATTCCCTAACCGGTAACGGTCAGTTTCAACGCTTCCGAACTGCCCCCACGTGTTTCGTATACGCCCTGACGAAATTCACGAAGAAGAACATCTGGTACAGAGTATTTCGCAGGTACGCTTAGGCTGAAATATCACGCAACACATTTGAACTAATCTCATATAACAATCTCATTATGTATACCATGCATGTCTAATGGTTTAGTAGTTTTAATACCATTTTGAAATTTGTGGAATTATTAGTACTTTCCAGCAGTCTAAATGGAAAAACACTATATATATGTAGTTTCCATGCGTACCATTAATATAATGTGTCAGGCAATATATAGTAGTTTATAGTGTTCATGTGTTCTCTTTCATAATGTGTGTAAGGATTTCATGAATTATTAACGGGTTTCGCCACAGTGAATATTACGAACAGTACACGTCCGCAGCCTCGGTCCTCAAGTGTCGCGTCAGACCACCCCCTCCGAATAATCGGCCCTGAGCGTATTACCTAGGCGCCTCGAATGCAATTTGACCATTTTTTCCCTCAAGGTTCAAGCTTGGTCAATTAGTAATATATGAAACCTAGGCCTTATTTGTATTGACAAAGATTGTAGTCATCTCCATTATATTGTTCTGTGCTATTCTACGGAGTAATTTATAACAATGAGCATGTCCAACGGTTATATTTTTTCTAATTACAATCCTGTTAAGCTTAATTTGTGTAACAAACTACCATAAAAAATTAATATTATACATAATGATAGTTTTATATGATGTTGATTTAAAAATGTTGCGTAACATTTCAGCCTAAGCGCACATGCAAAATACTCAGTACTAGATGTTCTTCTTCGCAACTTTCGTCAGGGCGTGTACGAAACACGTGGGGGCAGTTCGGAAGCGTTGAAATTGGTAGATTACCAGTTAGGGAATCTGCCGCGTGCAAATTGGTACCATGTAGGGATTATTGATACCATGCTGGGACGAGGTCGATCTGATGGTTACCGTGAAGCCATATAGGTGACTGCTGACGTTATCACCTCGGATGTTGGTTACCCGGAAGATAAGTCCCCTATTTTTAATGCGAGTATTTTCAACGTTATCTTTGCGGTGGACTGTCACCCTCGGGACAAATAACCTCTGGAAAAAACAATAAACTTCGTTTTCTAAACGACGGATGTTTACTACAATGTGGGATCCCACATTTTGGTACTGTCGTCGAGAAGGTAACGGATTCAAGCCATCTACTGGCTTGTGCCTTTAGGGGGTGTTAGTAGGAGCGTGAGGTTTCGGGACGTCGTTATATTCAACCGTTTAAAAGCTACCTTGCCGGGCCTTCTGGTGCATTCCCGGGATGTCACAGAGTGTAATACACGGACATGCTTTCTGGTGACCCAAATGTTCAACCTTTTAAAATTACAACGAGACAAGTGTACAGAACCATTCCAACACTACAATCGGAAGGGCGGCGCACAGTGATCCGCTGAAATTTTTCGGGCCGAAACGAAATTTGCCGTTCGACAAATTCCGAAATCAATAGTTTTGAGGGAACAGTATCTCGAGGTCGACCGAATTGGCCCCAAATGGTCGCGTGTGCAATCGCCTGGCGATAAGGGTCGACAGTTTTAAATCAGGTACGATTCTCTGCGAAGCGCGCAATTTCGCCAACTGGCTCGCCGCCGCCAGTTTTCGCTGCTCCCGGCAGGCGGTGCGTGCTGCTCTCGCTTGGTTGGCTGCTGCAGCCCGCGGCGAATATAAGCCCAGATCGCACAAGCAGGCGCAGAGAGCTTCGTAGCGCAGCAAGTTGAGAAGCAATGGCAACCAGCACTCTCTTCCTTTCTTCCAAGATCGGCCCCAAACTCGCACCCACCTCTCAGCTACGCATACCACGCTCCGCGCAACTCCTCGCGAATGTCGCCTTCTTACCTCACCGCCACATCACTGCGCAAAGTTACGCCTCTCGGCGACGGCTGCACGTGGTTGCCGTGTCGGGCCGCGACCACGACAGTGGGTTCACCCGCCCCCCTCCAGCCAAGGTAGGACACTAGCTTGGTGACTCGTAGAAACGCGGTGGCTTTGTTCGTCATTGCAATTCTCGCGTGTCAAAGCTAACGGCCTCCCCACCGTGTGCGGCGTGTCAGTTGATCCATGGCGAGCGGCGCGAGCGACTACCAGGCTTGGGCTTGACCAAGAAGAACGAGCTCTTCCTGGGCCGCTTCGCCATGATCGGCTTCGCTGTAAGCACGCGGTTGACTCCCTGCTTCCGCCTTTTTGCATTCGTAGATGCACAACAACCAATTCGTAACTTCAGCTTCGTCTCACGGTTTGTATGTTGCCCATTCCCCTTTCCCCCGTTGCCCGCCCATCCCACGCGGCAGGCGGCGCTGCTGGTGGAGGCGGTGTCGGGGCGCGGCGTGCTGTTCCACCTGCACGCGCACGCCGGAGTGCCTCTCGCGCACGACGACCCACTCGCGCTGGCCGCCGTCGCGCTCTCGCTGCTGAGCGCGGTGGGCGCGTTCGGCGACCGAGGCCGCTTCGAGGACGACGAGCCGGTGGGGCCAGGCAGGCCGCGCTGCACCATCCAACAGGCACTGGGGCTGCACGACCGAGGTGAGAAGGGGGAAGGGGAGGGGGGGTGGAAGTAGAGACGCTGCCGATAGCAGTAGCGATCCCAGACGCGATAGCACAAACAAGAGGGCCAAGGAGCATGCGACGCAAGTAGAAGGGTAACATACGCCAATCACATGCCTTAGCCCCTCCCGTCCTCCGTACAGCCACCCGCTCTTCCCAATCGAAAGCCATTCTGCTGCTATGCGTCCCCCTCTGCTGGTGCGTGCGTGCAGGCCCGCTGCTGGGGATGAGCAAGGCGAGCGAGCTGTTCGTGGCGCGCCTGGCGGAGCTGGGCTTAGCAGCGACGCTCGTCGCCGAGGTGCTGACGGGGCGCGGCGTGCTGGCGCACCTCAATGTGCACACGGGCGTGCCGCTCTCGCACCTGCAACCTGCCCTGCTCGCCCCCGTCATGTTCTTGCTGCTCGCTGCTGCTCACCCTGGTAGCGGCCGCTTCGTTAATGATGACTGATTCACGGTGGATGTATGTCAGTGGTGCGTGTATGTACAGGCAGCATGCTAAAACGAGCGAGCCACCACTTCCAGCTTGAACTGCTGGCTTTCCATCCACTGCACACGGTGCTTCGAGCCAAAATCAAACTACAACCTGGCCTACTCCATATTGTTATTTGGCAGGGGTTGTGAGTTGTGCAGTAAGCTGTTAGAATACGATAATGATTAGAAAAAAGAGAGAACAAGGCACATATAGGGTTGGAGTTGTACCCTTTAAGAACACACACCTATTTAGCTTATAAATTTTACATGCAAATATAGGTATAAGTTAACATACCCCCTAGGCTAGATAAGGGGTAGTGTTGAGCAAGTAGTAGCTAACAGAATGAATGAATGAGTAGAGTGGTGAGATACAAGGCAATATAGTCTAGAGAGTTGTACCCACTAAGGAACAAACATATATAGTCTACAGTAACTGCATAAGCTATGTTTGACACACCCCCTAGACTATATAGGGGCAGTGCCTAACAAGGGAAGAAGCAGCTCAGGGTGGCACTACTAGTCCAGCCTCTGAGACAAGGGTCTAAAGACCAAACAAAAGGAGTACAGACAAGGCAAGAGCTAGCCCAGGGCGGCACTACTAGTCCAGCCACTGGGAGAGGCCACAAGGCCAGTCTGGGTAAAATACATATATCAAGTGTTGGAAATATCTCAAAGGACTTAAGCGTTTCTGGAGTGTAACACTACACTCGAGGAAGATCGCAACGGGTACACGAGTCAACGGAGGTTACACGAGGGGATGGACAAAGAACGCGAAGGAATTCGAAGGGTCGCAACCGGAGGTTGCGACTAACCGTTACAACTGCGCGGATGGTAACCGAAGCGACAATCGAGTCGCTGTGCGACTCGATAACCGCTCCTGCAACTGTACTCAACAACTGCTTTACTTTCCTACTTTCTATATGTTGCTGTATGCTTGTTTCTTTTAATCAATCACTTGTTCTCATATACTTGTACAAGGGTTCAACTACTCAACTTCCGCTGCACTACTCAAGTCTCATTCTTCAACTGGGACTTAGTCTCTGAAAAGATCCTAAGGGCTTTTCTCAGCCCAACATGGTATGAGAGCTGGCCAGAGACCAAACTCCCAGCAACTACGCTCTATCTACAATCTGCAATTCAACGACTTCATTGATTACAAGTCATGGACAGCAAGGGCAAGAAAATCTATACGGGCTCACCCAGCGCCCAAGACACTCAACCCAGCAACTCTGGATTGCACACTTCAGGACTGCAAACCGAGATCGGCGCTGCTCAAGAAACAACAGGAAGAGCACCGGAGATGGTGACCCCATCACCCTCTTCAAGCGTGGATCCGAACCTTATGGAAAGGTTCTTCAGCTTCATGTCGCACTTCGACCAGCAGCAGCAGACAAGGACACCTGCGCATTCAACACAGAGCAACGGAGGAAACATGGGATTAGCGCCAATGAGCCTTGACAACTCATCGTTCGGGCGACACAATCAAGCACCTACCTTTGCGCCTTATCACTCTTCACCGGGGACGTTCGAGTTCATGCCGCCCCGTGCCCAACCAACAGCAGCTGCATCACAACAAACACCAAACGAGATACTTAGTCTCCAGGCGCAGTTTTCACACGTGATCAAACTGCAGACATCCTCACCGTTCAACGGACACGATTTCTTTACCTGAAGCTTTGAGTTCGAGCTGCTGATGGAGGCTGCGCACCTCTTGGGATACTTCAACGGGTCCCTGCCATTTCCAAGCAATGGCACTTCAAAAGAGCAGAAATCTTCACGTATCAGTCATTGCTGGCGTACACAGTTCTCCTGCGGAACCTGTCACCACAAGAACAACAAAGCATCAGAACATATCGGAGCTACGGAAACTCCGCGGAACTCGCATGGCATCACCTCAAGTGTCTCTATCAAGCAAACGACAGCGTGACACAAAGCAGACTCAAGCAGCAGCTGGCAACAATACAGATGAAGACCGGGGAAAAGGCGATGCAGTATATGAGTCGATGGCAAACACTCCGTGACCGCGTGCTTCGGTGCGGAGGAGCAATCACTGAAGAAAGCTTCGTGACGCTTGTCCTCGCCCGGCTCGGGCCAGAATGGAGAACCACCCGCTCGCTTCTTCGCGCCCACGGAAGGATCTCGGAGATGCACCTGTGCGCCGAGCTTCATGCTGAACAACAGGAGATGGATCTGTTCGAAGAAAGACAACCAAGGAAGCAGCAGCAGTTAGATTTCTACACTCAACGAAGGAACGACAACAACTACAATCGACGCGGCAAGCAAGATCAACGCGACAACAGAGGACTCACCATCGTGCCGCCGTTCTGCCACAACTGTCAAACATCCGGACATTCCAAAGTCAACTGCACACGTCCTCGTGTTTATCGCCCAGTAGACCCACAAGTCGCTTCCACTCAAGAAAGCCCTCCAAGGCGTTCTTCCACATCTGCACAAGGGACCCCGAATATTATCAACTGTATGGTACACATCAACAACTGCGCACCAGGATCACCACCCACTTACGCGCCAGACGAAGAAGAACTCCCGCCGCCGCGCTCACAGGGACTTCAGGTCAACCCGACATACGCTGCGGTCGCCAACGCCGAACCTACCGGGCGAAACACCTGGTTCTTGGACAGTTGCTCTGGTCAACACATGTGTTCTTCCGGACGCTTCGTGCAACGAGAGCGACGCCTCAACCGCGACGTCATCATCACGGTCGCCAACAACGAGAACCTGAAAACAAACAGACAAGGAGTGGTTCAGTTACAGTCCATGGAAACAAATGTCATCCTGCAACTCAACAAGGTCCTAATCGTTGATAACTTGGGATACAATCTGCTAAGCGTCAGCCAACTAATGGCAAAAGGGATTCACCTGGAGTGCGACTCGGACTCCAACGAGTTCCGCCTTTACCACAGGAAGGGCGGCCTCTTCATCGGTCGTGCTCTCCTGAAGTCCGGCGTCTTCGTGTTGGACTTCGTCCCCGACCGCGGTACTGCCGACAGCGATGGGATCGTGTCATTCGCCGCTTGGACACACCCGCCGGATCTTGACCCCGACTTCAACCCCGATGGATTCTGGTACTCCAACGCCATACCTGCAGCAGAGAGAACACGAGCATTAGCAGTCATCAGACAAGAAAGACAAGTACCAGCAAGTGTCCCTTCCCAACCATCACCTGCAGTAGCAGCAGCAGGACCCAGCCGAGTACCACCACCAGCGATCCGAGGACCGCCAACCGAAGCAGATCAACTTATGCCCATCACACGAGAAGTCTGCCGAAGTCCCGCCACGGTCGTCGCGTTCTTCTCCAACACCGACATGTACCAACGCTCGCCCGGCCATCGCGCTTCCGACGACATCTGGCACCAACGCCTTGGGCATCCTGCAAACAGCACGGAACTACAAACAATCCAAGCAGAAGTATTAGAACGAAACGCTCTTCTTACAACAAGCGGCCAAGAACTTCGAAGACCTCGCGCACTGTGCTTCACGTGCCCCGAAGCAGATCTTCCCCATCAACCCTTCCCATCACATCACAATCCAAGTGCACCTGCATATGCACCAATGGAAAAGGTTTACAACGACATCTTAAATATGCCTCGAGACGACACGGAAGCCGACTTCAACTACGTAATCACTTTTATCGATGCAGCAACAAGATATGTTTGGCACTACAACCTCAAGACGCGAGATCAAGCCTTCGAAGCCTTCACGACGTGGCTCCCAATCGCTGAACGAGAATCAGGAACTACGCTCAAGAGTTTCCAATCCGACGGCGCACTAGAATACCAGTCACAACGATTCAGGACCTACTTGGCGGAGAGAGGAATCAGACGCCTGGTGTCTCTACCCTACGCTCACCAGCAACAGGGGGTCGCAGAAAGAATGAACCCGACCTTGCAGACGACGATGCAGAAGCTGCTCCTGGGGATGAGACTGCCCAACGCACTGTGGCCAGACGCGATGACCCATGCAGTCCACCTGCACAATTTGCTATCCTCGTCATCGCTCCCCAACAACGCATTACCGCATCTGCTGTGGACACGAAAAAGGGGCAGCACAAAATTACTTCGGGTTTTCGGTTGCATGGTACAGTACAGACCCCACACAGCCAGAGCAGGACGTTTCACTCAACGAGCACGATGGGGACTACACCTCGGCATCGCAAAACATTTTCAAGCATGGAAAATCCTCGACATACAAGACAAAAATACCGTGGCATCACGTGATGTGATCTTCTACGAACGACTGACGCTGCAACATTACCAGGACAACGTCGCCCACAGAGAAGACCCCACCGACGGTGTCGCAGGCCTTCGCTCCTTCGCTGACCATGCTGCCGAAGCTGACGCAGCAGAAGAAGACGTACCTGGAGCTTCGGAAGCTGCCGGACCACTCCCTTACTGCTCCGTGCCAGTCCCACTCGACGACGACAATCCTCTCGATAGCAACAACCTCGACACCCTTTACCACTTCGCTGACCAAGGTTACGTTACACCTCACCCGGTCGACACGAATGTCTCAGAACGCATCGGCCGACGACCGGACTTACCTAGAGTAAAGTAACGACATCGTCCGTACAACTACTCGGATACGTCGACGCCGATCACGCGGGAGACAGGGAAAACCGACGCTTAAGGACGGGCTACATCTACCGACTAGAACCTATCGGGACTATCTCCTGGCAGTCGAGCAAACAGGAACTAATCGCATTATCTTCGGCTGAAGCAGAATATATCGCCCTCTGCACCGCGACCAAGGAAGGACTTTACCTGCGAGAGTTACTCGAGGAAGCAAAGATTGCGACCCTGCGCGTCTTCTCACTCCTCTGCGACAACCAATCTGCGATCAAAATCGCTAACAAAGACGGCTTCGCCAACCGAACCAAGCACATCGCCCCGTGGTACTTCTTCGTCAAGGATGAAATCGCGAAGGGGAGACTTCAACTCAGTTACTGCCCTACGACAGAAATGGCCGCAGACTATCTGACGAAGAAATTGGCGAAGGCAAAATTCGATTACTGCACGCTGCTGACCGGGCAGACAAACGTCACCGGATCTGAACACGTCAGCACTCCAGAAACGAAGGGGAGTGTTGGAAATATCTCAAAGGACATAAGCATTTCTGAAGTGTAACACTACACTCGAGGAAGATCGCAACGGGTACACGAGTCGACGAAGGTTACACGAGGGGAGGACAAAGAACGCGAAGGAATTCGAAGGGTCACAACCAAAGGTTGCGACTGACCGTTACAACTGCGCGGATGGTAACCGAAGCGACAATCGAGTCGCTGTGCGACTCGATAAGCGCTCCTGAAACTGTACTCTACAACTGCTTTACTTTCCTACTTTCTATATATTGCTGTATGCTTGTTTCTTTTAATCAATCACTTGTTCTCATATACTAGTACAAGGGTTCAACTACTCAACTTCCGCTGCACTACTCAAGTCTCATTCTTCAACTGCGACTTAGTCTCTGGAAAGATCCTAAGGGCTTTTCTCAGCCCAACATCAAGGGCAGTACAAAGCCAAGGCCCTAGCAAGTGAGAGGCTACAGGAACGAGACCCAGTTGTACACAGTGCCGCTGATGATCTTTAGGCGCAAGCACCTTCGTAAAGATATCAGCTGTGTTGGCACCGGAGGCCAAGTGTACTACGCGCGCCTGGCGGCGCTGCTGTAGCTCGCGCAGGAGGAAGTACCGCAGCTGGATGTGCTTCGCTCTGCCCTTGAGTCGAGGCTTCTGACACAGGAGGATTATGGCCCTCTTGTCAGCGTACAGGACCGGGGCAGAGCTAGGCCGCTCACCTTAGTCAGTGAGCAAGAAGGTCAACCAGCGGAGCTCCTGTGCCACCATGGCACCGGCGTAGATCTCGGCCTCACAGCTGGACTGGGCAACAGACGAGGAGCGGGTAGCTCTCCATGAGACGGCACCTGAACCAAGGCTAAAGCAGTAGCCCTGCGAGGACCTGAGGGTCTCGGCGTCGTCTGCCCAAGAAGCGTCTGTGTGTCCAGTAAGGACCACTGACCTGCATCCTCCTAGCACTAACCCCATGCCCGATGTACTTGCAAGATAACGTAAAACCCTCTTAGCGGCAGACCAGTGCTGAGGTCGGTTTCTGCCTGTAGCCACAAAGTGAGCCAGGATGCTGAGAGGGTATGCGAGATCTGGGCGAGTGCAAGTCATCAGGTACATAAGATAACCCACCAGCTCTGCGTAAGGACCACTGGGCTCTGCAGACTCCTCAGGAACTGGACCGGAGAGCCTGTGGTCTAGGGGCAGAGGAGTGGGCTATGCGGAGGAGAACTAAAGGCCGAACCTCTGAAGGACCTGGCGCACCAAGTGTGACTGAGTCAAAGTGATAGTGCGCGCTGCTCTGTCCCTGGAGATCTGCAAGCCAAGGTAGTGGCGCAGTTCTCCAAGGTCAGTGCATGTGTGTCTCTTCAGCAGCTCTGCCTTCAGGGAGGCCAGTGTGTCCCTGTCTGCTGTGGCGAAGACGAGGTCATCTACGTAAACGAGGATGTAGAACGGGGTCTGGCCAGCATGAACGAAGAGCGAGGGGACTGCAGAGGACGGAAAGAACTGCAGGTCAGCAAGCGTAGCACGCAGCGTGTCATGCCACTCACGAGGAGCCTGCCGCAGGCCGTAGACGGGGCGCCGCAGAAGCCACTGGGTCCCAGAAGGGAAGGTGCCAGTGAAGCCCTGAGGGCGGTGCAGGTAGACCTGCTCGTGTAGACTGCCCTGAAGAAACGCAGTGGAGAAGTCGAGGGAGTGAAGCTCGTAGTCACGCTGAGCTGCTACGTGTAGTAGCACACGAAGAGTAGTCATCTTCGGGGTCGGAGCGAAGGTCTGGAAGAAGTCCACCCCCTCATGCTGACTGAAACCTCTAGCCACGTAGCGCGCCTTGAACACACGCGGCTCTCCAGGAGGGCGCTTCACCTTGAAGAGCCAGCGGCCATCGACTACGTTCACCCTAGGTGGGGGAACTGCGTCGACGTAGGCGCCGGTGGATCTCCAAGATGCCATTTCCTGCTCCATGGTAGCTATCCACAGAGAGGCCCAGGGTCCCGAAACCGCCTCAGCGTAGGTGCGAGGGGTCGGGATGTCGAAAGCGTCGGGGTCACCCTCAGGGACTAGAAGCATAGAGCAGAGATGGGGAGCAGCCTCGGACAAGAAAGCAAGCTCGTACTGGTGGTCCTCCAGGACGTCACTGGCGAGGGCAGGAGCGCCCTCGACAGACGGAGGACATGCAGGGGCAGAGACCAGAGCAATGGCGTAGTCAAGGCAGCGGGTAGAGGCGAAGTCAGTGACCGGAGCGACAAGGGTGTCAAGACGCGAAACTGGAACAGACGGGTCAGTAACGAGGGAGGCAAGGACCCGAGGAACAAGAGGACGAGTGGCACGCAGGTAGTTAGACAGAAGGGGGGGAGCTGTTGGTGCAACCCTATGGCTTGCATTCGGCTTGTCGTCCTTGTTTGTGTGTGTGCATGCATGGCATGGAATGAATTGTGAGTCTATGTCATTGCTATCCAGTGCTTGTGTGTGTGTTTGAATGGTGTATCACAATGTGGTTTGTGTCGGTCAAGACATTAGCGAGTTTTTACAACTCGCATGTCAAGTCGTCGTTTGTGTGTCGCATGTGTTTTTTCTATTTTGTCGAGTGTGAAGTGTCCATCGCGTCGCAGGTGTGTGCAGCAAGCCCCCATCAACTCAAGAAGAATTTATCTTGCAGATCCAAGACCAAGAGCTCAAGATTTCAAGCCCAAGGGACGCGGATAAATGTTAAATAGTGAAAATAGTAACGCTATTTCGTGTAGTGTTACATTTCGCTTGGTGTAGCCCCTTGGAGGGTTGCTTTCAAGACTCTTCCTGGTTGGGGACTATGTGGTGGTGTACCACCAACCTGGACCTCGGCTCTTGTGGTATGTAGAGGCTGGAAACCATCTCCCCCTCGAATTCTTCTTGCTAAGTTTGTACTTCCAAGATTATAGTGGCTGCTATACCTCCTGCTAGTCAAACCGCCATAGCGTCGTCACATCTTCATGGAATTTTATGATTCAACTTGCTGCTTATGGATGACAGCCACGCGCTCCAGATCCAACTTACAGATCACTGTTTAAATTAGCCAGCAGATCGTTATCAATATTTGAAGCCGTCTGACGGAAATCCGACTGTGCTCTCTATCTCTCATTATTGGCACATCTGAGCCTATTGTGACTATAACAAGTGGTATCAGAGCCCCTTGGAGCCGTCTCGACCATGCCTAGACCTGAGGAAGGGGGTGGCAGAGGTGCTGGAGGTAGAGAAGACGCCCAAGCACAAGGTCAACACCAAGATCCACCCGTTGCTCCGGTGCAACCTAGCCTTGGACCCTCTAGGGATGAGCCTAGAGTGTTTGGCCTTGACAAGTTCAACGGTGACAACTTTGCTGAGTGGTCCTTCAACATGGAGAACATCTTTGACCACTATGATCTGCTGGAGGTGATGGAAGGAACGGAGAAGCGCCCCGAGAACGACCCGGAGAAGAGCCCGTGGGTGCGGAAGAGCGCACAAGGCTACCTTCTACTTGGGCAAGCGTTGGGGAGCAGCCAAATCCGTCACATCAAGCCTTTTCAGCGTGAACCAGCAAAGGGACCAAAGGCATGGGCTGCTCTTAAGAGTGTACACGCTCCTGCAACAGCGGCGGTGGCTGTGGTTTTGGAGCGGCAAATGGCGGCACTTCGAATTGACGAAGGCGAACCGGTGGAGGAAGGAGAGCAGAAATTCTTCGACTTGTTGACACGGCTCGAAGGAGCTGACCTGAACTACAGTGACCTTCAAAAGAAGACCAAGCTGCTGGCCTTACTTCCGGACTCATGGTCCTCGCTCATCATCAACCTTAATCGAGATCTGCCCCGTCTCTCACTCGAAGATGTGAAGCGGGAAATCTTACAAGAAGATTTCCGCCGTCGCGAATTGGCGGGTCCCGATGGTGCCGGAGTTGCAAGCATGGGCCGTGGGCACGGCCGTGGAAGGGGCAGAGGGCGAGGAGGAAGATTTGGCAGCAGTAACTTCAATGGAGGCCGTGGTAATGGAGGATATGGCAGCAACAACAACAACAATGGCTACGGGCGTGGGCGCGGTCGATTTGATGGCGAATGCCACTTTTGCCACAAGACCGGCCACATGTGGAGAGATTGCTTCAGATTGCCTGATGGATGGACCCCTTCTCAAGGCCAAGAGGGCAGAGAAGCAAGGGGAGGAAGAGGCAGAGGTCGTGGAGGCCGTGGTGGTCGTGGAAGCGAAGCGGCAAGCATGAAAGGTGGAGACTACGACAAGGACTCGAGTGAAGATCGATACCCGGGCCAATTCTTCTTTGTCTCCACGCAAGCGGCAGCTGCAGCAGGAGGTGTGGAAGGCTTTGAGGAGCCAGCTACTGTGGGAAAGGTCACCCTTCACTCTCTGGACTTTTGGGTGATCGATAGCGGCGCCACCTATAGCATGACACCTCGTGCGGACTTGCTCACCGAACTCGAACCGTCGCCGGTCAAGCATGTTACATCGGCTTTGGGGCAGCGAGCAGAGGTGAAAGGCATGGGCAAGGCCATGTTCAAGGGTGCTGATGGGAAGATGGTGGGCCTCAAGAACGTGCTTTGGGTGCCCAACCTAGCAGCCAACCTGATCTCTGTTCGGCGTTTGCAAAAGGCCGGCATGGACACATCTTCCAAGGGTTCCAAAACCTATACCGCGAGGCTTGGTGAGCGGAAGCTTTGGGACCTTCATGAGGACAGGGACATCTACAATGAGATGTGGCAAATCCCAGTGGTCCCCATGCCTAAGGGGAGGCAAGTGGCAGCAAGCGTCAGCACCAAGAGTGAAGCGGTTGGTGGCGGTGATCACGGAAAACAAAGTGACACCAAGAGTGACTCGAAGGAGTGCAACCTTGGAGAGACCAGCAAGGCGTGTGAACCCAAGGAGAGTGGTGCAGCAGCCAAAGGTAGTGGAAATGAGGAGGATAAGCCTAAGATCAGCAAAGCAGCAGTGACAAAGGAGAAAGGAGAGACCTTGTGGGGCACGATTGCGAGTGCCGCTTTCTCCAACCCGACTTCCGCTACGGGAGAGTGTGATTGGCTGACCTTGCATCGACGAATGGGGCATGTGGGATTGCCCATTTTGCAGCAGATTGTTAAGCAAGAGATGGTCAGTGGGATACGTGTCAAGGGGGAGCCCAATGAGGTGCTTGGCTGTCCAACATGCATGCAAGCCAAGTTCACCCGCTAGCCGTTCCATAGCTCGGAGACAACGGCGAAGGCACCACTTGATGAGGTGGTGATGGATGTGGTGGGCCCCTTGAAGCTTGGAGCTGCTGGAGCAGAGTACTTCCTCACCATTGTGGATGTCTAGACTCGCATGACCTGGGTGTATGTGCTGCCCAAGAAGAGTGACGTAGCTGAAACGGTGAAGACCGATTGGTTGCCGATGGTGGAGCGGCAATAAGACCGACTTGTGAAGGCAATTCGCACTGACTGTGGGGGAGAGTTCCTGAGCAAGGATTTCTCAGCTTGGCTGAAGAAGCAGGGCATAAGACACTCTCTTACCATGCCCTACTCTCCTGCAATGAACGGCATTGCTGAGCGTGCGAATCGGACACTCACGGAGACGGCTCGGGGACTTCTCATTGAAGCCGGTCTTCCCAATTACTTTTGGCCGGATGCGGGGCGGCATGCTTGTGTGGCCAAGAACAGAGCCTTGAATCACATGGGAGAAGACAAATGGGTGCCCTATGTGGAGTGGATTGGAAGGAAGCCGAAGGTGGATATGCTTCGGGTGTTCGGGTGCATGTGCATGGCACTTGTGCCTAAGAAACTTCGGCACAACAAGCTTGATGCCAAGGCAACATGGGCCGTGCACCTGGGCATGGCCCAAAACAGCAAGGGATGGCTTCTATGGGACCCATTTACCAAGAAGTTTCTGGTGAGCACAGATTGCAAGTTCATGGAGAACTAACCGTACAAGGAGTGGAAGGCGGAGAACCAAGCAAAGATTGGTGTGCGGCTTGGAGAGGTGAAGAGGACTGGCTTGGAGCATGTGGAGCTGCCCTTGGAGCTGAGTAGCAGCAGCAGAATCACGAGGCAATCTCCCCGAATGAATGGGGATGAGGAGGAGGAGGAGGTGCAGCAAGGTAATGAGCGTGCACCGCCACTTCCGCCTCGTGCTACAAGTGCTCGCGGGAACCGACCGAACATACCGCAAAGCCATAAGAGCATTCAAGTCCCTGCATCAGAGGAGGAAAGAAGGGGGAGAAGGAGGACTCAGCCCCCCAATAGGTTGAGCTATGAATGGCTTGGAGGACCAGCCAACTCAACCTTGACCGGTTCGGCTCTCATGCTAGGTAATGATGCGGAAGATGAAAGCGAGGAGTGCGCTTTTGCCTTCTTCTCTCCGGTGGAGATACCAGGGGAGCCTACAAATCCCAAGGAGGCTTGGGAGGGCCCCAATGGGAAGGAGTGGAAGAAGGCCTCAGATGAAGAAATGGGGAGCATCATCGAGAACGACACGTTTGACTTGGTGAACCTACCTCCGGGGCGTAAGGTGATTTCTTCCAAGTGGCTCTTCAAGCGCAAGACCGACGCCGACGGCAATATTGAGCGCTACAAGAGCAGACCTGTAGCCAAGGGGTACCAGCAGCAGGAGAAGAAGGACTAAAATGAAGTGTATGCTCCTGTGGTGAAGGGTACAACCCTTCGAACTCTCTTCGCCGCGGCGGCCATCAAAGGATGGGTGGTGAAGCAAATGGACATTGTAACGGCCTTCCTCAACG
The DNA here is from genome assembly GCA_027943415.1 of Closterium sp. NIES-67. Lineage (NCBI taxonomy): Eukaryota > Viridiplantae > Streptophyta > Zygnematophyceae > Desmidiales > Closteriaceae > Closterium > Closterium sp. NIES-67. Next base: position 265,720 of record BQMB01001349.1, on the reverse strand, counting down.
GCGTTTTGGAGGAAGAGACCTACATGGAGCAGCCAGAGGGGTACAATGATGGGAGTGGCAGAGTGTGGAAGCTGAAGAAAGCACTCTATGGCCTCAAGCAAGCCCCTAGGCAATGGTACATCAAGCTGCGGGAAGTCTTGGAGGCGATCGGCTTCACTCCCTCAACGGCCGATCAATCCTTGTTCATGCTTGGCGAGGGGGAGCAGAGGAGCTTCATGGTGGTTTATGTGGATGACATCCTCATATTCTCACCCTCCTCTGAACTTGTGAAGGAGGTGATGCTGAAGCTTCAAGACAAGTTCAAGTGCAAGACCCTTGGTGACGTCAACTACTACCTTGGGCTTCACATTGAGCGAGATGTGGAGAAGCGGTGGATGCGAGTGCATCAAAAGAAGTACTTGGAGGCCTTGGCTGCAAACTTTGGGAAGAGTGAAGGTCATTTGGCTACTCCTCTTCCCTCAAGGTTCAAGTGTGTGAAAGGACCAGCGGAGGAAAGTGTTGGTGAAGAGGAGAGGCGGCGTTTTCACTCCTTGGTGGGCAGCCTGCGGCCGTTCACACAAGGCCGGATGCAGCCTTTGCTACCGGGCAGCTGGCTAGGGTTGTCCAATGCCCTAATGAGGAGCAGGTAGTAGCTGGAGAGAGGGTGGCCAAGTACCTTGGCCAAACAGCAACTGTTGGACTGCAATACTCCGCTGCGGCACAAAGGCATCAAAAGGGTGCGGATGGAGTCGAACCCGGGAGGCTCTTTCTCACCGCCTTCTCTGATGCATCTTGGGCATCAGAACTAGAGGACATGACAAGTGTGGGAGGATTCATCTGCTGTGTTGGTGGAGGGCCAACAGCTTGGGAGAGCAAGAAACAAGTGGACCAAGCATTGAGCTCGGTGGAGTCCGAGTACATGGCAATCTTCCGTGCCATAAGAGAGGTTGTGTGGCAGCGGCGTTTGCTAGCTGAATTGGGGGAGGAGCAGCAAGGACCTACCCCACTCTACTGTGATAGCCAGGGTGCTATTGCATTGGCTAAGAACCCAGTTCTTCATGGCCTTACCAAGCACATGAAGGTGAAGTGGCATTGGGTGAGGAGCATGGTAACCGCGGGTGAAGTGGAGTTGCACTACGTGAAGACGACGGCGCAGCCTGCTGATATGATGACCAAGAGGCTGGTTGAGCAGCAGCATTGGAAGTGTTGCAAGCTTGCTGGGATGGCTCTGAACTAAGGGGAGCAGATTCTAAGGCCAAGAATCCGAGGGGGAGTTTGTTGGTGCAACCCTATGGCTTGCATTCGGCTTGTCGTCCTTGTTTGTGTGTGTGCATGCATGGCATGGAATGAATTGTGAGTCTATGTGATTGCTATCCAGTGCTTGTGTGTGTGTTTGAATGGTGTATCACAATGTGGTTTGTGTCGGTCAAGACATTAGCAACTCGCATGTCAAGTCGTCGTTTGTGTGTCGCATGTGTTTTTTCTATTTTGTCGAGTGTGAAGTATCCATCGCGTCGCAGGTGTGTGCAGCAAGCCCCCATCAACTCAAGAAGAATTTATCTTGCAGATCCAAGACCAAGAGCTCAAGATTTCAAGCCCAAGGGACGCGGATAAATGTTAAATAGTGAAAATAGTAACGCTACTTCGTGTAGTGTTACATTTCGCTTGGTGTAGCCCCTTGGAGGGTTGCTTTCAAGACTCTTCGTGGTTGGGGACTCTGTGGTGGTGTACCACCAACCTGGACCTCGGCTCTTGGGGTATGTAGAGGCTGAGAACCATCTCCCCCTCGAATTCTTCTTGCTAAGTTTGTACTTCCAAGACTATAGTGGCTGCTATACCTCCTGCTAGTCAAACCGCCATAGGGTCGTCACATCTTCATGGAATTTTATGATTCAACTTGCTGCTAATAGACAACAGCCACGCGCTCCAGATCCATTTTACAGATCACCGTTTGAGTTGGCCAGCAGATCGTTATCAATATTTGAAGCCGTCTGACGGAAATCCGACTGTGCTCTCTATCTCTCATTATTGGCACATCTGAGCCTATTGTGACTATAGCAGGAGCAACAACAAAGGAGGACGGAGGGAGCGACGGGAGAAGGGGAGGACGAGACGCGTGGGAATGAAGCAACATAGGGTGAGAGCGCGAGACAGGGGAGACAGGTCGAGCACGGGAGGGACGGCGAGACCAGACGTGAGACGGAGGAGTCGGATCAGGAGACAGAGGAGGGGACACAGGAGGAGAACAAGGGGGGAAACGGGCCGGAGATGAGTCTGGAGAAGGGAACACAGGGCTGTAGACAGGAGGAGGAGGAGGCACGGGCACGGGGTCAGGGGACGGAAGGCCGAGCAGACGAAGAGCGGACACCGGCAGGGACTGCTATAGCGGCGGTGTGACACCGACACCGGAACCGCAAGCGGCCTGGCGGCTACCTCCAGAACACTCCACGCCAGCACCCCCAGAAGGAACACCCCCAGAGCTCAGAACCCCTCGAGCACCGGTACCACCCCCAGGCCCGCCAGGAGAAGCCACGACAGGAGTCCCAGGACTAGTACCCACCCCAACTCCAGCCCCCCCTGAGGCAACGAACGGCTGCGGCGGCGGCGGCTGCAACGACGGCGGCTGCGACAGCGGGGGCGACGGCAGCTGCGGAGGCGGCGGAGGAGGAGACACCGGAGAAGGAGCAGGCGGCGAGGACTGCGCCGCAGGACCACTAGAGTCAACAGACTCCTCAACCGGGACAATCGACGTAAGGGGGGTGATGTGAGACACACCAGAGTGGGCAGGACGGGGAGGGGGAGGAGGAGGGGCGGCGACGACCCGGGAAGGGGGGACCAGGAACAGAGGGGGGGTAACCGATGGACCGCGGTGGGGGAAGCGACGGAAGACGGAGACGCACTCCTCAAAGGTGACGTCGCGGGAGTGAAAGAACCAGTGAGACTGGGGGTGGTAGAAGTGCCAGTAAGACGCGGCAAGGGGGAAACCAAGGAAGACACAGGGAAGGGTGCGGGCAGTGAGCTTGTCCGTGCCAGAGGCACGAACGTGAGCAAGGCAGCCCCAGACGTGGAATGCAGATGCGTCACAAGGTGACCCAGACCAAAGAAGAGTCGGCGAAACCTGAGGCTGCTGGGGGTGCGGCCACAGGTTAAGCTGGTGAGCGGCGTAGCGAACGGCGAACGGCCACAGAAAATGGGGTGCACCGGCATGCATCATAGAGATACGAGCCACCTCCATGACCAAACCGATGCGTCGCTCAGCGACCCCATTCTGCTGCGGGGAGTCCGGCAAGGTGAACGTCTGGGTGATGCCCTCCGCATGACAGAAACGACCTAGGACACCAGAGGCAAACTCGCCACCACGGTCAGAGTGGAGGCGCAAGACAGGGAGACCGCGGTGGACACGCGCAGAGACAAGCCACGTGATAAGAACGGCAGGCACGTCGGCCTTCTGCTCGAGGGGGAACACAGTGGTGTAGCGCGTGTAGTCGTCGACAAGCACTAGATAGTAGCGCTCTTGACGCGGCCCATGGACGGGGGCGGGGCCCCAGACGTCCATGTGCAGAGTCTGTAGCGGTGCTGTGGTAGGGGGAAACGAGGAGGAGTGAGGGGCACGGCGGAGCCTGCCCTCGACGCAGGGCGTGCAAGGTGGGGCTGGGGAGGAGGGAAACTCAGGGAACGACTCGGGGAGGCCTAGGACGAGACCGTGCTGTGACATGTGACACAGACGCGGGAGCGCAGGGTGACCTAGGTGGTGGTGCCAGAGAAGGGTTGAGTGGGTGAGAGATCGACAGGAGCAGGCAGCAGCAACCTGAGGAGACACAGCCACCTGAGGGGGGGTCCCAGCCGGGGGGGTCACCGTGTCCAGAATGAAAAGACCGGACACCGGATCCCGTGGGAACGTGGGCAGGGGGGCACTAGTGGCGGCCTCGGTACAGACAGCGTACCGCTCGTGTCCAGGGAACGTAGTGGTGACGCCAAGGTCCTGAAGGCAACCGACACCAACTAGGTTCCTGGAGAACAAGGGGATGTGCAAACCTGTGAGTGAGCCCGAAGGAACCGCTGGGCAGGGGAGGGTGGTGGAACTGCGGGCAACTACAGGGCCGGATGAGGGGTCAGCAAGAGAGACTACGTCAAGGACAGAGAGCGGTGTCAACGTGGTAGAGTCGTGGAAGAAGCACCGGGAAGCGCGAGAGTCAAGGGTGAAGGAGAGCAAGACCACACGTGAGACAGAGGCATCGGGTCAGGAGACAGAGGAGGAGACACAGGAGGGGAACGAGGGGGAAAACGAGCCGGAGATGATTCCGGAGGAGGAAACACAGGGCCAGAGACACGCAGGGGAAGCGGCGGTGAAGGAGGCGCAGGCGGGGGGTCGGGGGAAGGAAGACCAAGGAGGCGAAGGGCCGACATCAGCGGCGATTGCTGCTGCTGCTCCTGCGGCTCCACGCCAACACCAGTACCTCCAGCTGCACCACAGCTACCTTCGAGAAGCTCCACGCTAGCACCCCTAGAACCGGAACCCTCTCTAGCACCGGTGCTACCCCGAGTTCCCGTGGACCCCTGCGGCGGCGGCGACTGTGGCTGCGGCGGCGACTGCCGCGGCTACGGCTGCGGCGGCTGCAATTGCAGCTACTGCTATGGTGGCGACGGCAGCTGCTGCGGCGACAGCGGAGGAGGAGACACTGTGGCGGAGACCGGCAGCGAGAACGGAGCCGCGGGGCCACCAAAGTCAGACGACTCCTCGAGCGGGACAACCAATGAGAGGGGAGTGACGTGAGACACACCAGACGGGTCAGGACGGGGGGGGGGGAGAGGAGCAGGAGCTACCGAGGGAGCGAGAACCAAAAACAGGGGCGGGGACATCGGGAGACCTTTGTGAGGACAACGGTGGTAGAAGGAGACAAACTCGTCAAAGGTGACGTCACATGAGTGATAGAAGCGGTGGGACGACGGGTGGTAAAAGTGCCAATCGGACCAAGCGACAGGGAAGCCAAGGAAGACACAGGGGACTGTGCGGGCAGTGAGCTTGTCTGTGCAAGAGCGAAGACCAGGTCGTCGACGTAGACAAGGATGTAGAACGGTGTTGGGCCAGCACGAACAAAGAGCGAGGGATCTGCAGACGATGGGAAGAACTGCAGGTAAGATTGCGTAGCACGCAGGGAGTTGTGCCAAGTGCGAGGGGTCAAGATGTCAAGGACGTCTGGGTCACCCTCAGGGACTAGCAGCATGGAACAAAGATGGGGAGCAGCCTCAGACAGGAAAGCGAGCTCATACTACCTGTCCTCTAGGACATCACTGTCAAGAGTAGGAGCACCCCCGACGGACGGAGGACGGATAGGGTCAGAGACCAGAGCGGTGGCGTAGTCAAGGCAGCGGGTAGAGGCAAAGTCAGCGACCGCAGCAACAAGAGCGTCAAGACTCGAGACAGGTACAGACGGGTCGGTAACGAGGGAGGCAAGGACCCGAGGAACAAGAGGACGAGCGGCACGAAGGTTGTCAGACAGAGGAGGCGGAGCGACAACGAGGGACGACGAAGGAGGCGAGGGGAGGAGGGGAGGACGAGACGCGTGGGAACGGAGCAACATGGGATGAGAGCGCTAGACAGGAGAGACAGGACGAGCGCGAGAGGGACGGCGAGACACAGGAAGAGTAACAGGAGGGGAACGAGGGAGGAAACGAGCTGGGGACGAGTCCGGCGGAGGAAACACAGGGCCATAGACGTGAAGGGGAGGAGGCGGCGGGGGAGGCGCAGGCGAGCGGTCAGGGGAGGGAAGGCCGAGCAGGTGAAGGGCGGACACCGGCGGTGACTGCTGCTGCTGCTGCTCCACGCCGACACCTAGACCGCCAAGTGCACCATGGCTACCTCCGGAACACTCCACTCCAGCACCCCCGGAACGAGCACCCCCGGAACGAGCACCCCCAGAACGAGAACCTTCTCCAGCACTGGTGCCCCCCCCAAGACTGCCGAGACAAGCCACAACAGGAACCTTAGGACTAGCACCCTTCTCAACGCCAACACCCCCAAAGTCCACGGACGGCTGCTGCTGCTGCGACGGCGGCGGCGGCTGCTGCTGCGGCTGCGACAACGGCTGCGGCTGCTACGCAGCGGCGACTGCGGCGGCTGCTGCGACGGTGGAGGAGGAGACACCGGGGGAGAAACATGTGGCGAGAACGGCGCCAGGGGGCCACCAGAGTCAGCCGAATCCTCGACCGGGACAGCCGACGGGAGGGGAGTGACGTGAGACACACCAGACGGAACAGGACGCGGAGGGAGGGGAGGAGGGGCTACCGGGGGAGTGGGAACTAGAAACAAGGGTGGGGAAACCGGGAGACCTCGGTGGGGAAAGTGGTGGAAGGAGACAGACTCGTCGAACGTGACGTCACGGGAGTGAAAGAAGCGGTGAGACAGCTGGTGGTAAAAGTGCTAGTCAGACGAGTCTAGGGGGAAACCGAGGAAGACACAAGGGATAGTGCGGGCAGTGAGCTTGTCCGTGCCAGAGGCACGAACATGAGCAAGGCAGCCCCAAACGTGGAATGCAGACGTGTCACTAGGGAACCCGGTCTAGAGAAGGGTCGGGGAAACCTGCAGCCACTGAGAGTGCGGCCATAGGTTAAGCTGGTGAGCAGAGTAGCGAACAGCGAACGACCACAGAAAATGGGGGGCACCGGCATGGATCATGGAAGCACGAGCCACCTCCATGACTTAACCGATGCCTCGCTCAGCGACCCCATTCTGCAGCGGGGAGTCCTGCAGGGTATACGACTGGGTGATGCCCTCCGCACGACAGAACTGGTCAAGCCGACCGGAGGCAAACTCGCCACCATGATCGGAGTGGAGACATAGCACTGGGAGAACGCGATGGGCACGCGCAGATACGACCCATGGGATAAGAACGTCAGGCACGTTGGCCTTCCGCTCCAGAGGAAGCACCGTGGTGTAGCGCGTGTAGTCGTCGATAAGCACTAGAAAGTAGCACTCTCGAAGCAGCGTGGGGACAGGGGCTGGGCCCGAGACTTCCAGGTGCAGGGTCTGTAGTGGCGCAGTGGTAGGGCGAAGCGAGGAGGAGTGAGCAGCATGGCGCAGCTGGCCCTCTAGGCAAGGCGTGCACGCAGGCGAGGGAGGGAGGGCAATTAGCGACCCAAGGAGACCTAGGACAAGACAGTGCTGGGACATGTGACGCAGACGAGGGAGTTCGGGGTGAACTAGACGGTGGTGCCACAGAAGCGACAGGTGAGTAAGCGACCGACACGAGCAGGCCGCAGCGACCTGAGTAGACGCAGGCATCTGGGGGGACGCCCTCACCAAGGGGGACTCGGTGTCGAGGGTAAATAGGCCATACCGAGGGTCTTGGGGGAACGTGGTAAGGGGGATACCTATAGCGGTGTCGGTACAGACCGCGTACCGCTCGTGTCCAGGGAACGTAGTGGTGACATCGAGTACCTGAAGAAAGCTGACACCAACTAGGTTACTGGAGAACGAGGAGATGTGCAGGCCCATAAGGGAGCTTGAGGGAACTGCCGGACAGAGAAGGGTAGTGCAGCTACGAGCAACTACAGGGCCCGAGGAGGGGTTAGCAAGCGCGACAGCAGCAGGGGTGGCAAGCGGTGTGAGCTCAGTGTGGTCGCGGAAGAGCAGGCAGACGCGCCAGAGTCAAGCATGAAGGAGAGCAAAGTGGAAGCTGCAGCTGGCAGAGGAGAGAGCGTGGAGCCTAGACTAAACAAAGTAGAAGGTCCTACACTTGACGCAACAGGGGAGTCTAGACTATACACAGGTGGCACACCTAAACTAGGCAACACAGGGTAATAAGGTCCGGTCACACTAGAGGCATCAACATATAGGGAATGCAAAGAAGAACAAATCTGATCCACGTATAACTAAAAAACAAGCAGACCACGATGCACAAGACTGAACCAGTCGGGGAGGTCTGGCGTCAGGCCGAAGCGGCGTCGAAAGAGGTCGTCGAGGTGGCAGAAGCAGCGGGTGGTAGGGTGCGGACGACCACACATAGTGCCGCGGAAGGGGCCGGTTTGGAGCTGGTACTGGCAATTCCCAGCATGGGAGCTGCCGCCCGACGCCGAGCTGTGAGGGCCGCCACCGCGGCCACCACCACCAGAGGTACCGGGCCACCTCGGTGGTAGGCGGCCCCATGACTGCTATTGCTGTTGTTGCTGCGACTGCTACTGCTACAGCTGCTGCTGCTGCTCCGGGGCACCAGCCCCGGTCCCCTCGTTGGAACCGCTGTACCCGCCCCCATCCCCACCACCCCCACCACCCCCACCAACCTGACCTCAACCACGCCCCCCCTTGGGGCGTGGTCCCTACGCTGACGCGGCTGCGCTGAGGCCGCAGCAGCGGTCTCAGAAGCAGGGGTTGTGTTGGCGATAGCAGTAGAAACGTCAGTCTAAGTGCACTGGGAGGGTGCATAGCTCTAAAAGATAGGGACTGCCGCAGTACCACTCGACTGAGCGATGGTACGCTGGCGAGTCTCTATCTCAGACAGGGCAACGACAAAGGCGGTAAGGGTGAGGTCACTGGGGTGCTGACTAAGGAAGTGGTCGTGGGCAGTGGCTAAGCGGTCCAGAAGGCGCGTGGATATGAGGTAAAGGGTAGCGCAGAGTGGCGGCGGGAAGGCAGTGATCTGGGCTCAATGCTAGCGGCGCGGTAGCTAGCCTCGAGTGCACGGAGGTGAGTGGCTAGGTCAGCGACAGTGGGGAAGGCTGCTAGGTCAGGGAAAAGCATGAGGAGGATCAGGCGGCCAGCAAGGGCGGAGGAGGGCGTGGAATAGTGATCATATAATGCCTCTAAGAATGCCTGAGCGTTCGCTACAGCGGTAAAGCGGGGACGCTCAGACAGGGGGAGGGCATGACTAATGGCAAGCTGCGCTACGATGTCGCACGAATCCCAGACAGTGCGAGCAAGCGCAGCAGCGGTAAAGGCCTCACGCTCAGCAGTGGTGGGGGCGTTAGTTAGAGCAACAAGCGCGGGGGGGCGGGGAAGGAAGCCACCAACATGAACAGCCAGGGAGTGGCCATCCTGGCGCTGACCTGTCAGGTGTCGGCGAAGGTTGACAAGCCAGGCGTCAAAGTCAATCGCGCGCCCCTCCGCGTCCAGGTGCAGCACAACGTCCGCCATCGCACGTCCTCAACGACACGGTGGCATGGCGACACGGCAGCACATCGACACGGCGGCACGACGACGCGGCTCCACGACTGCACGGCTACACTGCGGCGCGGCTCCACGGTGCCACGGCGGCACTGCGGCACGGCTACACTATGGCGCGGCTCCACGGCTCCACGGCACGATGCGGCGGCGGCGGGAGGACGGCGGCACGGCGGCGGCACGGCCGCGGCACGGCAGCGGTACGGCGATGGCATGGCGGCGGCACGGCACGGTAGTGGCACGGCACAGCAGCGGCACGGCAGCAGCACGGCGGCGGCACGGCGGCGGCACGGCTGTGGCACGGCAGCGGCACGGCGACGGCACAGCGGCGGCACGGCGACGGCACTACGATAGCGACCGCACGGTGGTACGGCGGCACGGCGGTGGCGCGGCACACTGGGGACGGCAGGAATGAGAGCTGGCTCAAACGGGGCCAGTGGGGTGCAAGGGACCAGCAGGGCGCTAGGGGGTCAGCGGGGCAGGAACGGGGCCAGGAAGGTGCACGGGGCCAGCAAGGGCGCATGGTGGCCAGCGGGGCACGACGAAACCGGTGAGGTGCTGCACTAAGGCTAGGGCGTACGGGGCGTATGGGGCGGACGGGGCCAGGAGGGCGCTACCGGGACAGCGGGGCACTAAGGAGCCTGCTGGGCGTACAGGGCCGGCGGGGCGCACGGGGCAAGCGAGGCTCGACAGGGCCAGCGGGGCGCTAACGGGGCCTGCGAGGCGCACGGGGCTAGCAGGGCGCGACGAGGCTAGCGGGGCGTACGGGGCCAAGAGGGCGCTAACGGGCCAGCGGGGCGCCTAGGGGCCAGCGGGACGTACAGGGCCAGGAGGGCGCTAACGGGTCAGCGGGGCGCTTAGGGGCCAGCGGGACGTACGGGGCCAGGAGGGCGCTAACGGGCCAGCGGGGCGCCTAGTGGCCAGCGGGACATACGGGGCCAGGAGAATGTGAACGGGCCAGCGGATCGCTTAGGGGCCAGAGGGACGTACGGGGCCAGGAGGGCGCTAACGGGTCAGCGGGGCGCTTAGGGGCTAGCAGGACGTACGGGGCCAGGAGGGCGCTACCAGGCCAGTGGGGCTCCAAGGGGCCAGCAGGGCATACAGGGCCAGGAGGGCGCTAACGGGCCAGCGGGGCTCTAAGGGAATAGCGGGGCACTAAGGGAAGGGCGAGGGCGGAAGCAGGTGGGAGGATGTAACCTATTCGATACCATCTCAGAGTAGCGAGATGCCTAGAAACAACAGTACGAAGTACTTTTACCTAGGGTGTTGTACTCTCTAAAGGCATACACCTAACTAGCCTATACTAACATATTGCATATATGTTTGACAGTTAGGACTGGTGAATTTATGACTTGAGGCGGGAGTGGAGTAGCGTGCAACTACCAGACCTGAAGAGGGGTCAGAAAGCGCTACAACGGCAGCGGAGGCAAGTGGCATGAGCGTGGTATGGTCGCGAAAGAAGCAGGCAGACTCATTCGAGTCCAGCGAAATGGAAAGCACGGCGGTAGCGGCAGCCGGCGGGGGCATGAGCATAGAGCCTAGGCTAAACAAAACAGGAGATCCAATGCCAGACGCAGCAAGGGAGCCTAGACTACGCACAGTGGACACATCTACACTACCGTAGGCAACACAGGGTAAAAGGGTCCAGTGGTACTAGAGTCATCAACATACATGGCATACAACACAAATCTAATCTGATCCATGTCCATCTCAAAGACCAGCACACGGCGACATACCAGGCTGTGCCAGATGGGGAGGTCCAGCGAAAGGCCGAACCGGAGACAGAAGAGGTCGTCGAGGCGACGGTAAAAACGAGTTGCGGTTTGACCGGGACGGTCGCACACGGTGCTTCTTCACTTACATAGATGAGCGGCCTAGCTCTGCCCCGGTCCTGTACGCTGACAACAGGGCCATGATCCTCCTCTGTAAGGAGCCACGACTAGAGGGCAGAGCGAAGCACATCCAGCTGCGGTACTTCCTCCTGCGGTACTTCTTTCTGAGCGAGCTACAGCAGCGCCGCCAGGCCCGCGTAGTACACTTAGCCTCCGACGCCAACACAGCTGATATCTTTACTAAAGCGCTTGCACCTAAAGATCATCAACAGGCAGTGTGTACAGCTTGGTCTAGTTTCAGTAGCTCCTCACTTGCAAGGACCTTGATTGTGTACTACTTATATTATCTGGACTGGCCTTGTGGCTCTTGTTCCAATGGCTCGACAAGTAGTGCCACCCGGGGTTACTCTTGTTTGGCTTGTACTCTTGCTCTCTGGTCTTAAGACCCTTGCCTCAGAGGCTGGACTAGTAGTGCCACCCTAAGCTGCTGTCTCTTGCTAGGCACTGCCCCTTGTCTAGCTTATGGGGTGTGTCAACTTATACATATATTGTACATGTAGAAGTTATAGGATAGAAGGGTACCTGTTCTTAAAGACTACAGCACCCAACCATATATTCCCTTGTATCCATTGTTTCTAGTCATTGCGTTATTTTGAGAAAAAGCGCCTTGTATCGATCGATACTTGTATGACACTTGGTAATCAGAGCTTCTCACTCGGCCGAGCTCAGCTAAGCAGCAGCCGTGGGAAAACTTGCCTCGAAAAACCGCCGGGGGTGACTAATTCAGCGCCAATTCTGGTAAGCACCAGCTCCGCGTTTTTTTTTTTTGTTTTTTTTTGTTTTGTTTTGTTTTTTTTTTTTTTTCCCTCTGCGCGTGTTTCGAACAAGATGGCGAACTTCGACAACACCGAAGTTACCCAGCAGCTCTTCGCGCACATCAACACCCTACAGGAGGAGATGCAAGCTGACTGCGAAGCTTGGCAAATCGAGTTTGAGCAAGTTACTCGACTCGTTGGCATGCAGCACGATGCAGCAGTCGCAACAGTTTCTCGAGGCTCTGAAGCCACGCCCACTTGAGCCATTCGATCCGAGCGATCGAAATCCTGACGTCTGCAGATGGATCGCCAGCATGGAGATCTACTTCGCAGCCGTCGAATGGAGCTTGCCGGTCTGGGACTGTCAGTAGGAGATTTGATTTTATTCATCGCGGAATAGTTCTGAGGGCAAATGTGAGCACAGAAGCCTCCCATAGTTACTTCCCCTGTGGCAGAACTTCGAGGAAGTAACTATGGCTTCGGAAAAGCAACCGTGTCTTTCGACACCTAAATGTGACCAGGGTACCGGCACTTGGGAGTCACATTTGCGGGGGTGCAAAATCACCCCCGTCCCGTGGGTGTGTTCGTGCGTTTGCACTGGCCGGCGTCCACCCGAAACGCATTGCGGCGCGTCGAGCTCTCACCCGAAACAGACATTTGGCGACTCGCGACATTTGGCACATTGCGGCGCGTCGATCGTTGTCGACACTAGTCAGGAGATGCGTCGATTGTGCAGTCGCTGGTCACGAATGTTGTCTCCATGATGATGATTTTCCATAGTGTTGTCTCAGCTGCATTCGCGCCGTTGATTCCGCAACGATCCGACGATCCACGTTCTCCTGTCAGTTTTCTGCTTGCAGCTATTACCAAGTAGGTAATACTCTGGCAGATTTCTGACTCTGCAGATGATTTGCGCACCAGATTCGTGACCAAATGGAGGAATCCGAATTTGGTTGTCAAGATGACGTGAATGGTGTCAAAGGTGGCTGATTTCTTGTTCTGCGCGTCATTCTCCCTTTGTGCAGAAGTCGCGCTCCATCTCGTCCGTTGAAGTTGAAGTCGATCCGACGGTCCAAAATCCAAGCGATGTGAAGATATTCCTGAGTCGCGTTCAGCAGCTTTCGGTGCCCGGGTGGACTCGTTTCCTGCAGCAATTCTCGATCGTTGATTTTGGCTGTCGAACGATCCAACGCTCTGAAGAATTTCGTGGCTGGCGAGGTCCCGTTCCCATTCACGCTGAAACTCGAACTCGCTCAGAAGGATTTTGTTTCGCCTCGGTCGATCTGAAGCGTCGAATCCCCATCGGACGGATGTCATTGGTCGCAGCTCCGCACATTTCCGCGCAACTCCAAGTGTCGTCGCGAACTGCGAACTCCTCGGAATGTCGCAGGGGTGTTCCGCCAGAAGTGACGCGTTCGCGAGGTCGAGGCTGTTTGCCCCCGCGAAAAAATCGGCACTGTCGATGCAGTCCATCGAACGGTCGGCGAGGCATCTCGCCTTCGAAGGGGACCCCAGGTGCAGCTGCGAGAGGTTAGTCGAAACTTAAATGAAAGTGCATTGTACTTACAGGAATTGAAGTTTCGACTCCATCCTCGGCGTGCTCCTGGGGGCCCAGCGGTTAAGCGTTGAGGTGAAACCTTGGCTCTGATACCAAGTGTTACAGGATCGAATGAGGTTTGCTCAATGTTGCACTATCAATCATTACAAGGTGCTTTTATTCTTCCAGAGTACATCAGATAACCAGGTTTATCCTATCCAAAGGGAATAGACCCTTCTAGAAATAGAATCACCCTGCGTATAGCCATGCGAGGCTATTGGCTTTAAGGGATTACAGCAGGATTACGCTAGATATAGCGCGCCAGTACATCCCGAGCCTGGTCGGTGATATAATTATAATAACAGGATAAACCAAAGGATAATGGAAAAGGAGGAATAGGAAACCAAATGAGATGAGATAAAGACCAAATGAATAAGGATAAAAAGAGGAATGAAATAGAAAGGAAATATGGAAAGGGGAAATTGGTTTAACGGTGTCGTACTCTCACACCCGTCGTCGGCGATCTCGGCCTGTGCGCCATCCACCAAAAATGACAACAAAAGGACGATACGAGAACGTCGCTACGTTAATCATGCCCACGCACCTCATAACCCGACGAGTGGGCATACACCCATAGGGTGCGCCTGTAGTCGTACTCAGGGACCGCTGCCAGTTTGACGTCTGCGAGCGTTCACGCCAGTGGGTTAATGAGGCGATGGTCTGCTATAAGGTCCATAAAGACGATGATGCTTGGACGTCGCTGGTCCGTCTCGTCGTCGTCCCTATGGACGGCGTGTATCAGCATGACGTACACAAATGGCAGGTCGGTGCCTGCATCCAAGCCCAGGGATAAGCGGGCCTCTCCGTAAGCCCGCGAGCGGTGGCCGGCCGGTGGGCAGCCCCTCTCGTCCTAGAAACACGTGCAATGCGCATAGTAGCGCGTAAGGGGATGGCGTTTTCGCACGCGCCATTCATGCCGCGGTGTAGACCTGCATCACAACGGCTGCGACCACCGGGTGCGACTGAAGAAAATAACCACGTATGCAGAATCGCCGGGGCCGGCCCGGGGCCACAACCGCCATTGCTTTGGGATCCATAATGATCTTTGCGTGGGGTTTTGGGAATAATAACGAACAAAACCAGCAGCATCAAAGATTTCTAAGCGTGCGAGTAGGCAGCAGAGGACTGGTGCGGAGAGATGTACGTGGCACTGTGGGCCGCCGTGGTGCACAAACCATCGAGGATGAGGCTGACTCATGCATCTCACACACACTCCGCGTACATGTCACGTTTTGTTTTGCAACAAACCGGCGTTTCTTGCACACGCGTCGCCACGTCGACGACAAATGCCGATTCTGCCTCTGTGGCAGACTTTGCGTGGCATAAACCATGGGCAAGAATGTACCCCAAACTGGCAATGCACGACACGGAAAACCCGTGCTGATGCGCAAGGCTGACAATGGCGGGGATTTGGTATTCCTGCGAGTCCGACTATATTGCGGTTTTTGCAATACAGTGCAATATTAATTATACAAGTGCAACGCCATGCTCAGGCAAACTGCAAAGGCGGATATGCCAGCAAGAAGAATCCTTTGCACTTTGACAAAGCATACAATAGACACCATGACACATTTATGCCATATTTTAACACGATATAACACAAGCATACAGTCGCTCATCGTAGATCTGCCATACGCAAAGACCCGAGATATGCCGCATGGAAACCATGGAGGGGTGTCGTGACAACACCTATGCCTCGTCCAACGGGGGAGCCGTTTCCATGACGGTTTCCGCAAGATCTTCGATCCCAGCCATGGAGGCGTCCATGTCCTCCTCCGATGTGCCATGTGAATCACTGTCGTTGTGGTCCGCCACCGTGCTGTTACCCAATGGACGGCCATGCTTGCGAGGGGTGTGGTCGAGCAGGTTGATAAGGGCAGGGTTACCGAGAGGCACAACCTCTTTCACGCGCACCAGCTCCATCTGCGCAGCCCATGCATAGCGCGTGAAAACGTCGGCCGCCAGGCGGCGCACCACGCGCTGGCTCTCGGTAACCTCGGTGATCGGCCCCACTTGTTCTGGGAGCTTTGGCTCCTTGCTATCTGTCACCCACTGTGCAGTGGTTTGAAACCATGCGTAACGTGGAGGGGGGTTCGTCGTCCCAAGAAATGTACTCCAACACACGCATCGCGCTAGATCCCAGACGGAGTGCGTCGACCTTTCGCTGCAGGTGGAGCATGTTGTCCAGTAGCGATTCGTACATCCACGAATGGTCCCTCAGTGTGAGCCCCTTTAGGGAAGGTGTCCAGGCCATGGGCATGCAGCCAACGCGCCACCAGCTCCGCTGCACGGTCGCCTAGCCGGTAAGCACCCACGAGTCGCTCGACCACTCCATGACGGCTTCCATTTCCGGCTCGATGTAGGACAGATGTGCGTCCAGGCGGAGGTGGTGCATGCCATATGTGATCACCGACAGCCACATGTTGCAATACTGCGCCCTGTAACATGGCTTAACACCTTGCTCCATGGGGATTCCAATCCATGGAATCACGTCAAGCAGCTGCACGATGCGCACGTGCGTCAGGACATCGGTCGAGAACCCGAGAACGGTTTTCCTGGTTTCATTTCCCTCCACGAGGCGGTGCGCCAGGTCACACACCAGCACGACTGCAGTGCGGTTCTCTGCAAACTTTGCCACGTTGAATGCTTCAATGAACGCCGTGAAAAGCTGTCGCAAAACAGGAGGATGCGGAGAGATTTCAGTGGGCAAGACACTCGGATGCACCGGGAACGAAAAAGCTATAGGCGGAGATTCGTACTAGCAAAGCCCATTTCTTATGACCTCGGCGTCGACCATGCCATTGCTTGTCCGCCACAGATAGACAAAGTTCTTGGGGTGGAACGTCGGGCTCAGCTTCACGTCCGCATCAGGTCGCACCACCAGTATTGGCTTGTGAAGGATGCACCCTGTTGCATTCTACATAAGGGCGAAGGTCACTCGCAAGTCCCATGGGTCACTTCTGTCAACTGATACATATATTTGTATGTAGAAGTTATAGGCTAGATAGGTGTGTGTTCTTAGAGGGTACAACTCCAACCCTATATCTCCCTTGTTCTCTCTTGTTCTAATCATTATCATATTCTAACATGGTATCATGAGTAGGTTAGATCCGCCCACCCGCTTCCGCCCCTCGCCCTAGCCTACCGTCCTGCCGGCCCCTAGCGCCTCCACCAACCCCTAGCCTACCGCCTGCCCCTCGCGTGCCGCGCTGGCCCCTCGCGTACCCCGCTGGCCCCTAGCCCGCCATGCCAGCCCCCTTAGCGCCCTCCAGCCCCTCGCGCCTAGCCGGCCCCTCGCGTACCCCGCCAGCCCCTAGCCCGCCGTGCCGGACCCTTAGCGCCCGCCGGCCCCTCGCGCCTAGCTGGCCCCTCGCGCCTAGCCGGCCCCTCACGCCTAGCCGGCCCCTCGCGCCTAGCCGGCCCTCGCACCTAGCCAGCCCCTCGCGCCTAGCCGGCCCCTCGCGCCCAGCTGGCCCCTCGCACCTAGCCGACCCCTCGCTCCTAGCCGGCCCCTTGCACCTAGCCGGCCCCTCGCACCTAGCAGGCCCCTCACGCCCAGCCAGCCCCCTCCTGCCTAGCCAGCCCCTTAGCACCTCGCCGGCCCCTAGCACCTAGCTGGCCCCTCGCGCCTAGCCATCCCCTCGAGCCGAAACCCCACCCCCCCCCCCCCCCCCACCCCGCGCATCTCGCCGGCCCCTTGTGCGCCTGCCAGCCCCTCGCGTACCTCCCCGCCCCCTCCCGCACCCTGCCGACCCTAGACGCCCCGCCGGCTCCTCGCGCGCCCACTGGCCCCCAGCGCTCCGCCGGCCCTTTGCGCCCTGCCGGCTCTGCGCGCCTCGGGCCCCGAGCACCTCGGCCCCTCCTCGGCCTCCCACCTGGTTTTCCTGCCGGAGAGCTCTGCTGCCACGCCGCTGTGCCGCCGTGCCGCTGACAACCTGTGTCGCTGTGCCGCCGTGACGCTGTGCTGCTGTGGACCTGTACCGCAGAGGTTGGATGATGGCGGACGCCGTACTTCGCCTGGATGCGGAGGGGCCGTGATCAACTTCGCCTCCTGGCTTGTCAATCTTCGCCGGCACCTGATAGGTCAGCGCCAGGATGGACACTCCCTGTCTATGCATGTTGATGGCTTGCTTCCCCGCCCCTGTGCTCCTGATCCCCTCCCTGCTGACCCCACCACTGCTGAGAGTGAGGCCTTTGCTGCTGCTGCACTCGCTCGCGCTGTCTGGGATTCTTGTGATGCTGTAGCGCAGCTCGCCATTAGTCATGCACTTCCCCTGTGTCACAGGAACAAATGTGTCGAGGAAAAGTTGCAATATCGATTAATACAAGGCACTTTTATACTTCCAAAAAAAATCTGGTAACCAGGTTTATCCTATCCAAAAGGAATAGACCCATCTAGAAAATAGAATCACCCTGCGTATAGCCACGCGAGGCTATTGGCTTTAAGGGATTACGGCAGGATTACGCTAGATATAGCGCGCCAGTACATCCCGAGCCTGGTCGGTGATATAATCATAATAATAGGATAAACCAAAGGATAATGAAATAGGAAACCAAATGAGATGAGATAAAGACCAAATGAATCAGAAGTGAGAGAGGAATGAAATAGAAATGAAATATGGAAAGAGAAGAAGTGTAACGGGGTCGTACTCTCACACCCTGTTTGAGCGTCCGTGCTTCACTGCTGTCACGAACGCCAAGGACTTCCTAGATGCAGTAGTTGCGCGCTACTCCACCCCTGCCTCCGCCTCCACTGGCTGCTTGATCCTCCCCATGCTATTCCCGGATCTTTCCGCTTTCCCCATTGTCGCTGACCTCGCCACTCATCTTAGTGCACTACAGACTAGCTACCGCGCTGCTAACACTACTGCCCAGCTCACTGCTATCCCCCCACCGTTCTGCGCTACCCTGTTCCTTATTGCCATGCGTCTGCCTGACCGCTTAGCCACTGCCCGCGACCACTTCCTTAGTCAGCACCTTGGTGACCTCACCTTGAACTCCTTAGCACTTCTCTGTCTGAGATAGAGACTTGCCAGTGCACTATCGCTCAGTCGAGCGGTGTTGCGGCAGTCCCTATCGTTCAGGACTGTGCTCCCTCCCAGTGCACGTACATTGACGTCGCAGCCGCAGTTGCTACGGCTGCCCCTGTCACTGAAACCGCAGCAGCGACAGCGCCGGTGCCGCCGTGGCCCCAAGGGAGGGTGTGGTGGTGGCGCTGGTGGTGGTGGTGGTGGTGGTGGCGGGGACAGTGGTTCTGACGAGGGGGTTGGAGCTGGTGTCCAGGAGCAGCGGCAGTCACAGCAAACATAGCAGCAGCAGTAGCAGCAGCCGCCACCGCAGCACCAGCAGCAGCCATGGGCCCACCTACCGCCGGGGTGGCAAAAAGCCCCTGGAGGTGGTGGCCACGGTGGCGGCCCTTGCAGCTCGACGTCGACCGGTGGTTTCGATACCGTGAGCTGCCAGTACCAGCTCCAGACCGGCCCCCTCCATGGTAATGTGTGCCGCCGCCCGCACCCGACCACCTGCTGCCTTTGCCTCCTCGACGACCTCTTTCGTCGTCGCTTCGGCCTGGCCCCGGACCTCCCTGACTGGCCCAGTCTGCTATGCCACTGTGTACCTATTGTTAACTTAGACATGGATCAGATTACTTCTGCCCTGCATTCTCTGTATGCTGATGCTTCTAGTGTGTCCGGACCTTATTACCCGGTGTTCTATAGCTTAGGAGTAGCACCTGTGTGTAGTACAGACAACTGCTACGTCAGGCGTAGGACCATTTGCTTTGTCTAGCCTAGGCTCTACACTCGCCCCTCCTTCGTCTGCCGCTACTGCTTCGATGTCCTTCACACTCGAGTCCGGTGCGTCTGCCTGCTTCTTCCAAGACCACACCACACATACGCCACTTGCCGCGCCTGTCGCTGTCGCACTCGCTGACACCTCTTCTAGCCCTGTCGTTGCTCGCAGCTACACTACCCTTCCCTGTCTAGTTATTCCCTCGGGTTCCCTTACAGACCTGCACATCACTTCGTTTTCCAGGAACTTAGTTGGTGTCGGCTGTCTTCAGGACCTCGGCGTCACCACTACGTTCCCTGGTCACGAGCGGTATGCTGTCTGTACCGAGGCCGCCTCACGTTCCCCCCATGCGACGCTCCCCCGGGACCCGGTGTCTGGACACTGCTCCCCCCCCCCAAGTTGGAGCGTCCTCCCCGGGTCCTGCATCTACCCAGGTCGCCGCTGCTGGCGCGTGTCGGTTACTCGCTCACCCGTCGCACTTGTGGCACCACCGCCTCCCGCGTCAACGCTACATGTCCCAGCACGGTCTCATCCTAGGTCTCCCTGCGTCGCTTCCTGCCCTCCCACCATCGCCTGCATCGCCCTACACGCCCTGCGTTGAGGGACGTCTGCGCCGTGCTCCTCACTCCTCCTCGTTTTGCCCTGCCACTGCGCCCCTTCAGAACGTGCCCCTTCGTCTAAGGCCCAGCCCCCGTCCCCGGACCTCGTCGTGAGTGCTACTTTCACGTGCTCGTCGACGACTACACATGCTACACCACGGTGTTTCCCTTGGAGCAGAAGGCCGACATGCCTGACGTATCCCGTGGGTCGTAGCTGCGCACCTCCACCATGGTCTCCCTGTATTGTGTCTCCACTCCGACCGTGACGGCGAGTTCGCCTCTGGTCGGCTTGGACACTTCTGTCGTGCAAAACCCAGTCCTACACCCTACCGGACTCCCCGCAGCAGAATGGGGTCAGTGAGCGATGCATCAGCTTGGTAGTGGAGGTGGCTCGTACCTCCAATGCACCCCATTTTCTGTGGCCATTCGCTGTTCACTACGCCGCTCACCAGCTTAACCTGTGGCCACACTCCCAGCGGCCGCAGGTTTTGCCGACCCTTCTTTGGTCCGGGTTCCCTAGTAACGCGTCTGCGTTCCACGTCTGGGGCTGCCTTGCTCACGTTCATGCCTCTGGCATGGACAAGCTCACTGCCCGCACTATCCCCTACGTCCTCCTCAATTTCCCCCTTGACTCGTCTGACTGGCACTTTTACCACCCGCTGTCTCACCGCTTCTTTCACTCCCGTGACGCTACTTTCGACGAGTCTGTCTCCTTTTACCACCGCATTCCCCTCCGAGGTCTCCCGGTTTCCCCTCCCCTGTTTTTGGTTCCCACTCCCCTGCTAGCCCCTGCTCCCCTCCCTCCCCATCTTGTTCCGTCTGGTGTGTCTCATGTCACTCCCCTCCCGTCGGTTGTCCCGGTCGAGTAGTCGACTGACTTTGGTGGCCCCTTAGCTCTGTTCTTGCCGCCTACCTCTTTCCCGGTGTCTCCTCTTCCGACATCGCAGTCACCACCGCAGCAGCCGCCGCAGCCGTAGTCGCAGCCGCCGCCGCCGCCGCAGCAGCAGCCGTTAGTAGACTCTGGGGTTGCTGGCATTGAGGAGGGTGCTAGTCCTGGGGTTCCTGTCGTGGCTTGTCCCGGCGAGCTTGGGGGTGGCACCGGTGCTGGAGAGAGTTCTTGCTCTAGGGCTGCTCGTTCTGGGGGTGCTGGAGTGGATTGTTCCGGAGGTAGCCGTGGTGCAGCTGGCGGTCCACGTGTCCGCATCGAGCAGCAGCAGCAGCAATCGCCGCCGGTGTCTGCCCTTCACTTGCTCGGCCTTCCCTCCCCTGACCACTCGCCTGTGCCACCCCCGCCGCCTCCTCCCCTTCCTGTCTACGGCCATATATTCCCTCCTCCAGACTCGTCTCCGGCTCCTCTTCCCCCTCGTTCCCCTCTTGTGTCTCCTCCTCTGTCTCCTGACCAGACGCCTTCGTCTCACGTTTGGTCTCGCCATCCCTCTCGTGCTCGTCCTGTCTCTTCTGTTCAACGTTCTCACCCCATGTTTCTTCGTTTCCACGCGTCTCGTCCTCCCCTCCTCCCCTTGCCTCCTCCGTCGTTGCTCACTGTCGCGCCTCCCCCTTTGTCTGACTACCTTCGTGCCGCTCGTCGACTAGTTTCTTGGGTCCTTGCCTCCCTCGTTACCGACCCTTCTGTTCCTGTCTCGAGTCTTGACGCTCTTGTCCCTGCTATCGCTGACTTTGCCTCTACCCGCCGCCTTGACTACGCCACCACTCTAGTCTCTGACCCTGTCTATCCTCCGTCCATCAGGGGTGCTTCTGCCCTTGGCAGTGACGTCCTAGAGGACAGGCAGTACGAGCTTGCTTTCCAGTCCGAGGCTACTCCCCATCTTTGCTCCATGCCGCTAGTCCCTGAGGGTGACCCAAACGCCTTTGACATCCTGACCCCTCGCACTTTCGCTGAAGTGACCTCGGGACCTTGGGCCTCTCAGTGGATAGCTACCATGGAGCAGGAGATGGGATCTTGGAGCTCCATCGGCACCTACGTCGACGCAGGTCCCCCACCTGGGGTGAACGTAGTCGATGGCCAGTGGCTCTTCAAGGTGAAGCGCCCCCCTCGAGAGCTGTCTGGTTTCAAGGCACGCTACATGGCTAGAGACTTCGGTCAGCGCGAGGGGGTGGACTTCTTTCAGACCTTCGCCCCGACTCCGAAGATGACTACTCTTCGGGTGCTGCTACTGGTTGCAGCACAGCGTAACTACGAGTTACGCTCCATCGTATTCTCCACTGTTTTTCTCCACACGAGCAGGTTTACCGGTAGTGCCACCCAAAGCTGTGTCTGCGACTACGGCTGCGCCATCCGCAGGGCTTCATCGGTACCTTCCCTTCTGGGACACAGTGGCTCCTCCGGCGCCCGGTCTACGGCCTTCGACAAGCGCCCCGTGAGTGGCACGACATGCTGCGTATTACGCTAGCTGACCCGCAGTTCTTTCCGTCCTTTGCAGACCCCTCGCTCTTCGTTCATGCTTGCCGGGCTCCGTTCTACATCGTTGTATACATAGACGACCTGGTCTTCGCTACTGCAGATAGAGATGCACTCGCCTTCCTGAAGGCCAAGCTGCTCAGGAGACACACCTGCACTGACCTAGGAGAGCTGCACTACTACCTTGGCTTGCAGATGTCCAGGGACAGAGCAGCGTGCACCATCACTCTCACATAGTCACACTTGGTGCGCCAGGTCTTTCACAGGTTCGGTCTTCAATTCTCCTCCGCATAGCCCACACCTCTGCCAGTAGACCACTGGCTCTCTGCTCCAGTTCCTGAGGAGTCAGTAGAGCCCAGTGGCCCTTACGCAGAGCTGGTCGGTTGCCTCATATACCTGATGAATTGTACTCTTCCGGATCTAGCATACCCTCTCAACATGCTAGCACGCTTTGTGGCCACAGGCAGACACCGACCATAGCACTGGTCTGCCGCTAAGAGGTTTTTGCGTTATCTTGCAAGTACATCGGGCATGGGGTTAGTGCTGGGAGGATGCGGGCCAGTGGTCCTTACTGGGCACATAGACGCTTCTTGGGAGGACAACGCTGAGACCCTCAGGTCCTCTCAGTGCTACTGTTTTAGCCTTGATTCAGGTGCCACCTCGTGGAGGTCCACTCGCTCCTCGTCTGTTGCCCAGTCTAGCTGTGAGGCTCAGATCTACGCCGGTGCCATGGCGGCACAGGAGCTCCGCTGGCTGACCTTCTTGCTCACCGACTTAGGTGATCGGCCCAACTCTGCCCCGGTTCTGTACGCTGACAACAGGGCCATGATCCTCCTGTGTCAGGAGCCTCGACTTGAGGGAAGAGCGAAGCACATCCAGCTACGGTACTTCCTCCTGCGCGAGCTACAGCAGCGCCGCCAGGCCCGTGTAGTACACTTGGCCTCCGGTGCCAACACGGCTGATATCTTTACTAAGGCGCTTGCGCCTAAAGATCATCAGTGGCACTGTTTGCAGCTTGGTCTAGTTCTTGTAGATTCTCACTTTCAAGGACTGTGATTGTGTACTCCTCTTTATATATACCTTTCAGACTGGCCTTGTGGCTTCTCTTCCAGTGGCCGGACTAGTAGTGCCGCCGTGGTTTGCTCCTGTCTTATTTGTACTCTTGCTGACTGGTCTTCGAACCCCTGTCTCAGAGGTTGGACTAGCAGTGCCACCCAAAGCTGCGTGTTTCTTGCTCAGCACTGCCCCTTATCTAGCCTTGGGGGTGTGTCAACGTATACATATATTTGTATGTGGAAGTTATAAGCTAGAGATGTGTGTGTTCTTAGAGGGTACAATTCCAACCCTATATCTCCCTTGTTCTCTCTTGTTTCCAATCATTGTCATATTCTAACAACTTCAACGTTTCACGTGGTGGTACTGTCTTGGCAGAATCCTCGGGACGAGGGGAACCTCGACGAAGTAACACACTTGTTGTGGCGGCGTCCCAAGATGCTCAAGCAACTCTCTGAGTTTTGACATTTCTGATAGAATCGACGGTATGAGATACCGGCGTCAAGGGCTTAGGACACCATATATGCCAGGAAATTAGCCGCCATGGTGCCCCGCTAAATATTTAGGACAGCTTATGCGTGCTGTAATCCATGTGGACATGCCACATGGTGGTGTGTTATTGGATATATGTCTATCTGAATTCTACTGCGATAGCCTATGTGTCGCTGCGTGATTGCAACGTTCCACCATGCCTCTTCACATGCACGTATGCTTCGTAGTGCTGGCCTGGGCCTCAACGAGGTTCGGCAAGTCACACGATCGGCGCAACCGGCATGCGATCTGGGACCCATGCACAAACATCAACCAAACCTTGGTTGTTTGCCACGTACATGCAGCTGCACGCCTCCGTGGTTTGGGACCATCTCCAAACCAGCGCGAGCATGCATTTTTCTGCGCCACAATGTATGGCATATTTAGGGGGCCTTTCCAACTCATGTGGCGCACCAGATAGTGCGACCCCAAAAATGCAAAACCCCCGATCGTCGTGATCGCCAGGCCTGCCTCGGCGTGTCTTTGCGATAAAGTTGGTTGAGTTAGCTCACGTCACGTGCCTGAAATTTGTGCGCGACATGCTGACGCTCACATGCCGGGTCACATTAGCAGTTCCACGCCACAAACCCTGCCGAACCAATGCTGGTTCTCTTCATATACCGCATCTAGCTTGTTTTCCGCCACAACCACCCATTCTCTTCATCATCCTCATAGCCTATTTCTGCATTGTGTGTACCTTACGGCTCTGACTTCCGCTTCGAGGGCTTAGATGCTGTGGCCCCATCGTACAATACTAGTTTCTCCCCTTCCACTCTGAGTCTATCACCATGGTTAAAACCAAAGGAATCCACTCCTCCACCAAAGGCCAGACTTCACCTGACGTGTGTGACGACGATGTGCTGGAGTGCCCCACCAAGCGCCCATGAATGCAACTGACAAGTGGCAAGAAGGCAAAGATGATGGTGGCAAAGGCTACCGTCCCCGCGGCATCACCAAGCACACTAAAGTGGGCTTCAAAGCCGAAACAACGCGAGACCCTACCCGAGCCGGCTGATCTAGTTTCTCCTCTCGATCGGAAACACGACTCCAAGACTTTCCCGGGCATCTCCCTGTTCAACCACTACGGCATAGGGTGCCAAGTCACATCATCCGAGGCCGCCACAATCAAGGACAGTGAGCCTCTCAACGACTCAGTGCTGGACTTCCACAACATGTAAGCTCCCCTTCACTCGCGCGAACTACTCCTGCCCTCGCTATCGGAGGGTCATGCGTTACTAATCGTGTTGGTTTTTACGGGTTGCCGTTTTGCAGCCTCTTAAACCTGTGGTACCTCAAGCTCCCGAATGGTGGCACGTGGGTCGCATTGGACACGAAAGCCTACAACTAGGACAGTTCGGCAAGGTGGTATTGCAAGGACGTGGCCTCTCTACACTAGAGCATGACTACATCGCGATTCCAGTCTATGCCAAGTGAGTCTCCTTGCATCTTATGCCTGTGCCCATGCATGCCATGTAGGTCCTGCCTTACTGAAGCGTGTGTGTCTTATGTGACCTGCGCAGGGAGCACTACTCTCTCATGGTCGTCACGACACCGTCCTTGCTCCTGCAGGGGATGGACGCCCCAGAGGCACCGAAGTGCATAGAGATGATACTGTTCGACAGCAACGGATTGCACACCAGGACAACCGAGGCCTGGGACATCACCAAAACGTGAGATACACGCCCGCCTCTGTTGACCTGTCGCTATGGTCACCTGTGTGCTTGCTAGCTAACGCACGTAATTTTGTCGTCGCCATGGGCAGGCTGCTGGAGCTGGTATGCGTTCGATACCACCCTGACATTGACATGAAGCATGCGCGGCAGGTTCTCTGGGATGCTGAGTGTTACCCGATGACGACGAGTTTGCTGTTGGCTGTCCGGTGACCACAGAGCCCCCGATATCTGCACGCGCTTGCTGCTGCACAGGTTACGGCTCTGACGCACATGTTTGACATCCCGCTGTCTATGCAGGACAACCAGATACCCTGGCAGCCAAACGACTACGACTGCGGCATATACACCTGCCGGTTTCTGCGGGTGCTCGTACTCACCAGCTTCTCCATTGTGCGCGAGTATGTGAGCTTCAAGGGCGTGACTGCATTGCAGTACCACCGATAGATCAGTAAAGACATGTGCAATCACGTCAGCGGGCAGCTCAACCCCTCTTTGGTCGCCGCGAAGCTCGAGGTACCGGCGCAACCTCCCCTACGCCTTGCACCGGATGGCACCATCGCCATCTGTGATGGCAAAGTCGACGCTCCTCGTGCGGACACGCTGCAGACGCAGCAGACAGAGCACATCTCAACCATCGACATGACGGTTCATCTAGTCAATGCCAAGCTTGTAGCACTTGCTACCGCCTTCGGAGTCACCGATGTGAAACTCCTCTTGGCGGCGGCGCATGCGCTGTTCGGAGATGCCACCACTGCTCAACACCAAGGGAGTCCTGGTCGGCGTAGTGGAGTGCACTCTCCCCCCCCGAACTGTCACAGGTGACAGCTCAGCAGCGTCCAAAGACCAGCAGCGGCGTGGCTGGTGCAAAAGGATACATGGCGGCACCCGGTCCGACCTGAGACACGCAAGATTCGACGGTTGCGCGTTTGGGCAGATTGCCTTATCTCGCATGGGTGGTGGGCAGCTGATGTGTGCGGGTCTTCTGAGGGGAGTGCAGACGACCACTCCCCCATTCCGTCCTCTGCCCGCTTTGTCCTGTGTGGCACCAGCCGCAGGAGGCCTGGGGCGGATGTCTCCCCCGCATGCCGCAGGATCAGCCCCTGGGTGCCCTCGCGCGCAGCAGGGCAGGCGCGCAATGCGTCGCCCCATGGCTGGGGGTGCTGGAAACGATGCGACCGCGGCAGACGCGGCAGCCGCTGACGGCGCAAGTGGGCCGGACGCTGCAGAGACGGACCAAAATGCCAAGTCCGTTGAGGTCCATCCTACACAGATCGTATGTACGCAGAGCACACCTCGGGGTGGCAACGCGGCTCAGGCGAGGGTCCCGGGTGGCAATGGCAACCCCGCTCAACACCTGTATGGTGGGTGGACCGGGGTGGCGTATGCCAAATCCAACGGTAAGTATTACGTGCGGATGGTATATAGCCCAGGGAGAAAAACCCTGGTCCGCCTGGGCGCCTACGAGGAGGAAGAGGAGGCAGCGAGGGCTTATGCAGCCACTGCGCACGTACTCTGTCCTCGCTCCATCATCGAAGGGGTGATCCCCCTTTCCCTGCAGGAGTGTGCCTTGCTCGTGGGCTGTGTCGGCAGCAACGTGCGCACTCTCAGCCGGGCGCGCAAGTGGTGCCGGTGGCGGGAGTGGAGCGCCGCTGTGGAAGAGGTCCGCAACCCTGCAACGGGCGGGGGGGGGGGGGGGGGGATCCATGTCGCTGGCGAGGCTTGCGCGAGGCTATGATGCGGAGGGGCGGTCGGCAAATGAAGGGCGGAGTCCGATTCTGGCTTGGAGGAGCGCGGCTCTCCGGGGGTGGAGGATGCGGACGTGGACAACGGGGATGCAAACACCGACGAGGCCAGCTACAACTAGACATTCGACCCTTTCCATCCGGCTAGATGGGACGAGGACTAGGGGGGGCATGAGCAGGATGTTGGATTACAGGCACGTGTGTCATGGTTTTCATGTGGGTTGTTTTTGCTTTTAGATGCGCTGTTTAACGTCTCTTTATGTGGCGTTGGTGGAAGAACCGTATTGCGGAATCTCTCTCAATGTATGTGACTTGTTTCCATGTTTTTACAACCTGTGCACAGGAAAGTGACGCAGTACTTTGTTGCTGGTGTTTCAAGTTTGTCCATGGAGAAGGCAACGTTTGTCTGCGGTGTCGACTAGCTTAGTGTGAAATGTTGCCTGTTGGTTAGCTTGAGTTTTTGGTTTTAGGAATTTGCTCAGTGTACTGACCTTGTTTTTCTATACATATGCCGAACCAACTTTTGTGTGTTTTGTGGTTTTTTTTAACTTTCAATGCATACCGGGTATGACACTTCACATTAAGGATATTTCGGTGTTTCTCATGTGGCCTGGCGAACTGGTCGATGTTATATTCCAGCAACACGTTGCGACGTCTTTCGTCGATTTCCTGGGCGCCAGCACCATAGCACATAGCTGACCACGTACTTCGCCAAGCACAAATAGGCGGAGTGCTGTCAACAACACATTTTTTCTGTCAGATTTAGAAAGTGGACTCTCAGGCCTCTGGGCGCTCACATCGTATCTCAAACCCTCCGGCGTACCTCAAGAACACTTACCACCTGACTCACGGCAGCAAATGGACGCCCCACGATGAGGTTGTGCGTTCGAAGTGACGCCGTTGCCCCCTTTACGGCCAACACCACAAGTAACAAATCAAAAGGTGGAAGCTCGTTCTATGTTTGCACAAACGACACATCTCCTCAAAGAGATTCACCATTGCTGGTGTCATCTGCACACATGTCTTGTTTATGCACGCATCCTATCTACGTTGTTGGGGTTTTGCAGGTATTGTAATGTAGGAGACGTCCACATCATTGGGACGTCCTCCGCGCACAGCCACACTGTCTGCCGACAGCAGCAGTGACGACGAAAGGCAGCAAAGCGCAGCAGCCCTGGCCCCCGAGAGGTCTTGCTGAATTGACGACATCCTACACGGTGAGAAGGAGGATGCTCCCGAGTCATCAGACGACGATCCGGCCAACACCCTATCCATGTAGGCTTCCCCCGCGGGCGATGAGGATGCCAAGCCGGAGCCGGAGGAGACCGAGCCGACAGTCACGCATCTCGAATTCCTCCTGCTCATCAAGTCATGCCAGGACAATGCAAAGGCTCTTGCACGGCTTGAGTCTGCTGTCGCGACCATGGCAAACGGTCAGCCTGCTTGCCGTCGCAAATGTAGTCGCGATTTGCCCTCACACAGCAGCAGGCGCCCCAAGCGTTGTATGGGGGAGAGGCGTGCCAGCGAGGATGAGTCGTCCTGCAACAAGGATGGAGACACGGCCGTCATGTGCTGCCACATTACGCATTCTGCGTACCCGATTGTGCAGCGTGCACTTGACCTGCTGCGTGCCGACAAGGCATGGATGGTGGGGCCACTTCAGTGGCACTTCTTCGCACAAATGTGCTTGCAACATATGGGGTTGATGTTACAAAAAGTTTCGTTCCTCTCACTCGGCAGTTGCGTTGCGCATGTGTCCCATAACCGCAGGAGCTGTGCGTGCACATCTGCCTGTGGATGATGTTTGCCAAGCCGAACCGCATCATCAACTTCTACCCAAGCACCGACGACAAAACCGAGGGCCTTTGTGGCGTGTTTGAGCATCTCCCTCTCAAGTACGCCAGCCTCGCGCTTGTCGCCAACAAAGCACGGCGCGGGGATCGTAACAAGACCATCAGCGATTGGAATTCCACTGCTGCAGGGTGGGTTTGCGACATCGTATTGCCAAGGCTGGGTCCCTTCCGCAGCGAGCAAGACGCTAGAAACCCATGGGCACAGAAGAAGGGTTCGCGGGGAGTCGACAAGGTTTGCTCGCGCTACGAGCCGGCCGCCGGTGTGGAAGGTGCGTGCATGCATTTAGCCGACCCCAATACATATGCCATTTCTGGTATGGTCGCTCGCGTGCCGATAAATGTATGGTCGTTCCTCGTTTGTTTGGCCTTGGTGCGCAAACGAAATCGTGTTGTCGACGTGGCACAACAACAACGATGACCTGCCGTGGGGGATGGGGACTCTCGCGGCTGGTGCTCGCCATGGGCTGAAGCCCAAGATGTACCACATTGCATGGCTGGAGCACGTGGTAAGATACTGAGTTGGTGCGTTTGGGGATTGTCAGATATGCAGCTCTCACATTTCCTCGTATGCTGGGGTCGGCAGGTCGACGATTCCATCATTCACTGGGAGGGGCGCCGACAAGCACGCCTTTCCAACTCAGCATGCGACAACGCCTCCATCGTCGATGGGCTTCACGTCATTGTGTGTGACTTGGTGTCACACGCCATTGACGATCACCGCGTTGAGTACGACGCGCGTCTGTACGCGTGGGAATGGGGCGGCCATGGGCTGTACATCGCGGCGTGCAGACTCAAGAGCAAGAGGTCGCCGGACGAGTTGGCCGAACTCGACCTCGGACAACGACTAATGGCATATGCCACCCACCAATGGCGACTCTTGTTTCGTATACCATTCACAATACGTCATTCTGCTGGTAGCCTGCATTTACCATTCCTGGTGTGTTTGGAATATGATGCAATGTTATGTCGAGCAAGCGGTTTTACGTGGCACCGACACATGGCACGTCAGTCAACGGCCCTCATTTCGCAATGCCGCACAGTTGTGGTTGGTTGCCGCAGTCCACGGCACGTTCAACGGTCGGTGGTCGAATGGGGAGTCACATCGCACGAGATATCGACATATGTGCATTACAGATTTTTCGACATGCCTTGACGTTCGTGCGGAGCCACATGCTCACGGGTCCACCTCGCGGCGTTATCGATGCTCGTGATTGAACCCCGCATCTGCGGGTCGTGTCGTGTGGGCGAGTTTGCATTGGTCAGACCTAACAGGCGCCGGCCTGTCGTGGCTAGGCATGCCACGAATGTCAAATAGGCCTGGTGTACGAGGCACCGCACTCCGTTGGACCAGATGTCATGCCACAATTGGTTGACGACACGGTGCCATCTGGCATAGATAAGATGGACGCGTGACTGTAGCGGAGACACGTGGCACGGTGGTTCGACCGAAGCATGAGAGCGACATGGTGGTTGCTGTGCTCACCATTCTGGCACTACGACCTTGTGGCTAAGCATACACCATGACCCCGCAGCTCACATGTCACCCTGCTGCATGTGCCAAGGGTGCTCTGCGGGGGGTCTACCGAAGCTCTGTCGCCACTCGCGCGTGACATTCCCGAAACTCCCGAAAGAAACGTTTGACCTAAGCTTTTTACCTTCTGTGTTTCCGATTACTAAATGTCACTTTCTCGTCACTTTCTCGCAACTTCGGAAACTTAGCAATTCTGCGATGTTTCGCATTGATGCGACACAAACCGCGCACAAGACTCGTGCTTCAGAAATTTGGCGGGTTGGTTTTCAAGTCCGACAGGAGATGCATGCAAGCCTAGGGTGGGGTGGTGGGTTGGCTCTGTTTTGGGAGTTGCTTTCAATATTAGAGTAGCGAAAAAAGGGTCACTAAGGGAAAATGTTGAGGGATACAAAACTAGGGCTGTACTCGCTAAGAACTAAACTAGCTAGGCTATAAACAAATAAGACCTAGCTAATCTATATAAAAATATATTTGTTGACACACCCCCTAGCCTAGATAGAGGCAGTTCATAACAAGGCAGAGTACACCAAGGCAGCACTACTAGTCTGACATCTGGTGAAGGCAACAAGGCAACTCAAGGCAGCACTACTAGTCTGACCTCTGAGACAAGAGGCCACAAAGCCAGTCAGCAAGCATAGGAAGACAAGCAGATATAGAACAACAAGTACAAGCTGGTATAGTATAACTCAGGATACAAGGAGTGGTGCTGCTATGGAGACGAGACCAAGCTGAGTACAGAACTGTTGATGGTCACGAGGCGCAAGTGCCTTGGTAAAGATATAAGTGGTGATGGCCTCTGAGGCCAACTGTACCACTCGAGCCTGGCCGCGCTGCTGCAACTCACGCAACAGAAAGTACCGCAGCTAGATGCGCTTCGCCCTGCCCTCAAGTTGAGCCTCATGACACAGGAGGATCATGGCCCTGTTGTCAGCAAACAGGATCGAGGAAGACGTAGGCTGCTCACCTAAGTCTGTAAGCAAGGACGTCAGCCAACGGAGCTCCTGAGCGGCCATGGCCCTAGCGTAGATCTCTGCCTCACAACTGGATTGAGCTATAGACGACAACCTGGTGGACCTCCACGAGACTGCACCAGCACCAAGACTAAAACAGTAGCCCTGAGATGACCTGAGCGTCTCCACGTCGTCAGCCCACAACACGTCTGTGTGTCCAGTGAGCACCACTGGCACCCGTCATCCTAGCACAAGCCCCAGTCCTGATGTACTCGCCAGATACTGCAGTACCCTCTTGGCAGCCGACCAGTGGACTGGTCGGTGCCGGCCTGTCGCAACAAAGCGAGCAAGGAGATTGAGAGAGTACGCTAGATCTGGTCGAGCGCACATCATCAGGTACATGAGGCACCCCACCAGCTCTGCGTATGGACCACTAGCCTCGACCGGCTCGGCCGGAACAGGAGTAGAGAACTTGTGATCCACAAGCAGAGGGGTGGGCTGTGCTAAGGAGAATTGGAGACTGAACCTTTGGAGGATCTCCTGCACCATATGGGACTTGGAGAGTGTGATTGTGGGAACGGCATGGTCAGGAGAGATCTCCAAGCCCAGAAAGCGCCTCAGCTCCCCGAAGTCTGTACAAGTGTGTCTTCTAAGTAACTCGGCCTTCACTGAGGCCAGTGCGACAAGGTCAGGAGTAGCAAAGAGAGCATCATCTACGTACGCTAGGATGTAGAACGGTGTCTGGCCCATGCGAACAAAGAGAGAGGGGTCAGCAGAGGACGGAAACCACTGCAGCTCAGCAAGAGTGGTGCAGAACGGCGGAAGCTCCACTCGGTCCCAGGTGGGAAGGACCCAGAGAAGCCTAGAGGGCGCCGGAGGTAGATCTGCTCGTGCAGACTACCCTACAGGAACGATGTAGAGAAGTCGAGTGAGTGAAGCTTGTAGTCACGCTGCACGGCTATGTAAAGAAGGACCCGAAGCATAGCCATCTTCGGGGTCGAGGAGAAGGTCTGGAAGAAGTCCACATCCTCACGCTCACTGAAGCTTCTAGCCACGTAATGTGCCTTGAACTTTGGCGGCTCTCCAGGTGCGCGCTTCACCCTGTAGATCCACATGCCATCGAATACGTTCGCCCCAGGTGGGGGAACTGCGTCGACGTAAGTGCCTGTGGATCTGTAGGATGCCATCTCAGCCTTCATGGCCTGTATCTACAGGGCTGCCCAGGGCCCCGACACCGCCTCAGCGTAAGAGCATGGAAAAGGGATGTCAAGAGCGTCTGGGTCGCCCTCTGGGGATACAAGCATGGAGCAGAGATGGGGAACAGCGGCAGCAAGGTAGACCAACTCGTACTGCCTGTTCTCTAGCACATCACTGCCAAGGGCAGGTGCACCCACGACGGATGGAGGACGGGCAGTACCAGAGACCAGAGCGACACTGTAGTCAAGGCGGTGGCTAGCAGCAAAGTCAGCGACTGCAGTGACAAGCGCAGAGACAGACTCAGGAAGAGAAGTAGGGTCAGTGACAAGCGACGCAAGAAGGCGCGAGAGGACTGGACGAGCAGTGAGAGCAGCGTCAGAGCGAGGAGGGGGGGACGACGGGAGCGATGACAGGGGAGGCAACGGGAGGACTGTAACAGGAGGAGCACGCGAACGAAGAACCATAGGGTGGACTCTAGGACGGGGAGAGACAAGACGAGCATGAGAGGGGCGATGGACCCAGTGGGGAAGAACTGGGGACTGGGGACGAGGGGGAACGGGGGACAAGTCAGGGGACCGAGGGGAACGTGGGGGGAAACGAGCCGGAGAGGATTCCGGAGGAGGAAACAATGGGCTGTAAAGAGGGTCATGCACCGAAGGGGGAACGGGCGGGCGGACAGGGGAACCGGGAGCAAGACCAAGGAGACGAAGGGCAGACTGCGGCTGCTCCTGCTGCGGTGGCTACGCTAGCTGCTGTTGCTGCTGCGGCTGCAACTGCTCCCTGCCTTCTCTGGGACCTCCAGCGGCACCACGGCTGCCACCGGCACTCCCCGAGACAGCACCCCCAAGACTAGCACCCTCGAACGCACCACCCACAGAACCAGCACCCCTGGTGTCAGCACCCTCCGAACTCGCACTCCCAAAACCAGCACCTCCAGAGTAAGCACCCCCAGAACCAACACCCCTTGGAAAAAATCTAACCTATCTCTGATACTAAGTGTCACTAAGGGAAAATGTCGAGGGATACAAAACTGGGGTTGTACTCGCTAAGAACTAAACTAGCTAGGCTATAAACAAATATGACCTCGCTAATCTATATATAAATATATTTGTTGACATTCAAGACCGTCAGCATGTTGCACGCAACACACATTGCTTGGACTGTAAAGAATGTTACTCTGATAACATATACATATGCACGTTCAATTTTCAATATTTCTAAAACCAATGTAATGTTTTCTAAAACACACATTACTTTCATATAAAAGAGGCCATAGCAAGCTCTTTATTAATACCATGGTGATTTATTCAGAGCAAGAATTGTCACATCTCTAGCTACCTAGCATCCTAATCCCTCCTCTCCTCCCCTCCCCCCCTCTCCATCCCCCCGCTCCATCCTCATCTCCTACGGCATGCCGCAACACCCACATCACCCACCACATCTGACGGAAGGATGGCATCATCAATAGTCACCCAATCCACCAAGTAGAGGCTTCCGATGCAGTATGCACCGTTGTGGGTGGGTGGCTTGAATTCATTGATGATGCGCTGCACCACCCGGGCCTGCCTTCCAAAAGCATCTTCATCCCCCGAACGATGTCACATTCGGGTTCCTTATGGCATAACGGACCTGCATGTAAACGTACGTGGCAGAGAGCGAGTTGGGCGAAGAGAGACAAAATGCAGAGAAAAATAAGGCAGTGAAAGGGATACAGCAAAGTTCAAAACGAGGAAGAGGGAGGCAATGGCTGAGAGGGGGATAAGGGAGAGGTAGGAATGAAGCTGAGAGGCATAAGGCTGCAGCACCGGCAAAGTAAAGAGAGAAAAGCAGCTTAGAAATGCACAAGGCAGAGAGGGGCATAAGACAACAAGAGGCATAAGGTAGAGAGAGCAACATGGGCATGAGAGGGCCTAACTGGCTGAGAAAGGCAGGAAGCAGAGAGACAAATGGCGGAGAAATGCTGAAGGCAGAGAGGGGCATAAAGCGGTGAGTCGAAGAAGGCAGAGAAAGAATAAGGGGTGAGAGGGGCATTAGGATGTGAAGGGTTCAAGGCAGAGTGCAGGATACGGCAGAGATTGCCATGCGGCAAGATGGGGCATAAGGAAGAGAAAGGCATGAAGCAGAGAAAGGCATGAGGGGTGGCAGCGAGAAGCATAAGGCAGAAAAAGGCATTAGGCAGAGAAAAGCATAAGGGGAGGTAGCGAGAAGCATAAGGCAGCAAAAGGCATTAGGCAGAGAAAGGCATAAGGGGAGGCAGCGAGAAGCATAAGGCAGCACAAGGCATGAGGCAGCAAAAGGCAAGAGGCAGCAAAAGGCATGAGGCAGCAATAGGCATGAGGCAGAGAAAGGCACGAGGTAGGGCATAAGACAGGGAAATGAATCAGGAGAATGGTACATAAAATATGACCAAAGAAAGTCACAAGGCAGCAAATTGTTGAACGAAGTGAGAGGGGTGGAAGTTAATGAGAAATGACAGCAAGAGGAATATAGCGGGGGATTTGATGTATGGTGCCAAATCCTTACAGCTGCCAAGGTGACGAGGAGCCGGTCCTTGGAAAGCACAACCACAGCCCCGGTCTCCTTCCAAATGGCCCCAACGGCCAAAAGCGCGGGGCTGGAAAAAGGGACGCCATTCCAAAAATGCCACATGATGCCAAATTCTCTTGTTGGGGGAAGAAACGTTCGTATCATGTGGTTAACCGAATATAGGGAAGCATTGGCAACGAGCAATGAACACAACGCACTTGTCCCATTCAGCTTCACACAGTCGAGACACTTCCCTGCAAAGTCTATATCCTTGGTAAAGACCTTGGTTTTGCCAACTGTATCCACCTCAAACATGCACATAGGGGGGTTCGTGAACGCAGCATGTCGAATGCCAGAGAGAAGCCTGCCAAATCTGTTGTTGAAGATCTTCCGAATTCTGGAGAGCACATTTGAGTCAGTAATCTGATGCTGGAAAGCGTACGCCTGGACTGATCGTGGCTTGAACCTTGTTGCCACTGTTTTAGGCAAAAAACACATGTGATGGAGAGATGGTAAGGGTTATAACATGGGAAACATACTTCGAATGCACAAGGGAAAGGAGATAATAAATGTTGCAATCATGGCATTATGTGTGACAACCATTCAATTCAAAAGAGCATTGATGAGGCTGTAGAAACACACTAGGTGTGAGAACCATAAAAGGTGTTGTAAGAAAGCCTCTACGCACACTCAGAGGGACGGCACACATGGATTTAACCACATAAAGTTTCAGCCAGTGTTCAGTCTCAGGGGCGAAATTCATCCACTTGCGCTTCGTCATTGTCATTCCGACCACTTCCCTCTTCAGCTTCTGCAATTTTTCCACGTGAGGGCATTAAGAAAGTCACAAAAGAACAGCACATGGGTGTTACAAAGGCGAACAAATCACCTACATTAACGGTTTCCACTCTGACAGGTTCTCTCTCCGTCATTATCTTGGCAAGATCTCCCACTTTTTCAATGGACTTCTCCAATGCTATGGTTCGCCATTCCAAGGCATGTTGAGCTGATGCCATCTCATCCTGCAGCTGTTCGTTTCGGAGGCGTACTTCGACGCTAAGTTTTGGGGCTTTGGCAATTTGCTCGTCGTAGCGGAGAGCACCCACAGCAACTGTTTCATTACCGGCTGTCCCTCTGGCAAAAACCCACTCTCCAATGCCATTATAACCTATGTAGCAAAGAAAAGCAGGACGCAAAAATAGCATGGGAAAATCGTCGGCTTCGGTGCTTTATGGGGACATCTGAATAGTGTCGAAGAAAGGCAGGAAGACTTACCGAGGGGGAGCATCCTGCTGCTGTCAGCAACCTCCTCGATTGCTGCCCCCTCGGGTGAAGCAGCACCTTCTTCCGCCCCTTCAGTTCCCTGCAGCACAGGCCTCTCCTGCTCGACTGTTATTGGGTTGGCTTTACGACAATGTACACACAATGAGATAGCTAGAAGGTGTTCAACAAAGCACATAAACAAAGTATTGCATTGCGATTGTAAGCGACTGCATGGAACAAGCTGCTTAATAAAGAAATACGGGTCGCTCTTCCATAAAGTATGCATGTTAGGAGAA
This sequence comes from Closterium sp. NIES-67, assembly GCA_027943415.1. Taxonomy (NCBI): domain Eukaryota; kingdom Viridiplantae; phylum Streptophyta; class Zygnematophyceae; order Desmidiales; family Closteriaceae; genus Closterium; species Closterium sp. NIES-67. The sequence goes on along the minus strand of BQMB01001349.1, from coordinate 228,917 downwards.
ATAGTGCTAGAGGTTTGGTATGTAACTAAACCTTACCGAAGCCTCACCTCCTGAACATGGCTGTCGTTATCAGGGTATTTTACCCAAATTCCCTGATTTTACTGGGTATTTTTTTGCCAACCCTTAATGTTCAGGTTGGGCTTTTCTTAACCCTAGCCCCTTCAGGGTTGTAAGTATCATAACACTTGGGATTTCAGGGATTTCGTTATGCCAATACTGAGTTTTCAGGGAGCAACGCGTACGAACCCTGAGTGCGACATCCATGCGCCTCACAGCCCTGAAATTTTGGAGAAGTCCCCAATCTCTAGAGACATTATCCCTACACACACAGTAACCTACAGAGGTCCTAATTGTACTGACATTTCCCCTAAACACCCCAACAAATATCGCCTAAGTTCTATGGTACAGACATTCCCCCTACACACCAGGCCCTCAGATTCGTTTTTAGGACACTCTGATTGATCAGTGTCGATCTCAAAAAACACCCTGAAAATCAGTTTTTGGTAGTGGTTTTCTTACTTTTTGGCCCTGGTTATTTCGTTTCAAGGCTGATTCATCAGGGTCGGAACAAGAGAACACCCTGAAAAAAAGCAAAATCTGCGTAAAAAGACTGATAACTATGGGCATGCTACACACCCAACAACCCACAAATAATCGGCTACGTCCTAATAGCCAGAGATATCACCCTCCTCAACAAAAATTTGTCGAAGTCCTCGTATACAGACATTCCCCCTCCCACACTCCCGCAACCCATATAATTTGGCTAAGGCCTCAACATCACCCCCATACTCCCCACAAACCCTGAAAATTTGGCAACCCAATGGAGCAGTGAAATTCGTACATGGCAATGCACTCTTTAGCAAGGGTACTAGTGACAACGCCTTAGCATGACAAAATCCTTGCCTCTAGCGGCAGTTGTTCCTTTCAGGGAAATTTCTGCCAGCTGCCCGTCTGATGTAACTAAAATTCCAACACGCTTTGATGGTCATGATCAATTGCGGTCGTTTCGACATTTATCGATCCTCGATGAATTCTCGTAATTAACGGCCCAGATTTCTCTTGCCATTTGAAGTCAATTCCATAACGTTGCAAGCGAGCTGCTCCCACGAACGGCGCTCATTGGCCAATTGCAAGGGCTTTGTCTCCCCTCACTTACGTCAACCCTTCCCCTCGATGTCGATCCTCCCCTCCCCTCCGTTTTGATTGTCGTTCTCCCTCTATTTTGCTTCCCCGCTCCCCTGGGGTTTTTAATTCCCTCCCTTTTCCCCCTCGATTTCAATTCCCCCCTCCCCTCCTTTCAACTTCCCCCCCTCACTTGAGTTGTGAGCCATCCGATTTTCACTTCACTGGGGAATCAGAAATAGACATCCCCGCCCCCCCACCCACCCCACCCCCCTCGTCAAACCGCTTAGGAAAAAGGCTAGCGGCAGTTCGGCATGCTTACGACCATTGCTGAATTCAATCCTGATTGCGTTCTCTGAACCCTGGGAATTTCAGGGTTTCGGGTTTCTGAACACTGACAGATCAGGGTAGGCAAGTTTCCAAAACAGAGCCCTCAGGGTGGTTTTTTTTTTTAATGTCAACCCTGCTTCTTAACGCGTTCAGCAAAAACGAAGCATCCTGTGCCAATGGATCCAAGCACATGGGCACGACATGCACTGTGCGTTGAATGGTGTCAACGGGCACAACGGAATATGCACCAGATCAAGTGGCCCAGCACAACTCCTCCTCAAGTGCACCCCTGCTCTCATAGTTTTGTAGGAGCGCAAGCTGCTCGAGTCTTAGAGTAACGAAATTAACTAGAATGAGAGAAACACAGTGGTTTTGTGCTATGGGGTTGTACTCTCTAAGAGTACGCACCTATCTAGCCTATGGTAACATATACAGATATGTTTGACACATCCCCTAGACTAGATGAGGGGCAGTTCCGGGCAAGGGACACGCAGCTCAGGGTGGCACTACTAGTCCAACCTCTGAGGCAAGAGTCCGAAGACCAGTCAGCAAGAGTACGAATGAAACAAGAGTAACCCAGGGCGGCACTACTAGTCTAGCCACTGGAACAACAGCCATAAGGCCAGTCAAGAAAATATAAGAGGAAATATACATCAGGGCCCTAGCAAGTGAGAAGCCAAGTGTACTGCGCGGGCCTGGCGGCACTGCTGTAGCTCATGCGGGAGGAAGTACCGCAGCTGGATGTGCTACGCTCTGCCCTCCAGTCGAGGCTCCTGACACAGGAGGATCATGGCCCTGTTGTCAGCATACAGGACCGGGGCAGAGCTAGGCCGCTCACCTATGTCTGTGAGCAAGAAAGTCAGCCAGCGGAGCTCCTGTGCCGCCATGGCACCAATGTAGATCTCAGCCTCACAGCTAGACTGGGCAACAGACGACGAGCCGTGGACCTCCACGAGATGGCACCTGCACCAAGCCTACAGCAATAGCCCTGGGAGGACCTGAGAGTCTCAACGTTGTCTTCCCATGAAGCGTCTGTATGCCCTGTAAGGACCACTGGCCTGCGTCCTCCTAGCACTAGCCCCATGCCCGATGTACTTGCTAGAAAACTCAAAACCCTCTAAGCGGCCGACCAGTGCTGTGGTCAGTGTCTGCCTATGGCCACAAAGCGAGCCAGGATGCTGAGAGGGTATGCGAGATCTGGACGAGTGCAAGTCATCAGGTACATGAGGCAACCCACCAGCTCTGCATACGAACCAGTAGGCTCTATAGACTCCTTAGGGACTGGAGCTGAGAGCCTATGATCTACTGGTAGAGGAGGAGAACTGAAGACCGAACCTCTGAAGGACCTGGTGCACCAAGTGTGACTGTGAGAGAGTGATGGTGCGCGCTGCTCTATCCCTGGAGATCTGCAAGCCAAGGTAGTGGCACAGCTCTCCTAGGTCAGTGCAGGTGTGTCTCCTAAGCAACTAAGCCTTCACGGAGGCTAGTGCATCTCTGTCTGCAGTAGCGCAAACCAGATCATCTACGTAGACAAGGATGGGGTGTGGCCTGAACGAAGGAAGAGTGAAGGATCTGCAGAGGACGGGAAGAAATGCAGGTCAGCTAACGTAGCACGTAGCGTGCCATGCCATTAGCGCGGCGCCTGCCGCAGGCCATAAACCGGGTGCCTGAGGAGCCACTGGGTCCCCCGGAGTGAAGGTGCCGGTGAAGTCTGGCAAGCGACACAGGTAGACCTGCTCGTGCAGACTGCCCTGAAGAAATGCTGTAGAGAAGTTGAGAGAGTGCAGCTTGTAGTCATGCTGTGCTTCTACGTGTAGCAGCGCCCAAAGAGTTGTCATCTTCACGGTCGGGGAGAGGTCTGAAAGAATTCAACACCCTCGCGCTGAGTGAAGCCTCTGGCAACGTAGTGCGCCTTGAACACCGGCGGCTCTCCAGGAGGGCGCTTCACCTTGAAGAGCTACTGGCGATCGACTACGTTCACCCTAGGTGGGGGAGCTATGTCGACGTAGGTGCCGGTGGACCTCCAAGATGCCATCTCCGCGTCCATGGCACCTATCCACTGAGAGGCCCAGGGTCCCGAGGTCGCCTCAGCGTAAGTGCGAGGGATCGAGATGTCAAGGGCATCTGGGTCACCCTCTGGGAGTAGCAACATGGAGCAGAGATGAGGCACGGCCTCGGACAGGAGAGCAAGCTCGTACTGGCGGTCCTCCAGGACGTTTCTACCAAGGGCAGCAGAGAAGCAACATAGGGTGAGAGCGCTGGATAGGAGAGACGAGACGAGCACGAGAGGGATGGCGAGACCAGAAGTGGGACAGGGGCGTTGGGTTAGGAGACACACGAGGAGACACAGGAGGAGAACGCGAGGGGAAACGAGTCGGAGACGAGTCCGGCGGAGGAAACACAGGATCGTAGACAGGCGGGGGAAGCGGAGGTGGGTGGCCAGGGGAGGTAAGACAGAGGAGGCGAAGGGCGAACACTGGCGGCGACTGCGGCTGCTGCTCCACACCGACACCACAACCTCCAGCTGCACCAATGTGACCACCGGGACGCTCCACGACAGCACCCCTAGAATGAGAACCCTCTTCAGCACCGGGGCCACCCCTAGGACCGCCCGGACAAGCCAAGACAGTACCCATAGGACTAGCACCCTTCTCAATGCCCACACCCCCGGAGCTCACGGACCCCTGCAGCGGCGGCAGCGACGACGGCGACGACGGCTGCTGCGGTGGCTACGATGGTGGAGATGACTACTGCTGCTGCAGAGGCGTCAGCGGCTGCTGCGGCGGCGGAGGAGGAGGTGACACACGGGTGGAGGCAGGCAGCAAAACCGAAGCCGCAGGTCCCACGGAGTTAGCCGACTCATCCACCGGGACAACTGACGGGAGGGGAGTGACGTGAGACACACCAGCCGGGGCACGACAGGGAGGAAGAGGAGCAGGGGCTACCGGGGCTGTGGGGACCACGAACAGGGGTGGGGCAACCGGGAGACCTCGGTGGGGAATTCGGGTGTAGAAGGACACAGACTCATCAAAAGTGACGTCATTCGAGTGAAAAAAAACGGTGAGACGGCAGGTGGTAGCAGTGCCAGTCAGACGCGTCTAGAGGGAAACCAAGGGAGACACAAGGGACGGTGCGAGCAGCGAGCTTGTCTGTGCCAGAGGCACGAACGTGAGCAAGGCAGCCCCAGACGTGTAACGCAGATGTGTCACCAGGGAACCCGGTCGAGAGGAAGGTCCGCGAAACCCGCGGCCGCGGGGAGTGCGGCCACTTAAGCTGTTGAGCGGCGTAGCAAACAGCAAATGGCCACAGTAAATAGGGTGCACTGGCATGGATTATGGAGGTACGAGCCACCTCTATGACCTAACCGATGCGTCGCTTAGCGACCCCATTCTACTGCAAGGAGTCCGGCAGGGTGTACAACGAGGTCATGCCCTCTGCATGACAAAACTGGCCAAGCCGACCGGAGGCAAACTCCCCGCCACGGTCAGAGTGAGGACGCAGCACAGGGAGGCTGTAGTGGACGTGCGCAGCTACAACCCACGAGATAAGAACGCCAGGCACGTTGTCCTTACGGTCCAGTGGAAACACCGTGGTGTAGCGCGTGTAGTCGTCGACAAGCACTAGAATGAAGCTCTCTCGACGCGACCCAGGGACAGGGGCATGGCTCCAAACGTCCAGGTGTAGGGTGTGGAGTGGTGCAGTGGTAGGGGGAAGGGAGGAGGAGTGAGGAGCACAGCGCAGCCGGCCCTCGACCCAGGGCATGCACGGCAGTGGAGGCAAGGGAGGGAGGGTAGGGAGCGATGCAGGGAGACCTAAGATAAGACCGTATTGGGACATGTGATGCAGACGCAGGAGTGCGGGGTGTCCTAGGTGGTGGTGCCACAGCAGCGACGGGTGGGTGAGCGACTGACACGAGCAAGCCGCAGCAACCTGGGAGGACGTGGTGACCTGGGGGGACGCTCCCACGGAGGGAGATGCAGTGTCTAGGGTGAACAGGCCAGACACGGGGTCCGGAGGTACGTGGTGAGAGGGGCACTAGTGGCGGTCTCAGTACAGACTGCGTACCGCACGTGTCCAGGAAACGTAGTGGTGACGCCGAGGTCCTGAAGATAGCCGAAACAAACTGGGTTCCTGAAGAACGAGGGGATGCGCAGGCCTGTAAGAGAGCCTGAGGGAACCACGGGACAGGGAAGGGTAGTGGAGCTACAGGCAACTACCAGACCTGACGAGGGGTCAGGAAGCGCTACAGGGACAGGGGTAGCAAGCGACGTGAGCACAGTGCAGTCCCGAAAGAAGCAGGCGGATGCACCAGAGTTTAGCGTGAATGAGAGCATGGCGGTAGCGGACGCATGCGGAGGAGCTAGAGTGGAGCCGAGGCTAAACAAGACAGGTGGTCCTATGCCTGGCGCAGCAGGGGAACCTAGACTACACACACTAGACACACCTACACTAGGCAACACCAGCTCGTAGGGTCTAGTCACACTAGAGTCATTAGCATACATGGCATACATACTAAACCAGACCTAATCTGATCCATGTCAAGCTCAATGACAAGGATACGGCAACGCACCAGGCTATACCAGTTGGGGGGGTCCGACGTGGGGCCAAAGCGGAGACGGAAGAGGTCGTCGAGGCGGCGGTAGCAGCGAGCGGCGGTGTGACCGAGACGGTCGCAAACGGTGCCGCGGCGGGGGCTGGACTGAAGCTGGTACTGGTAGGTGGCCACACTGGAGCCGCCACCCAACACTTAGCTGCGCGGCCCACCACCACGCCCACCACCACCAGCGCCGTCAAGCTACCACGGCGGCAAGGGCTCCCACCGCGGCTCCTGCTGCTACGGAGACTACTGCTGCTCCTGCTGCGGCGAAGGCTGCTGCTGCTGCTGCTGCTCTGGGGCATTAGCCCCGGTCCCCTCGTCGGCACCACAATCCGTGCCCCCACCTACACCACCTTGCCCATCCCCACCAACCCCGCTACGCCCCCCCTTGGGGCGGAGGCCCTTACCCTAACGCTGCTACGCTGAGGCCGCAAGGGCGGTCTCAGGAGCAGGGGCTGTCTCAGCGACAGCGGCAGAAACGTTAGAGTAAGTGCACTAAGAGGGAGCACAGCCCTGGAAGATAGGGACTGCCATAGTACCGCTAGACTGAGCGATAGTGCGCTGGCGGGTCTCTATTGCGGACAGGGCTGGTAAGGGTGAGGTCACGTGGGTGCTGACTAAGGAAGTGGTCGCGGGCGGTGGCTAGGCGGTCAGGAAGGCGCGTGGCAATGAAGTAAGGTGTAGCGCAAAGGGGAGGAGGGAATGCAGTGAGCTGGGCCTCAGTGCTAGAAGCATGGTAGCTAGTCTCAAGGATGCGTAGTTGAGTGGCAAGATCAGCGACAGTGGGGAAGGACGCAAGATCAGGTAATAGCATGGGGAGGATCAGGCGGGCGTAAGAGGCTGAGGAGGGAGTAGAATTGCGCGCAATAACAGCATCTAAGTTCTCCTTTGCGTTTGCAACAGCGGTAAAGCGGGGACGCTCAGACAGGAGGAGGGCATGATTAATGGCGAGCTGTGCAACGTCGTCGCGAGACTCCCTGACAGCGCGAGCAAAGGCCTCACGCTTAGCAGACGTGGGGGCGTCACGGAGGGCAGCGGGTGTGGCGGGGCAGAGGAGCTTACCATTGAAATGGACTGCTAGGGAGTGGCCATCCTGGCTCTGACCAGTCAGCTGGCGGCGGAGGTCGACAAGCCACGCCTCAAAATCAACGGCCCGACCCTCCGCGTCTAGGCAGAGCACTGAGTTCGCCATCACCACGGCTGCAGCAGCTGACTGCCGCTGGCGAGGGAAGGAGGAAAGCGGCGGAGGGCGGTGGAGAGCGGTGGAGTGCGGTGGAGAGCGGTGGAGCAATGGAGAGCGTTGGAGAGTGGTGGAGAGCGGTGGAGGGCAGTGGAGTGCGGTGGAGAGTTGTTGAGTGCGGTGAAGAGCGGTGGAGACAGCCGGCGAGAGCGTTGGCTTTGAGGAGAGCCAAGGCCGACAAGTCGGGGCGGCAGAGCAGCTCAGCAGCTCAGCGACATGGTGTCACGGTGGCACTGCGGCCGACGGCGTGGCGACTCGGCGGCACGACGGCTCGGCGGCTCGGCGGCGCGGGGGCTGCGCGGGCTGGGGCAGACGAATCGGGGGCCGGCGGAGCTGGGGGGCGTGGAGCTGGGGCCGGCGGCGCAAGGGGCCAGCAAGCTACGGGCTGGCGAGCGCGGGGCCAGCGAGTACGGGGCCGGCAAGCGCAGGATCAGCGAGCACGGGGCCAGCAAGTGGGGGGCTGGCGAGCGTGGGGTTGGCGAGCGTGGGGCCAGAGAGCGCAGGGCCAGCGAGCGCGGGGCTGGCGGGCGTGGGGCTAGCGAGCGAGGGGCCGGCGAACTCGGGGCCAGCGGGTGCGGGGCTGGCGAGCGCGGGGTTAGCGAGTAGGGGCCCGCGAACGGAGCCAGCGAGCTTGCAGGGGGCCGGAGAGCTAGGGCCGACAGGCACGGGGCTACGGGCGGCCGGCGGCGACGGGCGGCTGGTGGCTACGGGCGGCCAGCGGCTACAGGTGGCTGGCGGCTAAGGGGGGCACGAGGCGACGGGCGGCCAGCGGGGGTGAGCGGCGAGCGGCTAGCAGAGGCGGCTAGCGATGGGCGGCTAGGAGCGGGCGGCTAGTGATGGGCAGCTAGCGACGGACGGCTAGCAACGGGCGGCTAGTGACGGACGGCTAGCAACTGGCGGCTAGCGACGGACGGCTAGCAACGGGCGGCTAGCGACGGGCGGCTACGGCTAGGACTAGAGCGGATGCGCTGGTGGGCGGGGAGGACCTAACCTAGCGCATGATACCATCTCAGAGTAACGAAATTAACTAGATTGAGAAAAACACAGTGGTTTTGTGCTATGGGGTTGTACTCTCTAAGAGTACACACCTATCTAGCCTATAGTTACGTATACACATATGTTTGACATCGAGTTCTATCTCCTTCACTGTCACCCCCTCGACCATCTTGGTGAGGGTAAAGAGACGCAACAGCTTAGCAAACCAAGGTCTGCACATTTTCCCACCACCCCGCCCTAACCTCACAACATCAGAGAACCATGGCTTGTGATGGAAAGTCGGAACCGCACGGGCGTATTGGGCATGGCGGTTGTGCAGGTCATGGTTCTCTCCTCCGGGCAGAGCTAAGCCCTTGTGGATGTGATCCATCTCATAAACGTTTTGTTGCGGACCCATGCAACCTGAGACGGATGGGAGAAGCTGCTGCAGGTCACCTGGAGCCCATTTGCGATAATGCTTCCAACAATCTCCTTCCGGGGAAAGCAACGAAAGCTGTCCATCACGTCCCATGAGTGTTGGGGTGCCAGTCTCCAAAGCCTATTAGACGAATGATAGTGAATCACAGGCAGATATGGGAATGGGAAGAAGGCACATGGCTGAGGCAGAGAGGGGAAGAGGCAGAGAAAAGAGTGATGTTGGGAGAGGACTAAGCAGAGAGAGGGAAAGGCAGGGGGGGGCACCAGGCAGATGGAGAAAAAAAGGGGGGAGGAGCGGAATAAGGTAGAGAGGGCTATATCCAGGGAGAGAGGCATAAGGCATAGCAAGGAATAAGGCAGGAAAAGAGAACAGGCAGAGGAAGAAGGCGGGGGAATAAGGCAGAGAAGCATGAAGAAGGCAGGGGAATAAGGCAGAGAAGCATGAAGAAGGCAGGGGAATAAGGCAGAGAAGCAAGAAGAAGGCAGGGGAATAAGGCAGAGAAGCAGGAAGAAAGCAGGGGAATAAGGCAGAGAAGCAGGAAGAAGGCAGGGGAATAAGGCAGAGAAGCAGGAAGAAGGCAGGGGAATAAAGCAGAGAAGCAGGAAGAAGGCAGGAGAATAAAGCAGAGAAGCAGGAAGAAGGCAGAGAAGCATACCAGACGGAGTGCAACAGCACGAGCAGGCACGTCCTCAGTATCTTCATCTGCTCGCATAAGCTCTTCCACCAACTCAGCAGCTAGGGCCCATCACGTAATTTGAGCTTCGGCGTCCTTCTTGTTGCTTCCCCTGTAAGGCTTCTTGACGAGCGAGATGTGCTGGTGCTCCATAAAAGTCTGTGCAACAGTGCACCAGCATACCACCCCACCGAATGTCATCTGGAACATGTAGCATGGCATGCACTTTAGGGAGGTTGAACCCAGATTTCTGCGTTGCACCGAAATTCTTGATAAGAAGAGGCACCAGCCTGGAGTGAGGGTGGAAGGGAACACATGGAATTGGCCAACAACCACCGGCGCATGTCTAAGGTGCCAGGCTGCTCGCACTGGTGGCAGCAAAGTACACACCTACGGCAACCAGACAGACAACACGGGCTTGCGTTTGTGTCAGCCGCTCTAAATGGTGCAGAGTCTTTTCGGTGTGGTAGGGGCGCAACCAGACCTCCATGTGCCAGAATGCGTACATTGATACTATCATTACAATGTCTGAACTCTCCTTCTTCAACTTCAGAAGGACAGGGAGCACCTGCATGACAGCTGCATGCTCGAATGCTTGAAAAACCCAAACGTTGGCAAAGTGTCTCTTGCCCTTTCCTGGGAGACGGAAGTACGACTGACGGCTCCAGTCCGTGATTGCCATCAGAGCTTGATCTAACATGTCTAGCTCGCTCTTAAAAAGCTGCCGAAGGCAACCCATGATGTGCTTGAACACTCCCAACAGTGACATGTGCATGATATCACACATCACCGCTGGGTACGCGTTCCCCCACAGTTTGTTGGCATAAGTGAGACCCCAAATGCCTGCCTGTAGTCGATTTGTGGATTGGTAGGGGATAGCAGGGGCGGGTGGAGAAAGGGGGAGGTGGGATAGAGGGCGAGGTACTATTGTGGAAGAGAAAACCAGGGGGGGTGGTGAAGGTGGAGTGGAACAGGAGAGCTGGAATGGATGGCTGGTCTCTTGTGACTTGGAAGCGGGAAACCGGGGGGACTGGGGAAACAGGGGGAAGACGAGTATTTTGTGTGGATGAGGACGATGGGTGGAGACGGCTAAAACTCGAGGGTGGTTGCTAACATGGGGGGAAGGGAAATACAAAGGAAGTAAGGGGAAAACAGGGGCGAAGGGGAGCGCAGAGGGGGCAGGAGAGAACGGGAGGGGAAGGGGATTACAGGAAGGCAGGGGGAGATATGAGGGGATAGGGAAAACAAGAGAGGAGGGGGGAAACTGGACAGGAAGGGTCCCAAAAGGGGGGGGGAGGGGGGAGCCCGGGTTGGATTGATGCCATGGAAAAATCCATGCTGAACAAATTGACCTAGCGACTATAGTACTCGTGCGGATTTGAGCATGTTCCCAAAACACCATGCATTGCCAAACATCTCCCAACACTCACCCGAACAATGTGCTGGCTGTTCTTGGTTTCCGCATCCGCGCGACGGTCCACCAGAAAGCACATCATGGTGCTGTATCCGTGGATCTGCCCCGCCTCCGTGCGTGTCGGCAGGCGGATGGTCATATCTGACATAGCACTCTTATGCACGAGACATCGTGGACATGGGAAGTTGGTCTGGTGGCCCGCCTTCGTGCCGGCCACCTTACACTGTTTCGGATAATCACCCACGTATGCATACAATAGTGGGTACACCATCCGCTTAATGTTAAAAGGATTCTTTAACATCTCCCCCCTCGCTCCAATCGCCTTCATATCTTAAAAAATCAGATCCAAGGCACGGTGAAAAACCTCTAACTTGTGGCGTGGAACGCACTAGATGGCGCTAAGGTTTTAGCATCCATCACTGGCAGCAGTGCACATAGTCGCCTCCCATGCACCTTCCACCTATTCTCCGATGAAATGTTAGCAAGCGATACGTATACAGACCATCTCACAACGGATCCATCATTGGCCAAATTGGTCTGATCAGAGTACACACTAAGAGTGGCAATAACAGCACCCTCTGGAAGGTCGGTGGTCGCCGCAAGCCACCACAAGCCACTGTCCGGGTCACGGTATACCCGGTCCTCCTCCTTTTCAAAAGCCATCGGATGCACTATAAAGTCTTCTGCATTGGCTGGATGGCTGTACAAATTACGACCGCATGACCACACCGATCTCCAATGAAGCATTTGGTCAGTCTTGTCGTTGGGCTGCTTGAAGTTCGTTTGTTTGAACTTCTCCAGTCCAATTGCTGCAGAGTTTGTTTCCTCATAGTGATCGAAATCAGCCAACCCTTCAAACACCAATGGCTCTAGTTGTGTCTTGCGCATCAATCCTATCAGCTCCTTGATCCGTGGCCGGGAAAGGCCGGATTCTTTGCAAAAAAAACAAAAAGCCGCTTGTCCATGGGGGGCTTAACTGTTGGCTTCGGCCCACCACCTGTGTTATATCCATAACTCCCCATCGCCTCCCCATCACCAAACCCATCAACGGGTATTTCAGGGCTGGGACCTTCTTCTACCCGTGCCTCTTTTGCGGTCTATTTGCACCATGTTCTCTTGACCCCTTCCCGTTGCTTGTGGACGGGTGTGAGCACCTATCCTAACCGCTCAATGCAGGTTGTGTCACTACAGGCTATTGGCAACCGCACCCCTTGATCCATAATGCATGCGCATGTAGACGCGCAACGCCTTTGACCTTCAAAGCCCTATCAACTCCCTACGTTTTTTGCCTGGCCTGCTCCCACTCAACATCCAACCCCTTCCTCTCCCCCCACCCCCCAACTCCCCCACACGCTACATCAGTTCTACACTAACTAGTGCTGGTCCACCGATCCTTAAATTTGGCCCTCCCCCCGACGCCACAACCCCCCTCTTGCCACGCTCCCTTAGTTTCCTAACCCCACTGCCTCCTCTGTTGTCTTGATTCCCCAAATCAGTTATATTTATCGCCCTCTCCCTCTGCCCCCTCTATTCCTTCTGTTTCCCATCTCTCTGCCTCCTCTCTTCATTTCTCCCTCCCTCCTTCCGCCCCCAATGTTTCCCTCTCCATTCTCCCCCACACTGTTCTCTTTACCACCCTCTCCCCCTGCCCCCTATTCTCCCTCCGTTTCCCCCGCCCTATGCCCCCTCCCTTGCTTCTGTCACCCTCTCCCCCTGCCCCCTCGCCAGTTCTTGATTCCCACTCCACTCCCCCCGACGCCTCTGTTCCTTCTGTTTCCCACTCCCTCTGCCCACTCAGTGCTCTCTTTACCACCCTCTCCCCTGCCCCCTCTTCCCGTTTGCTACTCTCACCCTCTACACCCAATACCTCCAGAATTTTCTTCAACGCCGGTTTCGTCTTCCAAAACCCGATATTGCGACAAGGCTCCACCATTTCGCTAATCGCCTCCTCCCCTCCTTCCCTCCGACTATGTTTACCACCCGCTTCTCACCACCTCACCTCTTCCCCACCCCCGCCCGCCTCCCCTTTTCTAGATCGCGCTTCTCCTCTCCCCCCTCTTCGTTTCCGATCGCCGCTTCTCCTCTCCCCCCTCTTCATTTCTGATTGCCGCTTCTCCTCTCCCGCCTGTTGTTTCCTATCGCCGCTTCTCCTCTCCCCCCTCTTCATTTCCGATCACTGCTTCTCCTCTCTCCCCTCTTCGTTTCGGATCGCTGTTTCTCCTCTCCCCCCTCCTCATTTCCGATACCCGCTTCTCCTCTCCCCCCTCTTCGTTACCGAGATCCCGATAGTGGGGAATGGTGGTGGTTTGCACAAAAGAGGCTACCGAAGGGAGCATCTGTAGTGGCACTGATTGTGTATTCCGATGAGACCAACCTTACGAGAGATGGGTCAGTGACGGGCTGGCCAATATACGTGTCGCTAGCCAACATTTCCTCAGGAAATCGTTGGAAATCGCATGGGAGGCGGCTGGTTGCTTTGTTGCCTAAGGTTACAGAGGAAATGCTTCCCCCGAATAGTAACATCGCGCGACGATGAGTAGAGATATTTCAAAAGGCTCTAGACATCATCTCCAACAATGAAAAGGCAGCTGCAAGCAAAGGCAAGCCACTCCTTGATGCGTTTGGCATTCGACACATGGCATACCCCCTCCTGTTTGCATATGTTGGCGATTATCCGGAGCAATGTAAAGTAGCCGGCACGAATTCTGGGCATTCAACCAGATTTCCGTGCCCCCGATGCATGGTACATCGAACGCAGCTCTCCGATATGGAAGCCCAGGTGCCGGAGAGAACGTCGGCGAAGCAGCAGCAAACTCTTGCAGAGATGAGATGCATATATGGCGGAGACGATCCAGCCACACTTGAGACTGCAAACAGTCAACACTTTGTGGAGGTGAGAGTCGTGGCCTTGGTGAAGATTTGGCATGAACCATAGAGATTTTTTAGTTTGGGATAAAAGTGAGAAGGGTGATAGCTTGAATGAGGAGAATGAAACGGAGGCAGGGAGGGAGGGAGGGAGGCAGGGAGGCAGGGACGAAGAGAGGAAGGGAGGGAGGGAAGCAGGGAGGGAGGGAGGGAGGGAGGGAGGGAGGCTGGCAGGGAGGAATGGAGGAAGGGAGGGAAGGAGGCAGGGAGGGAGGGGAGCAGGGAGGGAGGGAGGCAGGGAGGTAGGGAAGCAGGGAGGGAGGGAGGCAGGGAGGGGGGAAGCATGGAGGGAGGGGGGCTGGGAGTGAGGCAGGGAAGGAGGGAGGGAGGGAGGGGGGACGGGAGGAAGGGAGGAAGGGAGGAAGGGAGGGAGGGAGGGAGGGAGGGAGGGGAGCAGGGAGGGAGAGAGGCAGGGAGGAAGGGAGGGAGGGAGGACGGGAGGAAGGGAGGAAGGGAGGCAGGGAGGGGGGGGGAAGCATGGAGAGAGGGAGGCTGGGAGTGAGGCAGGGAAGGAGGGAGAGAGAGAGGGAGGTAATCAGGGCGGGAGGGAGGCAGGGAGGGAGGCAGGGAGGAAGGGAGGGAGGGAGGGAGGGAGTCAGGGAGGGAGGGGAGCAGGGAGGGAGGGAGGGAGGGAGGGAGGGAAGGGAGGGAGGGAAACAGGGAGGGAGGGAGGCAGGGAGGGACGGAGGCAGGGAGGGGGGGGATCATGGAGGGAGGGAGGCAGGGAGTGAGGGAGGGAGGGAGGATGGGAGGGGGGGAGGCAGAGAGGACGGGAGGGAGGGAGGAAGGGAGGGAGGGAAGCAGGTTGGGAGGGAGGCAGAGAGGGACGGAGGCAGGGAGGGGGGGAATCATGGAGGGAGGGAGGCAGGGAGTGAGGGAGGGAGGGAGGAAGGGAGGGAGGGAGGCAGAGAGGACGGGAGGGAGGGAGTAAGGGAAGGAGGGAAGCAGGTAGGGAGGGAGGCAGGGAGGGACGGAGGCAGGGAGGGGGGGAATCATGGAGGGAGGGAGGGAACCAGGGCAGGAGGGAGGGGAGGGAGGAAGCGATGGAGGGAGGCAGAGAGGACGGGAGGGAGGGAGGAAGGGAGGGAGGGAAGCAGGGAGGGAGGGAGGCAGGGAACGACGGAGGCAGGGAGGGGGGGAATCATGGAGGGAGGGAGGCAGGGAGTGAGGGAGGGAGAGAGGAAGGGAGGGAGGGAGGAAGGGAGGGAGGGAGGCAGAGAGGACGGGAGGGAGGGAGGAAGGGAGGGAGGGAACTCGGGTTGGGGTAAGAGCAAGACGGGCTGCAAGGGCAGATGGGATTTAGCAGCAATGGAGAAAAGGTAGTGAAGAATGGTGAGGTAGGGAAGGAGGCAGGGAGGCATCCCCGCATATTTCCCTTCTATCCCTGCCGTCTATCCCTCCCCTGCCTTGCCCCATTCCCGTCCAATGTCTTCCCCAACTCCCCTCACACCATTCCCCCCTTCCCCGCAATCCGCTCCCTACTTAAACCCTTCCCTACTTATAGATGCTCCCATTCTCAAACACCCCCTTGCCTCGTCCCTCCATGCCTTTCCATCTTGGGCCCTCCTTGCTGCCCTACATGTCCCACATCCCCTTCCCTCAATTTTCCAGCACCTTTAATTCTTCCCACATTCCATTCTTTTCTGTTTTGTCTGCCCACAACCATACCCCCCAAAATAGGCGAGCATATGGGGATTCCCATATGCGGACACAGAGTGGGGGAATACATACGCCGCCCTTATGTGCGACATTATGCATATGTCGGCTCTTGGAGAGTTCAAACACATCTCTGACTGTTTAAGGTCTAAGCTCAAAGGGGTAAGAGGGGATGTTGACATGCGGCTAGCCTATGATGATGCACTAGCTTTGATTACTGACTACAGTAGACAGTCGTCTTTTCGGCTTCCAGGGAAGGGGAAGCGATATTTTGCGAATGTGGGCACATTCTATGCTTTTGAGCATCAAGCTGTGATGCAAGTTCTACCAGTTCTACTTCAGATGATGGGGGCAGAGAAGGATCTTGTAACTTCAGTGGCTATGTACGTGTACTGGCACTCGGAGGTGTGGCTCTGTCCATATCATACAGAGGCCACTTTGGAGCATCTCCAATCTGTCACCCGTATGTAAGTCCCCTTGCTGTGTCTCTAGCCGCCCTCTTGTTTTTTAATGCGTTCTCCCGCACAAATTCAAGAAGTTATCAGCCCGTTTCATCCCCATCCAGACGAGACAGCGTGCTTGATGGCCTTGAGCCATGGTTTCTTTGTCTTATATTTCTGCGTTCTCAAGCATTTCCCTTGTTTTTGTCACCGATTTGTAAGTCCAAAACGTGCCTGTTGCTATCTTTAAAGGCCAGCCCCATTCCAACCCTCTTTCAACCCCACCTGAAAAATACAGCTTGCATAGAGTCCTCGAGGCGTGTAAATCTCTAGCTACGGTAATCTCAAGGTACGCAAACTCTAGCTATGGTAACCCGTTTCTCTTTCAATGCCCTGTCTCCACTGTTTTAGAGAAGTTACCTACCCACTTGGTTGGGGAGCTTGTGGAAGCATTGACCAAGGACGATGACGATATTGAGGATGCTGAAGCACGGGTGGTCGCTCTACGCGTGGTAAGTGGCACAAGTAGTCTTTATCTTTTATGGTGCTTTACATTTACAAGCCAAGGCAATCCAGGTTGTTCATGATGCATGCTATAACATTCAGTCTCTGCCTTTTTCCCTTTTTTTGTTGATGTTTCTGCTACTAGAGTTCTTTATTGAGGTTGCATGCCTGTATTTATCTCATTTGTACCATGTTATCCATTGGGGATGCACTACTGCAGGCCCTGGAGACTGGCATGCCAATGGTGATAGGAAGGAATGGCCAAGTTAATCTCCAACGTCCTAGTGGTAGCCTTTGGAAACAACAGTGTGATGCTGCTCCAGGGGATATGCGGCAGTTGCTGCCATCCGTTCAAAGCATCTTGGCTGCGGGTGAGTCGTGTGAAGCCACCATACATTTGCATCGGGGTTTGGGGCTGCCCGGAGGTGAAAACTATGACTTGTTCAGTCGACATGCACAGTCGACATGCGAGGTCCTAAGGTCGTAGTACTTTGATGAGGCTCTTGCAGAATCATCCACGCGTTCCCAACAGTTTCATGGCAGCAGTGAACTTGTTTCCTCGTGTTAATCCTACCCTTATAATAGTATCTCATACATACATGCTTATTAGGTGTTTTTTAAGTGCCATATTTGACATACTCCTAACGCGCATAGAAGTCCCACTCAATGGGCCCAGCCGAATTAGCAGCGGTGGGGGAGCTGCAAATTGCGATGCACGCACTGCGGCAATGGCGGAGGGCGTTTGCTACCAAACAGTAGAAGGGGTTTCGAGAACCACTGTACAGTATTAGGTGCTGTTTCAAGTCCTTCACCTGGCTGCCCTTCTGTTAAAAACTTGGTGAAAAATTTTGTTTCTCAGATTATCGCTGCGGTAGCGCAGGCATGGACGGAAAAGATACCAATGCTAAGCTCGCCAAAATTGCATGGCGGACGGTAGAGAACACTACTTCCAACTATCAGTCCTTGAAAACATACAACGTAACCCCCGGCTTCTCAGGGTGTATCCCGAGTTGCAATTTTGAAGAAGGTAATGCACTACATCCTAGTGTATAGCACAGGGCCCTGATTTTACTTCCAGACCGAGCTGTACCTCAAACCCCAACTAAAAAATTCGTGCACTTCGGACACGCCCTCGGTACCGATGCCTCAACCACACAATTTCCCTCCTGTCACTTTCACCCCTCTACTAGTCCATGCCTCAAACGTAGGGTTTGGTGGTTCCTCGACAAGCCCTCCACTCATGTGTTTGAATTTCAGACTTCAAATCTCAGCTTCAAACTTCAGACTGCAAGCTTTGAGCGCCAACAACCTGGCTTCGCTCCTTTTTAGCGCCATCATCCTTACGATTTTCCCGCCTCTTCTACTCTCTTTTGCAGATCGATTTTTTATCATCAACCTTCGGTAGAGTCCATTGCGCTCTCAACAAGGCTCGTATTTTCCTCCAA
Organism: Closterium sp. NIES-67; assembly: GCA_027943415.1. Taxonomy (NCBI): domain Eukaryota; kingdom Viridiplantae; phylum Streptophyta; class Zygnematophyceae; order Desmidiales; family Closteriaceae; genus Closterium; species Closterium sp. NIES-67. The sequence continues at coordinate 211,157 of BQMB01001349.1, read as the reverse complement.
GTATCAGCCTTCCAGGTCAGTATAAAGCCAGCTTTGTTAGTAATTCTTCGCACTCTCTTCCGATTACACAGCAATCTTAAGTTATCCTCCACAACTTCCTCTTATCCACCACTCGTTTTCTTACGTTGTTACGCCCGTGTTCCATGGCGCCCAAGAGCAACCAGGTTCCTGCGGAAGTGCTGGCAATGGCTCAGCGTCAGCAGCCCAGCCATGGTGTGAAGGCCAATCATCTGACTCTCCGTGGTCATTACAACAAGCAAAGTATACCTTGCTTGGTTCTCGCGAATACTAACTTCTCAAGGCAATAGATCCGTTTTCATCTTCCAGTGTTAACGAAGTAATTTCTCTGCGTCCTTCCAGGTCAGCCGCCTCAAGGCTCTGGTGTTGCTCCGCAGCAATCGTCCAAGATGTCATCAACTTTGGCTGCATCTCGGAATAGCACGCAGCTGCTCTCGGGTATCTTGGAGAAAGCACCACATGTCGATACCCCGCTTCAGCAGGCAACAGCCGTTGGTGAGTCCCCTCTCCTTACTGTGTCACTGAACAGTTTCCTTAAACTTATATGACTAACAACTGGTTCTTCTTCATTATGGCAGATCTGCCTGTCAGCCAAGAGCTGGAAGTTGGCGGATCTGATCCTGGCTTGATTCTTTCCAGCCAGAACGCTCAGGGTCCAGTGGATGCTTCAGTTGATGCCTCGCTGGAGCAGCCCACTGTTGAGCATATTTCAGCTCCATCAATCCAGGCTCCAGCTGCTCCCGTGCCTGGTGCCATTCCCTCAACGGCTGAAGGTGCTCCCCTTTTTTCTCCGCCAACATCTGACCCAATCCCTGGAAACAGTCAGCACCAGAAGGGTCCTGCAGGAGCTGAGGAGATCATTCTGCCACCGGGTGCGTCTTCTAGTCTTCATCCCCTTTGCCCATGCAGATATATGCCTATGCAACTATGTTGATCTCTGTTGTTCTATTCTCTTTCTCTATTGCTGTTTTTCAGCGTACACCAGTGTTGGCAACCGACTGTTGAAGCGAGCATCAGGCGCAGAAGCGATTGATGACACGGCTCTGCTCTACAACGAGGGAGCTAGGAATGAACCTAAGATGAAAGATGACCTTTGCTTAAGGAACATGCAGCTCATGGAGGAAACGATTGCTGCCAAGGCGGACCTGGAACGGCAGACGCTGGTGACAACAACGTCACTGAAGGCAGTAGAGAACCTGGCCAACCATTTTCAGCAGCATGTGCTCATGCCCTAGCGGGTGAATGTAAGCATTCTTTCTTGCGAGTGTTGGTCTTGGCCGGATCTGGTACTAATCTTGCATTATTTTTATTTGCAGGACATTATGAAGCAGGCTGTTGGACTTACCATCAGCAAGGCCCCATATATCAACTACGCCCCGGACGAAGCTCATTGGTTGAAGCTTTTTGTTGGTAGGTCTTCCCCTAATTTATTGCATCAGATGCCATGCTTTCCCTCTCTTTCTGTTGTACTTTAATGCCCACTACTGTTCCTGTTCCCCCTGTTTCGTGGTGTTCCACAGAGCTGGCCAACATTCAGCCGGAATCTGAGACGGCGTTCAGGCTCAAGCTTGAACTGTCCAATTCCGATGTCCTTGAGCGTACTGTTAAGATGTACAACAATCGTTTCGGGAAGAAACTTTCCCTAATCAGCTTTGCAGCTCTCATGAACGCCCCACTGAAGTTTGTCACAGCGGACATCAGCAGTGACGGAAAGAAAACTCGGAAGATGGAAGCAGATTCTGCTCTGAAGTATCATCAGTGGGTCGAAGACAATGGCCTCAGTAAGTCCCTGCCTGTTTGATCTTGTATGTTTTGTTTCAGACTTGTGTGCTTAACCATTCCTCCATCGTTCTTTGTTATGTTCAAATCTGTGTGCTTAACCGTTTTTCCTTGTATTTTTTTCCAGACGACACCGGGATCCCGTGGTACGAGTGGGAAGGGGTTCCCTTCTCAAGCCCTTCCTTTCTTGCTATTGGGAAGTTGTGGACCGGAAAGTCTGGTCCTGTGATTGCCTTGCATCGCCACCAGCTCACACTCACCATGGTTGTGGTGAGTTCCTCATTTATGGACGGTTATGTCACATGTGCTTAGGTTATGGTTCGGTGCTTTGCATCCTTTCCCATCCCTTCCCATCCATTCTCAACTCTTCCCATCCCTTCCTAACTCTTCTTATCCCTTCCCACCCAATTCCCATCCCTTCCCATCCCTTCCCATCCCTCCCTGTCCCATCCCTTACTACCTCCGCACATTGTCAGGCTGCTAGTGGCTCTTGAATCGCCCCGAACCCAGTGTTTCTCTGACACTTCCGCCGCTTCCCCTCCCTATCCTCCAGACAGATGATGGTGATGACAGCACTTCAGCACCCAGACATCCTCTGGCTTCTGAATGCATTCTTCCCACCCCTCCTCCCCACTCCTCAACTGCCTCCAATACTTCCTTCTGACCGAAGTGATGGTGATAACGGCAGCACAGCACTCGTTCATCCTCAGGCTGCTGGGAGTGGCAACGTTAGGTTGGACTCTAGCCATGGTATATAGTTGGTGTGATCTGATCCTCCTAGACACAAACCCTCTGTGCCTCTGTTCTCCCCTGCTGCCCCCTTGTTTTCAGACAGGTGTCGGTGATTGGCAGTGCTGCACCTGTACATCCCAAGGCTGTTGGGTGCTTCAGAGTGAACTTCAACCTCAACCCCAACTCTTCCCATCCCTTCCCAGGCCGGCCATCCCTTTCCCATCTGTTCCCTTTCCCATCCCTTCCCATCCCATCCCTTACTACCTCCCTTCCTATCCTTTTCTTTGTTACATCCCCTCTTTAGGTGCTGAGACTTCAAGCTGCAGGTTGGAACAAGGGCCACTTCCAGCTTTAGGTACTGGAGTTCTAGTTCTCCACTTAACACCATGTCAACACTATTTCCTTGTCACATTTCCTTCATTCCCCTTTTATGCATGCTCTGATTTTATCAGGTCCGTCACAAGTTGCGCCATCCAAACATGGCCCGCGTTCAGTTGGAACGGTCGGGAGATCCGGATGCGCTAGGGAGGCAAGAACGCGTCGTTCAGCGCCTGCTGAACCGCTTCATGGCTTCCAAGCACAACAGAAACAACTACTTCATTGGGAAGCTCTACCTTATGGAGTGGGAGGATGTCCCTAAGAACATCCTTGCACTCGATGTGCTTGGGGATCGAGATGCAGCTGACGTCCCTGATGCAGACTTCTGTTGGAAATACCTCAAGGACTTAAGCATTTCTGAAGTGTAACACCACACTCAAGTGAAGCCGTATCGAGTATGCGAGTCAACGGAGGTTACACGAGGAGGTTGGACGAAAGAACACGAAAGGACGAAAGACTTGAAGAGTCGCAACCGGAGGTTGCGACTGACCGTTACAACTACAAGGGTGGTAACCGAATCGACCATCAAGTAGCTGTGCGACTCAATAATTTTCTTCAACTGTATTCTACAACTGCTTTACTTTCTATATATTGCTGTATGCTTGTTTCCTTTAATCAATCACTTGCTCTCACATACTAGTGCAAGGGTTCAACTACTCAACTTCCGCTGCACTACTCAAGCATCCTTGTACAACTAGGACTTAATCTCTCAAAGATCCTAAGGGCATTTTTCAGCCCAACATGGTATCAGAGCTGGTCAGAGACCAAACTCCTAGCAACAACACTCTATCTACAGTCAACATTTCAACAAGCTTCATCGATTATAAGTCATGGACACCTGCACATTCAACACAGCGTAACGGAGGAAACATGGGATTAGCGCCAATGCGCCTCGACAACTCATCGTTCGGATGACACAATCAAGCGCCTACCTTTGCGCCTTATCACTCTTCACCAGGGACATTCGAGTTCATGCCCCCCCATGCCCAACCAGCAGCAGCTACATTACAACAAACACCAAACGAGATATTGAGTCTCCAGGCGCAATTTTCACACGTGATCAAACTACAGACATCCTCACCATTCAACGGACACAACTTTTTTACCTGGAGCTTCGAGTTCGAGCTGCTGATGGACGCCGCGCATCTCTTGGGATACTTCAATGGGTCCCTGCCATTTCCAAGAAATGGCACTGCAAAAGAGCAGGAAATCTTCACTTATCAGTCGCTGCTGGCGTACAAAGTTCTCCTACGAAACCTGTCACCACAAGACCAACAAAGCATCAGAACGTATCGGAGCTACGGAAACTCCGCGGAGCTCGCATGGCATCACCTCAAGTGTCTCTACCAAGCAAATGACAGTATGACACAAAGCAGACTCATACAGCAGTTGACCACAATACAAATGAAAACCGGAGAAAAGGCGATGTAGTATATGAGTCGCTGCCAAACACTCCGAGACCGCTGTTTCGGTGCGGAGATACAATTACTGAAGAAAGCTTCGTGACACTTGTCCTCGCCGGGCTCGGGCCAGAATGGAGAACCACCCGCTCGCTTCTTCGCGCCCACGGACGAATTTCGGAGATGCACCTCTGCGCCGAGCTTCATGCTGAACAACAGGAGATGGACATGTTTGAAGAAAGACAACCAACAATCAGGCAGCAACCGTTAGTCTTCTATGCTCAACGAAGAAACGACAACCACAATCGACGTGACAGGCAGAATCGACACGATACCCAAGGACTCACCATCCTGCCGCCGTTTTGCCACAACTGTCAGACATCCGGACACTCCAAGGTTAACTGCACACGCCCCCGAGTTTATCGTCTAGTAGACCCACGAGTCGCTTCCACTCAAGAATGTCCGCCAAGGCGTTCCTCTACATCTGCACAAGGCACACCGAATATCATCAATTGTATGGTACGCATCAACAACTGCGCACCCGGATCACCACCCACTTACACTCCAGACGAAGAAGAACTGCCGCCGCCGCGCTCACAAGGACTTCAGGTCAACCCGACGTACGCTGCAGTCGCCAACGCCGAACCCACCGGGCGAAACACCTGGTTCTTGGACAGCTGTTGAGGACAACACATGTGTTCTTCCGGACGCTTCGTGCACGAGAGTGACGACTCAACCGCGATGTCATCATCACCGTCGCCAACCACGAAAACCTGAAAACAAACAGACAAGGAGTGGTTCAGTTGCAGTCCATGGAGACAAATGTTATCCTGCAACTCAATAAGGTACTAATCGTCGACAACTTGGGATACAATCTGCTAAGCGTCAGCCAGCTAATGGAAAAGGGGATTCACCTGGAATGCGACTCGGACGCCAACGAATTTTGTCTTTACCACGGTAAGGGCGGCCTCTTCATCCGTCGCGCTCTCCTGAAGTCAGGTGTCCTCGTGCTGGATTTCGTCCCCGACCGCGGTAGTGCCAACAGCGATGGTATCGTGTCGTTCGCCGCATGGCAGACCTGCCGGATCTTGAACCCGACTTCACCCCAGATGGATTCTGGTGCTCCAACACCATACCTGCAGCAGAGAGAACACGAGCGTTAGCAATCATTCGACAAGAAAGACAAGTACCAGCAAGCGTCCCTTCACCGACATCACCTGCAGTAGCAGCAGCAGGACCCAGCCGTGTACCATCACCAGCAATCTGAGGACCGCCAACCGAAGCAGATCAACTTATGCCCATCACCTGAGAAGTCTGCCAAAGTCCCGCCACAGTCGTCGCGTTCTTCTCCAACACCGACATGTACCAACGCTCACCCGGCCACCGCGCTCCCGACGACATCTTGCATCAACGCCTTGGACATCCTGCAAACAGTACAGTACTACAAACCATCCAAGCCGAAGTGTTAGAAAGAAATGCCCTTCTTACAACGCGCATGATGCTTCACTTGTCCCGAAGCCAATCTTCCCCACCAACCTTTTCCGTCACACCACAATCCAAGCGCACCTGCATACGAACCGATGGAAAAGGTCTACAGCGACATATTAAATATGCCTCGAGACGACAGTGAAGCAGAATACAACCACGTCATAACGTTCATTGACGCAGCAACACGATACGCCAGGCACTACAACCTCAAGACACGAGATCAAGCGTTCGAAGCCTTCACGATATGGCTGCCCATCGCTGAACGAGAATCGGGCTCGAAACTCAAGAGCTTCCAGTCAAACGGAGCACTAGAATACCAGTCATAATGATTCAGGACCTACTTGGGAGAAAGAGGCATCAAACGCCTGGTGTCACTGCCCTACGCTCACCAACAGCAGGGGGTCGCAGAGAGGATGAACCGGACCTTGCAGACGACGATGCGAAAGCTGCTCTTGGGGATGAGACTGCCCAACACACTGTGGCCAGACGCGATGACCCATGCAGTCCACCTGCACAATTTGCTGTCCTCGTCATCACTTCCCAACAACACATCACCGCACCTGCTGTGGACACGAAAAAGGGGCAGCACAAAATTACTTAGAGTTTTCGGCTGCATGGTACAGTACAAACCCCACACAGCTCGAGCAGGGGGCTTCACTCAACGAGCACGGTGGGGACTACACCTCGGCATCGCAAAATATTTCCAAGCATGGAAACTCTTCGACATACAAGACAAAAATACCGTGGCATCACGTGATGTGATTTTCTACGAGCGACTGACGCTGCAGCATTACCTGGACAACATCGCCAACACAGACTACCCCACCGACGACTTCACAGGCCTTCGCTCCTTCGCCGATCGTGCTGCCGAAGCAAACGCAGCAGAAGAAGACGTACCTGAAGCCTCGGAAACTGCCGGACCACTCCCTTACTGCTCCGTGCCTGTTCCCCTCAACGACGACAATCCTCTCGATAGTAACAACCTCGACAACTATTACCACTTCGCTGACCACGGTTACACTACACCTCAACCAGCCGACACTAATGTCTCAGAACGCATCGGACCAAATTTCCTACCTGATCCCGAAGATGGCGACGAAGCAGCTTATTCCGGGAAAATTCCCGTCGACACTCACCCACGGGCCTGCAGATACTCGGATTATGGGTCTCCGTCCAGCACCCGCCGCCGCCGTCTCCGCGCGAGCCAATGACTCTGTCGCAGGCTCTGGGGGGGGAACATAAGGCGAAATGCAAGGAGGCAATGGAAAAAGAACTGAAAGCTCTGCAAGACCGAAACACGTGAAAGCTGGTACCTGCAACAAACATCAACGGGAAGAACGTACTCTTGGGGAAATGGGTGTACCGCATCAACACCAATGCGGATGGCTCCATCGACCGCTTCAAAGCTCGCTGGGTCGTACGAGGATTTGACCAGCGATATGGAACTGACTACACGGAGACATTCGCCCCAGTCTCCTGACACACCTCCCTACGCATCTTGCTCGCCGTCGCGGCCACGAAAAAGTTACCACTACGCCAGATCGATGTCGCCAACGCCTTCCTGTACGCACTAGTGGACGCCGAAATCTTCGTCGAGCAGCCCCATGGATTCATCGACGATCCCACAAAAATATGCCAGCTGGTAAAATCCCTCTACGGAATCAAACAAGCCCCACGGCTCTGGCAGCAGCACCTTCACGGCTGCCTCGTCAGAATCGGCTTCCTGCAGCTGCCGCACGACCAAGGAATGTACCGACTACAAAAGGGGGGGGACTTCGTCCTACTCATCATCTACGTCGATGATCTACTCTACGTCGGCTCCACTACCGACGTCGTCACCTGGTTCGAAGGGGAGCTGATGAGCGACCTTACGCTTACGGTGTCATACACCGTGAGCCAGTATCTAGGTCTAAACGTCATCGAAGACGACTCGGCGTTCTACCTACACGCTGGGGAATACGCAAGCGTTGTCGCAAATAAATTCGGACTAACGCCGACTGCAGTCACGACTCCCTACCGCTGCGGGAACAACAACGACACCTCCGCAAAACTCCCCCGGAAGCAAATCCAGGAGTATCGGCAGAAGCTCGGCTGCCTACTATTCGCAGCAGTAACTTGCCGACCGGATCTATCTTATAGCGTGAGCCAACTAGCGACACATCTGAAGCAGCCGGAACAAGAGGATCTCGAGGAGCTAAATCGGGCACTGCTCTACTTCGTCTCCACGCCGACGACAGGACTTACCTACAATAAAACAGCGACATCGTCCGTACAACTACTCGGATACGTCGACGCCAACCACGCAGGAGACAGGGAAAATCGACGCTCAAGGACGGGCTACATCTACCGGCTAGAGCCTATCGGGACTATCTCCTGGCAGTCGAGCAAACGAGAACTAATCGCACTATCTTCAGCTGAAGTAGAATACATCGCCCTCTGCACTGCGACCAAAGAAGGACTTTACCTGCGAGAGTTGCTCGAGGAAGCAAAAATTGCAAAAGTGCCCGTCTTCTCGATATTCTGCGACAACCAATCCGCGATTAAAATCGCGAACAAGGACGGGTTCGCTAATCGAACCAAGCATATCGCTCTCCGGTACTTCTTCGTCAAGGTAGACTTCAACTCAGTTACTGCCCCACGACAGAAGTGGCTACAAACTACCTGACGAAGAAACTGGCGAAGGCAAAATTCGATTACTGCATGCTGCTGACTGGGCATATAAACGTCACCGAAACTGGACACGTCAGCACTCCAGAAATGAAGGGGAGTGTTGGAAATACCTCAAGGACTTGAGCGTTTCTGAAATGTAACACCACACTCGAGTGAAGCCGTATCGAGTATGCGAGTCAACGGAGGTTACACGAGGAGGTTGGACGAAAGAACACGAAAGGACGAAAGACTTGAAGGGTCGCAACCCGAGGTTGCGACTGACCGTTACAACTGCAAGGGTGGTAACCGAATCGACCATCGAGTCGTTGTGCGACTCGATAACCGTTCCTTCAACTGTATTCTACAAGTGCTTTACTTTCTATATATTGCTGTATGCTTGTTTCCTTTAATCAATCACTTGCTCTCACATACTAGTGCAAGGGTTCAACTACTCAACTTCCGCTGCACTACTCAAGCATCCTTGTACAACTGGGACTTAGTCTCTGAAAGATCCTAAGGGCTTTTCTCAGCCCAACAACTTCAATGGAGAGGGTTTGGAGGTGATTTTCTGAGAGGTGTGGAGGAGCAGCTGGAGGCATTGTCGAGTCATCATGCTGTTGGATGGTGGCTATGGATGGGGGATTTGATAATGGCATTGGTTTCAATGTTTTCTCCCGTCGATTGTTTGTTGTAATAATAATGTAACCATTTATTACAACGAAATCAAATTATATTGAGGCAATAGTGTAAGCATAATAGAGATCACATTGGATGTAATAATGCGTAGAATAGTTGCAGTGGTAATTCTACTGTACTAAGAGACTATTCACAATATCGTCAAATCAAGTTTGACTATACTGAATGTTTTGTAACGAGATTGTCGACTCGCTGGGACTCACCTTTGACGTGTTGTCAAGACGCCAAATTTCGAACCGAAATGTTCGTCGCGACGCGGTTTTGGTTGGGTGACTAGCGGGAGAGACGAAGATGTTCTTGAAAACGTCTCACCAATTCCGAGCCAACCCCAACTAAACTGCGCGACTTTTTCCCCACACTCCCCCGACTTGAAACCCCCCACCCCCTCCTTTCTCCGACGCAAGGACAGACTCGCTTCCTACTCAGGCCAAAGAGACCCCCGCTGCAAACAACGCAGTCGCTGAGTTTTCTGTAAGCACTGCAAATCCTTCGGTGACTACCAAACGCTGTGGATATCGACCTAGAGGCAGCAACTTCAGATCTCCCAACGGCCCTTCTCCCCATGGCGGTCAATGAAGCACTACCTAACAGACGATGGACCATGGATCCCCCTCGACAGGAACAGCGCCAGACCTACCACCCGTCCCACGCAGAGTAGCAACCCACTCCGAGCCTATTTGGTCACTCACCAAACAAGGTCAGCCGACACTGGGGTAGTACATCGGAGAAGGGGGAAAGTCCCTCGCTTCGAAAGGGGTTGGCTGGGAATTGGCGAGTCGTCGCCAAGAACGTCTTCGTCCTTCCTGCAAAATTCCCAACCAAACCGAGTCGCGTCGAGCAATTCGGTTCGGAAATTGGGGTTCGGTGCAGGGCCTCAGATTTCAGGCAAATTTCCCTGACTCTGGGTTTTTTCAGAGGTTTTGTCGGTACCGACCCTGATGTGCTAGGATGTTTTTTCCCCTTAACCCTTATAAATCAGAGTTTTTTAATAACTGAACTCTGTTTGACCAGCGTCACAACTATAGTGGGCCCTGACTGTTACCGCCTAGAAACGGGGACGTGCCCTGTTTCCAGTAAAAGGCCCCGACATCTCAAAAAACCGGAATGGGAAAACATACCCACGCGACACTTTAGGGTGGCGTGGGGGTATGTTCCAGGATTCATACGCCAAACATTATGGGAAACATACCCCTTCGTATGAATCCCACATTCTGATTGGCGAGGGTGGTTCGGCACAAACTAACATCAGCGTATGTTTCGGACTAACCTGGGCGTTACATCGAATCGAACGCAGCCTTTTCGCAAGCCACATCCAGCAATCGTGGTGCGTTCAGGATTGAATGGCGAGATCGCAACTGCAGCAGTTACTCTACCAGTGGTTGGTGGCGAAAGGCATTACGTGTCTACAATCGGGAGGTTGGAAACATCGCATTTTAGACCCGTTTACAACTTCCTCGTTTCTGTCATGGCTACGTTTGTAATGTGCAGTGTAACCTTTTTTCGTACAAGATGTTCGCATTAGTCACAAACGTTTCTGCTACGGTCAGCTGCTACGATCGCGCCACCTGTCGTCAAATGGTACATTCTTGTGTACGCGTTGAAAATAGCCTCGGTCCACTGTTACAAATTGTTACCTGGTAGCGTAGTACGTTATATGTTTTGAAAATGTTCGTATCATATATAACTGTTCTTACCATTTATGAATATATATTACCATTACAAATCCGCTCGTTAGACGTATGAAACATGCATGCAAGAAAGTCCGAAATGTATCACAGACCGTCCAATGACACATGCACTGGTAACATGTTATCGAACAATTACTACATAGAAATGCTAAACAGATGCATCACCCAGCCCAATGTCGTCATCACTAATCATAACAGTGCGGCTACTCCGGCTGAACGACCATGCACTGTACTCTGGCCGCCAGATCGGTGCCCCAGTGGCACTTCGAGCCCGAATTGCAGCGCAGGCCCAGTTCTTCACATCAGAATGGTAGACTGCCTGCAAGGCGCTGTTGTCGACATGACTCTTGGTCATGTCGGCATCAAAGTGCAACCTGTGCTCCACCTGCAAGATCAGAACCAAACGGAATCAGAAATGACGACTTCTCGATATGACTTGACGACAGGTTAAAGCTAGTGTACTCGCACTTACCCCCATGAACCAGAATGAGAGCATGTGGAGTGTTAGGATGATGACGGCGTGGCCCGGACGGAAGAAGGAGGCTATGATGGCCTGGATGAAGCACTCCGTGGCAAAGGGGACACCGAGGTCGTCCCTGTGCCACGTCAACAAACCGTGCGACTTGGCGTCTGCGTGACACGTGGGTTCAGAAAGCATCAGGGGGAATGGACTCTTGGGGGAATATTGAACCTTTAACGAAAGAGTTGAATAGGTAGTCCAAAACGGTAGTGGGATGTGATAGTAAGGGTGGAGAGCTAGGTTAAAACAATGATGGGATGGGAAAAACTGGGCAAAGAGGTATGATAAAACAAACGTTGGATTGGGGAAACGTGATGTGAAGGTAGACCAAGTCACTAGTGGGATAGGAATAAAATGGTGGGGATGTAGGCTAGAACCATGATGGTATGGCAGAAATTGGGCCGGGAGGTATGCTAAAACGGTAGAGTGAAGGGGAAAACAAGGCGAGGAGGTAGACCAAAACATTAATGGGATGGGAGAGAAAGGGTGGGGAGGTAGGCTAAAGCAACGATGGGATGGGAAAAACAGGGCAGGGAGGTATGCTAAAAAAGAAGTGGGAATGGGACAGAAATGGTAGGGAAGTGGACCGGAAAATTAAAGGGAAGGGAAAAACAGGGCAGGGAGGTATCCCACAACAATAGTCGGATGGAAAAAACAGGGCAACGAGGTAGGCTCCACCAGAAGTGGGATTGGAAAAACACGGTTGGGAGGTAGATCAAAAGAGTAGAGCGATGGGAGAGACAGGGTGGGGAGGAAGGCTAGAACGGTAGAGGGATGGGATAAACTGTGCAAGGAGGAAGACTAAACAATAGAGGGATGGAAAAAAGAGGGGCGGTTGGCGACAACAGAGGTCGGATGGGAAAAACAGGGTGGAAAGGTAGAAAAAAACAGTAGTGGGAAGGGAGAACAGGGCGGGAAGGTATGACAATAAAGTACAGCGAGGGAAAGAATAGGGCTGGAAGGAAACATTAAAGAGAAGAGGGATGGGATAAAAGGTGCAAGGAGGTTGGCTAAAATAGATGCGGGATGGGAAACAGAGGGTGGGAAGGTGGAACAAATTAGTAGTGGGTTGGGAACAAAAGGGTGGGGAAGTAGGCTCAAACAAAGACGGGATGGGAGAAACAGGGCGGGGAGGAATGCCAAAACGATAGTGGGATGGGCTGAAAAATGGTGGGGATGTAGGCTAAACAAGAAGAGGGATGGGGAAAATAAGGCAAGGAGGTAGGCTAGACCAAAAGTCGGTTGAGAGAACTGGGTGGGGAGGTAGACCAAAATATCAAGTGGGATGGAACAGAAATGGTGGGGAGGTGGGCCGGAAAATAAACAGGGATGGGAAAAACAGGGCAGGGAGGTGTGCCAGAACAGTGGTGGGATTGAGAAGAACAGGGCAACGAGGTAGGCTCTACCCGAAGTGGGATTGGAAAAACTCCGGGTTTGGGAGGTAGACCAAAAGAGCTGGTGATGGAAGAGACAGAGTGGGGAGGAAGGCTAAAACAATAGAGGGATGGGATGAATTGTGCAAGGAGGAAGGCTAAACAGTAGAGGGATGGGAAAAAGAGGGTAAGGAGGGTGGCTACAACAGAGGTGGGATGGAAAAAACAGGGTTGAAAGGTAGAAGAAAATAGTAGTAGGATGGGAGAAACAGGGCGAGAAGGTTTGCTACTAAAGTAGAGTGAGGGAAAAAATAGGGCACGAAGGAAGCATAAAAGAGTAGAGGGATGGGATAAAAGGTGCAAGGAGGTAGGCTAAAATAGATGTGGGATGGGAGACAGAGGGTGGGAAGGTGGAACAAAACAGCAGTGGGATGGGAACAAAAGGGTGGGGAAGTAGGCTCAAACAAAGACGGGATGGGAGAAACAGGGCGGGGAGGAATGCCAAAACGATAGTGGGATGGGCTGAAAAATGGTGGGGATGTAGGCTAAACGAGAAGAGGGATGGGGAAAATAAGGCAAGGAGGTAGGCTAGACCAAAAGTCGGTTGAGAGAACTGGGTGGGGAGGTAGAACAATATATAAAGTGGGATGGAACAGAAATGGTGGGGAGGTGGGCCGGAAAATAAACAGGGATGGGAAAAACAGGGCAGGGAGGTGTGCCAGAACAGTGGTGGGATTGAGAAGAACAGGGCAACGAGGTAGGCTCTACCCGAAGTGGGATTGGAAAAACTCCGGGTTTGGGAGGTAGACCAAAAGAGCTGGTGATGGAAGAGACAGAGTGGGGAGGAAGGCTAAAACAATAGAGGGATGGGATAAACTGTGCAAGGAGGAAGGCTAAACAATAGAGGGATGGGAAAAAGAGGGTAAGGAGGGTGGCTACAACAGAGATGGGATGGGAAAACCAGGGTTGAAAGGTAGAAGAAAACAGTAGTAGGATGGGAGAAACAGGGCGAGAAGGTTTGCTACTAAAGTAGAGCGAGGGAAAAAATAGGGCACGAAGGAAGCATAAAAGAGTAGAGGGATGGGATAAAAGGTGCAAGGTGGTAGGCTAAAACAGATGCGGGATGGGAGACAGAGGGTGGGAAGGTGGAACAAAACAGCAGTGGGATGGGAACAAAAGGGTTGGGAAGTAGGCAAGACGGGATGGGAGAAACAGGGCAGGGAGGAATGCTAGAACGATAGTGCGATGGGGAAGAAATTGGTGGGGACGTAGGCTAAACCAGAAGAGGTATGGGGAAAAGAGGGCAATGAGGTACGGTACACCAAAAGTCGGTTGAGAAAACTGGGTGGGGAGGTAGACCCAAATAGAAGTGGGATGGGAAATAAACGGTGGGAAGGTGAGGTGGAAAACTTAAAGGGGTGGGAAAAACAAGGCAGGGAGGTGTGACCAAACAGTAGTGGGATGTAGAAGAACAGGGCAAGGAGGTAGGCTCCACCTGAAGTGGGATTGGAAAAACACGGTTGGGAGGAAGACCAAAAGAGTAGTGGGATGGGATAGACAGTTTGGAGAGGAAGGCTCAAACAGTAGAGGGATGGGATAAAGTGGGCAAGGAGGAAGGCAAAACAGTGGATGGATGGGAAGAAAAGTGTAAGGAGGTTGGCTACAACACAGGTGGGATGGGGAAAACAGGGGTGGGGACGTAGGCTGAACCAGTAGAGGGATCGGAGAAACAGGATGGGGAGGAAGGATAAAGCCACGAGGGGAGGGGAAAAATAGGGCGGGGAGAAATGCTAGAATAGAAGTGGGATTGGAAAAACAGGGTGGGGATGTAGACCAACACACTGCTGGGATGGGGGTCAAAGTACAAGAAAGTATGCTAACCCCACTCGAGGGATGTGAAAAACATGTTGGGGATGAAGGCTACAACGATAGCGGGATGGGATTAAACGTGCAAGGAGGCAGGCTAAAACTACGGTTGAATTTGAAAGAAACGGTGGTTGCGGAGGCTAAAAAAACGATGGTATATGAAAAAGAGGACAAAGTGGTATGCCAGAACAGTAGAAGGATTGGAAGCACAGGGTGGGGAGGTAGAAAAAAACAGTACTGGGATGGGAGAGACAAGGTGGGGAGGAAGGCTAAAACAAAAGAGGGATAGGATGAAGATTATAGGGTGGTAGGCTAAAAGAGAAGCGGGATGGGGGAAACATGGTTAGAATGTAGAACAAAACATCACAGGGATGGGATAAACAGGGTGGGAAGGTATGCTTACATGGTAGAGGCAAGGCGCAAAAAAGCGGCGTTTTTTTCAAGATTTTGTCGTTTTAAACGACATCGTAAGATTCCGTCGTTTAAAACGATAAAAAGCGGTCAATGTGCCCTTTTTTGTTATGGTGCAAAAAAGCGATCGTTTTATACGATCGCTTTTTTTGTACCCAACAATTGAAAACGTATATCGCGTATGTTGGTTTGGCTGACTCGATTTTGGTGTCGCTCCAAAGTCAGATTCGACCTGACACAATTTTCCAACGAAACGCGACTCAGCGCCAATGTCGATCCGCGAATTGGATCCAATTCGCGAAGCCGGTGCGAACTGTACCCCACTGTCGCTAATGGCCTGGTGTACAGTTTCGCGCCTGAAAATGAGTTCGCGATGTACGCGACACATCGCGAACCTGACGTGTCGCAAATTTCCCAATCCCCACAGAGGTGTGCACCCTTTCAAACGACTTCATCAAACGGCCTTCACGATTATTGTCGAGTTGAGCACATACAAATGTGGAGCACGACAGAACACGTGAGTGCATCTCAAATTCCAGAGACTAAGAATCTTAGCTAGCTCAGTCAGTGGTAGCAGCACCGCCCAAGACCACAGTTCCGCCATGCCGCGGACTCTTTCTCGCTTGTGGGAACACGTCACCCGCACGTTTGATGACGACGGTAAACTCGTTAGGGTCCAGTGTAATCACTGCACCCAAACCATGACGTCAAGTGCCACACGAATTCAGGAGCACCTTTTCGGTACCCCGGCCACGAAGTCAAAGAATATCGCCATGTGCACCTCCGAGCTCGCGCGGACGCTGCGCGAGAAGGGAAACACCGCCGGATCTTCGCGTAGCTCGGCCTCCACGTCGACGAGCGAGGCGACGACGTCCAAGGCGCAAGTCCAGCTCGATATCCGTGCGATGTCGGATCAGGCTGGCAAGGAGCGTCTTGACCACTTGTGGGCCGTCGCGGTGGCCGAGAATGACTGGGCCTTCCGGTGTTCCCAGTGAGTAGTCCTCTCTCTATCGCCATTGATGCTCCCGCAGCATTTCTTTCGCACCCGTTCCTCGCGTGGCACGCACAGCACTCCCCTCGCTCTAAGTCCCCGCCTTTTTCCACCCTCCAGGTCCAGGCGTTCGTGAACGCGGCAGTGGCGTACGGGAAGCCGTACAAGCTACCCTCGGCATACAAGGTGTCGGGGCCCCTGCTCCAGAAGTTGAAGGCCGACACCTTCGAGTTGGTGTCGCCCCTCAAGGAGACTTGGAAGTCCGTCGGCTGCACCTTATCAGTCGACGGCTGGTCTTGCTTGAAGAGCCGCGCCATCGTATGCGTCATTGCGCAAAACGAGAGCGGCCCGGTGCTCGTCGATGTAGTGGACTCTAAGACCGCCAAGAAGACAGGGTCTTACTTGGCGGCCTTGATCTGCAAGGCCATATGTGAAGTCGGCGACAAAGCCGTTGTCCAGTGCGTGATGGACAATGCCAGCAACAATAAGAAAGCGTCCAGCCTTTTGAAGGAGGGCTTTCCGGCCATTTTTTTCACCAACTGTGCCGCTCATTGCCTAGACCTGATGCTGAGTGACATTGGGGGCATCCCCGTAGTGCAGAAGGAGCTAGCGGAGGCGCAGCGGGTAGTGATGATGGTTAAGAACAGTGCGAGCGCCGTCATTCTCTTTAGGGAGATTTTCAGCCAGCTCGAACTTATCAAACCTGGAGCCACTCGTTTTGGAACCCAGGTGATAATGATCACCCGGTTCCTTGCTGTGAAGGAGTCTTTGTTGCGGCTGGTCATTAGTGAGGAGTGGAAGGGGGTAGCCGTCAGTGGGACAAAGGAGGGTCAGGAGATTCGGGCGATGCTGCTGGAGGAGAAGTTCTGGGAGTCCATGAACGTTGTACTCCGGCTCATGCAGCCAGTGTACGACGTCCTTCGAGCAGTGGACACGCGAGCACTACTGATGGCCAAGATCTATGGCCTCATGGTCGAGGCCACGGTCAAGACCAATGAGGCGGCTAGTGCTGCGGGTAAGTCATCCGCTTTTGTCCCCCTCCCAGCTTTCTTCTCTGCCCTTTGCATGCTGGGCTGGATCCCCTTCCCGGATCCCCGCTCTCTCTCCACCCAATCCCCATTTCCACAGCTACTTTCTTCATTAAGAAGACCGAGCTGATGGAAGCGAAGGACAGAGCCGCCTTCTTGGCTAGCGTGAAGAAGATTGTTGCAAAGAGGTGGGACGCTCAGCTGCACAACCCCCTCCATGCTATGGGGTGGCTGCTGAGCCCCCTCAACCAATTTGCTGACGAGGTGTGGGGCGACACAGAGCTCCGCAAAGGGGTTGACGCCGTGCTCAAGGCACGTGAGTCTGACCCCGGACGGCGCACCATGCTGCAAGCACAGCTGCAGTCATTCCACAAGGGGGAGGGGAAGTTGGGGGGGAAGGACGCGAGGTGGGCGGCTTCCGCTCTGGTCTAGTGCGGAAGGATGTCGGAGGCCGAATGGTGGCTCATCCACGGAGAGGAGGTGCGCCAGCTGCAGGAGCTAGCGGTCAGGATCCTCTCCCAGCCCATCACCTCGTCTGAGGTTGAGCGTTGGTGGTCAGCCATGGCTCGAGTCCAGCGGCGTGACCGAAACAACCTCAGCCCCGAGACCATGATTGACATCACATGGGTCGCCTTCAGCAGGCGCGCCCGGGCTGCGTTCGACCTCAAGCTAGAGCTACGCTCGAAGCTCTATGCCGACCTTGATTCTGGAAGGCTGAAGGAAGGCTGCAGCGTGCCCGAGGCGCCCCCTCAGCAAACCGAGCCGGCAGAGGAGGAGGAGGGGGAGGATGCCGTGGGCTGTGCCATCGATTGGAGGAAGTTCGGGGCAGCCGGGGGGTGGAAGAAGAAGCGGTCAGCCAAGCGCAAGGCCGGGAAGCGGGCAAAGAAGATGGGCGGGTCCAAGAAGGGCAAAGAGAAGCGTGCAGCAGACTCGGATGAGGACGAAGAAGCAGGGAGCTCTAGTGAGAGCGGGGGGGATGAATCCCACGAGAGGCGCAAGGGGGGAGCACCATGGGAGCAGAGCGGGAGTGAGAGCGGGGAGGAGGATGACGAGGAGGAGGAGGAGGATGAGTAGAAGTAGTAAGGGGGGGGTTAGGGGCTGGAGGAAGGCAGGGAGCTTTGCTCACGGGGAAAGTGGAGGAGGATTAGGAATAGTAGGGGGGGGACGGTAGGGGCAGCGCGATAGGGGTAGGGAGCTCTACCCACCTCTTTTATGGCGAATCTGTTGTCGTAGTCAGTGCAGTATGCCTCAGGGATAGGGCCATGCAGTTTTTAGACTCATTAATAAAAAAATTGTGACTGGAGTTTTCGAACAAAAAAAGGCGCTTTTTTCAAAAAAAAGCCGTATAAAACGATCGTATTAAACGGCCCGTTTAAAACGACCATCGCTTTTTTGCGCCTTGGGTAGAGGAATGGGAAAAATAAGGGCGGGATGAAAGGAAACAACAGTGGTGGGATCTGATAAACAGCGCAAGGGGGTAGTCTAAAACAGAAGTGGGATGGGAAAAACATGGTGGGAAGGTGGAACAAAACAGTAGTGGTATGGGAACAAAAGGGTGGGGAACTAGGCTATAACAAAGGCAGGATGGGAAAACCAGACTAGGGAGTTATGCAAAAACAATACTGGGATGGGAAAAACATGGTGGGGAGGTATGCTACACCAGTAGTGGGAAGGGAAAACCAGGGTCGGGAAGTACAGCAAAAGAGTAATGGGATGTGGGAAGAGACGGTGGGGAAGGACGCTACAACAATGGTGGGATGGGAAAAACAGGGAAACGAGGTAAGCACAAACAGTAGTGGAATAGGAAGAACAGGATGGGCGGGTAGACCAGACAGTAGTTGGGTGGGAAGAACGGAGGGATGGGTATGTAAAAACAGTAGTGGGATCAAAATGTATTAGGGTGGCCAGGTAGGCCTAACCAGTAGTGGGATGGGAAAAGAATAGGGGGGGGGGAAGGCTAAAACAGTAGTCACTCGAAATATAGGGTGGGGAGTTAGGTTACAAGAGTATTCGTATGGGAAAATCAGGGTGGGTAGGTTAAAGAACAGTAGTGGGATGGGACAACCAAGGTGGGTAATCCACCAGAAACAGAAGTGGGATGGTGAAAACAAGGGTTTAGGAGGAACAATTTAAATACGCCTGATGGATTCAAAAGCAAGCTGGGGGAATGTTTGCATGGTAGAGTGAAACGAAATTCCAAGGAAATTGCGGGAAAGAACGCAACGGCTCGAGGATGCCTAAATGGATAAATACAAGGTAAAATAATGCGGGAGGGGTCAGGTTCAATGGTAGAAGGGGGGGGGGGGGGATGCGAGGGGACAGAAAAGGCAGTAAGGGCCAGTCAAACAGATGCTAGGCCATGGCATGGATTTGGAGAGCATGGGAAGGGAAAGGGGAGGTCACACCTGCTTTGTAAGTGTCACGCCAGACGCGCCTCTCCATCTTCCCCTCCCTCTTAGGTGACGGACGGTTACCAAGTAGAATGTCGAGGTTGAAGAATTGTGCCACAGTCTTCCTCCCGTTTGTGAGCAGATCGTTGCGAAAGTCCTGCAGGAACTTCTGCATGTAGCCTGACCTGCGGGTGTCGACGTCGTAAACCAGCTGGAGCTGGTCGTGCTGCCATTGGTACTTCAAATTCATCGCGCGCCCCAAAGTCCTGCAGGAAACACTTCCTTGGGGGGTAGAAGTTCACGTCGGCATCCGCTCTCTCGAATATCATGATGTCGACGGTCCGACCCATCTTGGTCTAGGGTGGAATGTGAGGGGTGGTGGGAAACAGAGGTGGAACGAATGGGATGGGGATTGAGGAAAGTAACGATGTGGCATTGGCAAAGCTGATGCACAGCAAATATTCATCTATACAAATGACCTGTAACAGAAAACTACAAACATGTCACCAATGAAGGGAGTCGGTAGCCAGGTGTCGAAGGTCAGGTGACAACTTACGCGGAGGCCATTGGTTTTGGTTGGGATTGCCTTCATAGCACGGTCCAGGGTTTGGACCCATTCTTCATCTTGGGCGGCTACAATCTCCCCAAGAGGGAGTTGTACACCAGAGTCATATGCCAGGCCAAGACGGTCCGCGATCTGCCCTCTTGTAAGCACCATGGCCGGCCCGACGTGGGGAACGGGCGCCTTGGGGGAATGGGGGCGGAAGACTGGGGGGGGGGGAGGAGAGGTTGAGACGTGAATCTATTGTAACAAGACCCACCCAACGTTGGGCATAGCACATGGAAGGTACGGGCTGAGCGCAGGAACGGGGTGGTAAGGGAAGGGAGGGTAGGTGGGAAGGTGGGGGGTGAGGGGGCACAAAGACCCATGATGCTGCATCTGAGAAAAAGGGAACGTCGGGGGTGAGTGTTGGTAGGGCCTTAGTTACTACATACGCTCTTGCAGTCACGCTTTTAGCGTTAAAACGCTTGCGTTATAAATTTTACCCCTGCGTCGGCACGCGTTTGTCTAGTGTTCACACGCACACTGCCAAGCGTGTAGCGTTCAAACGCCAGACGCATTTGTAGCAACTAAGGGTATAAGGTGAGGGTAGGTTTTGGGGGGCGCAGAGGGAAGGGGGAGTATGTGGGCTGAATCTGACATAGGAGACGTACCACGGTTGGCATGACAACGCCTTGATGAACGTCTTGGGGTTCAGCCATGCCAGCTGGGCCAAAGCTGGGCGCCACTTGGGTCCAAACCTCTGCCGTGCCCCTCGCGGAGCTGGGGGGACGCTGGCGGAGCAATCTGTTCTCGTTCTCGATCTCCTTCAAGCAGCGCTGGAGCTCCCGGTTTGCCTGCTGCTGGCGCGCCAGCTCCGTCGATGCGCCGTTCCCGACAACGCCGTAGTCATGCTCCCGTTCGGTGTCGAAGATGAGATCACCCCCGTCGTTGTCCGAGAACTCGTGTGTCTCCTCTAGCACCACTGAGTCGAAAGTAAAGACACCTGTTGGGGAGGGCTGGCTGGCAGTAGTCAATCCTGCAGCCGGGGATATAAAGGCAGGTGAACCTATATAAGTGGCAACGAAACATGAAACAAGAGAGGTGTATGGCATGGACGCAAACAGCATAGGAACGAAGAAAAGGTGGCGGAGCAGAGTACAGCCCATGTAAAAGGTCATGGCAAGAAGAAAAATACAGATGCGCACCAGGAAATACCCGCCCGTAAAAGGCAAGAGAGCGCGACAAGTGTGGGTGCTGGCACTTACCATGGCATTGAGAACCAAAGGGTCCTGACACATCACGCGGCTGCTGATTTTTTGGAGATGTGGTGCCCCGGGACGGAGCTGGTGGGGAAGACGCATTGACGAGGGGGTGGGTGTAGGGAGTAGAGGCGCTACGATCCAGGTGTTGATAGGGACGAGAGGCGTTTGTGTGCACGTTAGGGTGAGGAGCCATGGAGGGGGGGGGAGGAGAAGGCACGTGAGGGGGCAGTCGTGGGATGTGAGAATTGACGTTATGGTGCTGAGGAGGGTTAGAGGATAAGGCAGTGAAATGCAGGTGTGGATTAGGGGAGAAGGCATACGACTGCTGGTGAGGTGGAGCAGAAGAGGCGTGCAGGTGCTGCTGAGGGGGAGCAGAGGAGGCGTGCAGGTGTTGCCGAGGGGGAAGAGCGGAGGCGTTCAGATGCTGCTGAGGGGGAGGGGAGGAGGCGTGCAGGTGCTGCTGAGGGGGAGGAGAGACGGCGTGCAGGTGCTGATGAGGGGGGGGAGAGGATGAGTTCGGATGGTGCTGAGGGGGAGAAGAGGAAGCGTGCAGGTGCTGCTGAGGGGGGGCAGAGGAGACGTGATGGTGCAGCTGAGGGGGAGCAGAGGAGGCGTGCAGGTTCTGCTGAGGGGGAGGAGAGGTGGCGTGCAGGTGCTGCTGAGGGGGGGGAGAGGATGCGTTCGGATGCTGCTGATGGGGAGAAGAGGAAGCGTGCAGGTGCTGCTGAGGGGGGACAGATGAGACATGCGGGTGCAGCTGAGGGGGAGCAGAGGAGGCGTGCAGGTGCTGCTGAGGGGGAGGAGAGGCGGAGTGCAGGTGCTGCTGAGGGGGGGCAGAGGAGACGTGCGGGTGCTGCTGAGGGGGAAGAGAGGAGGCGTTCAGATGCTGCTGAGGGGAGGAGAGGAGGCGTGCAGGTGCTGCTGAGGGGGAGCAGAGGAGGCGTGCAGGTGCTGCTGAGGGGGAGGAGAGGCGGAGTGTAGGTGCTGCTGAGGGGGGGGAGAGGATGTGTTCGGATGCTGCTAAGGGGGAGGAGAGGAAGCGTGCAGGTGCTGCTGAGGGGGGGCAGAGGAGGCGTGCAGGTGCTGCTGAGGGGGAGGAGAGGCGGAGTGCAGGTGCTGCTGAGGGGGGGGAGAGGATGCGTTCGGATGCTGCTGAGGGGGAGGAGAGGAGGCGTGCAGGTGCTGCTGAGGGGGGCAGAGGAGACGTGCGGGTGCTGTTGAGGGGGAGCAGAGGAGGCGTGCAGGTGCTGCTGAGGGGGAGGAGAGGAGGCGTGACGGTTCTGCTGGGGGGGAGCAGAGGAGGCGTGCAGGTGCTGCTGAGGGGAAGAGCGGAGTCGAGCAGGTGCTGCTGAGAGGGAGGATAGGAGGTATGCAGGTGCTGCTGAGGAGGGAGAGAGGAGGCGTTCATATGCTGTTGAGGGGGAGGAGAGGAGGAGTGCAGGTGCTGCTGAGGGGGAGGAGAGGAGGCGTGCAGGTGCTGCTGAGGGGGAGGAGAGGAGGCGTGGAGGTCCTGCCGAGGGGGAGTAGAGGAGGCGTGCAGGTCCTGCCGAGGTGGAGGGGAGCAGGCTCTCAGGTGATGTTGAGGGGGAGGGGAGAGAGCGTTAGGGTGCTGCTGAGGCAGAGGGGAGGAGGCGTTAAAGTCCTGCTGAGGGGGAAGAGATGCGTCCTTCGCCCCGGCACGCGGGGGAGAAGCAGCATCGTACTGTCGCTGTTGAGGGGGAGTAGATGAGGCGCTCAGGGGCTCCTTATGGGGAGAAGAGGATGCAATGAGGAGCGGCTGACGGGGAGGAGCGGATGCATTCAAGAGTGCAGAAACAGCGGCCTGGTGTCGAATGACAAGGGAGGGTGCATTGGGGGCGTGCTGCATAACGTGGGAAGGTGCAGCGGCGTGTGACCGGGCGTGCGTGACACCTGCAGCTGTGGGTACCAAGACCGTTGCGGCACTACTCGAGGCGCGATACTGGGATGACGCCACGCCATGGGCGCCCAGTGCGGCTTCATGGGCGGTAGGCATTTGAGGCGCAGCACCCGTACGAACTGTGGATGCCGGAGGGGGAGCTGCAGGTGGTGCCGAGTCGTACAAAGCGCTGATCGCAGCTGTCCTCCGTTTACCTGCACGAGAAAGCGACGTGCAGCGGTTAAATCCTCAAAGGATTGGCGTATTAGGTCGCAAACAAGCAGCCTGCAAATGTAGGACTGCGACTAGCTCAGTGCACCAACCTACCAGCTGATCGTTCCGAGGGGGGCGGTGGCTGAGCGGTTCCTCCCTCCGCGACGTGGCCAGCTGCCATTTCTCCCGCCAGGCGTGCTTGCTCTACCCGAGCAGCAATGCGCGAGCTCAACGGTCTACCAGGCGCCGTCCTGGGAGCATTCCCGACCTCCATCATGAGAAAACTAACTAGATGCAGCCACGCTTGCCGAGCCCACGTGCACCCACAAATAATCACGTTGAGAGGAAGATTGGAGTAACGTAATGTAGGGAAAAAAACCGTACAGAGCAGTGGTACAACAGAATATCGCGTGGCAAACTACAGACATGGGCTTGGGAAAGAGAAGGTAGTACGGCAAAAGTCAGGCAGGTGAGAGCATGGCAAAGTGGGAACGCAAGTCTCAGTTGTCTGTTTGAAATGCCCAATTTCGAATGATAGAAATTACGATGAGGGCGTACAGCATGGGCTAATGAACGGGTGTGGAATTTGCAGGTTACCCAAATCGCAAATGCCGTTACGCAGTCGTACAGCCCGAAATGGCAAAGATCGCGAACCACGCCCTGACATCAGTTCAGACAAATGCTGCGCAAGTAACATCTGCACCGCGCCCTTCAATCGCACCCGGGCATGGCAGGGAGGGAGGCCCATGTCCAGATCGTGTCGCGTGCAAAACTCAACCACCCTGCGCATCGTATCATCGTGACCATCCACTCGCGCTGCAATCGCGTGACACCGTCGATAGTGAGGTCTCCCTCCACATCGTGTTGCGGGCACAGCTCAATCACCCCGCGCATGACAACATCGTGGCCTTCCATTCACGCTTCAATCGCATCGCGCCGCGGATAGTCCGATACAAGGTTCATTGTAAAACATGCGCGTACATTTCAAATTGTTGCGTTGATTTAAATTATCAACACATGTATAACATAGAGAAACAAGGTTGGATCATAAAACAGCACAATATATGTCACAAAGGTTCGCCACCCCCGCAGTGCACTGTACGCATTTGGTTGAACTCACACTGTAATACTACCAACGCTCAGCGCACGCCGGTGGCGTAGGGCCGCTATGGAGTTCATATGGAGGTATTGGGGGGTGCATGGATGATGTGACTTCGAATCCCTGTGCCATGGCCTCTCCTGTTTAGTCCAGGGCTGGAATGCAGTATGCCTGGCAATGCTGGAAATACGGATAGTCACAGCTGCCAGGGGTCTAGACAATGTGGGCTGCCGTGGTGAAGCCCTCCGTGTCGTGTTTGTGGTACAGATGCAGACTGCATGGGCCTGGCTATCGCACACCCAAAGCCAATAGGACGGGTCCTGCTGGCTGCCCTTGCCATCTTTTGTGCAAGGCCTTGGAAAGAGGCCTGCCACATATGGCGTTTTTTCTACACAAATGTGACAGCGGAACAGTCTACTTTCCAGCACAGGCAAATCAGTTATCATCGCTAGCTCCCCACATGCACACACACGGCTACCCCCCATATCGAGTACAGGAGGTACTATGCTTTTTTAAAAACAGGGAGCTTCACGACGGGCATGACGGATTGCTACTGAAACCCATTTGCTAACGAAATGAATATCAGATGCAGGTCTCGCAGTCGAGCCTCTCCTGGCGTCGACGCAACGCATTCCGCCTGTAGACACACGGACAGGTAACAGCCCATAGTCAAAGACGACAAGCATTTAATCACCAAAGAACTGAAACAGGTGGTTTCCCAACCCCCCTCTCTCTCGTTCTCCCGTTCTCCCTCTCACTCACTCTCTCTTTCAACCGCTCTCTATCTCCCTCTCTCTCTCTCTCACTCTCTCTCTCTCTCTCTTGCTCTCTCTCTCTCTCTATCTCTCTCTCTCCATCTCTCTCAGGATGTCTCTCTCTCTCTCTCTCTCACTCTCTCTCTCTCTCTCTCTCTCTCTCTCTCTCTTCTCTCTCTCACTCTCTCTCTCCCTCTCTATCTCCCTCTTGCTCTCGTTCCCCAAGTGGATCTCTGTTTCTCTCTCTCTCTCTCACTCTCTCTATCTCCAACACTCTCTCCCTCACTCTCTCTCTGGATCTCTCACGATCTCTCACTCTCTCTCTCTCGGTATCTAACTCTGTCTAAGGCCCTCACCCTCTCACCCTCGGGATCTCACTCAATCTCAGGATACCTCTCGCTCTCCTAGCCATCTCTCCCCCTCTCCATCCCCTCACTCCTCTCTTTCTCTCTCTAACTCTCACTCTCTCTCGGCGAGCATTTAATCACCAAAGAACTAAAACAGGTGGTTTCCCAACCCTCCTCTCTCTCGTTCTCCCGTTCTCCCTCTCACTCACTCTCTATTTCAACCGCTCTCTCTCTCTCTCTGTCTCTCTCTCTCTCTCTCTCTCTCTCTCTCTCTCTCTCTCTCTCTCTCTCTCTCTCTCTCTCTCTCTCTCTCTCTCTCTCTCTCCATCTCTCTCAGGATGTCGCTCTCTCTCTCTCTCTCGAGTGGTCCTTTGTTGCTGGGGAATCCTGGGTACATGCTAGGCAAGAGGAGCAGGCACAGGTAAATACTACCGGTGGGGAGGTTTAGTACCCGGTCCTACCACCCCCCCTCCCGCCCCTAATGCTCTAGCACGGCGAAGCAGTCCCCGAGGGACATGCCCGCATCGGGTCCCCCCAAGGGGGGCCACTCCAGCGGTGACACTTCGTTCACCTTCCCCAGGACGCGAGGTCCGGAACTCTCGTTTGACTGGTTCGAGGATACGCTACATCCCTTCATCCCTCTCTGCCCATCCCTTCATCCCTCTCTGCCCCTTTCTCATCCCTCTCTGCCCATTCCTTCATCCTTCTCTGCCCATTCTTTCACCCCTCTCTGCCCACAATTTCATCCCTCTCTGCCCATTCTTTCATCCCTCTCTGCCCATTCTTTCATCCCTCTCTGCCCATCCCTTCATCCCTCTCTGCCCTTTCGTTCATCCCTCTCTGCCCATCCTTCATCCCTCTCTGCCCATTAATTCAACCCTCTCTGCCCATTCCTTCATCCCTCTCTGCCCATCCCTTCAACCCTCTCTGCGCATTTCTCATCCCTCTCTGCCCATTCGTTCATCCCTCTCTGCCCATTCCTTCATCCCTCTCTGCCCACTCTTTCATCCCTCTCTGCCCAATATTTCATCCCTCTCTGCCCATCCCTTCATCCCTCTATGCCCATTCGTTCATCCCTCTCTGCCCATCCCTTCATCCCTCTCTGCCCATTAATTCATCCCTCTCTGCGCATTCCTTTATCCCTATCTGCCTATCCCTTCATCCATCTCTGCCCATTCGTTCATCTCTCTCTGCCCATTCCTTCATCCCTCTCTGCCCATCCCTTCATCCCTCTCTGCCCATTATTTCATCCCTCTCTGCCCATTCTTTCATCCCTCTCTGCCCATCCCTTCATCCCTCTCTACTTTTTTGTTCATCCCTCTCTGCCCATTCTTTCATCCCTCTCTGCCCATCCCTTCATCCCTCGCTGCCCATCTCATCCTCTCTGCCCTCCTCATCCCTCTCTGCCCATCCCTTCATCCCTCTCTGCCCATTATTTCACTCCCTCTCTGCCCTTCTTCAATCCTCTCTGCCATTCTTTCATCCTCTCTGCCATTCTTTCATCCCTCTCTGCCCATCTTCATCCCTCTCTGCCATAATTCATCCCTCTCTGCCCACCTTCATCCCTCTGCCCATCCCTTCACCATCTCTCCCATTCGTTCATCCCTCTCTGCCCATCCCTTCATCCATCTCTGCATTCTTTCATCCCTCTCTGCCATCCCTTGATTCCTCTCTGCCATCCCTTCATCCTCACTGCCAATTCGTTCACCCTCTCTGCCCATTTATCATCCTCTCTGCTCATCCCTTCCTCCCTCTCTTCCGCATCCTTTTCATCCCTCTCTCATACCCTCTCTATCTGCCCATTCTACATCCCTCTCTGCCATCCTTCATCCCTCTCTGACCCATCCCTCCATCCCTCCTCTGCCCATTCTTTAATCGCCTCTGCCCGTTCCTTCATCCCCTCTGCCCCATAAACATTCTGCCCATCGCATCGTTCACCCTCTCTGCCATCCATCTTCGTTTCATCCCTCTCTGCCCATCTTCATCCCTCTCTGCCCATCACTTCATCCCTCTCTGCCCATTCTTTCATCCCTCTCTGCCCATCCTTCATCCCTCTCTGCCCATCCTTCATCCCTCTCTGCCCTTCTTCATCCCTCTCTGCCCATCCCTTCATCCCTCTCTGCCCATTAATTCATCCCTCTCTGCCCATTCCTTCATCCCTCTCTGCCCATCCCTTCATCCCTCTCTGCCCATTTCCTCATCCCTCTCTGCCCATTCCTTCATCCCTCTCTGCCCATTCCTTCATCCCTCTCTGCCCATTCTTCATCCCTCTCTGCCATTTTCATCCCTCTCTGCCCATCCTTCATCCCTCTCTGCCCATTCCTTCATCCCTCTCTGCCATCCTTCATCCCTCTCTGCCCATTCCTTCATCCCTCTCTGCCCATTCCTTCATCCCTCTCTGCCATCCTTCATCCCTCTCTGCCCATTCTTCATCCTCTCTGCCCATTCCTTCATCCCTCTCTGCCCATCCTTCATCCCTCTCTGCCCATTTTTCATCCCTCTCTGCCCATTTTCATCCCTCTCTCCCATTCTTCATCCCTCTCTGCCCATCCTTCATCCCTCTCTGCCCATCCTTCATCCCTCTCTGCCCATTCCTTCATCCCTCTCTGCCCTTCCTTCATCCCTCTCTGCCCATCCTTCATCCCTCTCTGCCCATTTCATCCCTCTCTGCCCATTCCTTCATCCCTCTCTGCCCATTCCTTCATCCCTCTCTGCCATTTCATCCCTCTCTCCACCTTCATCCCTCTCTGCCTTCATCCACTTCATCCCATCTCCTGATCCCATTTCTTTCATCCTCTCTGCCCTTCCTTCATCCCTCCTCTGCCCATTTTCATCCCTCTCTGCCCATCATTCATCCCTCTCTGCCCATTCTTTCATCCCTCTCTGCCCATCCCTTCATTCCTCTCTGCCCATTCCACTTTCATCCTCTCTGCCATTCCTTCATCCCTCTCTGCCCATTCCTTTCATCCCTCTCTGCCCATCCATCCTTGCCATCTCCTCTCTGCCCCATTCCCTTTCATCCCTCTCTGCCCATTCCCTTCATTCCCTCTCCATGCCCACTTTGCGCATTTCATCCCTCTCTGCCCATTCCTTCATCCCTCTCTGCCCATTCCTTCATCCCTCTCTGCCCATTCCTTCATCCCTCTCTGCCCATCCTTCATCCCTCTCTGCCCATCCTTCATCCCTCTCTGCCCATCCCTTCATCCCTCTCTGCCCATTCCTTCATCCCTCTCTGCCCATTCCTTCATCCCTCTCTGCCCATTTTCATCCCTCTCTGCCCATTCCTTCATCCCTCTCTGCCCATTCCTTCATCCCTCTCTGCCCATCCTTCATCCCTCTCTGCCCATCCTTCATCCCTCTCTGCCCATTTCATCCCTCTCTGCCCATCCTTCATCCCTCTCTGCCCATTCCTTCATCCCTCTCTGCCATTCCTTCATCCCTCTCTGCCCATCCTTCATCCCTCTCTGCCCACCTTCATCCCTCTCTGCCCATTCCTTCATCCCTCTCTGCCCATCCTTCATCCCTCTCTGCCCATTCCTTCATCCCTCTCTGCCCATTCCTTCATCCCTCTCTGCCCATTCCTTCATCCCTCTCTGCCCATTCCTTCATCCCTCTCTGCCATCCCTTCATCCCTCTCTGCCCATCCTTCATCCCTTTCATCCCTCTCTGCCTCATTCTCATTCATTCCCTCTCTGCCCATTCCTTCATCCCTCTCTGACCCATCTCCCTTCATGCCCTCATCTTGCCCATTCGTTCATCCCTCTCTGCCCATTCCCTATTCATCCCTCTCTGGCTCCATCCCTTCCATCCCCTCTTCTGCCCGTTCCCTTTCATCCCCCTCTCTGCCCATTACCGTTCATCCCTCTCTGCCCATTTTTCATCCCTCTCTGCCCATTCTTCATCCTCTCTGCCCATCCCTTCATCCCTCTCTGCCCATCATCCTCTCATTGCCCCTTCCTCTTTCTGCCCATCCATCTCTCTGCATCCCTCTCTGCCCATTCCTTTCATCCCTCTCTGCTCATTCCTTCCATCTCCCTCTCTGCCCATTCATTTCATCCCTCTCTGCCCATTCCTTCATCCCTCTCTGCCCATCCTTCATCCCTCTCTGCCCATTCCTTCATCCCTCTCTGCCCATTCCTTCATCCCTCTCTGCCCATCCCTTCATCCCTCTCTGCCCATTCCTTCATCCCTCTCTGCCCATTCCTTCATCCCTCTCTGCCCATTCCTTCATCCCTCTCTGCCCATCCTTCATCCCTCTCTGCCCATTTTTCATCCCTCTCTGCCCATTCTTCATCCCTCTCTGCCCATCCCTTCATCCCTCTCTGCCCATTCCTTCATCCCTCTCTGCCCATTCCTTCATCCCTCTCTGCCCATCCCTTCATCCCTCTCTGCCCATTCCTTCATCCCTCTCTGCCCATTCCTTCATCCCTCTCTGCCCATTCCTTCATCCCTCTCTGCCCATCCCTTCATCCCTCTCTGCCCATTCATCCCTCTCTGCCCATCCCATCCCCTCTCCCACCCATTCTCTCTGCCCCCCCATCCCCTTCATCATCCTTCTCTGCCCATTCCTTCATTCCTCTCTGCCCAGTCTTTCATCCCTCTCTGCCCATTATTCATCCCTCTCTGCCCATTCTATATCCCTCTCTGCCCATCCCTTCATCCCTCTCTGCCGATTCCTTCATCCCTCTCTGCCCATTCCTTCATCCCACTCTGCCCATCCCTTCATTTCTCTCTGCCCATCCCTTCATTCCTCTCTGCCCATCACTTCATCCTTCTCTGCCCATTCCTTCATTCCTCTCTGCCCAGTCTTTCATCCCTCTCTGCCCATTATTTCATCCCTCTCTGCCCATTCTATTATCCCTCTCTGCCCATCCCTTCATCCCTCTCTGCCGATTCCTTCATCCCTCTCTGCCCATTCCTTCATCCCACTCTGCCCATCCCTTCAGCCCTCTCTGCCCATTCCTTCATCCCTCTCGGCCCATTCTATCATCCTCTCTGCCCATCCCTTCATCCCTCTCTGCCCATCGTTCATCCTCTCATCCCTCTCTGCCCATCCCTTCATCCCTCTCGCCCTATTTATCCCTCTCTGCCCTCTTCATCCCTCTCTGCCCATTCTTCATCCCTCTCTGCCCATTCTTCATCCCTCTCTGCCCATCCTTCATCCCTCTCTGCCCATTATTCACCCCTCTCTGCCCATTCCTTCATCCCCTCTGCCCATTCTTCATCCCTCTCTGCCCATCCCTTCATCCCTCTCTGCCCATTCCTTCATCCCTCTCTGCCCATTCCCTCTTGCCCATTCACTTCATCCCTCTCTGCCTCATCCCTTCATCCCTCTCTGCCCATCCTTCATCCCTCTCTGCCCATTCTTCATCCCTCTCTGCCATCCCTTCATCCCTCTCTGCCCATCCTTCATCCCTCTTGCCCATTCTTCATCCCTCTCTGCCCATCCCTTCATCCTCTCTGCCCATTCCTTCATCCCTCTCTGCCCATTCTATCATCCCTCTCTGCCCATCTTATTCCTCTTGCCATCATCCCTCTCTGCCCATTCATCATTCCTCTCGCCATTCTTCATCCCTCTCTGCCCATCCCTTCATCCCTCTCTGCCCATTCTTCATCCTCTCTGCCCATTCTTCATCCCCTCTGCCCATCCCTTCATTCCTCTCTGCCCATCTTCATCCCTCTCTGCCCATCATTCATCCCTCTCTGCCCATTCCTTCATCCTCTCTGCTGCCCATCCCATTCTCTCTGCATCTTATCCCTCTCTGCCCATCCCTTTCATCCCTCTCTGCCCATTCCTTCATCCCTCTCTGCCCATCTTCATCCCTTTCGATTCCTTCATCTCTTGCCCATTCCTTCATCCCACTCGCCCATCCTCAGCCCTCTCTGCCCATTCGTTCATCCCTCTCGGCCCATTCTATCATCCCTCTCTGCCCATCCCTTCATCCCACTCTGCCCATTCCTTCATCCCTCTCTGCCCATTCCTTCATCCCTCTCTGCCCATCCCTTCATCCCTCTCTGCCCATTATTTCATCACTCTCTGCCAATTCTTTCATCACTCTCTGCCCATTCTTTCATCCCTCTCTGCCCATTCTTTAATCCCTCTCTGCCCATTCCTTCATCCCTCTCTGCCCATTCTTTCATCCCTCTCTGCCCATCCCTTCATCCATCTCTGCCCATTCTTTCATCCCTCTCTGCCCATTATTTCATCCCTCTCTGCCCATTCTTTCATCACTATCTGCCTATTCTTATATCCCTCTCTGCCCATTCTTTAATCCCTCTCTGCCCATTCCTTCATCCCTCTCTGCCCATTCTTTCATCCCTCTCTGCCCATCCCTTCATCCATCTCTGCCCATTCTTTAATCCCTCTCTGCCCATCCCTTCATCCCTCTCTGCCCATTCTTTCATCCCTCTCTGCCCATTCCTTCATCCCTCTCTGCCCACTCCTTCATCCCTCTCTGCCCATCCCTTCATCCCTCTCTGCCCATTAATTCATCCCTCTCTGCCCATTTGGTCACCCCTCTCTGCCCATTCTTTCATCCCTCTCTGCCCATCCCTTTATCCCTCTCTGCCCATAAATTCATCCCTCTCTGCCCATTCCTTCATCCCTCTCTGCCCACCTCTTCATCCATCTCTGCCCATTCGTTCATCCCTCTCTGCTCATTCCTTCATCCCTCCCTGCCCACTCTTTCATCCCTCTCTGCCAATTGTTTCATCCCTCTCTGCTCATCTCTTCATCCCTCTATGCCCATTCGTTCATCCCTCTCTGCCCATTCGTTCATCCTTCAATGCCCATTCTATCATTCCTCTCTGCCCATTCTATCATCCCTCTCTGCCCATCCCTTCATCCCTCTCTGCACATCCCTTCTTCCCTCTCTGCCCATTCTATCATCCCTCTCTGCCCATCCCTTCATTCCTCTCTGCCCATCCCTTCATCCCTCTCTGCTCATTCTTTCATCGCTCTCTGCCCATTCCTTCATCCCCCTCTGCCCATTCCTTCATCCCCCTCTGCCCATTAATTCATCCCTCTCTGCCCATCACTTCATCCCTCTCTGCCCATTCTTTCATCCCTCTCTGCCCATCCCTTCATCTCTCTCTGCCCATTCCTTCTTCCCTCTCTGCCCATCTCTTCATCCCTCTCTGCCCATTCCTTCATCCCTCTCTGCCCATTCCTTCATCCCTCTCTGCCCATTCCTTCATCCCTCTCTGCCCATCCCTTCATCCCTCTCTGCCCATCCCTTCATCCCTCTCTGCCCATCCCTTCATCCCTCTCTGCCCATTCGTTCATCCCTCTCTGCCCATTCCTTCATCCTTCTCTTCCCATCCCTTCATCCCTGTTTGCCCATCCCTTCATCCCTTATAATTGGTCGCAGCAACAGCTATCACTGGGCTGCTCCACCCTGTTGATCAAATCTTCTCGCCATGCGCTGACTGGGCCACTCAGGCTCTGACACGCTGGCGGTTGCGTGATGGGCCGGGAAGTAGGACCCAAACTGCTGGATATGCCTTTCGCGCCAGATCTTGTTTGGCGGCGCGAGCCAACCAAAGTTGCGCTGTGCTGTGGCATGCAGTGCAGTGTCAATAAAACGCACAGAACACCGCATAATGCAACAACAAAAACCTGTCACTTTACAAGCACATTACGTTGCCATAAAAAGACTCACCAAAACAAGGAAAACCTTTACTAGACTTACAATATCAAATAGATTCGTCTAGAAACGCCGTTATGCATTACAGCAATGTAAACTATTCCAAAAATTTAGAACACATGTCGAATTACCTTTGTAAAGAAATCTTCAAAACAACTTTTTCGATTTAGCACATAAAATAATTCAACGAATGACGGAAATAAGTTGTAATACAAAGTGGAATAATGTAGAGTCAGTTTAGTCTGTGGCGATGTACCCGCCTCAAGGTTAGGCTTCTCGCAATCGTGTTGATAAAGAATTTCTAACGACCAGCGGAAAAGGGCAGGTTGCCTCCCTTGCGAAAATGTGTTGTGAACCTCTCGCCAATCAGGGCAACTCGCGTGCATCCAGTCCACCATGTCAAGATTCCACCAATGACGACCTATTAAGAAATCGCAAACAACTGGCCAGGCAGTTCCGAGGGTCTCACCCCAAAATGGCGAGACCCCCGCAACACAAAAGCAAGTACCAAATCGCGCCCCCCTCTTCTCCGATGTACGCCAAACCTTCATGGTAATGTGCACTCCCATGCTCACAACAGGCACCCCAATCATTACAGACCCCTTTTTCCATTGCCACCACGCCACGAAGGGATGAAAGAAGTACTCGCTGAAGTACAACAACCCATACATCCAAAGCGACAATTACAAATCCAACGAACGCGATCAGGGGTAACACCTGCTCGCCCCTTTACTCGAATGCCCACCAATTTGTGCTGGCTCTATCATCAAACTAGATTGGGTAGAAGAATTCACACACGACCACTGGCTTCTCAGACCTAAGGATTTGTTAAGAATTTACTCTTTATTGAATAGATCGTGCTCTATCATTGAGGTGATAGAGAGATCTAGCAACAAGTCTCTTCTCTGGAATCTTTCCATTGGATTTGTTTACACATTTCATGGCTTCTAGTCAGGAGATGGATGTTTCTAAAGAGAACATGCTTGTTTCAGGCAATGAGGGGGAAAGTGTTGCTGCTGCCATTGATCTTAGCTAGGAGGATCTCATGGTTGACTTGGAGGTCAATGGAAGTGAAGCAGATGTTGATGCTGATGTTGATGATGCTGAAGAAGCCAAGAATCTGAATGAAGATGATGCTGAAGGAGCTTTCAATCAGAACCTTGCTGCAAAGTTCTAGACTCAACTCACCGAGCAGCACATCACTCTTGTGGCGCAGCAATGAAGAGAAGCAGGTTTTCTGGCGTCCCTAATAAGTTGGAACGCCAGTAGCTCAATGTCTTTTGTGGCTGAGTCAGTCTCCAGTGCCACACTGCAGGAGGCAAGCTAGGAGCTTGACAGTAGGTTGTATCTCAGATCCTGAAGGATCAAAACATCATTTAGACTGATGTGTGTTTGCATGTTTGCCAGCCCGAAGGACCACTATTCCTTGGGAGTTGGATCGCAGCCGCTGGTTGTTGTCAATGGTGACGTACGCCATTGTGAGGGTTGGGACAACATTAGATATGAAGGCGCCAATCAGGGGTAAGTCCAGCGAGGACGACCATCATGAAGATCTTTTCGGCGATGTTTTTGTCGAGCTTGACAATCTGGTCGTGGATGCTTTGGCAGAGATTGATGTAAGTGATGGATTTCTCTTTAGAAGCCATTTCATTTCAAGTAGCTGGCTGAGGAGTCAGCTCGACGGCACGGAGTCCTTTGGCTGGCACTGGCTCGTTAGGTACAGCCAAGAGTCATGTGCCGGAGCAGCGCGCATTTTGAATGAGCGTATTTCCAATTGCTCTGCTGGAGAGATGTTGTGCAAGAGAACATTGTAACCCGTCAGTGATTCGTTGTAATGCTGCGGCTTGGCTTCTTTGGTGTCGATCGGCGATCCCGAGTAAGATCCGTTGAAGTAGCAGAACATCTTAATGCTCTGAAGAAGTAGTTCAAACTCAAAAATCCTAGTTGAAAAATTGCGGTCCTCAAAAACTGAACTAATGCCAATCTTCAAGACTACAAGAAACTTTGACTGTGCTGTCAGTAGGGATTTGTTGCTTCGTCGCGTGTTCGCAGAAGGTTGCGTGTTGGCGGTATTGAATTTGAAGGATCCAGGTGTGCTGTCTTTGTCCGAGGATTTTGGTTGCGGTCCAGCGGTTTGGCGAGCGGTGCCCGAGCTGTCATTCTTGAGGGATTGAAGTCCATCTTCGAGAGTTGTCATTGATTGGAGCAATTTTTCTAGAATTGCAGTTGAGACGATCGTAGTTGCCGTCAGATTCGGAGCTGAGTTTTCTGGTGCTTCGGGAGGGGGACTTCATTATCCACGTAATTGAAAGCCTGGGGCCTTTCTTTGGCGGGAGCAACTTACTAGCGCCACGATCTTTGAATTTGAATTTGATCAAATGTGACGATGATAGAATCATGAGCAACTCTCATACCATGATGAGCAGCTCTCATGATTGAACGCCCAGAGAGCATTGGTAGCGGAAGCATTGTGATTGGCTTGAACCTTGTCAGAGTGAATGTAGCTTTTGCCCAGGTCCCAAGTTACAAGCCGTGAAAAGAGAGCGCGGCTCGGGCTGGGGCGAGAGGCTTGCGATTGGCTGTGAGAGTGGCGCGAGACCAAAGTCTGAAAATTGGCTTGCAAAACTCACAAATGCAAATTTGCACTTCGCAAGCCAAAACTCAAACGAGGTTGGGAAAGGAAAACGGGGAACGAGCAAAGCACAACAGATGCTACAGCAGCAGTACACGAACTAGGCTAACATGTCAGAGCATCAACCAGCACACTGCGACAAAGGTGTTGAATGCAACAGAGAGTATCCGAAGACGCAAGGCATTTCCGCAGCCCATTACTTCGTGTAAAAATCGAGACTTCTGCTAGCGTAAATTTCATTTTTTGCCAGCAACTCAGAGTAGACTTGACCGAATTCACACGGATATTGGATTTC
This sequence comes from Closterium sp. NIES-67, assembly GCA_027943415.1. Taxonomy (NCBI): domain Eukaryota; kingdom Viridiplantae; phylum Streptophyta; class Zygnematophyceae; order Desmidiales; family Closteriaceae; genus Closterium; species Closterium sp. NIES-67. Next base: position 175,060 of record BQMB01001349.1, on the reverse strand, counting down.
CAAACATTTTATGGATATCGCGCGCATGTATAGGATCGGTTGATTGCAAACTGGCGAGCCATTCAAGATACGCCCATGCATGTTACTTAGGATCAAACGCAAAGTCAGCAAGCAACGGCTCTGAAATAGAACGAGAGGCAGCGAAACTCGAGTTGGGGAGTTATACCACATCCCAAATTTCTCGCCCCCGAATAGCTGACGGAAAGGTGGGTTACCCATAGGTGACAGCCCCTCTGATGCCCCCAAGCTCCCCACATAAGTGACTCAAGTTACTTTGTTGTGGGGCGAAACAGTTACTGCTCCCAAAAAGTCCGCATCTTTTCACGACAAAATGGAGCAACCAATCAATACTGTTTCGCGATTGTTGTTTTGAAGTGGTGCTTCGGCCCATGCCACAGCTTTCTTCAGCACCAATAGCAAGTCTGGACGCGAGGTCCGGAACTCTCGTTTGACTGGTTCGAGGATACGCTACATCCCTTCATCCCTCTCTGCCCATCCCTTCATCCCTCTCTGCCCCTTTCTCATCCCTCTCTGCCCATTCCTTCATCCTTCTCTGCCCATTCTTTCACCCCTCTCTGCCCACTCTTTCATCCCTCTCTGCCCATTCTTTCATCCCTCTCTGCCCATTCTTTCATCCCTCTCTGCCCATCCCTTCATCCCTCTCTGCCCTTTCGTTCATCCCTCTCTGCCCATCCCTTCATCCCTCTCTGCCCATTAATTCAACCCTCTCTGCCCATTCCTTCATCCCTCTCTGCCCATCCCTTCAACCCTCTCTGCGCATTTCTCATCCCTCTCTGCCCATTCGTTCATCCCTCTCTGCCCATTCCTTCATCCCTCTCTGCCCACTCTTTCATCCCTCTCTGCCCAATATTTCATCCCTCTCTGCCCATCCCTTCATCCCTCTATGCCCATTCGTTCATCCCTCTCTGCCCATCCCTTTATCCCTCTCTTCCCATTCCTTCATCCCTCTTTGCCCATTCTTTCATCCCTCTCTGCCCATCCCTTCATCCCTCTCTGCCCATTCGTTCATCCCTCTCTGCCCATCCCTTCATCCCTCTCTGCCCATTCGTTCATCCCTCTCTGCCCATTCTTTCATCCTCTCTAGCCATCCCTTCATCCCTCTCTGCCCATCCCTTCATCCCTCTCTGCCCATTCTTTCATCCCTCTCTGCCCATCCCTTCATCCCTCCCTGCCCATCCCTTCATCCCTCTCTGCCCATTAATTCATCCCTCTCTGCCCATTCCTTTATCCCTCTCTGCCCATCCCTTCATCCCTCTCTGCGCATTTCTCATCCCTCTCTGCCCATCCCTTCATCCCTCTCTGCCCATCCCTTCATCCCTCTCTGCCCATCCCTTCATTCCTCTCTGCCCATTCGTTCATCTCTCTCTGCCCATCCCTTCATCCCTCCCTGCTCATTCGTTCATCCCTCTCGGCCCATTCTATCTTCCCTCTCTGCCCATCCCTTCATCCCTCTCGGCCCATTCTTTCATCCCTCTCTGCCCATTCTTTCATCCCTCTCTGCCCATCCCTTCATCCCTCTCTGCCCATTCTTTCATCCCTCTCTGCCCATTCTTTCATCCCTCTCTGCCCATTCTATCTTCCCTCTCTGTCCATCCCTTCATCCCTCTCGGCCCATTCTTTCATCCCTCTCTGCCCATTCTTTCATCCCTCTCTGCCCATCCCTTCATCCCATTGTGCCCATTCTTTCATCCCTCTCTGCCCACTCTTTCATCCCACTCTGCCCATTCTTTCATCCCTCTCTGGCAATCCCTTCATCCCTTTCTGCCCATCCCTTCATCCCTCTCTGCCCATCCCTTCATCCCTCTCTGCCCCTTTCTCATCCCTCTCTGCCCATTCCTTGCACAAGCACTTCGCCCTGGTATTCTGGTTCAGACGTCTCTATTACGTACCACGCGAGCCCTGAGTTTCTGTTCAGCTCCTCAGCATTCCATACTCTGTCTGATGCCCCATGCCGTGGTGCCCTATGCATTCCTTGATTCTGTTCGTCGTGTGTATGCAGTGATTTCTACTCACCTTAGAGTGAAGCATCGTGCATCCAACGTGAGGGCTTCGACAAAATTCCAGTGCATCTGCGTTGTTTAAGCGGGTACCGTAATCACCCGGATAGACGCCCCTCCGTAGGATAAGTCCCGTGTGCTTTATCTCGTGCTTTGGGCCTTATAGCTATTATTCGATTAAAGAAAGTGTGTACCCTATACGCCCCTCTTTTATTTCGTAAAATACTGTACAAAAACGATGGAACAAATTCGGGTAATAGCGAGAAGCGCAATTTGCGCCCTTCAGCTCTTCGCGCCAGCAAGATTCGTATCAGAGCGGCCTGTTTCCATCTTCGCACATTGCCGACTGGACTTTCAGCGCCATGGATGTGAGGATTTTTGTCAAAAGTCATCCCATTTGCATGAAACAAAGCAAAATCTACAATCCGACGTAGAAATATCAATTTGCCTATATACCTTTTTAAACGCCCATGGGCGAATAATTTTTATTCAATTAAACACCCCCCCACGTTTTCAAAACAGTCCTATAAACGCCTCTAGGGGCATCTATCCGGGTGATTACGGTATGTGACAACGACTTCTGTTAGGAGTCATGGTGTAGTGCGACTGTATGCTTCTGCGCATGTTGATTTGTTTTCTTTCCAAAACATGCCTTTTATCTGTGCTAGTGGATGTATTTCTTTATCGTTCACAGAAATGTTGTGAGGGTTCTTCTAACTTCACAGCATTTGATGGCTTCTTGGGAGGAAGGTGAGTTGTCCTCGTGGTTAATTTCTTATGCCTGGTGCTGTCATGCAATTTCTTGAATCATTGTTCGCCACTGTTGTGCCTTACAGAGGTTCCTTCTCGAGCCTGAATGTAAGTGCAAGATGCTAGAAGTTTCGGCCAGTGTCACCTTGTTGCTAACCACTTTCCGTTTTCCACATTTTTGTGCAGGTATTTAGATCAGTAGAATTCCACAGACATGGGGCTCTGTATCATTCCGTATTGTTGTACTGAATTTGTTGTAATATAGCAGTTAGAGTTGATACCAGACGTCTGATTGTAAACATATCGAAGTCTAGTTTCTTTGTAAATAGTAATGATTTGCAGGCCAGCGTAGGCGCAAAAAATTTGATGGTGTTCTATGATTAGGTATGATATGCATTTGCACAGTGCAGCATTTTTCCATGCTTGCTTCCTTCCGGGATTGGCCACCGCGCGGATGCGGCTCGGGGTGACGTCACCTGTTGGTTTGGTGTTGGAATCCTGCAGGAGTCAAAGTTGTGACACGCACGTCACCTGCCGAGGGTAACCTGCGAGTTAAAACGAAAGTAAATTTGACAGGGGGATACACGCGGGACTGGTGCCCAGCGACACGAGGGTAACCCTCGCGGGGGAAACCCTCAGGAAACCTGTGACGATCATGTGGGTTTAATTTTGCAGGGGTGATTTTTGGGATGAGAGCGCATATTAAATCAACAAAAGCGACTGCGTAGGGGAATATCTGCGGCGCATCCACAACCGACGGCGCAGAGCAAGAGAGAGGGGGGTGCAGAGTGAGAGAGAGGGGTTACCAAGCGAGAGAGAGGGGGATGCAGAGCGAGAGAGAGGGGGATGCAGAGTGGGAGAGAGGGGGATGCAGAGCAAGAGAGAGGGGATACCAAGCGAGAGAGAGGGATGCAGAGTGAGAGGAGGGGGGGATGCAGAGCGAGAGATAGGGGATACCAAGCGAGAGCGAGGAATGCAGAGCGAGAGAGAGGGGGATGCAGAGCGAGAGAGAGGCGGATGCAGAGCGAGAGAGAGGGGGATGCAGAGCGAGAGAGGGGGGATACCAAGCGAGAGAGAGGGGGATGCAGAGCGAGAGAGAGGGGGACGCAGAGCGAGGAAGAGGGAGATAGGGAGAGAGGGAAAGATGGAGATAGGGAGAGAGCGAAAGAGGGAGGTAGGGAGAGAAACAGGAGGGAGGGGGCTGGGGAACAGGGGAGGGCAGAGAGGCGAAGCAGCGAGGAGAAGGTAGCGGGGGCGGGAAATGGGAGAGGGCAGATAGAGGGAGAGAGAGAGAGAATGAAGTGAGAAAGAGAGTAAGGAGAGACAGATAAATGTAGCCAGAGAGAGGAAGAGGCAGGGCTACAGAGATGGTTGGGACAGAGAGGGATGGAGAGAGCGGGTGGAGAACGGGCAGGGGTGCGGATGTGAGAGGGCATGGGGTTCCGAGTAGAGAGGTCAAGCAACCAGGATGAGGGCAGAGGGAGAGGTCACCTGGAGAGGATATAGAGTGGGTGGTAATATGTAGCTGGGTGTCCAGATTCTGTTCTTCCCCCCTCCCTGTGATCTTTCCCCCTGCATTCTTCCTCCCTGTTTTCTTTCCCCATGCATTCTTCCACTCTGTGTTCTTTCCCCCTGCTTTCTTCCTCCCTATGTTCTTTCCCATCCGCCCTCCCTACCCTCCGCCCTTCCAACCTTCCTCCCTCACTACCTTCCACCCTCCCTACCTTCCGCCCTCCCTACTTTCCGCCCTGCCTTCCACCCTCCCTCCTAGCTGCCTTCTTTCCCCCTGACTCGTGATCCATCTGCCCAATACTACCACCATGCCTTCCTTCCTGCTCTCATGCATCCCGCCCTCCCTGCTCTCTTGCCTCACTCTTTCCCTGCTCACATGCCTCCCGCCCTCCCTGTTCTCATGCCTCACTCCCTCCCTGCTCTCATGCCTCACTCCCTCCCTGATCTCATGCCTCACTCCCTCCCTACTCTCATGCCTCGCTCCCTCCCGTGCTCTCCTGCCGGTCCCCCTCCCCAGCTCTCACACATATCACACATCCCTGCTCCCCCTCCTCCCACCCGCCCATGCTCTCCCTCCTCTCCGCCTCCTCTGCTCTCACTCCTCTCCCCGTTGCCTGCTCTCACTCCTCTCCCCATCCATTGCTCTCCTTCCTCCCCCCTCTCTCTTCCCTTCCTGCCTCTTTTCCTCCCTGCACTCTCGCATCTCTTCCCGCCAGCTCTCTCTGGTCTCTTCCCCCCCTTGCCTCTCCACCTCTCTTTTGTTTGGCCAGTCGCACTGCCTGATTTCTCTCCTCCCTGACTCCCCTTTCTCTCGCATTCCCTCCCTGCTCTCTCGCCTCTCCTCCTTTGTAACGTCTGCGGACGGAACCCTAGAGTGTAGAAACGCATTCCGCTGCGCCTCTGGGTAACCTCGTTTTGATCCAGTGGGTAGCGAGGCGTTATACTGGTATCAGAGCCTAGGGTTCGAATCCCGGCTGGACACATTTTCCACGCACGGCTGAGGTCGTGGCGAGAAGTCGAATGTGTGAAAATACAGCTGCGGCTGTATCCAGTCACGAACCCAGCGAACGATCCTGGTTACAGTTGTGCATCACCAGCGAAGTCGCTGACTTGGACCACCAGCGAAACTCGAGGTCCTTGCGGGGGCCGACTCATCCCAAAATTCTGCGAAGGCAAAACGGCCTTGGGGGCGAGGGATACCCACAGGTGTCCTACGCCAAGATGCCCCATTGTTCCCCCCACGAGTGCAAGGAGAAACCTGTGAGCAAGGCGAAGATGTTACCCTGGCAAAACAATTCGTTACCTATCGCCACAAAAACTTACAGCCAATCAAGAGCCGCATACCAAGCTGGTGTTGGGCTCGATGGTTCGGCCCAAGCCATCATTTCGTGTTGACCAATAGCAAGATCCGAAGTCCAGGTCTGGTTTCATACTGGCTTTGCATTCAATTGCGAACACGTGTGTACAACGATGTGGAAAACTAGTTTTACATAAATTTAAAACTTGTATGACCCTAGATGGGGCCACTTTTATGCATACAAGATTGATGGGTGAGGTCTCCCAACAGCTGACCAATGAGAGGACACCAGCGTTTTCACCGATTCGTCGGTTGGAAACCCATGCGAGATCACCTGGCTTGGTAAGGACGGAACAAAAAGGCGGGGCGGGTTCCGCGAGGCGGTTTCGCGAAGATTTTTTATCTGAGAGTCGAAAGAAGAAGCCTTTACAAAATTTGTCGGCGCAATATTCCCACGAGAAGTTGGTATTCAACTGACAGTACTACAGAACGAACTCAGAAACTCAAACCACGAAATACGACCCCAAACTGAGGTTCTTCGTTGTGCTAAGCTGGCTCCTAGCAGTGGACATAATCTGAACTCGGCCCTGAACCTAGCCATTCAATGCTTCTCACGGAAGTCTCTACCTCTCAACCTTGGAGTTTCACCATTCATGTCAGCTACGTTGGCTGAGTTAGGGTGAGGTTGCCTTCAGAAGTTAGAGACTTCTGTTGTCGTCCAAACTTCTGAAGGCGATCTGAAGCGCATCACTTCGTGTTTGCATCTCTGCTTTTCATGTGTTACTTTCTTTCAACGAGATGCAGTTAGCCGCTCCTCGCCTTTCGCATTTTCTGAATGAACGATATACACTTTTCTATGCTTCTCTCAGATACCCAAGCCCGCAGCCCTCGGACAGTCACCTCATCAATGTCGTACCTGTGCGAATACCCCAGGTTTTTTTTTTTTTTTTTTTTTTTTTTTTTTCGCGTGGACCCGTAACCGACTCGAGTGCATATGTTTGATTCCCTGTTTTTGGTTTTGCCTCGTTCGCAACTCCCATTCTTGCCTGGTCTTTAGTCGGACGCTGGCATTCATGTTATGACGTTTTGTCACTTCAAAGCGTGTCTTATTCCCGCTTTTCCAGGACGTAGGCAAATGTTAGTTCAGGAATTTGGACCTCTGCCGTTGTTGTCTTTATTCAGGTGATGGGACATGATCGACATGGCTGTTTCCCAAAACTCATCTCTTTTCCGACAGCGGCTCACTGCTGTTTACGATGAAGGGTGAGGCATATATTTGCGGTTTGCCACTGCTTACCTGTGTATGCCCGCTTTTTCGTCTTGATTCACCACGACAGCCATGCCATTTTGCGAAGTTTCTTTTCCTGCAGGAGCTGTACAGAGAGTTTCGAGGTGTGTCATGCCCATCCTTTTTTCTGAGGCTAACTGTAAGTGAAGCGTTACTTTAGTACTGTTTATTTCTATTTTTCCCTTCTATTCTTCATGAACAATTTTGCTTATTGCCTTCTGTTTCCATCCTTCCTGTGCAGGTTATGTGCATTCAGATTACTAGCTGCCACCTCCACGGAGATATGAACCATTTTGTTGTAGTCCAAAATATTTGTGTGATATATGTATTATCAATAACATGTTGTTAATCCGGAAACTAAAAATGCGACAGTTGGTCGAAACAATTTATTTAAATCGATCAGTTTCACTATTAGCAAATGGACATTGGATAAGAATGAACATTGAATATACCAATATGATTTTCGGAAAAAGGATGCCTGTATCATATTTGAGAGGTATATTACAATTATTGTGCGCGTATCGAGTAACTGTGTATCAAGGTCGCGCCTCGGAAAAATGTAACCCTCACGTTCCCCTTTCTTAGCCCTAACGTCACTTGAGGGTGACCCGAAGGTTTCGAAAAGGGATTACATCGTGGGTTTCCCACGGGTCAAATCGAAAGGCATTTTGACCGTCGGTTTCCCCGAGGTCACCCAGTCGGAAGCCCTAGGGTTACCCCCCCGCGCGAAACCCTCAGGTTACCTGTGGCAGTCTTGGGGGTATCATTTTGCCACCCTAATTTTTGGGATGGCCTCCCTGAGCCAACGAGGACATTGGCGCCAGGGGGGGACGAGTGTAACGTCTGCAGACGGAACGCTAGAGTGTAGAAACGCATTCCGCTGCGCCTCTGGGTAACCTCGTTTTGATCCAGTGGGTAGCGAGGCGTTATATCCTTGCCCCCCTTTCTCCTCGCACCCAAAACCCTCTAGCTCCTCTCTTCCTCCCCCCCTCTCTCCTCTCAATCCTCCCCCCTCTCTCTCCTCTCTTCCTCCCCCTTCTCTCTCCTTTCTTCGTCTCCCCACTCTCTCCCCTCTCTCCCCGTTCTTCCCCCCCTGAGGCCTCTCGCATCTCTTTTCGGCGCCATCATCCGAAAATTGGTGGGCTGCTGGCGTAGGGTTTTGCAAGACACTGGTGACAAAAAGTCGAAGCGCCAGACGGGAAAACTGAAACAGAGGTTTGGTTGGGTTTGTGCAGCTCGGTTTGCACTTTGCAGGCTTGGAAACAAATCAGACTGCTTCGGAATTGAAATATGTTGGGCTCAGATTCCCCGGAAAATCTGACGAATGGTGAGCACCTGGTATTCTCGATACTGTTGGAAGGTGGAGGTTGCTTTCAATTACAGTAACATGGTTCAAAGTAAAGGAAATCTAATCTTGTATATATTATGCATTACTTACTGATGTTGCACATATTTCAAGTGATGGGTATCGTGGAAAACCAATACTTCCGAAAATCCTGTTAAATTCCACTCATTATAATAAATATTTTCTTTTTACACGATTTTCATGTTTGGAATTTTCCTACTAGCACTTTTTGTGTTAAGAATTTTCTGCTATCACCTCATTGCATGGTTTTATTTGACAAATAACTAACATGCTATTTTATCAACACCAAATGTGTACCACGTTGCGAAAATACAGAGATGCTTGGGGTATTCAACATAATTAGTGATGTTCAACAGTCTCATGCGTATCTTGGCTATGCATCCAAGTAGTGCATTGCGCTACCGTACTGTAATTTGTAACAGAGTGACTTTAAAAGCGCCAGCACACTGCTTCCCTTACATCTGCCAGGTCAAGCTGTGTGTGTGTGTGTTCCTCCAAGCTCCGCACCTAAACACAGTACTGTACTGTGTTTAGCACCTGAGATTGCCCATGAATGCCCACTTGAATGCTTGCCAGGGCCTCTCAGGAAAAAACGAGTAGGGAGGCTTCTTCCAATACCTGGGAAAGGACAAACTGTCCTGTCATACAAGTCTCTGACGTGGCAAGACGTGGAGCCGCCTTCTCCCAGCCTTCTCTAGATGCATTGGATTCCCTTCGTTGCGCACTACCCCGCTTGGTCAGCCATGCACGAACAATTCCCATTCCCCTCAGTTCCGTCGTAGGGACCTCGCTGTTGAATCGGGTGTTCTCCTTTTCAGTAGCCGTGCCTCATCCGCCTGACCGCCACGAATTCGTGGCGAATTCGTCTTCACTCTCCCTACTGATCACCCGCTTTCCACCAATCACTCCTTGGATCAGCCCCGTTACAAGTCAGATCCGCCTCTCACACCCGCAGAACAGATCCCGCGTACGAGTGCTGTGAGGCGTCTCACGAGTAACCTAGCACGCTCTAATCCCGTTTCCGCCAATCCGCTCAATTCCCCGTCAATCTTCACCTAATCCGCCAATGCACCTCCCTCACACTCTCTTCCACACCCGCATTTCCATTTTCGCGTCCCATTCCCCTTAGATCCGCCCCTCTCCCCGTCGAATCTGCCCTAAAACATGCCGAATCTGCGATTCCGCCAAGGTACGTCACTCACACTCCCTTCCACACCCGCATTCTCGTTTTCGCCTCTCACCCCACACTCGCATTGCCTCCTGCCGCCATCCCACCTGCGTGCATAACAGTAGCTCCAAGTAGTTTTGCTGTCCTCATTTGATCGGTCTCAGTTTGGTGTACTCTTTTATCTCTTGGCGAACCTGTTTCCGTTCGCGGCTGTATTTTCATACCCTCCCTGAGCACGCCTCTAGACCCGGTCTGTCTAGTCTGCTCAGTCCGCGGCTAGCACGCCACCAGCCCTTGTCCACCCCTTGCCATTGCATCTGCCACTGTCCCCATCCTCCCCCTCTGTCGGTAAGTACTGTCACACGCCCAATACTGCATGCCAAAGCCTCTCAGAACGGCTCCGGTCCCTGATGCAACCATAACTGTCGCTTCACCACCTCTGCATCCCCTGTGCTCGAAAGTGCCACTCCGCGGATCGTTAAACTCATGACTGACCATGCTTCACCATCTGCTCCCTCTGTTTTGCATCAGCAATATCGGTTGAGCTCTCACTCTCCTGTAGATCTGCATGTTTCCCCATTTTAACACTTTATTTTCTCACATCAGCACATGCTCTATCCCATCAGCACATTCTCTCTCGCATCAGCCCATGCTCTCTCGCATCAGCACATACTCACTCACATCGGCACATGCTCTCTCCCATCAGCACATGCTCTCTCGCATCAGCACATGCTCTCTCCCATCAGCACATGCTCTCTCCCATCAGCACATGCCCTCTCACATCAGCACATGCTCTCTCACATCAGCACGTGCTCTCTCCCATCAGCACGTGCTCTCTCGCATCAGCACATGCTCTCTCCCATCAGCACATGCTCTCTCGCATCAGCCCATGCTCTCTCGCATCAGCACATGCTCTCTCCCATCAGCACATGCTCTCTCGCATCAGCCCATGCTCTCTTGCATCAGCACGTGCTCTCTCCCATCAGCACATGCCCTCTCGCATCAGCACATGCTCTCTCCCATCAGCACATGCCCTCTCACATCAGCACATGCTCTCTCCCATCAGCACATGCTCTCTCCCATCAGCACATGCTCTCTCGCATCAGCCCATGCTCTCTTGCATCAGCACATGCTCTCTCAGATCAGCACATGCTCTCTCGCATCAGCACATACTCACTCACATCGGCACATGCTCTCTCCCATCAGCACATGCTCTCTCGCATCAGCACATGCTCTCTCCCATCAGCACATGCTCTCTCCCATCAGCACATGCCCTCTCACATCAGCACATGCTCTCTCACATCAGCACGTGCTCTCTCCCATCAGCACGTGCTCTCTCGCATCAGCACATGCTCTCTCCCATCAGCACATGCTCTCTCGCATCAGCCCATGCTCTCTCGCATCAGCACATGCTCTCTCCCATCAGCACATGCTCTCTCGCATCAGCCCATGCTCTCTTGCATCAGCACGTGCTCTCTCCCATCAGCACATGCCCTCTCGCATCAGCACATGCTCTCTCCCATCAGCACATGCCCTCTCACATCAGCACATGCTCTCTCCCATCAGCACATGCTCTCTCCCATCAGCACATGCTCTCTCGCATCAGCACATGCTCTCTCCCATCAGCACATGCCCTCTCACATCAGCACATGCTCTCTCCCATCAGCACATGCTCTCTCCCATCAGCACATGCTCTCTCGCATCAGCACATGCTCTCTCGCATCAGCACATGCTCTCTCCCATCAGCACATGCTCTCTCCCATCAGCACATGCTCTCTCGCAGCAGCACATGCTCTCTCCCATCAGCACATGCCCTCTCCCATCAGCACATGCTCTCTCCCATCAGCACATGCTCTCTCCCATCAGCACATGCTCTCTCGCATCAGCCCATGCTCTCTCGCATCAGCACATGCTCTCTCGCGTCAGCACATGCTCTCTCGCGTCAGCACATGCTCTCTCGCATCAGCACATTCTCTCTCACATCAGCACATGCTCTCTCGCATCAGCACATGTTCTCTCACATCAGCACATGCTCTCTTGCATCAGCACATGCTCTCTCCCATCAGCCCATGCTTTCTCACATCAGCACATGCTCTCTCCCATCAGCACATGCTCTCTCATATCTGCTCATGTATGCACCGCATTCTCATTTTTCTTCCACCCTGTTCCTAACCTAACTATCCCTTTTCAGGTTTGGCATTGACAACATGTACAATTGTCCTTATCCACAATGCACCAAGCGCTATCGCAGTGAGACAAGTCTGACCAACCACGAGCGTGCTCATGATGATCTGCCGCCGGCACCGGATCATAAGGAGACTTACCGGCCAGGGGTGCTGATTCGCCCATATGAAGGCTTACCTGAGTGGGCCAGCAATCCTCCCGAGTCGTCCAATGGTTCACCGGAGTGGGTAGCACCGGAAGTCGAGCATGTAGAGGAAGAGGGTGATTTAGAGGCCTGGAAGTACGAGGTGGAGGAGGGGTTTGTAGATGCATCAGCCTATTTTGCTGATGAGGAGGCTGGTGTGAACCCTTTTGACACGCGCTTTGAGACCTTTAGGTTCCTTGCGCAGTGTAATAGGGGCACTGGTCTGAGCTCACCCGAAGTTGCAGCCTTCCTTCGGCTCATCACGCATGGGGATTTTAACAAGGACGACATAACAGGCTGGAAAAGTAAGGGCTCAGCTGACAAGTACGCCCAAGAACATCTAGGGATAGAGAAGCAGCAATTCAAGACAGCGGTCATACCGTAATCCCCCGGATATAACACCCGCCGGAATAGTCACTCCATGGGTGGTTAATACGGGGGGGAGCTTATGATATGGTGCATTTTTTAGAGTACCCGCTTTTCAGGTGACGAATTTTACATAACACCCTCCTCGTTTTATTCGTTTGAAAACTGAATTTGTTCTTGTATTACAAGGTCCGCTCAGTTGCAAGAAGCGAGCATGATGAAATTGTGCGTCAACAACCATTAGCACCGGAAAAACCGGGCAGAAATGAATTGTTGGGAATCGAATTGAGGGGAAGGAGGAATCGAATTTTGGGGGAAGGGGGAATCGAAAACGTGGGGGGAAGGGGGAAGGGAATCGAAAATGTGGGGGGAAGGGGGATTCGAAACTTTCAGGGGGAGGGGGATTCGAAATTGTCAGTGAAGGGGGAATCTAAATTGTCGGTAAAGGGGGAAATTCTCGGGGGGGGGCTGAAACCGTTGGGCCAGGGGGTTACGATATTGTGGGGGAGACAGGAAAATCATATTGTTTTTCCTCGTTAGCAGCTGCTCCGCACCCTTATGGGCAAATAGGGCATGTAACACTCGAATTCATTTTGCATTTTACATAACACATGGGCGTTATATTTTTCCAGGCCACTGTTAACACCCACTCATTTTTTTAGTGAATTTTCATATCCACCATAGGGTGTTATATCCGGGGGATTACGGTAACAGTGGCTGGATGGCCCAAATCCTTCAAGGTTAAATACCTTGACCCTATTGAGGTAGTGTCCCAAATCTTTGCATAAGCTGTCGTGTCGATGTTGATTGATGACACCAATAAACTATGGAGGAGTTTGTTGATGTTTCAGGCTCTACGGCGTATGTGGGCAGACCCACGGAATGCTGAGGCCTTTGTTTACAAAGCTGTGCCTGTGTTGATTAATGGAGAGCGCGTATATAAAGAGGCACACACCGGAGATTTTTGGATAGACTCTCAGGTAACTCACTTGTTGAGGAGCCACTAGCGTATTAGATTGCACAGGTACATCACCCTTATCAATGACGTGTGTGCTGCAATTGCAGGTTGGGCTTGGCAAAAAGTAGTGTGTTTGCCCCTTTATCTTATCCAGCGATGAAACGCATCTAAGTGGTAACGAGCGATGCAGGGCCTGGCCAGTGTATTTATCATTCAAAAGCCTTTCTTTGAGTGCAAGATGGCAGGAGCCTGGGCATGCCCTCATTGCTCTCCTGCCAATACCTGATGCTGACATGGAGAGCCATCAAAAGACCGAATTATTTCAGAAGTGTTGCGACGTGGTGCTGCAGTCTCTCAACTCCGCGTGCGAAGAGTAAGCAGCCTCCACCATCTGCCGACTCTAGCACGTGCTTCATCGTCACCTCGTCCTTGCGCAGCATGCATACGCCTTTCTAAATTTAACTCCACGCACGTCGCTGTGCTCCCAACAACAGGTCGCTTGCTCTACAGGACCCCTTCAGAGAGGTCTACACAGTTTGGCCAAAAATGTTTGCATACGTTTCCGATTACCCTGAGACGTGCAAAGTTACATGCACTTTGCAACACAACTCGGCCAGACCATGCTCCATTTGCGAGATTACCAGAGCAGACCTGGACAACATGAAGCTTGACCCGAAAGATGCGCCTACGAGGACCCTGGAGGAGCAGCAGCGTTACGCACGTGACGCCAAGCTAGCAAAAGACTACTCAACGCACATGACTAAGGTGGGGTTAGTGAGGTTAAAGAAACGGAGATAATAGAACCTGGACAGAGGAACGGAAACGAGGGGGAGACAATGAAGTGAAGGGGTAGTAATGGGGAGGGGAGGGAGGGGTGATCCGAGGGGTGAGGATGGGAGCAGGGGCAAGGAGAGGAGGAGCTGAGGGCAACGAGAGGAGGAGCTGAGGGCAAGGAGAGGAGGAGCTGAGTGCAAGGAGAGGAGGAGCTGAGGGCAAGGAGAGGAGGAGCTGAGGGCAAGGAGAGGAGGAGCTGAGGGCAAGGAGAGGAGAAGCTGAGGGCAAGTAGAGGAGGAGCTGAGGGCAAGGAGAGGAGGAGCTGAGGGCAAGGAGAGGAGGAGCTGAGGGCAAGGAGAGGAGGAGCTGAGGGCAAGTAGAGGAGGAGCTGAGGGCAAGGAGGGGAGGAGCTGAGGGCAAGGAGAGGAGGAGCTGAGGGCAAGGAGAGGAGGAGCTGAGGGCAAGGAGAGGAGAAGCTGAGGGCAAGGGGGAGGGAATTGAATGCAAAGGGAAGAGAATGAAACATAGAGGCGGGCACGCATGGATATGGAAGCAACCGTCAGAGAAGCACGGGTTTAGGGAGATCTGCTTCAGCCGTCCTCCCCCTCCTCCCCGTGGTTGGTTACACTGCTGGGATACCTTTTGTGTGATGTCATTCTTCAACCTATATCTTCTCTTGGTTCCCTGCACCATAAATCCAGAACAAGCCCCACACCTCCCCTACAGTGCTTCTTGTGGACCTTCGGGAGAGAGGAGGACCGAGCCACCACCTGGGGCAATCCTTATCGTGTGATCATGCCGGATTTTCTCCACGTGATCCTGATTGGGATTTGGTTGTACATCCTGGAACGCCTACTAAGGAAGAACAAAAACGGCAAGACCATGAACTGGTGGGTTGAACCATCCCTGGCAGGCATGTACCCCACACCAACCTTAACCCAATCTACACCCAATTGTACGCGTTCACGTTGTCCCACGCTCCAATTGGGGCAGTGCACCTGGGTATCTTACTGCCTCTCACTACTATCCCATTCACCCAGCCTGTTTTTTCATCCCTCTCGTCCCTGCCCGCTCCACCCGTGCATTGAAACATAAAGCTTTCCCAAATCACCACTGCTCCCTATGACATCTCATGGCTCGTGGGCCTTATTTCCATGACCCAATCGGTTCTCAACCCATGCTTCAGAGAGGCCTCTATCGAAAACCCTGCCCACTAACCCTAAGGCTCTCAGCCTGTGCCTCTCACACCCTGTTCCTCTGCCATTCACAACCATACCAAGAATAAAGGCACCGTGTCAGGGGCTATGCACCAGCCAACCCCACCCATGCATGAGCCTAAACACCTCCTATTCAACGTTATCTCCTTCCCTTGCCTTACTGCCCATGTCCGAAACTCACAGCTTTACATCTCAGCGCATGTTTAGGGATTGTGCCCGCCCCTATCTGACCAGACATTTCCCCCCAGAACTCGCTTCAACACCCTATCCCTCTCTGCCCAAGCGGAATCTATATCGCCACACACCTGGTGCCTCCCATGCATTACTTGTTTCCCTGTTTTCCAGTCTCCATTTTTCATACCAATGTTTATCACTCATGACTCTCACCCATGTCTTAACACGTAGCTCTCAACCCCGAACCCTCACCAGTTGCTTTGCAACATGTGTCTCTCTACCATTGATCTGCTGCCCATGCCTTTCTGTGTAACACATGCCTGGCAAGTCATGACCCATGACTCCCAGCTTTTTGTGATTGGTTACACCGTTGCCCTTTAACTAAGACCTCTCACATCTACCTTTTCCCGGATGGTAGCGTACTCATGGTGATGCCCTGTTTGGCCCCACCCTGCAGGCGGCATCTAGTTTCCTGCCCCACCTGCCTAGCGGCTGGCCTGAAAACCCCCCCCCCTGGTAGATATTTCAGCCTTGGTGCAAATTACTCGGCTGCAGAACACGCTGCAATGTTGCATGTAAGTCCACAACGTAGCAATAACTCCCATACCCTTGTGTCACTGGGGTTTGTCCAATAATCGCACGATAAATAAGCCCCCATAGTTCTGCCCTTGCCCACTCTTGCCATGCGACTGCTTCCACGCTTAAACCCCTTTCTGATGTGTAATAATTGCTATTTCAGGATTCTCGTAACTTCAGCCTCTACCATCCCCCCACCCCCACCCACCCCCCCCCCCCCTCCACCCTTCCCCCTAGGTCTCCATGTTTATCATGGAAGGCCTTATCCCTGAAGCTGCGATGTTTTGCTTC
The DNA here is from genome assembly GCA_027943415.1 of Closterium sp. NIES-67. Lineage (NCBI taxonomy): Eukaryota > Viridiplantae > Streptophyta > Zygnematophyceae > Desmidiales > Closteriaceae > Closterium > Closterium sp. NIES-67. The sequence continues at coordinate 158,937 of BQMB01001349.1, read as the reverse complement.
GATACTTTGTTCGATAAGTCTTTCCGAGCAGCGCAGTACACGGAAAGTCTGCTACAGGAATACGTGAAGGAGACATCAGAGTAAGTTTCACTTTGTGCCCAGCTGTAATTTCACCCAGCTTTGCATGACCCCTGATCTCAAGCATAGTATAACCATGCACTGTGTGTTATACAGGTTGGTGCGGCTGCTCAAGACACAATTTCCCAGGAAAGGACATGTTTGGAAGCTGGTAAAAATTCATCTCCTCTGGCATTTCTCTGAGGCGATTCGTCGAGGCGGTGCTCCTAGAGAGTATTGCACATGTTTGTTCGAACATGCGCATACTACTAGTTGCAAACAGCCCTTTCGGGCTTCCAATTTTTGTCAGTACGACGAAGCCATCCTTCGTAGTACTCATTTGAGAGACGTGATGAGCACCTTGCCCTCGGCTATTCAAGGAGCCACTCAATATGAGACAGCCCTGATGAAGGTGTGGTTCTCGTTCCACGCTGATCAAGTTTGTGTTTCTCCTCTCAACCCTCACAAAGGTGCTGGGACTCAACGTGCAGGCAGACCAAGCGCGCCACAGTGTGCTCACGTTGAGCCATTCTGTCCTGAGCACTCCATTTGGTGGCGTGGGCACTTTGGGTGCTGCTGTGTGGAGCAACTTTGTCAAGTGCCATGGCGCAGTCATGGATCAAATGGTGCTGTGTCGCAAGGATCTCATCAAAACGCCATACACACGAATCTATGTAAGAATGCGTTCTAAGAACGCACCCTTTAGGGACGGGTGCCCGTAGTTGTGCGCAATGGCAATTTGGGGAGGATTGGGGAAACAGTAAGGGAAACACAAGACATTGGGGACCAGGGAAGCCATCGGGAGAGGGGGAATGAAGGGTCAGCGGAGGACATGGACAAAGAGGGAAACACGGGTGCCTGAATAAACATGAGGGGGGGAGAGGGGGCACAGGGAAAAGGGGAAATCAGGTAGAAGGTGAAGGAAGTGGAGGGGGACAGCAGGGGCGGTTGGGAAAACACTGAAGGCGGGCAGGAGGGGTAGAGGAGAGTAAATCAGGGATGAATAACACTGAAAAATAGGGGGCCGGGGAACGATGAGCTATGGGGGCCGAGCAGGGATATTAGGGTGGAGAGGAACGCCTAAACAATGGCGAACGAAGTAGACGGGGGAACAGTGTGACCATGGCTACAATGGGAAATCGTAGGTGGGGGGGGGAGGAGATTAGGGGGTAAGAGGAATTTAAGGGCGGGAAGAAGACAGGGTTGTATGGAGAAACCAAGAGGGGGAAGTGGTGGAGGGGAGAGCACTGTAGCGAGAGAAGTAGTGGGATCTGCTAAAAACAGGGATGGAAAGGGGAACTGGGCGAAGAGGGTAAAACAGGACAGCATGGGGAATATACGGGTGGGTAGTGAGAGCTGGCAGAAAGGGAGCCAGCGGTTGTTCCACAAAACAGGAAATCTGGAGAATTTGGAAAGCAGCTTAAGCATGGGTGTGGTACCAGGGGCGGGAAGATTGAGCTGGGCTGGATTGGAAACTAGGGAGGATTGCAGAAACACGGTCACGTGAAATCAGGGTGGGTAGAGGCAATCGAGTGTGATGGAGATCTGGGCAGTGGTGCTGGATTGGGCAACTGATAGAGGAAAACAGGGAGGACAGGAAAAACAGTGGTGGAAGGGTAACAGGGACAGGGGGGGGGGAGGGTAACAGGTGAGAGAATGGTGGAAAAATGGGGCAGAATGGATAACACCAGTATCAAAGTTGGGAATCAGGGTTTGAAAGGGAAAGCTGGGTGTGGGTAGGAAAAGCTAGCTGCGCCTGTGCTTAGAGCTACTGAAATGGCTGGTGCTCAGTGCTCCCGAAAGGGTCTCAGCAAAGCCACCTAGCCACTGTTTTGCCACTAGCTGATGCGTTGCCTCAAGCTAAAACTGTACCCGTTGGATACATGCCTTGCGGTACTAGTGATTTCCCTTTTTTAAAAGTGCCGAACGATATGGCCCATACACAGTACTTGTTTTACCTTATCCTCATACTGCCACATGTTCTGCCTGCAGGTGCACACTGCCATGGCGTTGCCGTCATCTGGTGAGAGAGAGGCACATTACGCACGAGCTAACCCCGACTTCCATGGCTCGCCCACATTCTGCCACGTGATCATGCACGGTAAAGAAGTTGGAGAGGATGGTGTGAGGACCCGTGTCACATGGTACGGCCAGCTCCTTATGTTGTTCCATGTGGACGAGAAATGGGACAATGGTGAGCATAAGCTATTTGTGTTTTTACGATTCTACGACATGGATGAGGTGGACACATTGACGGGCTGCGAGACACTCTTTGACGCGCCCGAAGACTCCAGGTACTACGTAGTCGATACACGCTCGGTAGAGGGCACAGTTCACATCATACGCTCCTTTCAGAGGCGGTCGTTGTACTTTCTTAATCATTTTGCGACCCAGTAAGAAAATGCACTATATAATAAGATACAATTCAACCTGTAGGAACAATGAAGTATGGCCCAGATTTGTGGTTCATTAAACAAATGTTAAGACGACATCTTGCTTGCCCACAAACGAAGCTTACAAGTTCGAAGAGAAGATGTAGTAAACGCAACGCTAAAGACGTCGAGAACAAATCACCAACTTTGTACACCAGGTAAATGTCCAAAGGACTGGTGTCTCTAACAATAACTGACAACTATTTATGAAGTGTGGCTGTCCAACACAACTGCAATTGTGGCCAAACTCAACTTGATCCTAGCACTATTATAAGGTGTAATAGCCAGGTTGTGCTGATGACTCGTTTTAAGATAAGGCTTCCAAAACTCCAGGGTTTTGGACCGACCGATGAGATACACCAGTCGATGGCTGCGCGATAAAAACGCTAGCCAGTTTATTAAGCTCGGCAATCGCGCAATCACAGCCCAAGAAATCGTGATTGGGCCACTCACATCCAGCCCTTCCGATTGCGGTTGAGGTTCGCTTTGGAAGCTGATGTATCCCCACCAGGGCTTCTGCTAGGTTCCTGCGACGCTCGGACGTTCAGGGCGCCCCTTGAAGCTTACCCTGAAAAAAAACGGCACGGCCAAATCGTGCCCTTACGAAAAGGGCTCGCACCAGATCCCCTCGGCCAAATCCGAGCTGCCTTTAAAAACGCTCTTTTATCTGTCTAGTTACGTTACATTACAAATCGCATATATGAATTGTCCATAAAATTCAAGTTATTAATGCATGCAATGTCTAAAAAAGGTTTAGAGGTACGCTAGCCAAGAACTCACATCACACCAACCTTACTCGCGTCACGGACGGAAACAGCGAGCGAGATTTTAGGGGCCAACTGACTGGAGGAGGGGCGAGATTACTGGAGGAGCTGAAATGGCTGGTGGACGAGCGAGATGAGGTGCGCGGAGCTGACTAGATTGGCAGGGCAGCACACGTGAGGTGAGGAGGAAGTTCTCTCTGGCGGGGGGGGGGGTGGTGGGATGGGGTCTGGCTACGGGTAGCCTCAAACTTCTCTCGGACGAAAAGGCTGGCACCCAAAAGTCCCCTGAAAACCAACGAGAGAGTAAAATTTCAACTCTTTTTTTCAAGGGCTGCCTCTAGAAAAACCCTGAAAATCAGTCAAGAACGGGCATTCACCCTGTTAGCATAAGCCCTGATCCCCACCGAACTCAGCTTTAGGGGCGTGTTCTATTTGAGTTGTTTCTATGGACACGTTTTGTTTCTGGCACAGCTCGGCAAGCTACCTTTAGCCACATTCGGTAACAAAGAAGCATTCTTGTATGCGCATAGTGAACCCAGGTAATGCTAAGATCACGCCCTTAAATTTCGCACACCCAATAGCGCAACCCACCGGTTTCTCCTCACCCTCGTCTTCTTCCAAACTCTATCGTCTAATGTCTCGAGGCAATTTTGCACTTCGTCCCATCTTAGCTTCTTACAGTAAAGCTTGTTCATTCTGTTTCGCCACTGATGACAATGGCTACCAGAGCAACATCCATGCGTGCTGATGATGGTTGGCGTTTTAGCGTAACGGTTTTGACCAAAAGTTATTTCGTCGTTCGAGCTACCAAATCTCCTCGCTGCTCGCTCTATCCTCGTAACTGCTATTAATATTCGATCCCCATGACATTGCCTCCATCCTAGGCCCTTGGTGTCGTGACTACAGTATACTCATTCTTAATATAGGTAAATCTCTCGTAGTCCTGATTCTTATCGTTCCAAAACGTACTGCAAACCCAACCAAGCGTGCGGTTCTCTGACGACCTCAGTTATGGCTACCCTAGAGGAAGCTGCAACAAACTTCATGTGTGCGGAGAGACCGGGTCATCACACCATATCCGGCAAGCGAGCTGCTGGCGAGTTGGATGGACATCAACGACAATGTCGCAGGAACAATGCGAGCACCTCGACTGCAGAGGAACAACGACTAAATGCTGACAACGATGTTTTGGGTAGGTAACCTTTGACTGTCCTGAAAATGTTAGCCGCGAGTCATTCACAATAGTGTACCAGTGGCGGGTCTTGATGCAGGTTATGATAATTTCGTGGCAGCAGAAAGGACCGCACACCACAAGCGCCGCGGGAAACGTGCGTGCGCCGCAGCAAATGGGCGAGGTCCAAAACGAGCCAAGCGTCAGGGACAAGGTGCCTCTGCTGAAGACAACGGTGAGTTCAATGCGATTACCATCCTATTATGCCTGAAACTCTGCTTTGCCCTAGCCGCGTTCTGATATTTCAACCAGCAAGCAACTGCCTTTGTTTGACGCATCGCGTTGCTCTTACGTTGTCTGTGCAGTTCAAGGGTTTCGATCATTGAGTGTGCTGTCCCGGCAGGCGCCCATCGAACGGCCCATCCCTCTGCCAAAAAAAGGTGCAAAACATAATGAGCCAGGGGCTGCTATGGGGTCTGCTAACCCAGCTGACAGCCATACTGACTATGGGCAGGAGGCTGCTGGGGGCTCAGTGGCAGCGTTGTCCAGCCAGCAAGGCATTGCGACGGCTGGGGTGCAAGGTGCAGCGGGGGTTTATGTTGCAGTGGGGGGTCTTGGGACAGCAGGATTCGTCACATCGTTGTCCAACCAGCAAGGCTTTGTGGCGGCTGAGGGTTTCCCTAACCCTGCCAGAAACTACCTTGGCCAGGTGGGTGCTGGCGGATCCCCCTACCCTGCCAGCAACTGCTCTGGCCAGGTGGGTGCTGGTGGATCCCCCTACCCTGCCAGCAACTGCTTAGGCCAGGTGGGTGCTGGTGGATCCCCCTATCCTGCCAGCAACTGCTCTGGCCAGGTGGGTGCTGGTGGATCACCCTACCATGCCAGGAACTGCTCTGGCCAGGTGGGTGCTGGTGGGTCCCCCAATCATGCCAGCAACTGCTCTGGTCAAGTGGCTGCACGTGAGTGCGTGTTCAGTCCTTCCAATCCACCTCCGCCTGCCTTCACTCCGTACTCCCCAAATGCCTCACAAGCCATCCCCATCTCCTCGTCACCATCGAACACTCAGCAGCCATGCTCCGTATCTCCCTCTCATCAACTCCCGGCTTCACCACAACGTCGGCCGCACACGGCCGGCCCAGCTGCTTTGACACCCTCCTCACTTGCATCGCCAAACCTTCCTACACAGACCTCCTCCGCAACACTCCGGCACCCAGCTGTTCAGAGTCCGGCCTTCCAAATCTCCAGCGCTTGTGGTGCGCAGTGGGCCACAGCCGAGGTGCAAGGGGGAGCAGGGATGCAAGGCGCAGCAGGGATGCAAGGCGCAGCAGGGGTGCAAGGCGCAGCAGGGGTGCAAGGCGCAGCAGGGGGGCAAGGCGCAGCAAGGATGCAAGGCGCAGCAGGGATGCAAGGCGCAGCAGGGGGGCAAGGCGCAGCAGGGATGTAAGGCGCAAAAGGGGTGCAAGGCGCAGCAGGGGTGCAAGGGGCAGCAAGGGGCAGCAGGGATGCAAGGCGCAGCTGGGGAGCAAGGCGCAGCAGGGGGGCAAGGCGTAGCTGGGGGGCAAGGTGCAGGAGGGATGCAAGGCGCAGGAGGGATGCAAGGCGCAGCAGGGGTGCAAGGCGCAGCAGGGGTGCAAGGCGCAGCAGGGGCAGGGGTGGTGCAAGGCGCAGCAGGGGCAGGGGTGGTGCAAGGCGCAGCAGGGGTGGTGCAAGGCACAGCAGGGATGCAAGGCGCAGCAGGGGGGCAAGGCGCAGCAAGGGGGCAAGGCGCAGCAGGGGTACAAGGCGCAGCAGGGGTGCAAGGCGCAGCAGGGGTGCAAGGCGCAGCAGGGGTGCAAGGCGCAGCAGGGGTGCAAGGCGCAGCAGAGGGGCAAGGCGCAGCAGGGGGGAAAGGCGCAGCAGGGGGGCAAGGCGCAGCAGGGGGGCAAGGCGCAGCAGGGATGCAAGGAGCAGCAGGGATGCAAGGCGCAGCAGGGTTGCAAGGCTCAGCAGGGTTGCAAGGCACAGCAGGGGTGCAAGGGGCAGCAGGGGTGCAAGGCGCAGCAGGGATGCAAGGCGCAGCAGGGATGCCAGACGCAGTAGGGGTGCAAGTACCAGGAGGGGTGCAAGGTGGAGGAGGGATGCGGGACTCAGCAGGGATGCTGGGCGAAGCATGGATGCAGGGTAGAGAAGGGGTGCAGGGTGCAGCAAGGATGCAAGGCGGAGAATGGATGCAATGTGGAGAAGGGATGCAGGGCCCAACAGGTATGCAAGACAGAGAGGGGATGCACGGGGGAGCAGGGGTGCAAGGTGCAGCAGGGGTGCAGGGCGCAACAGGGGGTCAAGGCACACCAATGATGCATGCTGCACATGCCATGAACGACACAGAAAGCTCCCCTTCTAACCAGTCGCCTCCGATCCCAGCCTCCCTGCATGTTCATTGCTCACAACCAACCACTATGACAATGGCTCGTCAACAGCCCTGGAGCTCCTCCCCTGTTTTAGGATTTCAGACGGACCTTCTTAGGATGCCATCATGCGGTAATGAGGGTCGGATGTTTGCTCTTGCTGCCAGGACCCCCTCTGCGCTACCGTCTGATTGGGTGGCGGATGGCACGACTCACCATGACAGCCATCACGCTGGACCGTTGGGGAGTATGCCAAATGGTGGGCGTGACGCACCTCTGTGTATATCTGACTAGTCAGAAGAGAGACTGGGAGGAGGAGAGGAATTCAGAAGAGGCATCCGATGGTACAGACTGGAACAGTCTCGATTTTGATGATGCCACTGCTCCATCGCCTGTGCAGCTCAACGATGGAGGAGCTGCAACCAACGGCCAAGGGGCGGCTCGAGAGCACTGGACAGCAGGGATGCAAGGGGCAAGCAAAGGGCAATGGGCTGGTGCGGAGCAAGGGCCAACAGGGGTGCAGAGGACAGCAAGGGTGCAAGGGGCAGGAGGAGGGCAGTGGGCCAGTGGGCTGCAAGGGGCAAGCGGAGGGCAGTGGGCCGGTGGGGTGCAAGGGATACATAGGACAGCAGGGGTGCATAGGACAGCAGGAGTGCATGAGGCCGGAAGGGTGCAAGGTACTGCAGGGGGGCAAGGCACAACAGGGGTGCATGGAGTTGCAAGGTTGCATGGGGTAGGTGGAGGGCAAGGGGCGGGAGGGGTGCAAGGTGCAGCCGGGTTGCATGGGGCAGCGCGGTTCCGAGGGGTAGCGGGAGTCCAGGGGTCGGACCGTTTGCCCACAGGTCGTAATGGAACCAATAGTGGGTCGGGTGCAACCGGCACGGTGACACGTGCAGCCTTCGATGAAGTATTCAGAAAAAACAGAGAGCAAGCGAGACGGATTACGGAGCTTGAGGCCGAACTTGCCAAATGTAGGCGATTCGCTTCAGCCCCCCCCCCATGCCCGCGCCGCAAGGTCAATTGATCTGCTGGGCGCGCACGGAGGTGGGATTCTCGAATGCGGTTGCACGCGCTTACCGTGGCAATCAACCGATTGAGACGCAGGGGCTGACTTCCAAGCAGCGCGAGTGGGCGGCGAGAGTGGTGCGCGCAATGCAAGCAGTTCCAGATGTTGAAGGCGGGCTCGATGTATGGTTTGATCTTATGCTTGATGAGTGCTCATGTTATTGCACGTTGTATCATCTCGTGTGGTGTTTGCACATGTTAACTCCCTCAGCCCTCCTCACTTGTGCAAAGTAGCTCTATCACACACTCGCTTCTGCTCATTCCAACTCTCCAGTCTACCTACGCCACTTGTAAGTTGCTATGTCCCAAACTTTTTTCGCCTTCTTAAACACTGGTATGCTCGTCCACTTTCCTACATTCCACTCTGTATGTTTCCCCATTCTCGTCCTTTCCTCTCACCAAAATCTTTCCCCTCTCATCCCGCTCAAGCTCTTGGAAGCATGTATACTCCAACCCACCACTTTTGCCTGTTTACACTACCACTTGTCCATGCCCTCTTTCACAGGTTCGCCTCTCCGCCCTCTCTTGTTCGAAAGGCAATGTTCCCGCATCCCACTCCTAACAGTGCATGTTGCTCGTCCTTTCCCAATCCCACGCCTTGCCTCTCCACGTTCTTGATTGCTCTCCTTCCTTTCCATAGCTTTGTTCACACGTTTATGCACCATGTGGGTGGTCCACTTCCAAATTATCATCAAACGGACTGAACGGACACAACCTTTGTCGTTAGGTCTCCTACCACCTCCCACACCCTAAGGTCTTACTATGCATGTGTAGGGAGTTTGCACATGTGCTCTCCTATGCGCATTTCACTTCTCCCCTCCTACCCTCTCCTCCCAACCCATGCTCGGCCCCAAATGTACATCTGCCGAACCTCTCCCTTGTTCTCTCCTTTTTCCCCTGCCACACCGCTCCGCCAGGAGTACATCACAGAGGCAATCGAGATTCTGTTTTTCAGAACCCCGCATGTGGATTACAACATGTGGCCAACACGAGAGAGAATCCACCTAGCTATTGCCTGTGCACTCGAGTGGACAGAAGCAGAGCATCGCCGGGACCTGTCGCTGGTTTTCCGGATCGACAAACGCCGTCAGGGGTACATGAGGAAGAGGCTGCAAGACTGGCGCAATGATGTGCTGATAGCTGGCCGGATCAAGGTGTACGGCCGCTTCGATCTCCAGTGCCGCAGACCCAATGGTAGCAGGGTGCCCCGGGGGGCAACCTCACTCAAGGATTGGAGAACGTCGTATGTGGCTAGTATGTGTACTCTGCCTACATGCTTTCCCCTGATATGTTCTCCCGTTCCTGCCACTGTTGTTCCCCTTTTCTCAATCGCACTGTGTACTCTCTCTGCCACTCATTTGTGCTAGATATCTTTCCCCATCTCCAACAAGCGCATTTAAGTTAGCCTCACTCATGGTGTCCGTCCTCTCTGCCCACTTTGGACCTGCCTATCCTTGTTATCTACACCCCCCCCATGGCATGCGAGATGCCCTCTTGGGATGTTTACCACTTTTCTGTTCTGCGTGGACTTTTCACATTAACCAAATACCACACCTTTTCATTGCAAATGAGGCACCCCTATCCACACTCCCCCCTGCAAAGCCACACTCATGTTCGGCTATTCTCCTGCCATCATCCGAATCCACTGGTTGCAAATATCCCCTCACGATCCACGCATTTGTGCTCGCTGTTTTTCTCATGGATCACATTCACTCCCACTAGACCACGTGTAAGTTGCTCCTTCACACTCACTCTTCCCACCAAGTCCTCCCTACTCCCTAGCTCCGTTTTCCACACAAAACGCCAATTCTCTGAGGCCAAGCACTCCTCTCACCCCATGTCTTGTTTGGTATAGCTCTGTCCTTCATTCCTATCTACCCCATGCATAGTGTACTCTTCATTGTCTTTTCCCCACTCTACCACACTTCTAAGGCCCGTTCCCATTCTATCCAACAATCCACCACCACACCACATCCACCGTTTTGCATTTACATGCACTACCTCGCCACCTCTCCGTGTGCTTTCATCCCTTGACTTCATCCTAAACCCCTCCACTTACATGTTGCCTGTTTCTTTGCTAGCATGCAACAACCCCTCAAGTTGATCTCTTGTAACCAATTCCTCACTCTACTCCATTCCCTGGAGCATGCCCTTTGACAGTGGTGATACTCCCTCCAATTATATCACCTTGTTTTGCTTAGCCTTGCTCTCTCCACCCATTATACCTTTTCGAAGTATCAGTTTCTCACGTTCGCTTCCTCCCATGTCTCCTCTTTTATATTCTCTCTGTTTCTGTCATTCAAATGTTTGAAACCATGCGTAATTTGCCTTTTTGCACACACTCGTGCCCCCACCACCCACATTCTCTCATCGACTGGTGCGGGTAAGTCTCCTCATTCTCAACCTCTCATCGACTTCTCGTTCCACCACCTCTCGTTTTTCACCTGAGTGTTACTCTTCTGCACTTGTGCTCATACTCATTACCAGGTGCTTCCTCCTCTTACCAAGGCTTTTGCAAGTAAGTTTTGTCACTTCCACCCTCTCTCCTCCGTCCTGTTCGCCCACCTCAGTTTCCTGACTTCTCTTTCTATCTCTCTCTTCTCGCTTCAGCGTCCCCCTACTTGTATCTTGCTCATACTCCATTCTGGGTATGTCCTCCTCTCATCACCGGCTGATGCTTGTAAGTCTCATCACTCTCACACTCTCCTCCCCCCCACATCCGATTTCCATGCTACTCATTCTTTTTTCACCTTAGTGTTACTCTTCTGCACTTGTGCTCATACTCCTTTCTGGGTGCTTCCTCCTCTTACCAAGGCTGTTGCAAGTAAGTTTTGTCATTACCACCCTCTCCTCCCTCCTACTCGGCTTCCTGACCTCTCTTTCCATCTCTCTCGTTTCACTTCAGCATCCCCCTACTTGTATCTTGTCCATAATCCTTTTTGGGGTTATCTTCCTCATGTGTTTGCACCGGCTGGTGCTTGTAATTCTCATCACTCTCACACTCTCCTCCCCCCCACATCCTACTTCCATGCTGCTCATTCGGTTTTCACCTTAGTGTTACTCTTCTGCACTTGTGCTCATACTCATTACTGGGTGCTTCCTCCTCTTGCCAAGGCTGTTGCATGTAAGTTTCATCATTTCCACCCTCTCCTCCCTCGTATTCGCCCACCTCAGTTTCCTGACTTCTCTTTCCACCTCTCTCGTTTCACTTCAGCATCCCCCTAGTATAATGTTGCCCATACTCCTTTCTGGGTATGTCTTCCTCTCATCACCGGCTGGTTCTTGTAAGTCTCTTCACTCTCACACGCTCCTCCCCCCCCACATCCATTTTCCATGCTGCTCACTCGTTTGTCACCTTAGTGTTACTCTTCTGCACTTGTGCTCATACTCATTACTGGGTGCTTCTTCCTCTTACCAAGGCTGTTGCATATAAGTTTCGTCACTTCCACCCTCTCCTCCCTCCTACTCTATTTCCTGACTTCTCTTTCCATCACTCTCCTTTCACTTCAGCATTCCCCCACTTGTATCTTCTCCATACTCCTTTCTGGGTTCTCACACCATCCTCCCTCCGACCTCCCATTTCCATTACCTCTCAGCCCGGTGTTCCCTGCGCATCCACAATTTTCCACAGCAGAGTGGCTGATATAACCAGAACAACCTAACATTATCCTACACCAGCACACATGATTTTCCCCTTTCATCCTAACCTGCTGATCTTGCATGCGCATTGCAGCCCAACATTCATTCACCATGCTCACTTGGCACACTGATGAAGACGCCATCCCTTGGGCGAACGATGTCTTCATCCAAGCCATAATCGATTTGTTCACTCGTCCCGGATCCAGCACCATCATTCTGCCCCTCAAGCTCCTTGCATTCTGGCTGTACGGGGTAAACCTTTAAGTGGCAGTTTGCACTTTCTGCTCTGTGGTCGATCAGCTGTCCCGTACTTGACTCTGCCCTATTTTTTTGTGCCTTCAGGTGGAGCACAGGCTCCAACCCGAAGCCTTGGATCTGTCGCACAGCACCGCTGATAATCAGCGGGAGTTTGACGTCTACTTGGGCAACGTCCTGCGTTGGGCAGAGGCGTCCATCCGGCATGCGCCTCAGTTGGGTCGCCCGACGTGGGTGGCCCAGTACAATGCGTGGGCATTTTCGGGCAGCCAGGTTGTCTTCATAAGTGCTGATGGGCTGAGGCATCTGACCCCGGGGGCTACCAGGAGGGTGTAGCGCCATGAGTTTCTCGTAACGTTAAAACTATACTGTTTAATTATTATAGGCATGTTTTAATTTACATTCTCAATCATCTGACTTTTGTCCCATATTGATAGTGCACGTGAGAGATGGATGCAAATATTTTCTAGCAAATAAAAGCCAAGCGTAGGGCTTGCGGTTTGAAAATATTCTATAAGAAATGTATACACCGTCCTCTATCATATATATTCATCAATACTATTGGGATTCTATAAAACCATGGGTATTGTCACAAACGACTCTCATGCCAGATCGGACGTATCAGCACGCAACATGACAGTGTAATTATCTGATCTAGTGTTCATCTCGATATTCGCCCAAAACACGAACCAATCGCAGGCAATCAATTTCGTGCGACGTCAGACATTTTGGACCAATGAATCTAAGCCCGAACCTGAGATTCCGAGGCCCAGCGACTGGCTCCAAGAAACAGGGAATTCATTCGAGGCGCGGGGCTGTGCGACCCGGTTCTGAACGTATCCTTTCCAGTCTCCCCTGGGTCTCTTCTGTCAAGTTACGCGCAGGTAACGCCAACGAAACCCCAACCTAACTTTTGAGATGCCCAAGCATTTGCTGTGTTCTGCAGGCACTTGACGTCGACGTCGACGTCGACATTGAGGAAGCTCCTCAAGCGACTTCGAGAGCACTGGTTACCACTCAAACCAGGTGCACTTTCCAAACCTCGCTTGGAAGCAACGCGCCAAATTGTGGAAAGCGCAAGCGAAAGGGGAGAGGAGCCAAATTGAGGCTGATGTAACGCCACACGCAAGGTGGACTCCGCGATTGAGTGAACGTCAGCATTGTGTCAAGTTTGCGTCAGATTTTCCAGGGAGGGAAGCGAGGGGGGTGTTTCCCGGACGTAGATGTCATCTGTAGATGGACCTGTTCTGCAGGCATGTAGATGTAACTAGGTTCGGGTACGTTGTGCCAGGTTTGGGCAAAAATTTGCGGGCTGACCCTCGATCCGAAGCAACATTTGCACTTTCCTTTTTTGCCTGCAGAACGCAGCCATTGGGATGATCTCTTGCATCTCTTCCTCCCTGATCTCTCTCCCCCCCCTCCTCTCTCGCGTGTCTACTAGTTTCCCGCTCTTTCGCCTCTCAAACTCCCCGCTCCTTCGCTAGACTTCATCGCCTCTCTTCCTCCCCGTTCTTTCGCCTCTGATCCTCCCTCCACACGCGCCTCATTTTCGCCCCCTATCTCGCCTCTCTTCCTCCCTCCCAGATGTCCCCCTTCGAGCACTCCCTTAATAGCGCCTCTATCCATCCCTGTCCCCAGGCCTATAGGGAGGCGCCTAATTTTCCGCAAACGCGAATTTTGCAGTAGCCGGGAAGCGGGAGGGCAGCGTGGAGTGGGGAATGGCCGCATAGCGGGCTCTTGTCTCGCTAGTCGCTGCGGGGAAGCAGCGCGAGGTGGCGTGACTGTGGGAAGGTGGGCGATGCACGCTCGGCGATTCGCGCAGGCTGCGCAAAGCAGGAAGCATAGGGGAGCGGGTCCCAATTTGCAGCCAACCGGCGCCTTGGGGGGCGGAAAGCGGGTGACGGGCTGTGGTAGGAAATTAGAGCAGCGGGCGCGGGAAGCGGGTTGCAAGGTTCCACCCGCGATTAGGTTTGCAGTGGGCAGTGGGTAGTGGGATGCTGCACGAAGAATGACGGTTGGGAGGAGGGAAGCAGGCCCCCCTCTCTTCGGAGGCTAGACCGCCAGGCATGCTGGAACCTGGTCTATGCTGCTAAGACGAGAGAGAATGGCAGCGGAGAATGCTACGCTACGCTACACTACTGATTGTTTACAAAATTGTTTTATGGCAGTCCCAAATTACAAGAGCGAGTTCCTCCCCTTGGTCCTTCCTTCCCTGGGTTGGAGTTTGTTCTGCGTTCACAAAAACCCGTTTTTCTCATCGTCCAATCACACGCTTCCCGTTTTTCACAGCTCCCAAATTTCACAGGGTAACCAGTCAGACCCCTTCCGAAATTGTTAACAAAAAAAAAACCCCTTGTAACTTGGCACTTAGGGTTTAACAAGTTTTATTAAAATAGGGGTGATACAAGGATTACATAGTGTTACACAAGAATACGTAGAGTCTAACTGATTATGCACTTCGCATGGGTACATTTTCTTCGATCTCAGATCCGACTCGTTAGGTACCGTAATCCCCTGGATATATGCGCATCTCTTTATTTGGCCCATTGCGCTTCTGGAGTGCAAGTGCGCTTATACCAGTTATTTCATTATAAGCGCGCCCATATTTTTGAAAATGTATTTCCTATAAGCGCATAACATTTTTGTTAAAACGTATATTAAGCCGGGGATTTCCATATCGGAGTTCATGACGTGTCCCTCCCAAGCGCCTCCCGAGCCAGAAGCGCGAATCTTGTGTTAAATTATATATTGTGTTATATAATTTGTAGGCTTGGTAGGTTATCGAACTCTACTGTAGAGGGTACAACTCCCTCCTTGTATGCCTCTCTTCCTAGTCTCTCTCTCTTTTCTCTCGTCAACTTTCTCTCCTAGTTCCTAGATCTAAAACCTCACGCCATTTCCATGGCTTCCTTCCATTCCTCCTAGCCTAGACTTCTAACATGGTATCAGAGCAGGCCCCTTTCACTCGGGCCTTCTCCTAACGCTTCCGCAGTGCAATCCCCCCCCCCCCCCCCCCCGTCACGCCTCGCTGGCCCCATCATGCCGCGCTGGCCCCGTCACTCCGTGCCGGCCCCGTCACTCCGCGCCGGCCCCATCACTCCGCGCTGGCCCCGTCATGCCGCGCTGGTCCTGTCACGCCGCGCTGGCCCCGTCCCTCCACGCCGGCCCCGTTACGCCATGCCGGACCCGTCACTCCGCGCTGGCCCCGTCACACCGCGCTGGCCCCGTCTCGCCGCGCCGGCCCCGTCACTCCGCGCCGGCCCTGTCACGCCGCGCTAGCCCCGTCACGCCGTACTGGCCTCGTCCCTCCGCATCGGCCCCGTCACAATGTGGCGGCCCCGTCTCTCTCGCGCTGCCATGGCGGCCGCGTCATCGTGCCGCCGTGCCGCCGTCATCGCGTCAGCGCACGGGCGGCAGTGGGCTGCGCACTGGTTTAGGCACCAGGCAGCTAGCCCGCACTCCAGCTCGCAGCGTCTCCTCAGCTAGTCGTGTCGGACCCTGCTCGCCGCGTCGGACCCAGCTCGCTACGTCGGACCCAGCTCTCTATGTCGGACCCAGCTCGCCGCGTTGGTCCCAGCGGACCTAGCTCGCCGCGTCAGTCCCAGCTCGCAGCTTCGTTCCCAGCTCACAACGCCAGCCGGCTCTGCCGCGCCGCAGCTCGAGGATGCCTAATGCCTAGCGCCTTCCTTGCCTGCAGTCACCTCTGCTGCAGGGTATGGGGGTGCTAGGCTTAGAGGTGTTGCATGTGCGGGTGGGCTTGTGACTACCAAACCTAGGGGGTGTGTTAAATTATATATTGTGTTATATAATTTGTAGGCTTGGTAGGTTACCGAACTCTACTGTAGAGGGTACAACTCCCTCCTTGTATGCCTCTCTCTTCCTAGTCTCTCTCTCTTTTCTCTCGTCAACTTTCTCTCCTAGCTCCTAGATCTAAAACCTCACGCCATTTCCATGGCTTCCTTCCATTCCTCCTAGCCTAGTCTTCTAACATCTCGCTCACTGTGTTGGCTCTGATTGGCTCACGACTCCAGTAATAAACCGTACTGCGATAACCGGTTAGTTATGTGTCCTTGCTCTCGTGATGGACACTCGACCCTTTGGCTTCTTTTGATAGTTGGATTGCCAATCAACGGTGAAAGAACGTTGCTCTTCGCAAATTTACACATGCGTGAACCCAATAGGGGATATAACACGTTGATGATGTGGGAGAAATTCCAGATGTGTCCTTTCTTGCCGCAGTTGAAGTACACGACGGGTGGCCTCAGGTTCCGCTTTCTTTTTTCGATCAGATCCAGGTCCATAGGAGTGGGTTCTTGCTGGTTGGTGTCTTCTGAAGTAAAGGACTGGCAGGAGGGAGCAAAAGGGAGAAGCGAGCTGCGAGGAAAGCGAGAATTAATGTAGGCAAAGTGAACAACATCATACTGTTCAGCCACGCGTATCATTTCCTCGAGTGTAGTGTAGTCTCTCAGCTCCACCTCCATGCGCACGTGCGGCTTCAATCCACGCTTGAAACGATCCATTAGTTCGGCAAGGGAGAGGTCCGGAATTTCTTGAGTGATGTCACGGAAGCGAGAGGTGTACTCTTGGACAGATTTCAGTTGCTTGAGGGCAGCCAAGGAGTTTCGTGCCTTGATGTTCGGGTTCACGGATTGAAATGTTGACATGAAGACTTGCTTGAAGTGTTCCCAAGAGGTGATGGATGCGTGCGCATATTGCCACCATGCAGTTGCAGATCCATGGAGAAGAGTTCCGGTGAAAGCAGTCCATTCAGCAGATGCTATATGACGGAGCAGAAAGAACTGTTCTATGAGAAATAGCCATCGGCTCACGACCGACTGATTTCTCCCAGGAAGAAAAAAATATGGAAGAGCGGGTCTAGCGCGCTGGTTTTCATCTGATGGTGCAGCAGGGTTACGGCCTTCCACCACTCCAGCTGCAGCTGTACTGGCTTGCCATTCAGCTTGCAAGCTCTCTCTAACCTCAGAGTAATTTGGGCTTGGTAGTTTTGCAAGAAACCAGCCTAATCCTCTGGAGAAGGGGGCCCGTTAGTCCTCATGACGAGATTCTAAAAAAGCGGGTCAAAAATAGCTCTGATTACCAAATGAAACAGCCACTAGGCTGTTTGGAGTAGATAGTAGAGTTAGGAGGTCTTCTTGGAAGACTCCAAGGTAGAAGTAGCCAAGTAGCTTTACTAGGGATCCCATGATGGCTTCCAATCAAGAAGCACACCACTATATACAAGGAGAATGGCTAAGGCGCCTCCACAGGGTGGTTCTCGGCTAGCTCCAGTGGAGAACCACGGTTAGGTTCAACCGACGGAGGCAGAGCGGAGAGCGATGAAGGATAACAACATGTACTTGTATCTCTCCTCCCCTCTTCCTAGCCATACATTTTGCACTACTCCAACAGCCATGATAGGGCATGTGTCAGTTCGGAGGGACCCTCCGCTCCCGTCGTCTAGTCGTTTACCTCTGTACCTTTGAACATTTGTTTTGAGACGAACAAAATCACACTGTACCGCGTTGTACCTGACCACTAGTCCGGTCCCATCGTTTGGACATTTACTTGGTACACGCCCTAAGGAATTGACTCGTGCGTCCCTAAATAACATTCGGCACATATAACATCATCAACGTGTTATATTCTTTGTTGGGTACGCGCATGTGTCGAGTTGCGAAGTGCAACGTTCGTTGACCGTTGATCGGCGATCCAACTGTCAGAAGAAGTCCAAGATTCGAGTGTCCATTACGAAAGCAAGGACACATAACTAACTGATTTTTACAGTACGGTTTATTACTCGAGTTGTGAGTACCTAGCGATTCGGATCTGAGATCGAAGAAAATGTACCCATGCGAAATGCATCATCAGTTACACTCTACGTATTCTTGTGTAACACTATGTAAACCTTGTATTACCTCTATTTTAATAAAACTTGTGAAAGCCTAGGTCCCAAGTTACAAGGCACTTTTTTTTTGTTAACAGTTTCGGAAGGGGTCTGAGTAGTTACCCTGTGAAATTTGGGAATAGTGAAAAAGTGGGGGGGGGGGGGAGGGGGGGGGGAAGAGGATGGAGAATGGAAGCGTGTGATTGGACGATGAGGAAAACGGGTTTTCGTGAACCCACCACAAAACTCCAACCCAGGGAAGGAAGGACCAAGGGGAGGAACTTGCTCTTGTAAGTTGGGAATGCTAGAAAACGATTATGTAAACAATCAGTAGTGCAGCGTAGCGTAGCATTCTTCGCTGCCATTCTCTCTTGTCTTAGCAGCATAGACCAGGTTCTAGTGTGCTCGGCAGTCTAGCCTCCGAAGGGAGGGGGTTTTGCTTCCCTCCGTCCCAACCGTCATTCTTCGTGCAGCATCCCACTACCCACTGCCCACCGCAAACCTACAGTGACGGAAACAATTGTCCGGATGTTTTGCATTGTTGAGGGTTTTTGGGCTTTCCGACCACTGTACATAAAGTCTCAATGTTTAATCGTGGTACGCTTTGGGAGGGGCACATAGTGGATGCATTTACAGCACTAAAATCCATGATAGTACACTGGATCTAACTTAGTGCCAAAAGATATACAAAGAGTACATCCGGACAATTGTTTCCCAGGACAAATAGCAAACTTCCGAGCATGTTTCTAGTTCCTAGTCAACCGACACTTGGCCTTGATCACCACCCGCACCCTCCTAGGCATGTTATCTATGAGGTTAGTTCAAACCTTTACCGATCTTCTCGCACTCTTCCTGGACCCACGCTTTTGCATAAGGGGGTGAGCACTAGGAAAATTGCTAAGGATTTGAGCGTATGCAAGAGTATTGTGCACGATTTCAAATTGAATTTCATCTTTAAGATTAGCCGCACTGAGGTGTGGCCAAAGATGCCATAAGTCGATTGGTCCCATCTTATTATGGATCGTCTTTGTCGTACCGTTGTATGGTAAAATTACAAGCAGAGTGACGAAAACTAGCGTATCTGCCGTGAAACTTAGGGTAACATAGCATGGTTGACTGTGCATCCTTGCACTATTAGAATCGCACTAGGATCCGTAGGTCTCGTCACGGTGCAGCAGTCGAAGAAGTCGCGACTGTTCAGAAAGAATTTCCTTGTACGATGGGTCGATCGCACAATTGACGACGATCTTTGGGTCCCTGCAGCTATGCTCGGCGAACACAAAGTCGTCCGGGACAATTTACATCGACGACGTGCCCCGGATGTGGGTAGTCTCATCCCGGAAGGGGGGGTGGTGTAAGGAAATTCCCTTTTCCTTACTGGGCTCGACTACAGCGCGTATGCCCTCGACTCTCGGAAGTCCAGGCTCGGCCAACTTCTTCGGTTCCGAATCATTTCGTGAACCCAAACCTAGACGCACGGCGCTTCCGTGGCTTTCGCCAACCGTACTGCCCCAACCTGTTCGCGTGGTTCTCGGCTAGCTCTGTTCGTGCCTATAATTTCCTGGGCCCTTATTTGTATTGACACTCTTGAATTATGACTCCTTTATTACACTACCTGTTATTACTCTGATTAATTCATAACAGCTGGCCTTACCCACGCTGGCAAATGCTCCCCAGCACTGAGTCAAGGGACTCTTGGTCCCTCCCTCCTTCCTGTTCGACTTGCCAACTCCTCCATAGCTCATTCTTCCTCCTTGTATCATCTATCTTTGCTCTCACAAGGTTAGGTTCTTACCCATCTGTGTCGTGCCTTACCAAGCTCATAGCTAGCTTGTTTTTCTTTGAGATATCGTGAGGAAAAGGGTCACTCCAGCGTAACATACTCAGGCTCTCCAAGCCATTCTAAGCCATGTGTCCCGCATAGGCTTGGAATGGCTTGTAGAGTATGAGTTTGTAGCACTGGAGTGGCCCTCTTCCTCACCAGACCGAAACCCGGATATTCTTCCCCACCAGTCGAGGCTTCTTCGGCTGCTGCACCGTGACGAGACCCATAGATTTTAATGTGATTCTATTAGTGAATGGGTGCATAGTCAACCGTGCTATATTACCCTAAGTTTCGCGGCGGACACGCTATTTTTTGCCACTCTGCTCGTAACTTTACCCTACAACAGTACGACGAAGACGATTCATGATAAGATGGGACTAATTGATTTATGACATCTTTGGCCACACCTCAGCATGGCTAGTTTTAGAGATAATATTCAATCTGAAATCGTGCACAATACTCTAGCATACGTTCAAATACTTTGCGATTTCCCTAGTGCGCACCCCCTTATGCAAAAGGGTGGGTCCAGGAAGAGTGCGAGAATATCCATGTTAAGGTTTGCACTAACCTCATAGATAACATGTCTAGGAGGGTGCAGGTGGTTATCAAGGCCAAGTGTTGGTGGACTAGGTGCTAGAAACGCTGCTCGGAAGTTTGCTTTTTGTCCTGGGAAATAATTGTCCGGATGTACTCTTTGTATAAAATTGGCACTAAGTTAGATCCAGTGTACTATTATGGAATTTAGCACTGTGAACACATCCACTATGTGCCCCTCCCAAATCGTACCACCATTACATATTAAGACTTGATGTACACTGGTCGGAAAGCTCAAAAACCCTAATTAATGCAAAACATCCGGACAATTGTTTCCGTCACTGTAATCGCGGGTGGACCCTCGCAACCCGCTTTCCGCGCCCGCTGCTCTAATTTCCTACCACAGCCCGTCACCCGCTTTCCGCCCCCCAAGGCGCCGGTTGGCTGCAAATGGGGACCCGCTCCCCTGTGCTTCTCGCTTTGTGCAACTTGCGCGAATCGCCGAGCGCGTATCGCTCACCTTCCCATGGTCACGCGACCTCGCGCTGCTTCCCCGCAGCGACTCGCGAGACAAGATCCCACTGTGCAGCCATTCCCCACTCCACGCTGCCCTCTTGCTTCCCGGCTCCCGCAAGCTTCGCGCTTGTGGAAAATTAGGCGCCTCCTTATGGGCCTGGGGACAGGTGTAAGAAGACGAAGGCGAAATCGTCACTCCCAATTTCGTCAAGTGAACTCCATTTGATTTCGAGGTTGAAACCCAACCTGGAACAGAGCCTTGGGCAATTCGAATGTTGAAGCCAACCTCGAAGTGTTCAACCAGTCAATCGGAGTTTCCAACCTTGGGAACAACTACAGAGAGCACGCAAGCCAGCCAAGCAGCGCAGCAGAATAATCGACAGCACACCTAGCGAATAGCAACTATTGCCATACTTTCTACCAATACAGCTATATCTCATCATTTCTACAAATGTCGTCAGCAACAGCAGTATAAGGAGGACTATGCTACGCTTCAATAGTCAATTCCTAGACTATGCATGCTAGTTTCTAGAATTCCAGCTATGCTAAGTGTGTATGCATGCAAACATTGTTCATGCTTTGCTGTTCTTAGCTTAGCAAAGGTGAGAAGCGACCTGGGCGTGCAAGCTATGTCCGTGCAAGCTGCGTGTCTCTCGTAGCCAGGGGATGTGGTGGTGACTCCTAGGTCCTGGATATGACCTACACCAACCAAGTTCCTAGCAAACTAGGGGATGTGCAAACCTGTCAGGGAGCCGGAGAGGACGGCTGGACAGTGGAGAGTGGTGGCGCTGCGTGCGACAGCTATGGCTGGGGAGCCTACTAGTGCGATACGGACAGGCGCAGGAAGTGGGGTGAGAGAAGTACTATCTCTAAAGAAGCAACGGGACGCGCCAGAGTCTAGGATAAAGGAGAACGCCGGCGTGGCGTGGCCCAGTAAAGGATCGTTAATAGAGCCTATGCCTGACGCAGCAGGGGAGTCTACGTCTGACATAGCAGGGGATCCTAGACTAAGCACAGAATTGGCTCACAAACAGCAGGATGATAAGAACCGCCAGCACTAGAATAATCAGCATATAGGAAATACAATGCACGATCAATCTGAATCGCATCCATATCAAAGATTGGAACCCCATGACAATGCAAGGTAGGTGAGAGAGGTACCTGCACCAGGGGGCCGAACTAACAGCGGTAGAGGTTGTCCAGACGGTGGTAGCACGGAGTAGCGGTGTGCCCCGTGCGCCCGCAAACCTGGCCCGCTTGCGGGTGGGTCGGCAGCTGGTACGTGCAGGTGATCCCTCCTCCAAAACCACCAGCACCCTAGCTCATAGAAGAGCCATGAAACCCCCAGGGCACCAATTGCCTTGGGGCCCCAACCTCTACGACCTCCACCCCCAGGGCCCGCCAGCCCCCATGGTAGCTGCTGCTGCGGCGGCTGTGGCTGCTGCCACTTCTGCTGTTGCGCAATCCCCAACTCCGGCTGACCACCCTCTCCGTCTTTACCCACACCCCCTCCACCCGCTGCTGCTGACCCCCCACGACCCTTGCCCCCTTGCCCTTGCCCCTCTGGCCCGAAGAGCGACCAGATGCAGTGGCAGCTGCGGCAGTCTAGGCGACTGAGGCGGAGGCGGGAGAGATAGTCTCCTGGGAGGGAGCGCTGCCCTGAAAGATAGGGACCCCCGGCGTGCCAGTGGAACCAGCGATGGCACAAAAGCGTTCCTCTATCTCATTACGGGAGGTAGAGAAGAGGTCAAGAGTGATCTCAAAGGGGTGACGAGCGAGGAGCATGTCACGGGCAGGGGCAAGGCGGCCAGGGAGGCGGGTGACAATAGGGGCGGTAAGACCGCGGTCAGTTGGGCCTCAGTACAGGCCACATGCCAGCGGGCCTCAATTGAGCACAGGTGCTTGACAAAGTGTGCTACAGTGGTGAAAGAATTCAGGTCAGCGAAAAGAAGGGGAGGAGGGGCGTCCAAGAGTGGCAGACGACGGGGTAGAGTACCTAGCAAATAGCCGTCAAGAGTGTGCGGAACGACGCAACACCCACAAAATGGGAGTGCTCGTCAACCGGCAGGCAACTGAGGATGGCAACACGAGCAGTGGCTTTGCAAGAAGCGCAGACTGAGTAGGCGGTACTGGCGGCAGTGTGCGCAGCCTGCTGCTCGGACGTCGCGTCAGCAGCAAGAGTGCACGGGCAAGGGACAGCAGGGAGCTCACCAGTGAGATGGGCGTCCAGGCTCTCGTTGTCCACTCGCTGGCTCATCATCTGCAGGAGGACAGTCTCTTGTCAGGCAGCTAACCCGACTGCCCGCCCCTCCCCATCTAGGCACAGAGAACACAATGGCGGTCATGGCGGCTATGATGGCAACTGCGGTTGGTGCTGTAGTAGTTGCAACAGCAGCTGCAGCGGCGACAATGGCAGTGACAGCTACAGGCGCGGTGGCGGCGGCAGTGGCAGCTGCAATGGCTGCGGTGGCTGCAGCAGCGGAGGCGGTAGCGATAGTAGCAGCAGCAGCGGCAGGAGCGGCGGCATCGGCAAGAGCGGCGGCAGTGGCAGGAGCAGCGGCAGCGGTGGCTGCAACGGCGATTGCAGCAGCGGCAGGAGCGCTGGCAGCAGCAGGAGCGGTGCCAGCGGCAGGGGCGGCGCCAGCGGCGGTAGCGGCAGTAGCAATGGCAGCGGCTGTGGAGGCAGCAGCTGCGGTAGCGGCGGCAGCAAGCGGCAAGAGGCTGCAGCAGGCAGCAGCTGGCGGCAGTGGCAGCAGCTAGCCAAAGGCAGGGTGGCAGCGGCGGCAAGCCAGCGGCGAGCTGGTGGCAGCAGCGGTGAGCCAGCAGCGAGCTGGTAACTAGCGGTGGGCAAGCGCTGGCAAGCTTGGTGGCCGGCACTGGCTGCAAGCAGTTAGCGCTGGCGGCAAGAAGCGGCAGTGGCTGCAGGGGCGGTTGCCGCGGCCGCAGCAGGCGAAAGAGGACGGCAGCAGGCCGTAGTGGCAATGGCTAGCGGGCCGTAGTGGGCGGGTGGGCGGCGGCGGCGACGAGCCAGCGGCGAGTTGGCGGGCGTGCTCACTGGCGGCCAGCTGCTGGCGGCTGCTGGCTGGCGAGCCAGCAGCGAGCTGGCTGGCGGCTGCTGGTGGCTGCTAGCGGCTACTGGCGGCTGCTGGATGGCTAGCCAGCAACGAGCTGGCTGGCGGCTGCAGACGGCGACCTGGCTGGTGCGCTGCTGGGCGGCGTGCCAGCTGGCCTGTGTGCTAGTTGGCGGGCGCGTTGGCTGGCGTGCTAGCTGGCATGCCTACGAGCTGGCTGGCGTGCTGGCTGACAGGCTGGCTAGCATGCTGACTAGCTGGCTGGCGCGCTGGCGGGCGCGCGGGCTTGCGTGCTAGCTGGCTGGCTGGCAAACTGGCTTGCGAGTTGGCTGGCGACTAGCTGGCTGGCTAGTGAGCTAGCGAGCGAGCGCAGTGGCTGGCTGGCTGGCGTACAAAATGGAGAGGAAGCTAAGGGGGGGGGAGAACATACGGAGCACGAAATTGGAGAGCGGGAGTTGCGCGGGGAAAAAAAAAAGCTACAGTACGGGCGGAAGCGTGGCGCTAAGGAGAAACTAAACCTCTATACCATGTTAGAGATGAAAGAATTTGATGAGTGGTGCAGGAGACTAAGTATAGAATCTGCGGATACAAGTATTTGATGTAGAAAGTAATACTGGAAGTACCTCCAGTAACAGCCATTATTAACAAGTTGTAACACCAGAGTCACGGTTACAGCCTTTTGATTCTTCAAGACTTGAACAAGGATCTTTGCTGGAATGGTAGACTAGTAAGACAGCGGAAGTCTTAGAACTTGTAAGTGTTGACCAGAATTTACTGAACAACAAGTTAATAATTGAATTCATACAAGCTACTCTTATATCTGCTAGAAGTACCTGTTCGATAATGTACCTGTTCAATCTATTTGCACTATGCGCTCGAATCGCTACTGAAAAGAGCACGACTGTTCGCGTGACTGAAACGGCCTGCTGATGTAATCATCTAGACGAGCGCTATTTGCTGACGTCATTCTACGGATGCTAACTACAATGTAACTCGACAATATCTATCAGAACTACTTACAGAAATGCTTAAGTATGATTTTATCACAACACTCCCCTTCATTTTTGGAAGTCCGATAGTGTCACACCTTGATAATTCCGCATAGTTCATTGCAATATTGGAACTTTTGACGTGTCAGCTTCTTGGTGAGAAAATCTGCAGCCATTTCATTGGTCGAGCAGTAAACCAATCGCATTCTCCCCTTCTCAACTTCATCTTTGACGAAGAAGTACCGTAGCAAAATGTGTTTCGTCCTGTTGGCGAAACCAGGTTGGTGCGCAATTCTGACTGCACTTTGGTTGTCGCACTGCAGGGTGAACTTTGTACTTGTCATCAATTTTGCTTCCTCCAGTAGCTCTTGTAGATAGAGACCTTCGCGAGTAGCTGTGCAAGCAGCTATGAACTCGGCTTCAGCAGATGATAGAGCTACGAGCTCTTGCTTTGTAGAATTCCACGAGATAGTCCCAATAGGTTCGAGACGATAGATGAAGCCAGTGCGAGATCGACGATTAGAAGTATCTGCTGCATGATCAGCATCGACGTACCCGTTAAGATATAGTGTTTTCGTAGTAGTGACTTGATAGGCAAGTCTGACTTCAGGTGTCGAAATGAAATACTGTAGAGCGCGAAGTAGATCTAGCCGATTCCCCCTCAGGTCGACGCAGAAATTGCGTGAGCTGGCTAGCGGCATAGGCAAGATCCGGACGACACGTTATAGCTGCGAATAGAAGACAACCAAGCTGCTGCTGATAAAGCTGTAGTGCAGTATTATCGAGTGGAGTAGTATCAGGTTTGTAGTCCGTCGGTAGAGATCGGTACGGAGTGGTTACAATTGAATATGTGAGATTAAAGTATTTTGCTAGTGTAGCTGCATACTTAGAAGCTGTAAGATGAATAGCAGTTGCTGTTCGATGGATATTAAGGCCGAGAAACTGTGTGACTGTAGGGGTGATAGTGATCTGTAGATTTTGTTGAAGTTTCTGTTCGAAGACAGTAGCGAGAGAATTGGTGGTGCTGATGTAAAGTAAGTCGTCGACATAAGCGACGAGTAGGATGCAGTCAAGACCGTCGATAAGTAGGTACATTCCTTGGTCGTGTGGAAGTTGACGAAACCCGGCAGTTAGTAATTGACGGTGTAGATACTGCTGCCATAGTCGTGGAGCTTGTTAAATGATGTAGAGAGACTTTCTTAGACAGCATACACTGGGAGGGTTAGTTTTGTAAGAATGCGGGTACTCAGCCAGAATTAAGACGTCGACAGGTGCATATAGAAATGCATTGGCGACGTCGATTTGGCGAAGTCTGAAGTTTCGATACGCCATGATACAAAGGAGGATGCGGACACTTGTGTGTTTGCCGACGGGAGCGAAATTTAATTTGTAGTCGAGTCCAAAAGTCTGCTCGAAGCCGCGGACGACCCATTGCGCCTTGAATGTTTCGAAGGAACCATCGGCATTTGTCTTTACGCGAAAAAACCATTTTCCGGTAAGAACCTTACTCCCCTTTGTTTCCTTCAGCGGGATTAGATCCCAGGTACCTCTCTTTTCCAGAGCTGCTAGCTTTCGGTCCATGGCTTCGCTCCATTTTTCCTTGTGTTGACTTGTCAAGGCTTGGAGAACTGTTTTCGGCTCCAGAATCTTACAGCTGTTTGATTGTACTGCGACTACGAGTCCCAATATGTGTAATCCAGTTTCTGTAAAACGATGACGATTTGAGTTTGTACCAGATAAGTTGTGTTCTGACCCCTGTTCCCCCCCAACGTCTTCAGGTGTTACACGGATAGCTGCTTCAGAGAAAACGGGCATTGGCTGCTGCTGACGATCACGTTCTAATCAAGAACGACATCGCAGATATCTTCTGAGTCTGCTTCGCTGAGTGGGATAAACTCAGCAGCTCCAGCTCACGTGGTTGGCACGGGGATGTCTGTGGCAGCTTCAGAAGACTCAGTGACGGATTCATCTTGTACATCTGCTTCGGCTTCGTCGGTAGCGAAAGCACGCGAGCCTTCAAACAACCTGGCAGGATTGGCAGCTGCCGCATGGTGAGCACGAAAAACAAGTAAGGTCAATAGTTCGTAGAAAAGACAATCACGTGCTGGTATGATTTGACTCGTGCGAAGATCCATAATTTTCCACGCGTAAAACTGCTTCTCGATGCCAAGATGAATTCCCCACTTAGCCCGTTCTGAAAATTTCCCCAAGTACTGCAGTCAGAGGTCGGTATTGGACGATACACCCAAAACTCTTAAAAGTTTGTTTTTTGCCAACTGTTTTTGTCCACTG
Source organism: Closterium sp. NIES-67 (assembly GCA_027943415.1). Classification (NCBI taxonomy): domain Eukaryota; kingdom Viridiplantae; phylum Streptophyta; class Zygnematophyceae; order Desmidiales; family Closteriaceae; genus Closterium; species Closterium sp. NIES-67. The sequence continues at coordinate 132,059 of BQMB01001349.1, read as the reverse complement.
TAGGTGTGGCGAACAAAATTTGTGGAACAGAAATTGTCGACAGCAATTTGTGCAGCAGAACTGCATGGTCCAAAGCGTTAGTCCAAATATGTGGTGGTAGTGCTGCCTGAGTCAGCAAGACGCGCATCTTTTCTTATAACGTCCTCTTCATCCGCTCCGCTACCCCCATCTGTTGATGTTGATGTGGCAGAGACCCTCGGCGCTGGATGCATAGGGTTTGAAGATACTCAGTGAAAGTGGTGTTCGTATACTCCCCTGCACCATTGCTCTGAAATCCTTGAAGCTTTTTCTTTGATTCTCTTTCAGCCACCGCGAGCCACGCGACAAAGATAGAGTGAGCTTTATGACGATCCGGAAAATTTGCCATCCAAACAAATTGAGTAGAAGGTTCGATAAAGGAGATCATATAGAGCTCCCCCTTAGGTCCTGCTATAGGTAAGTTTAGGATATCGCTGTAGACTTTCTGCTTAAGTGTGTAACAAGTGGATCCCAGAAAATGACTTGGAAAAGGTTCGTGATGAAGATTAGCAGTTGTGCATGTTGTGCAGACTGCCGGTCGTGAAGACGGCTTCATCTCAGTTCCATCCGGTAAGAGCAAGCTGTTCTTGTCAAGAACTGAAGTCCGTATAGTATGATTAAGAATGCCCGGAGACGGATGACCTAACCGTTTATGCCATATATCATATGTTTCTTTGTGGCCTGTTGATCGCAAATAAAAATGGGCGTTAGTATAAAAAGAAGCAACGATGAAAGGAGAAAGCGCTGGTGATTCGTCGATTTGTCCAAGAACGAAACGGGAAAGAGGTAACTAAGTGGTTTTAATTTCCACGTCATGAACTGATTCTGGTTGCATAACTAATTCTCCTTCTTCGATTTCTTTTTCTGTTGTGTCTGCTGCAGGTTGACCGATGAGAACCCATGTGTTTGCTTCACTGCTACTTTGCTGCTTTGCCTCCTCTGCTTCACTGCTGCTACTGCTGGGTCCCCAAGGTACTTCAGGTTTGTTGTTGAGTTATTGTAAAGTGTCATAATAGTTCTTGCCACGCTGATGTATCTTCTTCAGCTGTGTTTGTTGGCCAGGAATCAAGAGCCGTTATAAGTGCAGCGGCTGTATGAGATCCCATTGGAACTGCAGTTGCACGGGAGTCTATTTCAACCTTTTGAAAATCAGTTTCTTCAGGATGCTGCCAAGGCCCAAGAGATAGCACTCTGTCAGAATCTCCAGAAGTGCCTTGCGATTCGAATTGAAGAATGGAGACGCCATACTGAGTGGCACCTCTCCTGATGTAAGTATTGGTATCGTTGTGATAAGGTTCCTGGTCCATTGTCTCACAATTGCCTTGTGTCCTGATCTTATGTCGCAGGAGTTGAGCCGTTGAAAGAAGATTAAAACCAAGTCCAGCGATGATGAGGATGTTCATAACATGCAAGGAAAATACAGTATCAATAGAATCCAGCATGACGTTGCCGATAGATCTTGCCATGATCGTTTGTCCGTTTGCAACTGTGACAGGTACTGGACGTCGAAGAGGACGCTGATGAGTGATGTAGAGTGTCTCGGCAGAGCACATGTGTTGACCACAACAACTGTCAAGATACCAAGTGTTTGGTCCTGCAATAACCCGAGCGAGATTAGCATAAACCTGAGGTAAGATCATGTTCTCAGGTTGTTCGGTGGAACTTTCTTCCTCCTCATCGTCGAAATCTGAATCTGTTGCATGAACTATTGTAACACAACTGAATAATTGTTTTTCGGATGTGGCAGGAGTTGTTGTCGGTGGATTCTGCTTCACAGGTTGCTTGAGCTGCTGTGGCTGCGGTTGCGCTCCTCTTTTCTTATCAGCTTGAAGCTTGTTGCAATATTTCATGCTATGTCCATCCTTTTTGCTGTAGTGACAGAAGAACTTGTTGACACGTTTTGCAGGCCGAATAGAAACTGATGATAATTGCTCCCTTTTTGTTACGTGTTGTTTGCAGGTCAAGATCCTGCTGCTCAACTTGAAGAATCGAACAAATTTCGGCTTTGGAACGATTAGGTTGAATGCGAAGAAGAGATCGACACTGCCGCCATTCTGCTCCAAGGCCGGCAAAAAGAACTGTCACAAACATGTCCTTTGGGAAGTATACGCCGCATTTTTCCTTTTGGTCACGAAGTGTGCGAGCCCTGTTGATGTAATCCGAAACGTTCTCGTTGCCCTGCATCTGTACAGTTGTCAGTTGTGAGAGAATTTTACTCACGGAAATGGTGTCATGTGCCGTATACAGCCCCTTCAAATGCTTCCATGCATATTCGGCTGGAGTCAAGCTAGTGTGAAGAGAGCGTAAACCGAGCTGCTCTTTCAGCGACAGATTACGGATAAGAACTGTATAAGCGCTGAGCGAAGCATGAAGAAAACTTTGCTGCTCCATCTGTGTTTCCGTAACAGGATACGAAAAATCGCCACTGAAGAACGGCCATAATCCAGCAGATTTTGCGAGGAGATCCAATCTGAAACTCCAAGAGTAGAAGTCAGCACCATTAAAATGTATTGTTGTCTTGATCTGCGTATTGCTTAAAAGATTTGGAGCCTGAAAAACAGGTGGAGTAAAAGAAATCTGTTGCTGCAGAAACTGTTGTTGCTGTTGCTGTTGTTGCTGAAACAGTTGTTGTGCTTGTTGCTGTTGTTGAAGAAATTGGAACTGTTGATGTTGAGCAGGTGTAAACGCGAATGAAGAACTAGAGCTTGGAGTGGCTGCAGCTCTTGCATAGCTGGAACCATCAATACTCATACCACTGAAGGTCGCTGTTGCTGATGCTGCTGCTTGTTGCTATGATGTTGCAGGTGCAGAGGACGAAGTCCCCGGTGGATGCACAGTAGGCAAAACTTGCTGCTGTTGAGGCATCTCGATTGAAGAATATGCAGGTATAAAATTTCCAGCTGCAGAGTAACTTGCTTGGCTTGTGAAGACTGTAGGATTTGCAATACCCGTGGGTCCAGTTGTTGAAGAAGCATATGTTGGAGCTGGTGATGGTCCAGTCATTTCTAGAATTGTCGATAGTCTTAAATCCAGACAGCTCTCATACCATGAAAGAAATTGACGAGTGGTGCAGGAGACTAAGTATAGAATCTGCATACACAAGTACTTGAAGTAGAAAGTAATACTGAAGTACCTCCTGTAACAGCCATTATTAACAAGTTGTAACACCAGAGTCAGTGTTACAGCCTTGTGATCCTTCAAGATTTGAACAAGGATCTTTGCTGAATAGTAGACTAGTAAGACAGCATTTACTAGTCTTAGAACTTGTAAGTGCTGACCAGAATTTACTGAACAACAAGTTTATCATTGAAGTCATACAAGCTACTCTTATATCTGCTAGAAGTACCTGTTCGGTAATGTACCTGTTCAAAACTATTTGCGCTACGCGCTCGAATCGCTACTGAAAAGAGCGCGACTGTTCGCGTGACTGAAACGGCCTGTTAACGTAATCATCCAGACGAGCGCTATTTGCTGACGTCATTCTACGGATGCTAACTACAATGTAACTCGACAATCTCTATTGGAACTACTCACAGAAATGCTTAAGTACGATTTAATCACAACAAGTGAAGCGCAAAAAAGTGTGACTAGGAAGAGGGGAGGGGAGATACAAGTACGAGTAGTTATCCTCTCTAAGAGCTGGCCTAGCTAGGATATACTAACAAATATATATCAAAATTAATGAATGAGTAGAACCATGCCATACAAGGGAATATAACCTAGTGGGTTGTAATCTATAAGGCACAACCCTGTGTAGTCTATAACAACATACAAGGATATGTTTGACACACCCCCTAGACTGGTTAGGGGCAGTGCCTAGTGAGAGACAAGCAGCTGAGGGTTGCACTACTAGTCCAGCCTCTAAGCCTAGGGTCTAAAGACTAGTCAAACGAGTACAAACAAGGCAAGAGCAAGACCAGGGCGGCACTACGAGTCCAGCCACTGGGAAGAGGCCGCAAGGCCAGTCAGGGAAATATATATAAAATTCTGTACACAATCAAGGTCCTAGCAAGTGAGAGGCCACAAGAACGAGACCTAGCTGTACACAGTGCCGCTGATGATCTTTAGGCTCAAGCGCCTTCGTAAAGATATCAGCTGTGTTGGCACTAGAGGCCAAGTGTACGTGGGCCTGGTGGCGCTGCTGTAGCTCGCGCAGGAGGAAGTACCACAGCTGGATGTGCTTCGCTCTGCCCTCAAGTCTAGGCTCCTGACACAGGAGGATCATGGCCCTGTTGTCAGCGTACAAAACCCGGGCAGAGCTAGGCCGCTCACCTAAGTCGGTGAGCAAGAAGGTCAGCCAGCGGAGCTCCTGTGCCGCCATGGCACCAGCGTAGATCTCAGCCTCACAGCTAGATTGGGCAACAGACGAGGAGGGAGTGGACCTCCACGAGATGGCACCTGCACCAAGGTTAAAGCAGCAGCCCTGGGAGGACCTGAGAGTCTCGGCGTCGTCTGCCCGACAAGCGTCTGTCTACGTCCTCATAGCACTAGCCCCATGCCCGATGTACTTGCTAGATAACACAAAACCCTCTTAGCTGCTGACCAATGCTATGGTCGGTGTCTGCTAGTGGCCACAAAGCGAGCCAGGATGCTGAGAGGGTATGCGAGATCTGGACGAGTGCAAGTCATCAGGTATATGAGGCAACCTACCAGCTCTGCGTAAGGTACTGGTGGATCTCCAAGATACCATCTTCTGCTCCATGGCAGCTATCCACTGAGAGGCCCGGGGTCCCGAGGTGGCCTCAGCATAGGTGCAAGGGGTCGGGATGTCAAGGGCGTCTGGGTCACCCACAGGGACTAACAGCATGGAATAGAGATGAGGAGCGGCCTCAGAAAGGAAAGCGAGCATGTACTGCCTGTCCTCTAGGTTGTCACTTCCAAGAGCAGCCACACCCCCGAAGGGCGGAGGGCAGGAAGGGTCAGAGACCAGAGTGGTTGCGTAGTCAAGGTGGCGAGTAGCAGCGACAATAGCCGACAGACTCAAGACAGGAATGGACGGGTCGGTAAAAACAGAGGCAAGGACATGAGGAACAAGGGGACGCACTGCATGGAGGAAGTCACCGAACAGGGGCGAGGCCACAATAAGCGATGACGGAGGAGGAGACGGGAGGAGCGGAGGAGCACGAGATGCGTGGGAGCGAAGCTACATAGGGTGAGACCACTGAAAAGGGGAGGTAGGACAAGCACGAGACGAACGACGAGACGAGACGTGAGACGGAGGAGACGGGTCAGGAAATAGGGGAGGAGACACAGGAGGAGAACGGGGAGGGAAACGAGCCGGAGAGGAGTCTGGGGAAGGAAACACTAGGTCATAGACCGGCGGAGGAGGAGCCAGCGGCGACGGAGGAGGCACCAACAGGCGGTCAGGGGAAGAAAGACCGAGGAGGCAAAGAGCGGACACTGGCGGCGACTGCTGCGACTGCTGCCCGACTCCAACTCCAGAACCTCCAGTGACAGGACGACTCCCTTCGAGAAGCTCCACGCCAGCACCCCCAGAACGGGAACCCGCTCCAGTACACGCCCCAGTACGCTCCCCAGCACCCCTAGAACGCACGAACCCCAGCAGCGGTGACGACGGCGGCTGCGGCTGCGGCGGCGACGGCAGCTGCGGAGGCGGCTGCGGCTGTGACAGCAATGGCAGCGACAGGGGATGGGAGACCGGGTGGGGACAGACTGGGGAAGGCACCCCGCCGAGCCGCAAGAGTCAGCAGACTCCTCGGCAGGGACAACCGACAGGAGGGGGGTGACGTGAGACACACCAGATGGGGCAGGCTAGGGAGGGGGAGGAGCAGGGGCTACCGGTAGAGGGGGGGGAACCAGGAACTAGGGGGGAGTGACCGGGAGACCACGGTGGACAAATCGGTGGTAGAAGGAGACGGACTCGTCAAAAGTGACATCGCTAGAGTGAAAGAAACAGTGAGAAGTCGGGTGGTAGAAGTGCCAGTCAGACGAGTCGAGGGGGAAACCTAGGAAGACACAAGGGACAGTTTGGGCAGTGAGCTTGTCCATGCCAGAGGCTCGAACGTGAGCAAGGCAGCCCCAGACATGTAATACAGACGTGTCACCAGGAGACCCGGTCCAGAGGAAGGTCGGCGAAACCTGCGGCCGCTTGGGGTGTGGCCACAGGTTAAGCTGGTGGGCGGCATAGCAAACGGCAAAGGCCCACAGAAAATGGGGTGCACCGGCATGGATCATGGAGGTACGAACCACCTCCATGACCAAACCGATGCGTCGCTGAGCGACCCCATTCTACTGCGGGGAGTCCGGCGGGGTGAATGTCTGGATGATGCCCTCTGCACGATAGAAGCGACCAGGGCAGCCACAGGTGAACTCGCCACCACGGTCAGAGTGAAGACGCAACAGAGGGAGACCTCGGTGAACACGCGCAGAGACAAGCCACGGGAGAAGAACGTCAGGCACGTCGGCCTTCCGCTCCAAGGGAAACACCGTGGTGTAGCGCGTGTAGTCGTCGACAAGCACTAGGAAGTAGCGCTCTCGACGCGGCATATTGACGGGGGCGGGGCCCCAGACGTCCATGTGCAGGGTCTGCAGCATTGCGGTGGTGGGGGGGAGCGAGGAGGAGTGAGGGGCATGGCGGAGCCGGCCCTCGACGCAGGGCGTGCACACTGGCGATGGTGTGGAGGGTAGCGCGGGGAATGACTCAGAGAGACCTAGGACAAGACCATGCTGAGACATGTGATGAAGACGTGTGAGGGCAGGGTGACCTAGACAGTGGTGCCACAGAATCGTCGGATGGGTAATCGACCGACACGAGCAAGGTGCAACAATCTGATCAGATGCAGACACCTGGGGAGACGTCCCAACGGGGGGGGGGCGCGGTGTCCAGTATGAACAAGCCAGACACCGGGTCCCACATGAATGTGGTGAGGGGAGCACTAGTGGCGGCCTCGGTACAGACAGTGTTCCGCTCGTGACCAGAGAACGTAGTGGTGACGCCAAGGTCCTGAAGGCAGCCGACACCAACTAGGTTCCTAGAGAACGAGGGGATGTGCAGGCCTGTAAGGGAGCCCGAAGGAACCGCTGGACAGGGAAGGGTGGTGGAGCTACGGGCAACTACAGGACCTGAGGAGGGGTCTGCAAGGGCAACTTCGCCATAAGCGTAGTGGAGTCCCGAAAGAAACACCGGGAAGCGCCGGAGTCCAAGGTGAAGGAGAGCGCAGCCATGGTGGCAGGGGTCGGAGGAGCAAGGGTGGAGCTAAGGCTAAACAAAGCAGGGGATCCTACGCTTGATGCAGCAGGGGAGTCTTAACTGGGAACACTAGGCACACCTATACGAGGCAACTGGAGGCAATAGGAACCAGTCACACTAGAGGCATCGGCATACAGCACATACAAAGCAGTGCTAATCTCATCCATGTCCATATCAAAAATCCTAACACCACGGCGGAGCAGACTGTGCAAGTCGGGGAGGTCTGGCCGAAGCGGAGACGAAATAGGTTGTCTAGGCGACTGAAACAACGAATGGGGGTATGGCCGGTCTTACCGCACACGAGGCCACGACGAGGACGAGTCAGGAGCTGGTACTGGCAGCGCCCGTCACTCGGACCACCACCCGACGACACGCTGCACGCACGACCACTGCGACCACCACTACCACCGCCGCCAGGCCACCTGGGCGGGAGACGACCGACCCGCCGCTGCTGCTGCTGCGGCTGCTGCTGTTGCTGCTACTGCTGGTCCAGCTGTGGCGCCTGTTGCTGCTGCTGCTGCTGCTGGGGCTGCTGCTCGGAGGCACCAGCCCCAGCCCCCTCGTCAGTACTATCGGGGGGCGAACCACCTCCACCACCGCCTCCACCCCCTCCTCCGCTTCCTCCGCCGCGCCCAGCCTTGGGGCGGCGACCCTTACCTGGACGAAACTGCGCTGCGGTAGCTGCGGCGACTGTCTCCGCAGCAGGGGCTGTGTCACAAGATCGAATGAGGTTTGCTCAATCTTGCACTATCAATCAGTACAAGGTGCTTTTATACTTCCATAATACATCACATAACCAGGTTTATCCTTTCCAAAGAGAATAGACCCTTCTAGAAATAGAATCACCATGCGTATAGCCACGCAAGGCTATTGGCTTTAAGGGATTACGGCAGAATTACGCTAGATATAACGAGCCAGTACATCCCGAGCCCAGCGGTGATATAATCATTAAAACAGGATAAACCAATGGATAATGGAAATGGAGGAATAGAAAACCAAATGAGATGAGATAAAGACCAAATGAATCAGGAGTGAAAGAGGAATGAAATAGAAAGGAAATATGGAAAGGGGAAATTGGTTTAACGGGGTCGTACTCTCACAGGATGTCTCAGCGACAGCAGCAGAACCGTCAGAGTAAGTGCACTGAGCAGGGGCACAACCCTAGAAGATAGTGACCGGCACAGTACCGATAGACTGGGCGATAGAGAGCTGACGAGTCTCTATGGCAGACAGGGTGTCGACAAAGTCAGTGAGGGTGAGGTAAGTGGGGTGGAGACTAAGAAAGTGATCGCGGGCGGTAGCAAGGCGGTCACGGAGGCGGGTGGCAAGCAGGTAGAGGGTAGAGCACATGGGGGGCTGAAACACACGAAGCTGGGCCTCAGTGTAGGCAGCGCGTCAGGTCGTGCCTAGCGTGCACAAGTGGGCAGCCAGGTCAGCGACAGTGGGGAAAGACGCGAGATCAGGAAAGAGCATAGGCAGGATCTGGCGATTGACGGAGGCAGAGGGTGGGGTGGAATAGCGCGCGACATCAGCCTCTAGGAACTCCTGCGCAGTCCTGACCAACCTAAAGCAGGGGCGCTCAAACAGGGGGAGGGCATGACTAATCGCAAGCTGTGCGACAGCCTCACGCGACAACCAGACAGCACGGGCAAGGGAAGCAGCAGCAGCTGACTCACGGTCAGCAGACGTGGGGTCACCGGGTAAAGCAGTAGGGGGGTCAGGGCAGGGGAGCGTACGGTCGATGTGGATGGCCAGGGAGTGGCCAACCTGCCGCTGACCAGTAAGGTGACGGCGGAGGTCGACGAGCCACGTGTCGAACTCAACCGGCTGACCCTCCGCGTCAAAGTGGAGCACCGAGTCCGCCATCATGGTTTTGTATTAGCAGAAAGGCGGTAGTGGGCTGTACTCAGCGACAGAGCGCGGCGGGAAGTAGTGGTGTGCGATGCGGTACACTGTGGTAGACTGCGGTAGAGTGAGGTGCAATACGGTAGGGTGCAGTGCAGTGTGGTGCAGTGCGGTGCAGGGCGGTAGAGTGCGGTGGAAAGGGGCCGAGTGGTGACTCGGAGACAGGGCCGCATGGCGGCTGGAAGACGGGGCCGTGCGGCGGCTAGGAGACGGGGCTACGGGTGGCGAGGCGAGGGGGCCGGCTAGGCGGCTAGGTGACGGGGCCGAATAGGCGATGGGGCTGGCTAGGTGGCTAGGTGACGGGGCCGGCTAGGCGACGGGGCTGGCTGGGCGACGGGGCTGGCCATGCGACGGGGCCGGCTGGGCGACAGGGCCGGCTAGGCAACGGGGGCCAGCAGGGCGACGGGGCTGGCTAGGCGACGGGGCCGGCTAGGAGACAGGGCCAACTGGGCGACGAGGCCGGCTGGGCGATGGAGCCGGCTGGGCAACGGGGCGGGCTAGGCGACGGGGTCGGCTTAGGCTACGGTGCCGGCTTTGGCGACAGGGCCAGCTTAGGCGACGGGGCCGGCTTAGGTGACGGGGCTGGCTTGGCTACGGGGCCGGCTAGGCGACGAGGCCGGCTGGGCTACAAGGCCGGCTAGGCAACAGAGCCGGCTAGGCGACGGGGCCGGCTAGGCGACGGGGCCGGCTGGGTTACGGGGCCGGCTAGGCGACGGGGCCAGCTGGGAGATGGGCCAGCTAGGCGCTAGGTGACGGGGGGGGGGGGGGGCACTAGGGGATGGGCCAGCACGGGCGGGAGGGCGACGGGGCGGCTAGGACCTATGGCGGAAGTGCCGGTGGGCGGGGGGGGAACCTAACCTACTCATGATACCATATCAAAGTTAAAAAAATGACTAGAACCATAGCATACAAGGGAATATAGCATAATGGGTTGTACCTGTCGAAGCATATCTTAGTATGTTATTATAGACTGTATAGGTTTGTGCCTTAGAGGGTACAACACTAGCCTATATTCTCGTGTTCTCTCACATTCTACTTCATTCCATTATTCAAACATGGTATCATGAGTAGGTTAGGTCCCGTTTGCCCACCCGCGCTTCCGCCCTAGGTCCTAGCCGGCCCGTTCCCCCCTAGCCGGCCCGTTCCCCCCTAGTCGGCCCGCGCCCATCCCGTAGCCGGCCCGCGCCCATCTTGCGCCCGTCCCGTAGCCGGCCCGCGCCCGTCGCCTAGCCGGCCCTTTGCCCGTCCCGTAGCCGGCCCGCGCGTTCCCCCTAACCGGCACCCGTCCGTCCCGTAGCCGGCCCGCGCCTGTCTCGTGCCCGTCCCGTAGCCGACCCGCTCCCATCCCGTAGCCGCGCCCGTCGCCTAGCCGGCCCCGTGCCCGCCCCGTCGCTGGCCCACGCCCTCCTCGTAGCTGGCCCGCGCCCTCCTCGTAGCCGGCCCATTCCCCCTAGCCGGCCCGGCCGTCCCGTAGCCGGCCCACGCCCGTCCCGCGCCCGTCCTGTAGCCGGCCCGCGCCCGTTCTATGCCCGCGCCCTCCTCGCCGCCGGCCTGAGCCCGTCCCGTATTCGGCCCGCGCCCGTCGCCTAGCCGTCCCTGTGCCCGCCCTGTCGCTGGCCCACGCCCTCCTCGTATCCGGCCCAGCGCCCTCCTCGTAGCCAGGCCCGCGCCCTCCTCGTAGCCGGCCCCGCGCCCTCCTCGTAGCCGGCCCCGCGCCCTCCTTTTAGCCGGCTCGCGCCCTACTTGTAGCCGGCCTCGCGCCCTCCTCGTCGCCGGACAGCGCCCTCCTCGTAGCCGGCCCTGCGCCCTCCTCATAGCCGGCCCCGCACCCTCCTCGTTGCTGGCCCGCGCCTTCCTCGTACCGGGCCCCGCGCCCTCCTCGTAGCCGACCCCGCACCCGTTCGTCGCCGGGCCGTCCCCGCCCCGCTCTGGCCCGCCCCGGCTCGCTCTCCGCGGCCGGCCCTGACGCCCAGCTGCACCTCACGTGTAGACGGCTCCTGCATTGCACTGCACCGCACTGCACCGCTCGTCACCGCACTGCACCGCACTGCACCGCAGCTGCATCGCCCCTGATGGCGGACTCTGTGCTGCGGTTTGACGCGGAAGGTCAGCCGATCGAGTTCGACACGTGGCTCGCCGACCTCCGCCGTCACCTCACTGGGCAGCGGCAGGACGGCCACTCCTTGGCTGTCCATCTCTACGGTACACTCCCCTGTCTTGACCCCCCTGCTGCGCTGCCCACTGACTCCACGTCTGCTGAACGTGAGTTTGTAGCTGCTGTATCCCTTGCCCACTTGGTCTGGTTGCCGTGTGACGCTGTTGCACAGCTAGCCATCAGTCATGCCCTTCCCCTGTCTGAGCGTCCCCGCTTTAGGTTGGTCAGGACTGCCCAGGAATTCCTAGATGCTGTTATTAAGCGCTATTCCACTCCATCTTCTGCCTCCATCGGTCGCCTGATCCTGCCTCTGCTGTTTCCTGACCTCGCGTCTTTCCCCACTGTCGCTGACCTAGCCGCCCACTTGCACACGCTAGATTAGACCTGGCGCTCTGCCTGCACTGAGGCCCAGCTCCGCGTGTTCCAGCCCCCCCTCTGCGCTACCCTCTACCTGCTTGCCACCCGTCTCCCTGGCCGTCTTGCTACTGCCCGCGATCGCTTTCTTAGTCTCCACCCCGCCGACCTAACCCTCACTGACTTTGTCGACACCCTGTCAGCCATAGAGACCCGACAGTGCTCTATCGCCTAGTCTATCGGTACTGTGCCAATCTCTATCTTTCAGGGCTGTGCGCCTGCTCGGTGCACTTTCTCTGACGGCTCTGCCGCTGTGGCTGAGACAGCCGCTACAGTGCAGTTTCGTCCGGGAAAGGGCTGCCGCCCCAAGGCTGGGCGCGGTGGTGGTAGTGGTGGCGGTGTAGGTGGAGAAGGTGCTGTCGCAGGGTTGTCAGCAGGGGGTGCGGAGGAGGGTGCTGGATCTGGCACCACCAAGCAGCAGTCTCAGCAGTAGCAGCCAGTTCCACCGCATGATCAGCAGCAGCTGCAGTCACAGCCACAGCAGCCACTGCAGCAGCAGCAGCACCAGCACCAGCCGCCGCGTCAGCAGCAGCAGCGGCGCGTTGGTCGTCTCCTGCCCGGGTGGCCCGGAGCTGGCGGTGGCGGCGGTCGCGCTGGTCGTGCGCGTGGCGTGACGTCGGGTGGTGGCTCCGGCGACGGGGCGCTGCCAGTACCGGTCCTCGCCGTGGCCTTGTGTGCGGTAAGATCGGTCACACCCCCACCCACTGTTTCAATCGCCTAGATGACATGTTTCGCCTTCGCTTCGGCCCGTCGCCCGACCTCCCCGACTGGCTCACCTTGCTCTGCCAGGATGTTCAGATCTTTTATATGGACATGGATGCGATTAGCTCTGCATTGTATGTGCTGTATGTCGATGACTCTAGTGTGATTGGTTCTGCCTACCCAGTGTTGCCCTATGTAGGTGTGCCTAGTTCAAACCCCCCTCCTGCGTCACGCATAGGATCTCCTGCTTTGTTTAGCTTAGGCTCCTCTCTTGCTCCTACCGCTCCTGCCACCACTGCCGCGCTCTCCTTCACCCTTGACTCTGGCGCTTCTCGGTGCTTCTTCCGGGACTCCACTACGCTCACGCCACTTCCAGCTCCTGCAGCACTTTCCCTGGCCGACCCTTCCTCCGGCCCTGTCATAGCTCGTAGCTCCACTACCCTTCCCTGTCCAGCGGTTCCTTTGGGCTCACTTACAGGCCTGCACATCCCCTCGTTCTCTAGGAACATAGTTGGTGTCGGCTGCCTCCAGGACCTTCGCGTCACCACTACGTTCCATGGTCACGAGCGGAACACTGTCTGTACCGAGGCCGCCACAGGTGCTCCCCTCTCCACGTTCCCCCGGGACCCGAAGTCTGGCCTGTTCACACTGGACACCGCCCACTCCCCCCCCCCCGTTGTGCCGTCTCCCCAGGTGACTGTGTCTCCTCAGGTAGCTGCGTCTTGCTCGTGTCAGTCGCTCACTCACCCGACCCTACTGTGGCACCACCGCCTAGGTCACCCTGCCCTCCCCCGTCTTCGTCATATGTCTCAGCACGGTCTTGTTCTAGGCCTCCTTGGGTCGTTCCCTGTGCTCCCCTCCCCACCCGCACCGCTGTGTTCCCCCTGCGTCGAGGGCCGGCTCTGCCGTGTCCCTCAGTCCTCCTCGTTCCCCCCCACCACTACACCCTTGCAGACCTTGCACATGGACGTCTGGGGCCTTGCCCCGGTCCATGGGCCGCGTCGTGAACGTTACTTCCTCGTCCTTGTTGACAACTACACTCGTTACACCACCGTGTTCCCTCTGGAGAGGAAGGTCGACGTGCCTGATGCCCTTATCCCCTGGCTGGTCTCTGCGCGAGTGCACCGCGGTCTCCCTGACTTGCGTCTTCACTCCGACCGTGGTGGCGAGTTTGCCTCCAGCATCCTTGGTCGTTTATGTCGTGCAGAGGGCATCACCCAGACGTTCACTCTGCCGGACTCCCCGCAGCAGAATGGGGTTGCTGAGCGGAGGTGGCTCGTACCTCCATGATCCATGCCGGGGCACCCCATTTCTGTGGCCGTTCACCGTTTGCTACGCCGCCCACCAGCTTAACCTGTGGCCGCACCCCCAGCGGCCACAGGTTTTGCCGACCCTTCTCTGGACGGGGTCCCCTGGTGACGCATCTGCGTTCCACGTTTGGGGCTGCCTTGCTCACGTTCGTGCCTCCGACACCGACAAGCTCACTGCCCGCACTGACAAACTCCGACACCGACAAGCTCACTCCCCTGTGTCTTCCTCGGTTTCCCCCTCGACTCGTCTGACTGGCACTTCTACCACCCGCCGTCTCACCGTTTCTTTCACTCTCGCAATGTCACCTTTGACGAGTCTGTCTCCTTCTACCAACGCTTTCCCCACCGTGGTCCCCCAGTTATCCCCCCCTGTTCCTGGTTCCCCCTCCCCCGGTCGCCCCTACTCCTCCCCCTCCCCGCCCTGCCCCGTCTGGTGTGTCTCACGTTACCCCCCTCCCGTCGGTTGTCCCGATCGAGGAGTCTGCTGACTCTCGTGGCCCTATGGCGCAGTTCTTGCCGTCTGCCCCCTTCACCGTGTCTCCTCCTCCGCAATCGCAGTCGCAACCATCGTCGCAGCCGCAGACGTACTCGCAGCCGTAGCCGACTCGGGTTCTGGGGGTGTTCCTTCTGGGGGTGCTGGAGTGGAGTGTTCGGGAGGTAGCCGTGTAGCAGCTTGCGGTCCCGGTGTCGGCGTCGTGCAGCCACAGCAGCAGCGGTCGCCGCCGGTGTCCGCCCTCCGCCTGCTCGGCCTTCCCTTCTCTTACCGTCTCCTTCTCTTCCTTTCTACGGCCCTATGTTCCCTCCTCCGAAATCCTCCCCGGCTCATCTTCCCCTTCGTTCCCCTCTTGTGTCTCCTCCCCTATCTCCACACCCGACGCCTCCATCGCACGTCTGGGCCCGCCATCCCTCTCGTGCCCGTCCGGTCTCCCCTGTCTCGCGTTCTCACCCTATGTTGCTTCGTTCCCACGTGTCTCGTCCTCCCCTCCTGCCATCGCCTCCTCTGTCCTCTCTTGTTGTCGCGCCTCCCCCTCTGTCTGATTACCTTCGTACCGCCCACCCTCTTGTTTCTCGGGTCCTTGCCTCTCACGTTACCGACCCGTCTATTCATGTTTCGTCTCTTGACGCACTTGTCGTTGCTGTCGCTGACTTCACCTCTACCCGCCGCCTTGACTACGCCACCTCTCTGGTCTCTGACCCTGCCTGTCCTCCGTCCGTCCGGGGTGCTCCTGCCCTCGGCAGTGACGTTTTGGAGGACCGACAGTACGAACTTGCTTTCCTGTCCGAGGCTGCTCCCCATCTCTTTTCTTATGCTACGAATCCCTGAGGGTGACCCAGACGCTTTCAACATCCCGACCCCTCGTAACTACGCTGAGGCCACCTCGGGACCCTGGGCTTCTCAGTGGACAGCTGCCATGGAGCAGGAGATGGCATCTTGGAGATCCACCGGAACCTACATCGACGCAGTTCCCCCACCTGGGGTGAACGTAGTCGATGGCCGGTGGCTCTTCAAGGTGAAGCGCTCTTCTGGAGAGCCGCCTGTGTTCAAGGCGCGCTATGTGGCTAGAGGCTTCAGTCAGCGAGAGGGGGTGGACTTCTTCCAGACCTTCGCACCGACCACAAAGAGGACTACTCTTCGGGTGCTACTTCACGTAGCAGCTCAACGCGACTACGAGCTAGACTCACTTGGTTTCTTTAGGGCAGCCTACACGAGCAGGTCTACCTACTTCGCCTTCAGGGCTTTACTGGTACCTTCCGTCCTGGGACCCAGTGGCTCCTACAGCGTCCAGTCTACGGCTTGCGACAGGCCCCCCGTGAGTGGTACGACACACTGCGTGCCACACTAGCTGAGTTGCAGTTCTTCCTGTCCTCTGCTGACCCTTCGCTCTTTGTTCGTGCAGGCCAGACCCCGTTCTACATCCTTGTTTACGTCGACGACCTTGTCTTCGCTACGGCAGACAGGGATGCACTGGCCTTCGTGAAGGCAGAGCTGCTGAAGAGACACACCTGCACTGACCTTGGAGAACTGCCCCACTACCTTGGCGTGCAGATCTCCAGAGACAGAGCAACGCGCACCATCACTCTCTCACAGCCACACTTGGTGCGCCATGTCCTTCAGCTGTTCGGCCTTCAGTTCTCCTCCGCACAGCCCACACCTCTACTAGTAGACCACAAGCTCTCAACTCCTGTTCCTGAGGAGTCAGCAGAGCACAGTGGTCCCTACGCTGAGTTGGTGGGTTGCCTCATGTACCTGATGACTTGCACTCGCCCAGATCTCGCATACCCTCTCAGCATCCTGGCTCGCTTTGTGGCCACAGGCAAACATTGACCTCAGCACTGGTCGGCCGCTAAGAGGGTTTTGCGTTATCTTGCGAGTACATCGGGCATGGGGCTGGTGCTTGGAGGACGCAGGCCAGTGGTCCTTACTGGGCGCACAGATGCTTCTTAGGCATATGACGCTGAGACCCTTAGGTCCTCCGAGGGCTACTATTTTAGCCTTGGTTCAGGTGCTGTTTCATGGAGAGCTACTCGCTCCTCATCTGTTGCCTAGTCCAGCTGTGAGGCTAAGATCTACGCCTGTGCCATGGCGGCACAGGAGCTCCGCTCGCTGACCCTCTTGCTCACCATGGCGGCCTAGTTCTTCCCCGGTCCTGTATGCTGACAACAGGGCCATGATCCTCCTGTGTCAGGAGCCTCGACTTGAGGGCAGAGCGAAGCACATCCAGTTGCGGTACTTCCTCCTGCGCGAGCTACAGCAGCGCCACCAGGCCCACGTAGTACACTTGGCCTCCGGTGCCAACACAGCTGATATCTTTACGAAGGCGCTTGCGCCTAGAGATCATCAGCGGCAGTGTGTACAGCTTGGCCTTGTTCCCGTAGCGTCTCATTTGCTAGGGCCGTGATTGTGTATAGATATTTATATATATATTGCTCTGATTGGCCTTGTGGCCTCTCCCAGTGGTTGGACTAGTAGTGCCGCCCTGGTCTTGCTCTTGTCTCAGTTTGTACTCGTTTGACTGGTCTTTAGACCCCTGACTCAGAGGCTGGACTAGTAGTGCCACCCTGAGCTGCTTGTCCGTTTGTTAGGCACTGCCCCTATACAGTCTAGGGTGTGTGTCGAAACATATCTTAGTATGTTATTGTAGACTGTATAGGTTTGTGCCTTAGAGGGTACAACACTAGCGTATATTCTTTTGTACTCTCACATTCTATTTCATTCCATTATTCAAACAGTACTCTGTAAGGCACAACCCTGTGTAGTCTATAACAACATACCAAGGATATATTTGACAATATACTCTAACTAGGATATGTATATATTGTTACTTGACAGTAACATACCAGAGCCTTTTTTTTGCTTGGTTGGTATTGATTTAGTGGTGCGGTAAACTTATGTGGCTGATCTGTGAAGCCCTTGGTGTTTTTAATGGTGTAAAAATAGTGATCCATATCCGCATGCTGCATTAATATTATGTTTTTTTACGTTTCTAAAACGTGCTTGAGATTTCCTTAGATTTCTAGGGTGTCATTTGCAATTATACGGTTTCATTACCACCAGTTGTATTGGAGAACGTTATACCCACCAAACCCAAATGAGGCGTGTCACGCACGTGGTGCAGCTGGCACGGCGAATGGGCTGGGCAGGGCAGGGTGAGCCGCAATCTCTTGATGTCACCCTGCCTGCCCAAAAGCTCGTGGCGGGATGTGTTGCATTGCATCTATGGGGAAGCTTTGGCGTGCATCCTCTCCGACCGCGGAATGTTCCTTTCTCCTCTCCTCCCTCCGTCGTCGATCAATGCTGCCCGTTTCGCGGGCCAACCCACGTGTCTCGCCCGCCCTTGGAGTAGGTGTCACATGCCAAAGTGCGGTAAGGGCGCGGTTCATATAGATTGTTCTGCAGGGAAATGATTAAAAAGGGTCCTCCCTTTGCCAGAGGCGTGAGCAAAAAAGGTCCGGCAGCTATTTGCCCCGAGACCTCGTCTCCGAGCCTGTACTACACCTTATTCGTCATACAATACGCACACATCACAGGATCACAAATTTGCAGGTTCATGGGGGCGCTTCGTGTCGTAACCCTGTCGTGGGACCTTTAAACGAATTCAATGTACAACGGGTATGCCATTAGGTCCACGACATTTTACTCCATGTAATAATCCAAGGTCCGGAATTCGATAAGATCGGCCACGATGTACTCCGTCTGTACGTTATACATCTACTGTTGACTTCGCTAAAAAAACGCAATAAAACATTGTGACCAATCACGACAGTCGCATAATGCCACCGAACATCGAGTCGCGCCACCCGAATTAGGTGCGATCCCAGCATGCGAGTGTCGCCAACCAACCCGCGAGTGCGAGCTCGGAAATTTCTTGTGAATTGTGCTTGGAATTGCCCGGCCAATACGCGCTTGCCAGGGCGATCAGACGTAATCACGACGGACCGGGGGGCGACAACCAACGGGTACCCCCGTCCACCTGGCACTTTTGTATGCGCGCTGACTTGGGCATGAATCCGTACCCCCTTTTTATCCATTCTGTCTTATTATTTCGGTCCTATTCTAATCCTCATATCAAGAACATTCGAGTCGTTTTCCATATTTTCTAACCAATGACGTAAATATTCAGGCTTTCCGCGAACACCAACAGGTCCGTCCCGAATACGAAAACACGACCCACGATCCTTCAATCACCATTAACCAATGCACATCTCGAAAATGTTTTTCTTAAATGGTTTTTTTCACCTTCGTGAAATTGTGTGATTGGTTAACGAAACCGCTCAGGCGAGTCGTCATAATTTCGTTACGTTAAGCCCTTTTTGTGGGACCACGAAAAGGGTTTTTCAAATTATATGATTTGCACGTTTTCAGCCTACGCTGCTTGCGGAAGGTCGAGAACGAGGTGTTAGTTCTATTGTCCGCGGTAATTCTGACCAGACGACAAATTTGCTGAACGTTTTTTAAGAAGCCACATGAGCCCTTACATGACACGCGGCGAAGTCGCTGGTAACCTGGCCCAAGGGCCAATACGCCAAGGCACCCATCGTAAACAAAAAAAAAGTAAACCGGCCTATGCCACCCTACCTAAAACCGTACGTGCTACTCGATAATCCATTTTGCCTGTAGTGAACCGCTCTTATTCGTCGTAGTCCATATTTGCGAGTCGCGGATCTGGATCATAGAGCATACCACTTGTACTGTATTATGGCACAAAAAAAAACTAAAACCCATAGGGGCAACGCATGCGACTTGGTGTGGCATCAACCCTAAACTCGCAAGAGGGCCGTGTGTTTAGGGTTGATGCCATCCGGAACGGAATTCCGTCCCCAATGGGTTTTTTTTTTTTGGCCCGTTGAGAAATGTTGAATGGTACCGCAAACGTCCCGTAAATGTTTAAAGTACTAAAAAAAAAAGTGTATTTCAGGTTCAGAGGCGAGGTCCCTGGAGCAGAAAATGCTCACGCCTCTGGCAAAGCGAGGACCCTTTTTGATCATTTCCCCGTTCTGCAGCCCACGTGATCATAATCGAGCTCGCACCCAAACCGAAACAATTGTTTGCTCACAAAAGAATGGCGAAAAAGGGCTACCTGCCCAAATTACGATCTAAACGCCCAAGAGATCTACAAAAACTCGGTAAAGGGCAGGGACTGACGCAACTTCCTCCGCGGTTTCTCGCATTCATGACCCGTCTCCCGAGCCCAACCGAACAGAGCTTCGTGCGTGGACCATGAGAAAAGAGGCCCCGGTATGGTGTGTGGAGCAGGGGGCGGAACTCGTGCGGGACAGCCATGGACGCAAGCGCACAAGCATGTCGTCGTCGTGTTGTGCCTCCCTCACCTCGGCCCAGCGCCTCAAGTCAAGTGCCTCCCATTTCCAACTACTTTACCGCGCCTTCGCTCGCCTCCTCTCCGCGCTCGCGCCTCTTCCCCCCCACCACGCCGCACCGCGCTGGCATTTCCCCTCCGCCGCTCTCGCGCGTTGTTGCCGTTGCCGACGACCCCGAGGTCCCCCCCGGCTCGCTGGCCATGCCGCCCGTGACTCGCCGCGCTCCGCGCACCGGCCGCCGACCTTCCATCGCTCTTGGCATAGCGCGCCCCAACGCGCGCGTCACTGCCGCTGGGCGCGCGCTGCTCGTCGCCGTGCTCGCGTCCGCAGCAGTCGCGTGCTTGGCGGCACCGGCGGCGGTGGCGTCGTGGGGCGCGGCGTGCGTGAACGGGTTTCCGAAGCGCGCGCTGTGCCGCTTCGTGGACGACCTGGCGGCCACCCCGCTGGTGACGGTGGACGGCGCGACGGGCAGCGCCGTCACCATCGGCGCGTTCCAGAAACGCATCGTGCGCACCGCGCTCACCCCCGCCCACGCACCGCCCCTCGCTATCCTTATCCCTTGATCCCTTACGCACGGCTAACCCAGCTTCGTTGCACCCATCCACCCCGACGACATGCCACATGCCACCCCACTTCCCTCCCTCCCTTCCTTGCTCTCCCCCTGCCCCCTCCTCTCCTCGCCCTTGCCTTCCCCCCCAACCCTCCCCCCACACCTCTCTTCCCCTTTTGCAGAAGTTCCACCGCGACCTGCCCGCGTCGAAGGTGTACGTGTACGGCGTGGACGAGCAGAGCGCCAGCTACCCCGGGCCCATGATCGTGGCCACCCGACACACGCCCACCACGGTTCGTTGGGGCACATGCTGTGACGCGTATACACGATGGCATACACGTTGCTTGTTACTCATGGCTGCACACACTGCATGTGGCGGTCCTGTTGTGTGAGTGAGCGACCTCCTTTCCCAAAACCTAGTGCCCCCTTCCCCCTCGTCCTCGCCCACCATGCGCGTGTGGCATTGGGCAGGTGCGGTGGGAGAACCACCTGAGCGACCAGCAGCACATGCTGGGCGTCGACTACTCGCTGCCCCACGTCGCCAGCCCCGCCAAAGGAGGCATCCCCATGTGTACGTGCCGCCGCTCCATCTCCTCCCCGCTCTCTCAATCGCATGCGGATGTGAATTCGAGTACACACCAACCGTTCCTTCCCGTTTCCCCCCACTTCTCCTCCCTTCTCCTCGCTTCTCCCCCCTTCTCCCCCATTCTACCCCTTCTCCCCCCTCTCCCCCCCATCTCCGCCCGTCCGCCCTTTTCCTCCGCCCGTCTCTTCCCGCTCCAGCCCCCCACCTGCACGGAGCGGAGACCCCCAGCGACTCGGACGGCCACCCGCATGCGTGGTTCACGCAGCACGGCGACAGCGGCTCAGCCTTCGCCTCCTCCACCAGCACGTACCCCAACTCGCAGCCGCCCGCGCTACTGTGGTTCCACGATCACGCCATGGGGCTGACGCGCCTGAACGTGGCAGCGGGCCTGGCGGGGCTGTACCTCATCAAGGACCCCGGCGGCGTGGAGCAGCCCATGGCGGGGTGGCTGCCCTCAGGCGAGTTTGACGTGCCGCTCGTGCTGGCGGATCGCAAGTTCAGGCGGGACGGCCGCGTGGTGTACAGCGGCATGCGCATGGGCATGGGGGGCGGGGGATTGAGCATGAAGATGGAATACCTGGGGAATGTGAACGTCGTCAATGGCAAGGTGACGCCACGGGAGGTGGTTGTGGAGAGGCAAGAGAGGGGGAAAAGGGGCATTCATGCATCAACTGTCTTTGTGCCCCTCCCCAACGCCCTCCCTACCAGTCCCTCTGTGCGTCTTCCTACCTGGCATCCTCCTTGCGCCCCTCCCAGCGCCTCACATGTCACCTCGCTTGGTTCATCTTCATCCCCGCACCTCCCACGCCCCCTGTGTGGTGGCATGCCAGGTGTGGCCGTTCCTGTCAGTGAAGCCTCGTCTGTACCGCCTGCGTCTGCTGGGCGCTGCCAATGCGCGCGTGTACCGCCTGCACTTCCAGTGCGCTGCGCACAGCGACTACCCCCACCTGCTGCCGCCCCTGCACGGCCCCAAGCTCTCCATGCTGCAGGTGCGCGCTTCTCATTGTGCTGTGCAGCCCGTGGTCATGGGGCGTGCTTCCAGTGTGCTTTCCATGCTGTGCTCGGGAGATCTGTGGGTGGCGAGGCAGGAGGGGCGCCAAGGATGCACTGGTGGTTCTCGTACCCGTCACCGCGATCATATCGCATCGTGCTCTTGCCACCCGCGTCATGCACACATGCACTCCGCCACCTGTGCCTCCCTCTGCCTATCCCAGTACTGCGCCCACTCTCCGATGCCCCCCACTGTGCTGATGTGCAACTCAACACGCCATCACTCAACAGCCCTCACTCGGAACCTGCCTGCTTGACCCGTCTCACTCATATCAAGTTGCTTCACCACCCCGTATCCACCACTGCGCACCACCCCCTTTTTGCCCTGTCTCAATCGTACAGCCAGATGGCCTCAGATAGGGTCCATGCACGACACCGCTATCACTGCTGCATACACGTGCCGCCTCCTTTCTTGCCCATTCAAATCACACCTCCCCAACCCCTGTTTCCCCCCTGACTTTTGAGACGACTCAAAAGTCACCCCGCACCCCTGTTTCCCCCCTGAACCCGAAACTCCGTGCGCCTCCCCTTCTTTCCGCCTCCCTCCGTCCCTATGCACTGCCCTGGCCAGATTGCCTCAGACGGGGGCTACCTAGCGGCGCCCGTGCGGCGGTCGTCAGTGCTGTTGGCCCCTGGGGAGCGCGCTGACGTGCTGTTGGACCTGTCCGCGCTGCCCTCGCCCGCGTGCCGCCACATCCTGCTGCTCAACACCGCGCCCGCGCCCTTCCCCTCAGGGGCGGGCGGCATGGGCGGCATGATGGGTGGCCCCATGGGGCGCGTGGCGCGTGGCGCGGGCAAGGTGGTGGGCAGAGTAGGGAGGGCTGTGGGGAGGCTGGTGCGGCGCAAGAAGGCGCTGGGGGTGAGGAAGGCGGTGATGGTGGTGATGCTGCTCACCGTGGCACAGGAGGCCGCTGTGGCCGCACCTGCTGTGCCGGCCGTACTGCAGGTGCCATGGGCATGGGCGTGGCGGGGATGCCATGGAGGGTTGTGGTTGTTGCGCCACTCACACGCCTGGGCTCATCACTCACCTCATCCCACCATGCTAACTGCATCCCCCCTCCATCGCAGCCCATCGCCTCATCTGCTTCAAGTGTATTGCCAACATTTTCTCTCATTGCCGTTCCTCTTTTCCCTTTTATCTCCCTGCCTCGCCCTCTCCCTCTGCTCCCACATTCAAGCTATTCACCTGGCACGTTTTCTCTTTCCCTCTGTGCCCCGCTTCTTCCTCCTTTTGCTATCCCTCTCCGACTATCTTCTTCCCCCTCGCCCATCCCTCCCGCAGGCGCTGCCCGCCATTGATCTCTCGGAGGTCTCTCAAGTGCGCTACCTCACCATCTCGGGCATGATGGGCGGCATGGGGGGAGGGATGGGCGGCATGGGGGGAAGGGGGAGGGGAATGGGAGAGTTGTGGGGCAGGCGGGAGGGTGTGGGGAGCAACCTGTCTGCTGCCGCTCATCAAGTGTGGAGCAGCTTCAGGGGGCGCATGGGAATGGGCATGGGGGGTGGCGGGATGGGGGGGATGATGCGATTCTCCATAGACGGCAAGGGCTTCATGGATGCAGCCACAGAGGTGGGTGCGGTGGGGGCGGCGGAGGTGTGGCATATAGTGAACACGGGCACGCACGCCCACCCCATCCACATCCACCTCGTGCAACACCGCCCCCTCTCCCGCCGCCCCTTCAACTCCGCTGCCTTCCTCAAGGGCACCTGCGCTCTCAGCGGCAGTAGCAAGCGCAGCTGCTACACAGGGAATGCGGAGGCGGTAGGCCCGTGGGAGAGCGGATGGAAGGACACGACCCTAGCGCTACCTGGTCAGGTGCTGCGGCTGTTTGTGAAGTTTACGGCTCAGGATGGGTCGGCATTCCCGTTTGATGCGACAGCAGGGGCGGGGTACGTGTGGCACTGCCACATGCTGGAGCACGAGGAGAACGACATGATGCGCCCACTGCTGCTCACTGCATGAACACCTTGCTGCTGCCCTCATTATCACTGCTTAGGCCAATGTGTAGTGTTGAGTTGAGATGAGCAGTACCGTAGTTGTAACCCGCTGCAGAAGGCACCCCTTACAGTTGGAAAACCCCCTGGTGCACTGGGGAAGGGTGTACTTGTTACTGTATGCACCTTACATAAGCTAAGCCCTCCTTGTAGTACCGTAATCTCCCGGCAATAGGACCCTAGGTCTTGCAACATATTCAAGAAAAATCGTCTGGGTGGACATCAAAATGGAAGGTGATTTTTAAGCCCCATGTTCATTTATTTATTACGTAAGGAGCCTGGTTTTCGTACATGTAGCATCTGTTTTTGAGTCTTTGCGGGGGGGTCCTACTAGGGAGAACAAACTCCAGAAGGCCACGCGTCAGATTTTGTAGTCGCCAGTTGACAATGCCAACTTCACCGCCGCACTCGCATGTCGAGACAACATCTTGACCGCCGGGGGTTGAATCTACCGACAATTCGTCTGGAACATACGCGTTTACTGGCTCATTTCCAAGAAAATGGCAAAATCTCATGCGAAAATATGCCACTACAACAAAGAAAGGGGGGTATTCAAATGATTTAGCCTAGAATGCGGGTCCTCACGAGTTATTTGCGATAAAAAGACCCTGTGTCCGGAATGAAGCCCCATGGTCCCTTTTTCGGGGGGGTATTCATGCCGGGAGATTACGGTAAAAGGCGCCATTGTTACCACTCCAAGATTTACAAGCGCGAGAGCATGTTGCGCCTTGGGGTCTGTTGGGATATGTGATGCAAAGAGAAGATTCCACAGAGAAAAAGTACCGTATTCCTCCGGATATATCGTACCCTAGGGAGGTAATAAGAAATCATGAAAAAAAATGGGGTGGGTGGAATAAGGCCTAAAAAATATAACCATGATTCTATGGTGTTGGAGTAGCGGAAAAAGTTGTGACTAAGGGAAAATGTCGAGGGATACAAAACTAGGGCTGTACTCACTAAGAAATAAACTAGCTAGGCTATAAACAAATATGACCTAGCTAAGCTGTATAAATATATTTGTTGACACACCCCTCTAGCCTAGATAGTGGCAGTTCATAAAAAGCCAGAGTACACCAGGGCAGCACTACTAGTCTGACCTCTGGTGAGGGCAACAAGGCAACTCAGGGCAGCATTACTAGGCCTTCACTGAGGCCAGTGCGACTCTGCCTGGAGTAGCAAATATAAGGTCGTCTACGTACACAAGTATGTAGAACGGAGTTTGACCAACATGAACGAAGAATTATCGATCATCAGAGGACGGGAAGAACTAGAGAGCCGCGAGTGTAGTGCGGAGCATGTCGTGCCACTCACGAGGCACCTGGCGCAGACCATAGATAGGGCGGCGCAGGCTCCACTGGGCCCAAGGAGCGAAGGACCCATTGAAGCTTGGTGAAGGACACAACAGAGCAGATCTGCTCGAGAAGTCCAGAAAGTGGAGCTCATGGTCACATTACGCGGCTGTGTGGAGGAGCGCCCCAAGAGTAGTCATATTCAGAGTAGGGGAGAAGGTCTAAACGAAGTCCACAGCCTTTCGCTGACTGAAGCCTCTGGCCACATACCATGCCTTGAACTGCGGCGACTCTCTAGGCAGACGCTTCACCTTATAGATCCACATGCCATCGGCTTTGTTCGCCCCACGAAGGGGGGAACTGCGTCGACGAAATGCCAATGGATCTAAGATGCCATGTCTGTGCGGTGGGAGAGGAGCGACAGATGGTGGAGGGGCGAGGAAGGAATGGGAAGGATGAACACGAGCGCCACAGTAAAAAAGCGAGCGTCAAAGGAGACGGACTTGTCGAATGTAACGTTACAAGAGTGAAAGAAGCGGTGCTGTCCCGAGTGGTAGAACAGCCAGTCTGGAGTGTCGAGCAGGAACCCAAAGAAGACACAGGGGACAGTGCGGGCTGAGAGTTTGTCAGTGCCTGGGGCGTGGACGTGAGCCAGGCAGCCCCAAAAGTGGAACGTCGACGCATTACTGGTAGACCCAGTCCAGAGGAGGGTCGGTGAAACCTGTGGCTGCGAGGAGTGAGACCACATGTTAAGCTGGTGAGCCGCGTAACGCACCATGAATGACCACATAAAATTGGGGGCATCGACATGGACCATGGAGGTGTTGGCCACCTCCATGACCAAGCCGATGCATCGCTCACCTACCTTATTCTGCTGCAGCGAGTCTGGAAGGGTGAACGTCTGGGTGATTCCCTCCGCATGACAGAATGTACCAAGGCGACCGGAGGTGAACTCGCCACCATGGTCAGAGTGAAGCAGAGCACATGCAAGGAGCGCTGGGTGTGGATGACATGGAGCCACGAGAGGAGTGCGTTAGGCACATCGCCCTTCTGCTCCAACGAGAAAACCCTGGTAAACCGGGTAAAGTTGTCGATGACAACCAGGAAGTAGCGCTCCCTATTAGGCCCCTGGACTGGGGCAGGGCCCCAGACATCTATGTGTAGAGTCTATTGGGGAGCACTAGTGGGAGGAAACAAGGAGGAGCGAGGGGCGGCGTGCTGCCGGCCCTTGACGCTAGTGAGGCGGGGAGGGCGGGAAGCGACGTGGGGAGACCAGCGACAATACCGTATTGTACCATGTAACGCAGACACGAGAGAGCAGGGTGACCTAAACGGTGGTGGCATAGGAGTGCCGGGTGGGTGAGGGAGCGACAGGAGCAGAACACAGCAGTCTCAATGGACGCGACTACCTAAGGGGACTCTGTGTGTAGTATGAAGAGGCGGGACGAAAGGTTGCAGTCAAAAGTGGCCAGGAATATGGTGGTGATATGGAGGTGCTGTATATGACTGACAACAACTAGGTTCCTAGAGAACGTAGGGATATGCAAGCCGGTAAGGGAGCTGGACGGGACAGCCGGACAAGGGAGAGCCGTGGTGCTGCGAGCAGCGATTGGGGCAGGCGGTCAGCGAGGGAGGCCGATACTGGTACAGGAAGTGGCGTGAGTGCAGTATGGTCTTGGAAGGAGCAGTGTGACGCGCCATAGTCCAGAGTGAAGGAGAGGGCCGCCTCAGCAGGGGCTGACAAAGAGCCTAGACTACACAAAGGAAAGGAACCTAGACTACACACTGCAGAGGATTCTAGTCTACACACATCTGGAGAATAAGATTCATTCACACTATAATCCACATAGTAGAAACAAAACATGGCAACGCCTATCTGAGCCATTTCTAACTCAAACAATGGGACAATGCGATGGATAAGCACAGGTCATTCCGGGAGGGCCGCCAGGGGCCCAAACTGACGACGAAAGCAGCGAGCGGAGGTGTGACCCGTGCGCTCGCATGTCTGGCCGCTTTGAGGGCCGGTCTGGATCTAGTGCACACCACGCTTGGGACCCCCAGACCCTACACCACCCTAGCCCTCGGAGGAGCCACATGAGCCCCAGGGTTGCTACGGCCCATGGGCCCAACAATCAAGGCCCTCACCTTGCTTAGAACTCCCAGGACCCCACTGCAGCTGCTATGGCTGCTGCTGGTGCTGCAGCTGAGGTTACTGTGGCTGCTATTGCTGCTGCTGCTGGTGCTGCGACTGCTGCTTCTCCCCCTGGCAAAGCTGACTTGGCTGTCGCAATTAATGCGAACATGTTTCACCTACTCCCGGATTGCAGGTGGCGTGCCGTCGACCAACCGTGCATCAATCTTGGGCATGCACCGCTCCATTTGCAGTCGCAATTTCTTTGCTCTTATCACATCGAACAGACTATGTGATGCTACACCATCCACGAATATTTTTAGTCGAGTATTGCCAACGTGCCCCTCCACCAGCACAGGGCAGTCAATAGATTCACTGCCCTTTTACCGGGTGTGGTCGATCGCATAGATGAGGTGGTGATCTTATGGCGACCACACCCGGTAAAAGGGCAGTGAATCTGTTGACCGGGTGTGGTTGATCACCTACTACCCGGGGAAGTGGTGATCTTATGGCGATGAAGCCTCGTGAGTAGGTGGCCCAATGGCTACTGACTCTGTCCACTTCTCAGCTTCCTTCTGTTGTGAGCTCCCGAAATCTGCATCTTTTGACAATCCCGCATGACGCGACCCTGCTGGTTACAACAAAAACACCGGCCAGTAAATCTCTGGTCTGCGATGCTGCAACATAGTTGATGGATGGGTAGTTACTGTGCCCTTGAAAACGACTTCCCTCTTGAAAATTTGCTCTCAAGAACATGTTGTTCTCGTCCCATGCCACTGCAACCTGCTGCACTTCCATGAACGTTGCCGGCCAGTGCAAGCAAATTTTGCGCTGGATCTCTTGTTTTAGCCCTAGGATGAATCGACTCATCTTCTCCGTCTCATGTACAGTGACGGAAACAATTGTCCGGATGTTTTGCATTAATCAGGGTTTTTGGGCTTTTCGACCATTGTGTATAAAGTCTTAATGTTTAATGCTGGTACGCTTTGGGAGGGGCACATAGTGGACATGTTCACAATACAAAAATCCATGATAGTACACTGGATATAACTTGGTGCCAAAAGGTATACAAAGAGTACATCCGGACAATTATTTCCCAGGACAAAGAGCAAACTTTCGCACAGCGTTTCTAGTACCTAGTCTACCAACACTTGGCCTTGATCACCACCTGTAACCTCCTAGGCATGATATCTACGAGGTTAGTGCAAACCTTTACAGGGATCTTCTCGCACTCTTCCTGGACCCACCCTTTTGCATAAGGGGGTGAGCACTAGGAAGATAGAGAAGTATTTGAGCGTATGCAATAGTATTGTGAACGTTTTCAGATTGAATGTTATCTCTGAGACTAGCCATGTTGAGGTGTGGCCAAAGATGTCATAAGTCGATTAGTCCCATCCTATCATGGATCGTCTTCGTCGTACCGTTGTAGGGTAAAATTACGAGCAGAGTGGCGAAAACTAGCGTGTCCGCTGTGAAACTTAGGGTAACATAGCACGGTCGACTGTGCACCCTTTCACTAATAGAATCGCATTAATATCTACAGGTCTCATCATGGTGCAGCAATCGGAGAAGCCCAGACTAGTGGGGAAGAATATCCGGATTGAGGTCTGGTGAGGATGAGGGTCACTCGAGTGCTATAAACTCATGCTCTCCAAGCCATTCCAAGCCTAGGCGGGACACATGGCTTGGAATGGCTTGGAGAGTATGAGTATATTGCGCTAGAGTGACCCTTTTCCTCACCAGACCTCAACCCGGATATTCTTTTATGAACAGTCGTGGCTTCTTCGACTGCTGCACCGTGACGAGACCTACGGATCCTAGCGTGATTCTAATGGTGCAAGGGTGCACAGTTGACTGTGCTATGTTACCCTAAGTTTCGCGGCAGATACGCTAGTTTTCACCACTCTGCTCGTAATTTTACCCTACAACGGTACGACGAAGACGATCCGTGATAATACGGAATCAATCGAAGTATGGAATCTTTGGCCATACCTCATCATGGCTAGTCTCAGAGATAACATTCAATCTGAAATCGTTCACAATACTCTTGCATACGCTCAAATCCTTCGCAATTTTCCTAGTGCTCACCGCCTTATGCAAAAGCGTGGGTCCAGGAAGAGTGCGAGAAGATCCCTGTAAAGGTTTGCACTAACCTCGTAGAGAACATGCCTAGGGGGGTGCAGGTGGTGATCAAGGCCAAGTGTTGGTGGACTAGGTACTAGAAATGTTGCGCGAAAGTTTGCTCTTTAACCTGGGAAATAATTGTCCGGGTGTACTCTTTGTATATCTTTTGACACTAAGCTAGATCTAGTGTACTATCATGGATTTTTGTGTTGTGAACACATCCACTATGTGCCCCTCCCAAAGCGTACCACCATTAAACATTAAGACTTTATATATAGTGGTCGGAAAGCAAAAAACCCTGATTAATGCAAAACATCCGGACAATTGTTTCCGTCACTGTACGTCGACACCCGCAAGCAACGGGAGAACGTAAGTGCGAATCTTTTCGCTATAGCCTTGGATTTCCATGTCGATCATTGTCCGTCCTTTGCTTGGGATAAGACTATCGTCACCAAGACGAATGGGACATGACGGTCCTTCAACGAGGACCCCAAGCGGTGTAACCCACTTTTCATCAAAGAGGGAAACAGTGGCACCTGTATCGACAAGAATTTTCGCGCTACGTCTGTTAACGCGACCCGAAAGGAGTAGATTTTGTTGATGCATTGGGCGGATGGGGCATGCCATAATGTTTGACGAGGGTTTGTAGTACACCTTGACATTGTGGTGGGCTCGTCCAAAGGATTCAGATTTGGTCCACCACACATGGTGTCCCTTGTCCCAAGACGCCAACACAACCCATCCACGAAGCGATTTGAACAATTCGCCCTTTACTGTACGAGTCACCACGGCGACCGCAGTCAGGGGGTGCTCTTGAGTACAACGACTCACCACATCGAGTACAGAAGGCAATGTTTCCAGGCCACAGTAAACGACTGAGAATTTATCTCGTAACGCTTCAATGGATATAGCATCAAGTGGGTACGATCGAGGTGCAAACATTGATTTTTTATTAAAAGAAGAGGCAAACAAACAAGAGATTTTGCATTCAGCAAGCTTCTCTAGCTTTAGTAAATCATCATCACATAAAGCATATGTCTCATCCCCTCGATCTATCTGACCAACTAGGTACCCATACCCTAGTTGGACTTATGAAAATCCTTCTTACTGCCAGAAGGTCCTTCGCCGCCATTATTGTTGCCCTTAGGCTTACCACTATGCTTTATGATGTTTCTATAGCGGCACTGAAATTCCATGTGACCACGGCGGCCACACCCTCGGCAAACGACATTAGAGAAGTCCCTTGGCGGCCCTTTGTAACCGCCACCATTCGCCCTCTTAGCCGGAGGACGCTGCTGGTTACCATTCTGGTGGAAGGGCCTCTTGTACCCATGGCCCTTCCCCTTGGAATTCCACTGGCCACCACCACCATTGCCACCATCGCCCCTTGGCTGAGTCCTCGACTCAGGCTGGTCGGTGGAAGGCGTTGCTAGCATACGAACAGTCTCGTCCGTTGCTTGAACCGCCTCTTTGAGCTCCTTGTAGGTGCTCCATTTGTTGAGGCCATTTGCGACATGCTTATCCTGCAGGGACTGGGGCAAGTTCTGGAAGAAGATATACATAACTTCATTCTCAGACAGCTGCTTGCCCATCAGTCGCAGAAGGCCCTCAAACTCTTGTGCATATTTCTGCACTGAGCGATCGCCACACTTGATGTTTTCAAGGCGACGACACACTTCCATGTCAGTTGTCTTGACAAGAAAAGCCGCTTTCATTGCAGCACAGAACTCGTCCCAAGTGAAAAACTTTCCACTTGCCTCGAGCTGTTTCCGACTAGCAAACATGGTTTGGCTAGCATGCTCATCCAACGCACCAGAGACGGCAGTGACACGAGCATTGGAACGCACGTTGTGGAGAGTTAGCATTTCATCCACAGTTGTCACCCAGTTCTCAACATCCGTCTTGCCATGGATGAATTTTGGGAGCGCAGTGGGGAGCGAGCCAAAAGGCGTTGCCATGGGCTGGACAGGCTGCTGAGGTGCTGCAGTTGAAGGAGATGCAACAGGCGGCGGGTTGGATTGGGTGCCCGATGGGCCAGCAGTAGCGGGTGAGTGTTGGTAGATAGGACCCCGCCGAATATCCCAGTACTGGTTCTGCAGGTGGGCAATAGCAGGTTGCATCGGGGCGATTGTAGATTGCAGCTGGGCAGTTGTAGTCTGCAGTTGGGTAATAGCAGCTTGCAGTTGGTCGCACGTTTTCTCCAGGGCCTGGATTTGATTGCCCCTGTTATGTAGCAGACGCTTGTGATCCTGTACCTCTCCGTATGCCATATTGAGATCGGCTTGCAGCCTAGTCGTGTCGGCCTTTTGTGTCGCCAAAGCAATATTGAGGGAGTTGATATGTCCCTTCTGCTGATTGATTGTAAGCTGCTGCTCGGAGACTTGTGCCTGGAGTTTAGCCACATCATCGGAGAGCGACCATTCCTCGATGCCATCATCCTCCCCCTCTGCTCCATCAATCCCTTCTGCTTCTCCATGCTCTTCATTTCCCTCATTCTCCAAATTTAGGTCCACCAATTCAATATCAGCCATGGCCTCATCTTGCTGTTGGTTATTACTAGCAGCAAGGTTGGCTCCCTCAGGAGTCACATTAGGCTCCTCCCTTTCCAAGTTCTCCAAAACTTGACTTGAAGTCATGGTAAAACAAGGAAGATATTTCAACAGATCTGAAATGTTCTTTAAAAATCTCTTAAGAAATTTGTTCAAGTCCCAATCACTGCAGTGAGAGGGCAAGACAATCTCTTTAAAGAGATCTCTTAACAGAATGACTTAATAAGAGATTACAAGAAATACAATCTGTTGCCCAATCCCTAGCACCTCAACGCTAGGGCAAGATCTAAACTAGATCTTGCAACAGATCGCAGATCTGAGCCACACTCCGCAAGGGAGTCTTCCACCAACAAGGTGGGTAAGAGAGAAAATGTTCTCTCTTCAAATCTTGAATGGTGAAGGTAGGAGAAGAGGTTGTGCTGGAAAATTGTCTTGAGAAGTGGAGGAATTGATGAAGATCTTGAAGAAGCTCTTCAAAACGACTTGGAGAAGCTTGAGATATCTTGAAATCTTCACTCCAATGTCTTGGATTGAAGTCCAATCACCCCTCTTAAAAAAAAACGATCAAGAAAATTCCCACAAGGCTTACAATGACGGAACAATCTGTCCACATGTTGGCCATTAACTGGACAAAATCAGAGCCCTTGAAAAAATGTATCAGCTTTAATGTTTCCTGGTTTTAAGGTTCTAGTTGCCAGTGTTGTAGGCTTGTGTGACAAATGATATTTTGTCCAAAAAACACACCAGAACAGAACATAGCACAACGAAGATCACAAGCGGTACACTCGGACAGAATGTTCCCGGAATGAGCGACATTTGAAATTATCGATATCGATACCGGGTCCATCTCCCCTTAGCCCTACTTCCTTCTATGATCCTCCTATGCATACTGTCTATCAGAGCCTTGCACACACCAGCCCCAATGCTGTCCCATGCCTCGTGCACCT
Organism: Closterium sp. NIES-67; assembly: GCA_027943415.1. Lineage (NCBI taxonomy): Eukaryota > Viridiplantae > Streptophyta > Zygnematophyceae > Desmidiales > Closteriaceae > Closterium > Closterium sp. NIES-67. The sequence goes on along the minus strand of BQMB01001349.1, from coordinate 99,307 downwards.
GCTCTCAAGTTTGCAGCATGCATGTGGGGGGTTGCTCATGCTTGGCGAGCTGCTCGATGGGATTGGGGTCGGGGGAGGAATATGGTAATTGTAGGACCGCAAAAGCTTGCTCAGCTAGCCACTCCTGAATGATCCTACACTTGGGTTTGGGGTCGTACAGTATACTGGAACGTCATGCCAGAGACGGTCAAATAATTTAAATCAAGCGTTTGAGCAACCTCGTCCTGCAATATGCTGTGATTGAGTTGGCCATCTGTGTGGCCATCAATCCTGCACATGTAACCAGTCACATCAAACATTATACAGGCTCAAACCATGACTGGCCCGCCTCCATGCTTCACAGTCTACTTCAACTGATGCCCCTGGAGAGCAGCGCCTTCGTGAATCCATGGGAAGGTGTGGCTATCCGAGCTATATCGAGTGATCTAAGTCTCGTTCGACCTGATCACCCGCTTCCATTCGTCCAGAGTCCAGTCTAGGTGGGCTCTGGCAAAATTCGGTGTAGTCGGGGATGTTGCGCGATGATAGTTGAGGCTTGCGCAATATCTGTACAGCGACTAACCTAGTCACCTTGAGGGCATTTCGTACACTATGAGGGTGGACCTTAACAACGTGATTCGATTCTAGTGGTTATGCAACCTCAATGCTTGTCAACGCGGCACCTAACATGACGGTTTGCACGAAAGTGCGCATGTGTCACGCTGAGAGCAGTCGCGGTCGACCTGAAGAGTGGACATTTGACCTAGCCGCTAGACGACTACTGCTGTGACTAGCCTTCAGAGAATTTTTTCTTCGATTCTCTGCCCTATTCCTAGCGTACGTGCGATCTATCGAAAACTGAGACCCTGGCGACAGAGGCTCATGATCTGGTATCTCTGAAGCGAAGTAAGCGGTCGCGTGGTTACTGGAGGATCACGGGGTAAAGGGCATGCACTAACGAAAGTCTGAGCGACTTTGCTAGCTTGTGCAAAGAATGCTCGACGAAAACAGATCTAGTCTCTACTCGGGTAGTAATTGTCCACATTGACCATCGAGCCTTAAAGCTTGTACTCGCTATTGGAAATTCGATATTGGCTAGAGTTTGTAATATCTGGAGGCGCATCATTTGTTTATGCATAATGTCCACATGCTCCAGATAGTAAATAATTCATTTTTAGTTGTCAAAACATCACGAACTTGCTAAACAGTGCCATTTTGTGGACAAATTGTTCCGTCGCTGTAAGATTAACGTAGCTCTGAATACCAAATGTAACAACCCTTGCCCTTAGACCATGGGCAACAAGGGTTGAAGTCCCAAACCCAACATCCGAGATCCTAGGATATAAAATGGAGTACAAAATGAACCTAACGATCCCCTAGCGTAGTATTTAGGAGGGACCTCCTCTAAGAGATAGCTTAAGCTTGAGGAAGGCCCTTGAAGAAAAATGCTTGAGACTCTGGTTGGGTAGGGCTTCCCCTAGGAGATCACACTAGAAGCCACTAGTGTAGGGAAGCTTGTGAGGAGAGCTCATGACTTAGAGAAAAATCCCATTTCAAGATTGATTTCTTGGAGTGGGAAGTTGAGAATGAGCTTCTCAGCTCAGACCCCTTCCAATGACTCCCAGCAGCTGCTCAACCTCCTCCATGGCTCCAAGGAGGTGAGCTAGCTTATGTGGCAAAAGAGTTGGATTTCCAACCAATGAGAGGTTTACAGCAATATATTCAGATTAGCATATAGTGTACAGCATAAGAATATTCGAGTTGAGTTGGCACTGCCAACCAACTCCCTAGTTCTGATTGGTCGCAAATCCAACCATCGCGTGAGTTGGGAATTTCGCCAACTCAATTTGTACAACTAAAATCTGATTGGTCCCAAGTGTCGACCAATCCCAATCCTCCCCTCCCAACCCTTCCTTCCCATTTCGCGCTACCTAGCATAGGTAGCCGATTTGTGGAAAGCGGTTGGGAAGGTCGTTTCTAGGTCCGCGTACTGTGCAGAGCCCATGCGTTACAAGTAGGGCGTCTATCGTGTCGAAGAAACTTGAGTTGCCGGGGTGTCCCAACCATTGATGTCATGTTTCTTCGCTTGCCTTGTGCCCGACAAATCGCTGGTGCAGTTGGCATAGAAGGTGGGGAAAATCGTCGCGTTTCGATGGAAGTCACAGGTGTGCGCTTTCAGTTGTTCGACTTCTGTTGGCGATGATTCGTGGACGGGGCGGCGTATTTGAAGGGCCAGTGACGGGTACTTGTAGTGTTTCTCTTGTTTTCTCCCTTGTTGCTGCTACTCCCATCGTTTCTTCTGCTTCTCGCATCACAGCGTGTACTCTCTGCTTCAAGTATCATGTTCCAGTACCAGAATCCATCTCTGTTGAAGTCATGATCAAGATCTGGCAGGTGCGTCCAAGTGGTGAAGGAGATGACGGCGTTGTTGTGATGCGAGAGTACCCTTCGTCGGGAACGAAGGCTAGGGCAAAGGGGCTGGACTTTAGGATCGCCTTTCCGATGTACAAGCTGCCCTTACCATGGATTAGTCTAAACTCTCGTTCGTCGTTGTCACACTCCAGGTGGATACCCTTCGTCATCAGTTGGCTGACGCTAAGTAAGTTGTAGCCAAGATTGTCAACCACCAGCACTCATGGCATTTGCCATCATTTTCTCCTTTTCAGGCGGACCGGGAGGATCCAGGCGGCAGTCAGGGAGGAGCCACAGCGTTCGATGCGTGCCCCATGGGAGGACGGGAGGGGGATGGGGAGGGGACGGGAGGGGGATGGGGAGAGGACGGGAGGGGGATGGGGAGAGGACGGGGATGGGATGGGGAGGGGACGGGAGGGGGATGGGGAGAGGACGGGAGGGGGGTGGGGAGAAAAAGAAAACCCCCCTCCCTACCATCCAGACCCCTGCTTCTCCCCCTTCCATTGCCCTGCTTCCCCCCTTCCATTGCCCTGCTTCCCCCTTTCCATTGCCCTGCTTCCGCCCTTTCCATTGCCCTGCTTCCCCCCCTTCCATTCCCCTGATTCCCCCTCTCCCGTGGCCCTGCTTCCCCCCCTCCCATTGCCCTGCTTCCCCCCCTTCCATTGCCTTGCGTCCCCCCCTCCCATTGCCTTGCTTCCCCCCCTTCCATTGCCCTGCTTCCGCCCCTTCCATTGCCCTGCTTCCCCCCCTCCCATTGCCTTGCTTCCCCCCTCTCCATTGCCCTGCTTCCCCCCTTCCATTGCCCTGCTTCCCCCCTTTCCATTCCCCTGCTTCCCCCCCTCCCATGGCCTTGCTTCCCCCCCTCACATTGCCCTGCTTCCCCCCCTTCCATTGCCCTTCTTCCCCCCCTCCCATTGCCTTGCTTCCCCCCTTCCATTGCCCTGATTCCCCTCCTTCCACTGCCCTGCTTCCCCCCCTTCCATTCCCCTGCTTCGCCCCCTCCCATGGCCCTGCTTCCCCCCCTCCCATTTCCCTGCTTCCCCCCCTTCCATTGCCCTGCTTCCCCCCCTCCCATTGCCTTGCTTCCCCCCCTTCCATTGCCCTGCTTCCCCCCCTTCCATTGCCCTGCTTCCACCCCTTCCATTCCCCTGCTTCCCCCCCTCCCATGGCCCTGCTTCCCCCCTCCCATTGCCCTGCTTCCCCCCCTTCCATTGCCCTGCTTCCCCCCCTCCCATTGCCTTGCTTCCCCCCCTTCCATTGCCCTGCTTCCCCCCCTTCCATTGCCCTGCTTCCCCTCCTCCCATTGCCTTGCTTCCCCCCCTTCCATTGCCCTGCTTCCCCCCCTTCCATTCCCCTGCTTCCCCCCCTCCCATGGCCCTGCTTCCCCCCCTCCCATTGCCCTGCTCCCCCCCCTCCCATGGCCCTGCTTCCCCCCCTCCCATTTCCCTGCTTCCCCCCTTCCATTGCCCTGCTTCCCCCCCTCCCATTGCCTTGCTTCCCCCCCTTCCATTGCCCTGCTTCCCCCCCTTCCATTGCCCTGCTTCCACCCCTTCCATTCCCCTGCTTCCCCCCCTCCCATGGCCCTGCTTCCCCCCCTCCCATTGCCCTGCTTCCCCCCCTTCCATTGCCCTGCTTCCCCCCCTCCCATTGCCTTGCTTCCCCCCCTTCCATTGCCCTGCTTCCCCCCCTTCCATTGCCCTGCTTCCCCTCCTCCCATTGCCTTGCTTCCCCCCCTTCCATTGCCCTGCTTCCCCCCCTTCCATTCCCCTGCTTCCCCCCCTCCCATGGCCCTGCTTCCCCCCCTCCCATTGCCCTGCTCCCCCCCCTCCCATTGCCCTGCTTCCCCCCCTTCCATTGCCCTGCTTCCCCCCCTTCCATTCCCCTGCTTCCCCCCCTCCCATGGCCCTGCTTCCCCCCCTCCCATTGCCCTGCTTCCCCCCTCCCATTGCCCTGCTTCCCCCCCTCCCATTGCCTTGCTTCCCCCCCTTCCATTGCCCTGCTTCCCCCCCTCCCATTGCCCTGCTTCCCCCCCTCCCATTGCCCTGCTTCCCCCCCCCCATTGCCCTGCTTCCCCCCCTTCCATTGTCCTGCTTTCCCCCCTCCCATATCCCTCCTCCCGCCCCCAAAGAGAGCGTGGATCCCCCCTAACCAGGGAGAGGGCAAGGGAGAAGAGAGAACGGTAGAGGGGAACATGGGATAAGGAAGAACAGGAAAGGGGAGCGTTGGGGAGCGGGAGCATGGGAGAGGGGACCATGGGAGAGAGGCGGACAGGGCAAACGCGTGGAAGGGAGGGGTACTAGGTGATGTGACGTGACGGGATAGGGAGGGATTGGCGCTGGGATAGGGAGGGATTGGCGACGGGAAGACGTGGGATGGGCTGAGGTTGGGAAAGGGGGGGGGAGATTGCGTGCTGGGGGAAAGCGGGTATGCGCGAATCTGGACGAGGGTTGGGTAGCGAGAATGCAACAAATCTGGCCCTAAAATCAGCAGGAAATCAGGGAAGCGGTTTGACGGGATGCGGGTGATTAGGAAGGCGATTATAGTATGCTGCAGCAGGTAAGGCGGGAAAGAGGGAATGCGGAAGGCGGGCATCGCTCTCACGGTGTTAGCTGCGCGAAGCAGGAGTGGGAAGCGAGCTGCGCGCTATATGCAATGGGCAACGAGTAAGGTGCTTGGCGCGCTGGCGAGTGAGGGACTAGCATGCCGTGCAGTGAGCGATTTGGTGCGAAATAGCTGATCGGTTTACGGGAGCGCGGTTTCGCTACTACTAAGCCACGTTTTTCCAACGAAATAGGAGGTAAGCACTGTGTTCGCGAGCGAGAATGGCGAGGAAGGAGCCATAGCCACAGAGTACAGAGTAAAAAGCAAAAGCTTTGGATCTTGGTGTGGCGGGGGGGAAAGGCTTTGCTTGTTCCGTCGCTGGGTTGGGGGGGCTGTCGCATTGTGCGTCACCTCCCCCAAATCTCAAAATCGCACCCCTCGGGTGTGTATTTGGTTACCGTGTTTCTGTCGCGTTTGTTTTCGTGCGTAATACAACTCAAAACCTTTGAGTCTTGAGTTTGGTCTGTCCGCTCGCTTCAAGAGACTGAAACAATTGTCAGGATGTTGAGATCACTGTACATTAAGCCCTAATGATTAATGGTGGTACACTTTGGCACGGGCACATAGTGCACATTCACAGTGCTGAAATCCAAAATATTACATTGGATCTAACTCAAACTCCAAAGGACATACCGTAAACGCCCGGATATATGACCCTAGGATCTTTTTTCGTATACTACAAAAAAATGGGGGTGAGTCTATTAAGGAAACGTGGAATTACAATACCCGGGACCTTTCTCGTTTTATAGGGGATTCATTTATTTAAAGCGTGTGTCAGACCCCGTTTTGAAATGCGTCCATGCTATCGCAGATGTTGATAGATTTTTGCCTCTACCAGAGCGAATTCCACCTCGACAGCTGTGTGGCTGGATTTGGACACCCTGGAGCTCAACTCAAGGCTGCAGCGAATAGGAAATGCAGGTGGCGGCAGCATTTACACTTCATGAGAGAAGATTCCACAGGAATCGACCAACTCCCATCTTCGATACCGTCAAGATGATATGCAACGCAGGCATGCAGACTTGACAGACATCGACGACCAGGGTCTCTACTCTGCCGCATCGACGGGCGAGAGAAAAGATTCCTGGTCTTGTGGCGGGGCACAACTGAAGTGGTCCCATGCGTCTGCGTCGAGGGGGCGGGAGGAGTGCTTCCCTCCCACGACTCTCTTGCCTTGAACGTGGTGGCCTTTTGGAGGGAACGAGACTAGAGTCACGTCCAGCTCGCTCGCCATCTCTCACGGGCCTTGCTGGCTAATGCTTGCAATCTACCAAGCCGTCTTCACTCAGGCACATCGTTCTCTCGCTCACAGAGCTGCCGCTTTCTGCGACTCGTACGCCAGTATCGTCGTCTGGATTTATGGCACCCATGTCGTGGGATCCTGGTGTGAATTCACGACTGTCGGCACCAACTTAGCTCAGCCTCCAGCGCAATGCCTCCAGTGACCAGGAGTGGGCTTGCGGCCATTATCAAGGGCCATAACCCATGCTCACAGACGCTTGACCGATGGGTTTATGCCGCACCAGCGCCTCCCGCTCCTCCCACACCTCCGGCGCCGCCAATGCCACCTGCCCCGCCAGCGCCGCCGGCGCCTCCCAACCTTCCTTTGGCCTTGCGTTATCGTGACCAAGACTGGCCCGATCCTTGCGCGAATTTCGACGGCGTCTTCGACGAGGGCAATGCCGAGGATGCGACGGGCGTGGGTGCTGCCGATAACTCCGTTGAAGCTGAAAACATGTCTGACGACGGCGAGCCCCAGATTCCTATCCCCTCTTACCCGACTGGACGCAGGTCACGCGAGGACTGGGAGGTTAACCACGACGCATCCCCCCCCTCGCCAAGGTCCCGCGCCTCGAAAGGTCTTCGGCGCGCGAGAACCGTGAAGGAGAAGCTGGCGTGGTTGGAATACATGGATGCTAACCAGCTCTCCACTCGTGCCACCGCTAAAAAGGCAGGTGTCCAGCCTGCTTGCGAGCGCAGGTGGATCAAAGACCGCCCGCGACTCGAGAAAGCTGCGACCTGCCGTAAGCGGCTCCATGGCGGCGGGCGACGGTCGCTGTACGCAGACATGGAAATTTGGGTATACAGGAAGCTGCTACATCATCGGACCCTCGGGCTTCCCGTGTCGGTCAACCTCATCCGTCGCTGGAGCCTGAACTACATGGCCAAGAACCACCCATCAGTCGACTGGAAGGCGTCTTCTCGATGGTCTCAGCGCATGCGTGCACGGTGGGGTCTGTCAGTAAGGGTAAAGACTAGGATTGGCCAACGCCTGGCCGACGGTGAGTTCACCACTCGAATTCGACTTCTCTCCTCGGTTTAATATTGCACGTGTTTTCCATGCTGCTATTGCATCTTTCGCTTCTGTCCTTGTGCAACGGCCTAATGCTTACTCGTCTTCCGTCCTTCCCCGTGCCTCCCATGTCTGGCAGATATCAAGCCGAAGGCCCAGAGTTTCTGGCGTTTCTGCCGCAAGCAGATATTCAACAGGGCCATCCCCAACACCCTCATGATCAACGCCGACCAGACGGCGTTATTCCTGGAAATGCCAACCGAGCGCACGGTCGAGCACAGGGGTATCAAAACCGTGCACGTCAGGACCGCCGGTTACGAAAAAGAGCGTGTAACCGTCATGCTGGCATGCACGGCTGCGGGCCAGAAGCTGCCCGCGTACGTCGTCTTCAAGTGCGTCCGCCCGCCTTCCATCCCAGTCCAATCGAGTAAGTTGACGCGTTTTTTGTTACCATGTGGGGTCGACATGTTCTTCATTTCATGACAACGCCACGCGTCCTAATTGTAATGTTGTTTTTCTTGTCTGCACAGATGTCATCATCCGTGCGCAGCCGAGAGGTTGGATGGACGAGCATATGGTGCAGGACTGGATAACCCGAGTCCTTGCACCACATGTCGCTCCCCAGCCTGGGAGGCCTCGCCTCGCCAGCCTGGTCGTGCTCGACTCATTTCGGGGGCACTTGACGGAGGGAGTCAAGCAGACTATGCGCCTGTTCAAGATGACTCCCGCCATCATTCCGGCTGGGTGCACCTCGGTTCTACAGCCTCTCGATGTGTGTGTGTTCAAGTCATTCAAAGCTTCCGTGTGGGCAGAGTATGAAGATTGGTTCGCCACTGTCGGCGTCAGCACTTTCACCAGAGCCTGTGAGAATGCGCAAATCCATATGCTCACAGTCAAGCACCACTCATGAGATGCTTACACTTGATGTGTTTTCAACAAGTACTAATGCACTCCTCTTTAATCCCCTCCCCCGCACCGTAGGGAACCTGAAGAAGCCTCCCCCCGAGGAGGTTATTCGCTGGGTGGGAAGATCTTGGGCGAAGGTGCCAGTGGCGCTTATCCAGAAAGCGTTCAAAGTCACCGGCATCTCCAACGCACTGGATGGTTCGGAGGACCATATGATCCTCCGCCATCTCAAGCAGCAGGCCCCTGACGAAGTCGACGTCAACGACGATGTCGGCGCGGCGGGGGCGGATGGCGACAATACCGCTGTCCCGCAGAACGCTGACAAGGATGAAGACGATGCTGCCGACGATGACAATGGTGGTGCAGACGACGACGACGAGCCGTTGCCGGACCCTGCGGTGCCTGAAGACATTCTGGCCTGCGACCCGTTTCAAGACTTGGCGGAAGAGCCACCAGCGTCAGTCGCTGAACCAGAACCTGCTGCTGATGCATTCAAGCCACTGCCTCACATGACGCTGGCACAACGCATCTCTGCCATGGAGGAAGATTATGGCTACTCTAGTGCTGAAGATACTGACGACGACCACGAGGATGAAGAGCCAGAGCCTGTAGCGTGTGGCAACTACGAGTGGGCGTGGAAGATGCTGTAGGCGTAGAGGGTATTCATAAATTGTGATCTGAACGCCCAAGTGATCTTCAAGAACTGCGCATGCAGCCTGAGAGAGGTGCGCAACTTTTGTTGCGCATCTCATGGCGTGGTACAACTCATATCACGAGAAAGTTTCAAGCGGAAGTTCGATTTTTTTATGAGATGGTAGACGTTTTCACTGTTTTCAAAACGATCAAGTGCGCTGGATAGGGATTTTTTGCGAGTTCAAGTCTCGAACCTCACTAGATCCGAGATGTACCACGCCCTCAAACAAACTCATAAGCTGTATGGTGCTTTCGCTGCACTTCGAAATCGAATGTCCCAGAATGTATGGGCGGTCGTTTCAAGTTTCTTTCCCCTCAAACGGATGGTGTGACGGGGGCGGGGGCGGAATCTGCTGGGGGTGGCGCAAGACTATGTACTGTTTCCCGTCGTTCTGGTGCGCGACTTTGGTTTTTGCTCTCGCTTGGGGAACTGAGTTACCAATCGGGGGGGGGGTTCAAGATTAATAAACTTGAAACGCAATTTCTGCAATTTGGGTCAACGGCCTTGAAGCCGCGGTAAACATTCAACGCGTCTCGGGATGGTAATGCGGAGGTCAAGACAGGGGGACGGAAGTGATTGGAGGGCGAGAGGCGAAAGAAAAGTATTGACGCGAACTGGGTTGAGTTTCGTCGAGGGGAAATTTTGGCTTGTGATACAGGTCATATGCCTTGTAGACGACCCCCTTTTATGCCCAGAAGTATTCCATAGGCAATTTATCCTTAAGGGCCTCTCCTTGTATGCAAAGTGTACCCGTCTCAACTCAACAGTAAAGTAGACAATCAATTCGGCTGATCCAAGGCCGTCCAATCAGATTGCTCTTGTGTTTTCAGAGCGACCACACCTAGTGGTCGGCGAGCCTAAAAAAATCCAGATGTGTCAGGCTCGCCAAACAATGTCGAGGCAAAAATCCACATCATGCGCTAGATATGACCAGCTCGTTGACGGTCCAGTAGAATTGCGCCAGCAACGTCAACGGAATCCGTCGGCGTTGCCCCAAGAAAATCCGTCCACCCAGAGCCAATACAAGCACGCCAAGGAAGCAACAGAGGGGTCCCAACATCGTTCCCACCGCCAGCAGTGCCGACACCCCCGGGTTATTTATACGCCCCAAACAACGACCTCTTTACGATACAAGAAACGAGCCCGCCACACCCACAACGTCATCCACATGGCACCTGTACGCCGAGTTGCGCTCGCCATCGGGCAGAAGGTTGCAATCTGCCAGTACACCAAGAAGAATCCGACCTTGCGGCTCGAAGACATTGGGTGATGGTGCCACACCAGAATGGCCTATGGCCGGATCGCAGCACAGTCGGGCGAGTTTTTCTGCAAACCGAACAGAAGTGGCGGGCCATCGGGCCCGAACGCGCCAAGTTCAAAAGGGTGCGTAACCCACATTGGCCTCTACTTGAAGCTCGACTCAAGAGCTGGCTGGAAAGCACGAATGGTGCTGGCTTGCCAGTCTCGACGGCTCTAATCCAGCAGCGTGCGATACTGCTAGCCCCCGAGTGCAATGTGCCTAGCAAGTTTAAAGCTTCTGTTGGATGGGTGTAGAAAGCACTGCGCCGAATGGGATTCAAGTGGCGTAAGATGAGCGGCGAAGCGAAATCTGCCGACGATGGCGCCGCTCTGACCGCGCAACTACATTTCCCAAGGCTGTGCGACCAGCTCGGCGTGACCCCGGAGAACCTGTTCAACTTCGACGAGACCTGCGTCTACTACAGTCTCCTTCCCGACCACACATTCTGCATCGACCCTACCCGGGCAAGAAGGCCTGCAAAGACCGGCTCACTGTCGCGCTGCTGCTGAATGCGGACGGCTCGAAGCTTTTCAAGCCGCTCATCATTCACAAGTTCAAGCGGCCCCGTTGCTTTGCAAAGTTGAAATTTGACCCTGCGAAGTACTGCTACTGGCGCGCGAACACCTCCGGATGGATGACGGCAGAGGTACGTGCCTCGCTTTCCGTCGCTTGCATGCACCGTGCCCAAATCTGTACGATTAAATATGTGGCGTGTGATAAGAATAACAGTCGGTTACACACACGTCTATCACATACGCCCCGCGCAGGTTTTCACGGCGTTCTTCGAGCACGTTAATGCGTGTTGCATGGCAGAAGGACGCCGCACCATCGTCATGCTCGACAACGCGTCGAGTCACCTCCTCCAATCCCCTCTCGCGACGTCAGCCGACATCTGCGGATTTCGGACGCGCCCTCTCTCGCACGTGCGCCTCGTGTACTTGCCGCCGAACACGACCCCGTTCACTCAGCCTCTGGACCAGGGCCTCATCGCCGCTATGAAGGCACGTTACAAGGTGGAGTTGCTTCAGGAAGTTCTCGCACAGTGGCAGATCCCTGGCGTCACCGTCGCCGCTATTCTGAAGTGGAAGCCCGAGATGTGGCAGGTGGTAACCTGGGTATCGGATGCGTGTCTTGGCTTGGACGCCGCAACCATACAGAAGTGCTTGTGGAGGACGCGAATGCTGCCCGCCACCTGGCAGCCGCTGCTACCTCTCCTCGGCGCCACTTCTGAAGAGCAGGAGCCCCGGCTGGATTCAGAGATCAAGCCCGTGCAGCAGATCATGCGCGCCCTGCCATTCGGCCCGGGCGATATGATTTCCGCCGCTCGCTTCGTCACCGTCGAGCGTGACGACGAGACGAGCAAGCCAAGCGGGGTGGATACGCTTGATGTAGGGCCGCTTTGTGACAGGATCGAATGGGTCAAGGAAAAGTTGCACTATCGATTGATACAAGGCGCTTTTATACCTCAAAAGTACCAGGTCTATCTTATCCTAAGGGAATAGACCCTTCTAGAAATAGAATCACCCTGCGTATAGCCACGCGAGGCTATTGGCTTTAAGGGATTACGGCAGGATTACGCTAGATATAGCATACTAGTACTATAATGATAATAACAGGATAAACCAAAGGTTTATGGAAAAGGAGGAATAGAAATCCAAATGGAATAAGATAAAGACCAAATGAATCAAGATAAAAAGAGGAATGAGATGGAAAGGGAAGATGGAAGGGAGAAAGGAATGGAACGGGGTCGTACTCTCACACTCCCCCCCCTCAAAGCTGGGTGGTAGACGTAACACCCTGCTTGAAAAGGTAGTCGCAAAGAGGACGACGAGCATGATCCATCTCGGATTCAGAGACTTAGCTATCCTCTGAAGGATCGTAACCCTTCCAACGGATGAGAAGCTCCACGTTGCCATTCCGGCGTCGGCGGTGAGCAAGCACGGACTCGACCTCGTACTCGGGTTCATCATGGACGAGGACGGGCGGCGGCGGCGGTTGGCGCCTAGAGAAGATCGTGTTGGGATCTCGGTAGGCTTCAAGAGTTGGACATGGAAGGCATTATGAATCTTCTAGGTAGCTGGCAGGCGTAAGCGGAAGGTAACAGGAGTAACCTGAGCTTCAACGAGAAAAGGCCCGCAGAAGCGAGGTTGCAGTTTGGATGGGAGATGGCCGATGTCGAGATTGCGCGTGTCGAGAAGTACTCAGTCTCCCACGATGATGGTGTGGTCTGTGCGGTGGCGATCGGCCTGGCGCTTCTGTTGTTGCTGAAAGTCGAGGCACTTTTGGGTCCGATCCCAAAGTTTGTGCATGGTCGTGATGAAATCATGAGCGGGTTGGACTGTGGCTGGTATGGTTGGCTGTTGAGGTGTGAGTGGGTGGCGTCCGTAACAAAGGAAAAACGGCATCTGTCCAGTAGCGACGTGAGTAGCATTGTTGTAGGCAAACTCTAGGACGGGCAGATGCAAGTCCCACTTGGAGATTTCGTCCTTGCAGGCTGCGCGGAGGAGTTGCTCCACAATTTGGTTAAGACGCTCGGTCTGTCCGTTTGTCTGCGGATGGTATGCAGATGACAAACCATACGTTCAGCCCGGTGCTGAAGTCTAGGCTGACCATTTGCCATTGCTGTTCCTGGGACAGGAAGAGGCTGTAGCAGACCCGCCTTTTTCTGCTTGCTGCTTTTCATCCGCTGACATGTAGGGCACGAGGTGACAAATTTCTGTACGTCATCTGCCATGTGGGGCCAGTATTAGTGTTTGGCGATACCGTTGAGGGTTTTGTTGCTACTGAAGTGTCTTGCGTACAGGACGTCGTGGTATTCTTCGAGTAGAAATTGGCGCAATGGAGGGTAATTAGGTACCCAGATCTTCGTTGATCCTTTACAGCACGTGATGTCGTTGTCCCACTGTAGCGGATGTCGCTTTTCTGCCAAGGGAATTTCGAGGTCGATGGCGTACCCGTGTGTGAAGAGTCCCTTGAGGAGTGGATTCATCCCTTCAATTTGGATAGCGGCAACGTGTGCAGGCCGGCTAAGCGCATCTGGTTTGTTTTTATGGCCAAGCTTGTATACGATGTCGTATTGGAAGTGTGTCTCGAGGAAGTCGATCCACCGAACCTGTCGCCTGGAGAGGCTTGGTTACGTTTTCAAATATTTTAGGCTGCAATGGTCGGTGTAGACTGTTGTTTTGCGTCCTTCGAGATAACATCTTCACGTTTTGAAGGCGATGATGATAGCAAGGGCCTCTTTGTGTATTGGGTGGTTGAGTTCTGCCCCGTGTAATTTTTTGCTGAGGTAGGCAATTGGTTGCAGTCCATTCCCCTGGTCTTGCATCAAGACTGCTCCCACTGCCTGGTCGCTGGCGTCAGCTTCGATGACGTAGTCGCGTTCAGGGTCTGGCAAGATGAATACAGGTGCGGACGAGAGTGCTTGTTTCAGCTGTTCCACGGCTTCCTGATGTCTTGGTTCCCAGTTATAGGGCGTGTTGTTCTTTAGCTGATTCGTGAGTGGCACGAACCTGTTGTAGTAGTTAGCGAAGCCAAGGAGCTGCTCTAACTCCTTTAAGTTCTCGGGTGTCTTCCACGTGCGTACGGCTTCGATTTTCTTGGGGTCGACGTGAACACCTTGAGCGCTTACGATACGTCCGAGGAATTGGACTTTTTCGAGGGCGAAGTCGCTCTTGGAGAGTTTGATGTAGAAGCGTTCTCGTCGAAGAATCTCGAAGACGCGTCGCAGGTGTTCGTCGTGTTGTAGCATATCGCGCGAGTAGATGAGGATGTCGTCCAAGTACACCACCACGCATTCGTCCAAGAGTGGGCGTAGGATGTGATTCATCTCTGCTTGGAACGTTGCAGATGCGTTGGTGAGTCCGAACGGCATTACCAGATACTCGTACGATCCGTACCGAGTTCGGAAGGCAGTTTTGTGAACAGAATTGTCCGCCATTCGTATCTGCCAGTATCCGGACCGCAGATCTAGTTTTGAAAATATCGTGGCTCCTCGAAGCTGGTCAAGCAGGTCATAGATTCGTGGAATCGGGTACTTCTTCTTGATGGTCTGCTTGTTGAGAGCTCGGTAGTCGATGCACATGCGCAGGCTTCCGTCCGGTTTCGGTGTGAAGAGTACTGGGGCACCGTATGGTGAAGTGGATGGTCGGATGAGTCATTTGGCGAGGAGATACTCGATCTAATTTTTCATGTCGGCTACTTCTGTGGGGCTTAGCCGATATGGTGCTCAGAAGGTCGGTTTCGAACCTGGTTCCTCCATGATCCTATGTTGGTGCGTTCGGTATGGCGGTAGCTCGTCCGGGAGGTCGTTGGGAAGAATGTCTTGGAACTCCTTCAGTAAGTCCTTGATTTTTTATGGAGGTTCCGAGGCTATCGCCAGAAATCCGGTGTTGGTCCGCTTGACGTCCTTCTCAAACCAAGCGAGTGTCTCCACTGGGATATCTCCTGTATCGTCCCAGTTGGGTAGCTGGACTCTCCTTCCTTTGTTGTAGATGCTTGCGGTGCGGTTTACCCAGTTGATCTCCGGATTGAATTTTTTTAGGAAGTCTCGCCCGAAGATCAGGTCAAGGCTTTTTATGTTGGTGATGGGGAGAGCAGGCTTCCAGCGCAGTGGCCCGATTTGTAGGTGTAACACTGGTTTGCCGTACACTGGTAACTTGCTGCCGTCCACCATCGTTGCAGAAAACGCCGATGGCTTGCACTCTTCTCGAAGTTGGTCGATGGTTGCCTTGTCGCATACGGTGTGCGATGCTCTGCTGTCCATGAGTGCTTGGAGACTTCGTCCTTTGCAGATGACCTCGAGCACGAGGGGCAGGCGTTGCTCGGAATACCCAAAGATAGTTTCATTGATTGGGTTATAGGGTACATCCCAATATTCGTTGCTTTCTACTCCTGAGCTGGCAGCTGGCCGAGGCTGCTTGGAGAAAGGCTCTTCTCCAGGGCGCGGAGGATTTTTGTCCGAAGGATTTGTCCGTTTTTTGTCTTCTGATTGGCCGAAGGATTTCCGCCACTGTTGCGTGCCCGATACTCAGCGCGTGCGGCTTTCATTTTGTTGCAGTCGAAGATTCGATGTCCCGGCACCCCGCAAAAATCACACGTGAAACCAAATTGCGTTGGGGGGAATGGTTTTCGCGAGGTGGGGGGAATCCAAATTGATTGGGGGATGTCAGAATTGCGAGGGGTGGGGGGAATCGAACTTGATGGGGAAATCGCGAGGGGTGAGGGGGATTGAACTTGATGGGGGAATTGGACTAGAGAGGGGAAGGGGGGAACAGAATTGACGGGGGAAGTTGGACGAGCGAAGGGTGGTAGGCCTATCGAAGGGTGGTAGGCCTATCGAATTTGGGGGGGGCAGGGGGGGTTCGAAATTGGGGGGCCAGGGGAATCGAATTTGAGGGGGTAGGAGGGGGCCTTGGGGGAATCGAGATTGTTGTGGGAAGGGGTAATCGAAAACGTGAGGGGAAGGGGGATGAGTCGAGAGGTGGCGATCGGGATTATCAGTACACAAATGCCACAGCCCCCCCTCAAATGTTTATCTGCATGTAACGAGATCTCGCCACCTTGATGAGGCATCACTCAGTTACCACTGTTTCAAATGTTTATCATTTGAATTACATTGAAGTGAATGTGTACCGCGGCTTTAACAGACTGTACAACGACAGCCACTAGGGTTCCCGATAGCTACCGTTTCCACAATTCCCAGCTCTATTCAATACGAGCTTGTTTCGAACCTCGGTACGCAATTTAGGCGGGCGTCTCAGTTGACGCTCATTGAACGACGTTTCCCTACAAATGTTGAAGCGGAGACTGCGGAATAAACTTCGGCCAATATCGTTCACACTCAAATTATGCCCCGAGGGTTGTTCAGTCGTAATCCCTTTGACTTTTGTGACACTGTTACAGCAGAGCTTTGGCCTGGCTCGCCACCAACCCAACCAGCCTGGTGACGCGACTGTGCTACAGCGGATATGCCATTAAGTCCTTGTCATTTTTGTCAAGATACTAACCTACCGTCCATAATTCGATAGGATCCAACATGCTATACTCCGATCGTATGGAGTACAGCTACTGTAGTGCGTACGGTCAACGTTAAAAAATGTCCCGTCTACCAATGAAATTTCTAATGAGGTTTCTTGCGATTTGAGAGTGGCTGGACGAAAGTCGCAGATTACTTTCGCGAAATCCAATACCGCCATGTATGCCACTCAGTCGCAATAAACAGGGGTCGCAATCCAGATGGCGACCCAACGGCCAATTACATATCGACAGCTGGACAATCAGCAAGCTGAACGTACGCGCGTGCACAGTGCAAACATTTTCATTATGTCTTACGATTATAGTCCTATTCTAATCCTCGTGTCAAGAGCATTCGAGGCGTTTTCCATTTTTTTAGAACCAATCATGTAAATATTCAGGCTTCCAGCGTGACACGAACAGGTCCGTCCCGAATACGAAAGCACGATCCTCTTTCCCTCAATCATCATCAACAACTGCACATTCCGAAAATGATTTACTCAAGGGGGTCTTTTTTGCTTTCGTAAAAGCGTACGGTTGGTTAACGAAGCTGCTCAATAAAGTCGTCAAAATTTCGTTGCATTTAGCCCTTTTTCGTAAGACCACGAAAAGGGGTTTCCTTAATATTTGTTTTGCGCGTTTCGAGCCTCCATTGCTTGTAGGAAGGTCGAGAATGAGGTGTGACTTTTCTCTGTCCGCGTGTTTCTGACCAGACCACAAATTCGCTGGGTGAATCTGATTTCGCGGCAAGTGGCGGAATTGCAGGATTTGTGCTGTTGACCCGCCAGCCAAGCATACCCTTGTTGCCCGAGTCAGTCACTCGAGGTTTTTGGGTGGCAGGGACTGAAAGCGCCACTTTCATTTCGCAAACCTCGCCACGGGCAAATGGGACTGTAAGTGTTAGCTCTTGTGTAAGGAGTTTTATTCCTTACCGGGTTGTACTGCAATCGCGTACACCCGAACTCTCGGAACACCAGGCTCGGTCCGTTTCCGACGCGACCCCGAGGCACGCCCACGCCGCCTCCGATCCTTTCGACCGCACCTGTCCCCAACCTAGGCCTCCGGCTTCGTCGCCTAGCTAGAGCTCTCGCTATATAATGCTAGGCTGAACATTCTTGTACTCGTCATTGTTATTCCGTGCACTCTCAGTTATTATTCATAACATCTGGTATCAGAGCTACTTTCCTGGTTCACCCCGCTTTCTCAGGGTAGTTTATTTCCAAGGCGTGGTTAACCCTGCGGGGCTGCAAAGCGGTTGTCCGTGAGCTAGAGTTATTAGCTCACACAACTACGATAGCGTTTGCGCCCCCTACGGTTTCTTACCACGGCCTTCCCCCTGCCCGAAAGGCGTAGCATTCGCATCATGTCCCAGGCCCAGCTAGACGAGGTCATGGCTCAGATGCAGGCAATGCAAGCCCACATGGCGAGTTTGAACAGTGAAGTCGTGAGACTTTGGACGGAGAACACGGAGCTTCGCCAGACGCGTGGTGAAGCGCGTCAGGAGTCGCCTGGAGTCGCCGAAAACGAGGTCAAGCAAGGTGCCGACGACGCAGCGAGCGAAACCGTCCTTGACGAGCTCGCACGGGAGTTGGAGCAGGAGGACGTGCGCACTGTGACCGTAACGAAGATTAAACTCAAGCCAGCAACACCGCCCCCGTTCAATCCTTCGGACAAGGCGACGACGGTGCAAGGGTGGCTGTTCAGCATGGAGCTGTTCTTCACGGCGGCAAGTGTACACACGGACGACGCACGCATTAATTATGCTGTGTCGCTGCTTCGAGGACCGGCGTTGGATTGGTGGCGTTGACAGTTGGCGATTGGGACTGCGGCAGGAGTGAAGCAGGTGAAGGACGGGACTTCGGACTCTTCAAACCAACAGGCAGAAACAATATTCGGTACGACCACGATTCGCACGTGGAAACAGTGGGGCACATCTCTGCGAGCTCGTTTTTAGCATTCATCCGCCTCAGACGACGCTCGCATGAAGCTGCGCAACTGGCGGCAGGTGACTACTGTTCAAGATTACACTGCGTCATTCTCGGCACTTGCGGACCAAGTCGACGACCTCAGCAAAGCGGAAAGGCGGGACAAATACGTGAGCGGGCTGCATTTCGACATTCAATACGAGTTGCAGCGGTCCCGTCCCAAGACGTTCAATGAGGCTGTCCAACTGGCGTCAGCAGCCGATGCACTGCAGCAGTGGACGAGAAAGAACAACAGGGATGTTGGTCGTTTTCGTGGATAGTCTCCCCGCCCCACGATCAATGGCGTGTCAACGCCCGATGAAATATTTCACGGGCTATGTTTTCGATGTGACAAGCCAGGTCACCGAGCTAAGTACTGCGCGACGGCGCCCAAGAAGACGAAGAACGACAAGGAGAAGCCGGGAAATGGGAAATGTCAGTAGCAGACGGGCCCCCTACTGACGAGGCTTTGTCGCCCGAACTTTAACGTTCCCACCAAGTTGTGGTACCGATACACGCTATCGACCGCACTCGGACGAATAACGGGAGCGAACCTGAAGATCACCCTGTGCTGGTCGAAGGCAAGGTTAACGGCAAAAAAATAAAATTATTTGTGGATGGCGGAGCTAGTCACAGTCTCATCCACGTAACAACGGCAAAGCAGTTGAAGCTGACGTTGGAAAAATGCCTTCCCGAAATCGACGCGCGACTGGTGGACGGAACTCCACTTGCAATTCGAGAACGAGCGCGCATGGTGCGGATGAAGTGTGGCGACGACTTCGGATTCAGCATGCCCATGCTGGCCACGACACTGGACGGCTGCGACATTCTACTTGGGCGTGATTGGCTGCGAAAATACAACCCGAGGATCGACTGGACAACTGGCGAATGCAGCGTGCATTGTGCGATCGGGTGGCGCGTACTTCCGTGCTGGCGTGGACGGGATCCGGTGTTGACACGCGTCAACGCCATCACCCTCCAGCAAGCAGTTAAAAGGGGAGCTGATTTGTACGTCGTCCACCTGGCCGAAGCGACGGTCGACGACACGCCAAAGGACATCGACACACTTTGTGCCAATGTTCCTGCCGAGCTCGCCGCGCTGATTCGACAGTACCCTGATATTTTTCCGGACGACCTGCCAGCAGGGTTGCCACCCGAGCGCCCCCAGGACCACAAAATTGACCTGGAACCCGGCGCAGCCTACAATCAGGTCCCAGTGGCAGATGACTCAGCCCGAACTAACGGAGTTGCGAAGCCAGCTGGACTACCTTTTGGAAAAAGGGTTCATTCGGCCCAGCACGTCCCCGTTCGCAGCACCAATCCTGTTCACGCCAAAAAAAGACGGCGGGCTGCGAATGTGCATCGACTACAGGGCGCTGAACCGACGAACCATCAAGTCTCGCTACCCAATCCCACGCGCCAACGATCTTCTCGATCAACTTCGCGGGGCTCGCTTCTTCTCGAAAATCGACTTACGCGGCGGTTACCATCAGATCCGAGTCTTCGCTGACGACTGCCACAAGACGGCGTTCCGAACCCGATATGGCAGCTACGAGTACACCATGATGCCGTTTGGCCTCACAAATGCGCCTTCCACTTTCCAACTCACCATGAATGGCGTATTCCGCGCTCTCCTCGACAAGTGTGTCATCGTCTACCTTGATGACATCCTGATCTACAGCAAGACACGAGAACAGCACCTCAAGGACCTTGAGCAAGTTTTCCAGCGGCTGCAAGAACACCGCCTCATTACGAAGGGCTCTAAGTGCGAGTTCCTCAAATCCGAGCTGGAATTTTTGGGACATGTTGTGGGAGCGGACGGCATCAAAATCGACCCGAAGAAAATCACCACGATTCGCGACTGGAAGCCGCCGACGAATTTACAGGAGGTGCAGAATTTTCTGGGGTTCGTTAATTACGTCCGAAGGTTTATCCCCAATATGGCGGGGATAACCGGACCGTTAACTGACCTGCTGCGGAAGGGCACTTTGTTCGAGTGGGGGGAGAGACAGCAGACTGCTTTCGATGAGCTGCGAAATTTTCTGACGTCGCCCCCGGTCCTCCGAATCGCCGACCCATCTCGACCTTTCGAAGTCTTGACGGACGCCAGCGATTTCGCCATCGGTGCGATACTGTTACAAGATTTCGGCGAAGGACTCCAACCAATCGCGTATGAGTCCAGGAAGTTGCAGGCAGCCGAGCGCAACTACCCCGTCCACGACAAAGAAATGCTCGCCATCGTGCACGCATTCAAGGTGTGGCGATGCTACCTGACGGGAGCCGACGTGACAGTACGGACAGACCATAAATCCCTACAGTACCTCCACGCACAGCCGAACCTCAATCCACGACAGATTCGCTGGCTGGACTTCCTCGAGAGAAACTTCCACTACACCATCACGTACAAACGTGGGGCGAATAACATCGCCGACGCACTGACACGACCGTCCGCCCACCTCGCCTCCATCATCATTGCGAAATCAAACCCACTGCTCACCGGACTATTTACCCACGGCTACAACACCGACCCCTTTTTCACCCACAACCTCCACCAACAAGCCACCACAGCCAAGGGACCCTACTTCCTAAAAGCCGGTACTGACCGTATCTGGGTTCCCGCCTACAGACTCCTCCGCGAATTACTTATCCAAGAAGTCCACGATTCTAACCTCTCCGGTCATTTCGGGGTTGACAAAACCCAGAAGTTACTTCACCGTTTTTATTACTGGCCTGATTCAGCGTCTGATGTGCAGAGATACGTATCTGCGTGCCCGATCTGCCAACGCATGAAGTCTTCTCGACAGCGGCCAGCCGGACTGCTGCAACCGCTCGAGCCACCCCAGCGACCGTGGCAACATGTGACGATGGACTTCGTCACGGGGCTCCCGGCCGCAGCCACGGGCAACGACGCCGTGCTAGTCGTCGTCGATCGAATGACGAAGATGGCACATTTCGCACCCTGTCGTACAACAGTTACAGCCGAACGCGAAGCTTTTCATCTCCACCGTAGTTCGTCTGCACGGCCTACCCTCAGCGATCATCAGCGACCGCGACCCCAAATTCACGTCCAAGTTCTTGCAGGAGACATGGGCCCAGTACGGCACACGCCTCCAATTTTCCTCCGCCTATCATCCTCAAACCGACGGCCAGACCGAACGAACCAATCAGACCATAGAGCAGCTGATCCGCACCAACTGCCCCGATCCTGCCCGGTGGGAAGAATTCCTGCCCATGCTGGAATTCTCCTACAACAATGCCCCATCCGCTACGATTAATCACTCGCCGTTTTTCCTCAACTACGGGATGGATCCGACCGTCCCGACGACTACCAACATCAACAACCCCGTGCCACGTTCCCAGCAGTTCGTCTCCAGTTTGCAAGCTGCCCGGGATAAAGCGATCGAATTCATTCGCAAGTCCAACACAACCGCTCGATGCTATACAGACCTTCATCGCCGCGATATTACGATGACCGCTGGGCAACTAGTCCTCCTCGACACAAAGAACCTTCGATTGCCCCTGCCTTCAAAACTCTGCCCGCGATTCTGTGGCCCTTTTCGTATTGTCAAGATGGTGACACCTGTCACAGCGAAGTTATTACTCCCGGACGAGTGGCGCATTCACGACGCCTTCCACGTCAGCCTGCTTCGTCCATACGTCGCCAGCACGTCTGCAGTCGCACGACCAGCGGCCGCCCCAAGTGTTCGCCCACTGGCTGAACCAACGCTTGAGCCTTTCCGGCTTTTGAGTCATCGCGTTCGCCTCGACTCGATTGGACGACACGTGGATTTTCTTGTCCCTGGGTCGACCGTACCAGCGAAGACGACATCTGGGTCACTTCCAACTCGATTCAGGAACACTCGGTGCTCAAATCTTATTTGAACCGAAAAGGCGTTCCCGATATTGATCACCTTCTTTAGGGGAAAGGGGGTAGTGTAAGGAATTTTATTCCTTACCGGGTTGTACTGCAATCGCGTACACCCGAACTCTCGGAACACCAGGCTCGAGGGATGGTGGGATGGCGGAAGGGGGGCTACATTTGTTCGATTATCAACAGTCGGTACCCCCTTGATTTTTTTTCGCGATGTCTTGCACCTAATTACGAAATTTTCGAAATCGGTCAGAATCATATAGCAGGGTAACGCAGCCTACAAACCAGCCCGTGAGTTCGTTGCGACTCCACCGATCTTTATGCCAAATTTCGCAGAAGCTCCTGGCGAAGTGGTTGGAGGCGAGGCTGGACGGGCAAATGGGGTTTGTCACGGCAAGGAAGCTCATAATTGCCATTGTCTTGAGTGAAAACAGTGCACACCATGTGCTTCAAAACGGGGTGCGGTTGCCCGTGCTAGAAACACAAGTGATGCGGGAAGCTTTTGTGAGAGAACCGAGACGTGACTGACTCGGGCAACAAGGGTAGCACGGTCGCGTCACCGCCACGGAAGGTGTGGTTGGGGTGGTGGCGAGCCAGGCCAATGCTCTGCTGTAACAGTATCACAAAAGTCAAAGGGATTACGCCTGAACAGCGCTCGGGGCATAATTTGAGTGTGAACGATACTGGCGGAATAAACTTGCCGACGAGCAGATCCTAGGATTCCTCACATCGACGACACTGCTGACGTGTGACAATGGAAGCTGTGGCTCCTCTGAATTCCTTTGACCTCAAACATGCGGCTGAAATTGACGTTTTGGAAGATTTCCTGAAACATCTAGAGACCTCCTTGAAATGTGTGTGGTGTGGTGTAGAGGTAGGTGACCTTTCCTTGATTTCCATGTCCTGGCGTCACCCAGAACCCAACCTGCAAGGCGTTCTTTTGCTAGCGCCTGAAAGCGTCTGAATCTTTCGGGACGGCCTGAAAGTGTTTACTGGAATCCTAGGGTTCTGTGCCAGAGTTCCGGCAGGCCTGTTGACTGAACTGCAAATTCCCTTCATGCCCTGAACATTCCGGTTAAGCCGTCTGTCAGGGTCCGACTTTAAAGGGTTTGGTTCGGGACCAGCCCGTGATGGACAAGGGTTTCGTTGGGCCTTTTTCCGGATACGTTCCAGGCGGAGTTGAGTCCTTTTCCTGATTTTCCGTAACTAGACCCAGACATACCCTGACACTAGGCAGACCTTCCTCGCCCACCCCCACCACCCCACCTTCCCCTTCGGCAAGGTAATTTGGCTGTCCTCCAAACCAAAGACAGCCTTCCCACATCCACACAAACTCGGATCATTCGTCTGTCCCCCACACCCAGAGACATTCCTCCCACACCCCTCGCACCCCCAGATAATTTCGCCCAGTCCTCCAAACCAGAGAAATTCTTCCCACACCCCACCCAAACATAGGAAAATCGGTGAAGTCCCCCTCACCCGCAGACATTCCTCCCACACCCATCACACCCCCAGAAAATTTGATGAAGTCCCCCACAGACCGAGACAATGCTCCAACATCCCCCTCTCCCACACCCCCACTTTCTCCTCCCCCCTCCCCACACATATTTTTTTTGGCCGAGTTTCCAAAGCCACACACTGAGAAATGTGCACTACAATCAGATTTGGCAAACAAATTATACTGCGAAAATAGGCTGCCCTCGCCACTCACCTTGCCTATCCTGTTGTACGATTACGAACTTTTCCTCCCTGGCAAAGTACAGACTCTGGCGCAGCCCTGTTTTTAAGTTCTGGTTTGGACCCCAGACCGTACGCATTCAGGGCTCAGTTCGGTCGCTTTCCGGCAATTTCAGGGCTGTAAACGGGAGACCTCGGCCTCCCAAGAACGGTATTGGCGAACCACTGGGCGAATATCCACCTGTTGTGATTCCTCCTGCTGCGAACCTATTACCCCTGCAGAAAACTGACCCTGACGACGTTTTCGTCAAAATGCGAGATTGACAAGAAAATTGGTTTCGAGGGAGCCCGAAGTTGGAGACGCGATCCCGCCAACAACCAGAAGCCCTTTTGTTTGGGGGGACTGGGGGGCAAAGTGCTGTACACGTGTACCATTTCTGTACCAATAATTCGGGAATCCCTGGGCTGGCCAGATGTTTGGTTGGGCGTGTCTCAAACTGCATGTTTTTGCTCAATACCCTACCCAACCGTTGTTGACTAGTCCAGAACACACCTCACCCAACCGCAATCAGATGTACGCTTGGGACCCCTCCCCCACAAACCTCGTCCATCGCGAATTGGCTGTGCAGATACCCGGAGCACTGCTTCTGGCCGAGACTCTTGCTAGAAGCACCAATCGCTGATTCCTTCTAGTCGATCAGTATTGATTCCTGTCCACTTGGTGAAAATCCCCAGCAGTGCGGTTACTAGACTAGAAGCGGCAAACGCGCGCGACAACACTGGCCGTCGCTAGCGTAGCTGTTTAGGACTGCGAGTACTAGGCCACCTCTCGACGCCGCCGGTTCCAAACCCACATGGAGAAGTTAGCAGACGAGATTGAGCGTGCAACATGGAGAGAAGAGACGTACTGTGGCAGCGCACGACGAGAACGAGCACCCGACGCCCTTCCGCTGCTGAATGAGGGCCTTCACACGGAGCATAGCGAGGAAAGCGTCGCCGTCACTCACAGCAGGACCAGCAGCGCCAGCAGCGTCAGCAGCTTCAGCAGCACCAACATCAGCCAATCCAGCGCCGGCAGGGATGTTGGGATCGACTGCGGCAGCAGCAGTGACGGGGACAGCGACGCTGGTAATGACGGTGGCTACATCAGCGTGCTAGCAGCGGAGGGAGAGGAGGAGCGGGCCGAGGAGAAGGGCGCGAAAGAGGCGCCATCTGAAGAGGCGGCATTGGCCCGCCCTGCCCATCCCGCCGCCTTGCACGGTGCGCAGCGACCCCCGCGCCCTCTCCTCTTCGGTTGCGGGAAGATCATTTTGCACTCGTGATTCGTTGAAATATTGGCGAACGACAGCGTCCCAAAATACCAGGATCAGAAATACGGAGTAGCTATACAGTAGGTACGGCATAGGTACGTCTGCTACGGAGTAGCCTTGCTCTACGAACAACTATACCTACAATATAGGAGATATCCACATTTTTGTGACGAGTAGCTGTACGAGCGAGATTCACTCTGGCACAGCACACACACACCGTCATGAACGGACATCCCAGCCCCACGTGATGCTGAGAATCGGCTCCCCACGTCTTCAGGTTCAAATTTCGTTTCAACCTCGTCGAGAGGGAACCAACTAAGTCTCTTACTAGTCCTACGCGGACCAGCCCCTCCCCCTTCCTCCGCGCTTCCCTCCCCCGTCCTTTGCCCGTGCTTGTTTCGAAGGGCGTTCCTTGTCCAGACTACGGACGCGATCCTCCGCCCGCTCGTCATGTTCCTGCTGGCGGGATTCGTCTGCCAGATCCCGGGAACTTCCCTGGATCTGCGTAATACTTCACTCGTCTCCCCTCGTCCTTTCAAAGTAAAATCGATATTCATACCTCCATCCTCCCCCCTTCCCTCCCCTGTTCCCTTCCTTCCCCTCCTCCCGTGCATTTCTTTCCCTCAACTCCCCATCCTCGTTCTCCCCTCTTTCCCTGCAGCCCTCTACTGGACCTTCATTTTCAACTGCTTTGCCGAGCAGTCGTGGCGGTTCGCGGGAGCAGCTTTGCTCGCGTTGTTGCATCACTCATGGCTGCCGGTGGTTGTCGCGAGATTTGTTAGCCAGGTGCGGCGCTCACGCACTCACCTGACACACGCAAGTCGGCATTCAAGCGAGCAGATGTGCACGCGGCGGTCACGCACGACCGCTCACCCTCATCAATCTGCCCCAGATTCCCCCAAACCATGCCCGCAATGCATCCCCTTCTGTCCGGATTTGAGCTTTAGAGATTTTTTAGCTCCTTCCTTCCCGCTACTCCCTTCTCCCTTCCCCCCTCCTCTACTTTTCCCCACTTTACCCCCCTCGACACCTCTACCGCCCTCCGCGCCTCTCCCGCCCTCCGTACTGTCCCCCGTGCAGCTGGTGGCATGTGTGGCGGCTCCTCTGGTGGGCGACCTCATGGACTCCGCTCCCAGGCTGCCCGCGCTCAGAATCATCGTCGTTGCTCAGGTGAGCATGCGGGCTCAGGTGAGCATGCGGGCGCTCAGGTGAGCATGCGGGCTCAGGTGAGCATGCGGGCTCAGGTGAGCATGCGGGCTCAGGTGAGCATGCGGGCTCAGGTGAGCATGCGGGCTCAGGTGAGCATGCGGGCTCAGGTGGACATGCGGGCTCAGGTGAACATGCGAGCCCTGATGCCCTGCATGCTCAACCCCCCTTCTCCCTCCACCCGCTATTTTTCGTTTCTCCCACTGGCCTGTTCTCTACCTGCAAGACACCCCCTCCTCACTCTCCCCTCCCCTTTTCTCGCCTCTCGCCCCTGCCCTGTTCTCCAGGCCACGGCCATTGTGGTGGGAGCAGTGGCCACCATGCACGCCTTGCACCTCGCCTACCCCGCTGCTGCAGCGCCAGCAGCTGCTGCCACTGTCGCAGCATCATATGCCACGTCAGCGCTGTCTGCTCTCCCCGCAACAGCTGTGCTACAGCAGGGGTGGTTTGCTGTGCTGCTGGTGGCGGGCGCAGTGGAGCGGCTCATGGGACTGGCGTCGGGTGTGGCGGTTGAAATGGACTGGGTCGTTGTGGTGCGTGCACACATGCGAGCACACATGCAAGCACACATGCAAGCACACATGCGAGCACACATGCGAGCACACATGCGAGCGCATGCGCGGGCGCACAAGCGGGCACACATGCTAGCGCACACGCGGGCGCACACGTGGGCACACATGCGAGCACACATGCAAGCACACATGCGGGCACACATGCGAGCACACATGCAAGCACACATGCGAGCACACATGCGAGCACACATGCAAGCACACGGGCGAGCACACATGCGAGCACACATGCGAACGCACACGCGGGCGCACAAGCGGGCACACATGCTAGCGCACACGCGGGCGCACACGTGGGCACACATGCGAGCACACATGCGAGCACACATGCGAGCACACATGCGAGCACACATGCAAGCACACATGCGAGCACACATGCGAGCACACATGCAAGCACACATGCGAGCACACATGCGAGCGCACACGCGGGCGCACAAGCGGGCACACATGCTAGCGCACACGCGGGCGCGCACGTGGGCACACATGCGAGCACACATGCAAGCACACATGCGGGCACACATGCGAGCACACATGCAAGCACACATGCGAGCACACATGCAAGCACACATGCAAGCACACATGCAAGCACACAGGCGAGCACACATGCGAGCACACATGCGAGCGCACACGCGGGCGCACACGTGGGCACACATGCGAGCACACATGCGAGCACACATGCAAGCACACATGCGAGCACACATGCGAGCGCACACGCGGGCGCACAAGCGGGCACACGTGCTAGCACACACGCGGGCGCACACGTGGGCACACATTGGAGCACACATGCAAGCACACATGCGGGCACACATGCGAGCACACATGGGGGCACACATGCGAGCACACATGCGCGCACACATGCGAGCACACATGCGCACACACATGCGAGCACAGATGCGCGCACACATGCGAGCACACAAACGACCACACATGGTTGCCCACATGCTGCTTGTTAGTCTCACTTCCCTACTTGTTGCCTGCTTCCCCACTCCCACTCTCTCTCATTACGCCTCACGTGTGTTCCTTCCTTCTATTCTGCTCTGGTCTCAGAAGTCAGGATGGGCGGGTGGCTCATTTCTCCATTTGATTGTCTGCCATTCCCTCCCCCCCCCACACCCCCCATTCCCTGCACACCACGCTCAGCTGGTGGGTGAGGATCAGCCGGTGCTCATGGCAAGCGCCATGGCCATGCTGGGGAGGATAGAGCAGTGCTGCGAGGTGAGATGAGCTGCGAATGGTATCGAGGTCAGCAGTTCTCTTGTGCTGCACATCTGATGGATGAAGTTAGCATGTCTGCCAGCTCTTGGCCGGTGGCTCGTGTGACATGCGCGGTGCACTGGATTGACAATCCTGTGTAAGTTGTGGGAGTTGCAGACGTGTTTTCATCCTTCCTCCTGTACTTCTGTATCTTCTCTTATCCTTTCAATCTATTGTGATGCTTTGACCCGGCCCTCCTATCCTCCCTCCCGTCCTCATGGCCAATCCTCTCTTCTCTCCTCTCTCCTCTCCTCTCTTCTCTATCCTTGACCGGGGCGCCCTTCTCCCTTCCTCTCTCCCTCGCTCCCCACGCTCTCCTCCATCCCTTTCATCATCTCCCTCTTTCTTATTTCTCATCTCTCTCCTTGCAGGTTGCGGGCGCATTCACCTTCGGATGGGTCATTGCCACATGTGGCCCGCTCGTGTGTGCCAAAGCATGCCTTGCTCTTGCTGCACTCTCCATCCCTGGTCTGGTACGCTTCTTATGCTTGCAAACACTACTGTTCTCTAACGCCTCTTTTGTTCTTTCAATCGCTCCTGGAAAGATGTAAAGCCTTCCTCATTCGTTATCACAATCTTATTTCATCACTACTCTCCCCTCCTCCTTCCTATCCCCCTGTACTGTATCCCGTTTACCCTAATTCAGCTTGCGCTGACTGCTCTCACCAACCATCTATCGCAAGGAGCTCTAGGCCAGTCTTCGTCCCTTGAGATATCCCCTTCACAAGGGTCTCTCCCTGCTGCTGCTACTGATGCTGCTGGAGCTTTCACTGAGGCTGTTGCTGCTGTCGCTGCTGCGTCTGATGCTGCGGATGCTGCTAGTGACATCTCTTCCTCTGTTGCTGCCTCCGACGATGGAGCTCTGGTCCCAGCTGTATCGAAACGGGAGGAGGCACTGCCTGCTGGATCGAAGAGTGGAGCTGTCAATGTAGTTATTGCTGTGTCAAGGGAGCAACTATCCACACAGCAGGAGGCGGAATCGGCATGTGAGATGCTTAGGAGGTGCGCAGCATCAGCAGTGGCAGCTGTAGCAGCCGTGGGAGTGGCAGCATCAGCAGTGGGGAGAGCAGCAGGGAAGGGTTGGAGCAACTTCGTGCAGCAGGCGGTGATGCCTGCGAGCTTGGCATATGTGCTGCTGTGCTTCAATGCTGTGCTCGCGCCAGGGGGCCTCATGACCTCCTTCCTCTTCCACCACGGTCCGTGCTTCTCCTCTCCCAACATGCTCCGCGCTCTGTTTCTTTCAATAACGAGTGATCTCCATTTCTTTCACCGCCCACGTCTCTTTCACTCACTTCTTTGTGCCTGCAGGAATTGACATGGCAATGATAGGCGTGTTCAGCGGTGCGTGTGCTGCCATGGCCTTTTCTGCCTCCTTCCTGTCGCCTACACTCGTGGCATGCCTGGGCGTCCTGCAGGTGCAATGGGTGCAGTGAGATAGAATGGGTGTAATGTGAAGTGGTTTGAGACTCAGTGCGATGCACTACGTTCCACTTGTAGAGGTGCAAGGGGGTTTGGGAACAGGGAAAGAGAACTGCCCTCTTCCAATCATACCACCCTCTCCGTAAGCTCCCTCCTCATTCATGTCCCCTCCTCACTCTTGTCTGCTCGTCACTATTGTCCCCTCCTCACTGCGCCCACTCTCTCTCGACCCCAGGCTGGCAGTGCGGCCCTTCTGTTTCAAGCCTCCTTGCTCTGCATCGCGGTGCTTGACTTCTCTTCTCTCCAGTTCTGCCCCCCAGCTCTGCAACAGGGGCTGCTGCTCTTTTTCCTCCTGCTTGTGGTGAGTCCACTCTTATTGAGACTTAATTCCATTTTAGGCAGACTTGTGATCAAGTCCCAAGTCTTATTGGGACACCTCCGTATCGAGGCCTTGGTATGACTGCTTCCTATCGAGCTCTACTTCGTACTATGCATACACGCCTGTTTTGTTTTCTCCTGCTCTCCTTGTAGACCCCTTGCCTATGTTCTTTCTCTGGCACCCAAACGTTCGGCAGGTGTTCTCTCGCATGGGCCAGGGGATGTATCAGATAGTTGGCTGTCAAATCATTCAGGCCGTGCCTGCGCCATCGGCCAACCTGTTTGGAACGACGGAGATGGCCCTCGGCAGCCTGGCAGAGCTGGCCATGCTAGGCGTGGCCATAGTGTTCCACGACCCCCGCCATTTCGGCTCGCTGGTGCTCATGTCCCTGGCTGCCGTCGTCGCTGCCGCTGCTCTCTACTGCTCCTGGCTGGCCACGCCCGACCCTAGGCTGGAAGAGCTGTTTCCGAATCAACCGAAGCTCTGGTGGGAAAATATGTTGTGGGGGGAAACGGGCCAGAAAGGTAGAAAAAGGGAAGACGAAATTCAGTTGAGTGACCAAGAGCTGGAGGTAGGGAGAACACACAAGGTGGGGAATGATGCAGTGGGGCTGTTGACGGACAAATGTTAGTATATTCTGTTTCTGCGTTTGTAGGTACACCTGTTATTTTGTTATAAGCCCATCCCTTTTCCATAAGGTGTTTCAGTTGGAAGTACCTCAAAGACTTAAGCGTTTCTGAAGTGTAACACTACACTCGAAGGAAATGTTGTATTGAGTATGCGAGTCAACGCAGGTTACACGAGGAGGTTGGACGAAAGAATGCGAAAGGAAGAAGGGACTCGAAGGATCGCAAGCGGAGGTTGCGACTGACCGTTTCGGCTGCAAAGGTGGTAACCGAACCATCGATCGAGTCGCCGTGCGACTCGATAACCGTTTCTTCAACTGTATTCTACAACTGCTCTATTTTTTTCCATCTTCTATATATTGCTGTATGCTTGTTTCTTTTAATCAATCACTTGCTCTCACATACTAGTGCAAGGGTTCAACTACTCAACACTTCCGCTGCACTACTCAAGCATCTTATACAAGTGGGACTTAGTCTCTGGAAAGATCCTAAGGGCTTTTCTTAGCCCAACATGGTATGAGAGCTGGTCAGAGACCAAACTCCCTGTTGGGCTGAGAAATGCCCTTAGGATCTTTCCAGAGACTAAGTTTCAGTTGTAAAGAAGGCTTGAGTAGTGCAGCGGAAGTTGGAGTAGTTGAACCCTTGTACTAGTATGTGAGAACAAGTGATTGATTAAAAAGAACAAGCATACAGCAATATATATAAACTAGGAAAGCAAAGCAGTTGTAGAATACAGTTGAAGAGCGGTTATCGAATCGCATAGCGACTCGATTGTCGCTTTGGTTACCGTTCTTGCAGTTGTAACGGTCAGTCGCAACCTCCGGTTGCGACCCTTCGAGTCCTTTCGTATTCTTTGTCCACCCCCTCGTGTAACCTCCGTTGACTCGCGTACCTGTTACGATCTTCCTCGAGTGTGGTGTTTTACACTTCAGAAACGCTCAAGTCCTTGAGATATTTCCAACACTCCCCTTCGTTTCTGGAGTGCTGCTGTGACCGGATTTGGTGATGTTTGTCTGCTCGGTCAGTAGCATGCAGTAATCGAACTTTGCTTTCGCCAGTTTCTTCGTCAGGTAGTCTGCAGCCAATTCTGTCGTGGGGCAGTAACTAAGTTGAAGTCTCCCCTTCGCGATTTCATCTTTGACGAAGAAATACCGCAGGGCGATGTGCTTGGTTCGTTTGGCGAAACCGTCCTTGTTCGCGATTTTGATCGCAGATTGGTTGTCGCAGAAGAGTGAGAAGACGGGCAGGGTCGCAATCTTTGCTTCCTCGAGTAACTCTCGCAGGTAGAGTCCTTCCTTGGTCGCAGTGCAGAGGGCGATATATTCTGCTTCAGCCGAAGATAGTGCGATTAGTTCCTGTTTGCTCGACTGCCAGGGGATAGTCCCGATAGGCTCTAGTCGGTAGATGTAGCCCGTTCTTGATCGTCGATTTTCCCTATCTCCCGCGTGGTCGGCGTCGACGTATCCGAGTAGTTGTACGGACGATGTTGTTGCTTTACTGTAGATAAGTCCGGTCGTCGGCGTAGAGACGAAATAGAGTAGTGCCCGATTTAGTTCTTCGAGATCTTCTTGTTCCGGCTG
Source organism: Closterium sp. NIES-67 (assembly GCA_027943415.1). Taxonomy (NCBI): domain Eukaryota; kingdom Viridiplantae; phylum Streptophyta; class Zygnematophyceae; order Desmidiales; family Closteriaceae; genus Closterium; species Closterium sp. NIES-67. The sequence goes on along the minus strand of BQMB01001349.1, from coordinate 67,255 downwards.
CTTCAGATGCGTCGCCAGTTGGCTCGCGCTGTAGGATAGGTCAGGTCGGCAGGTTACTGCTGCGAATAGTAGGCAGCCGAGCTTCTGCTGATACTCCTGGATTTGTTTCGCGGGGAGTTTTGCGGAGGTGTCGTTGTTGTTCCCGTAGCGGTAGGGAGTCGTGACTGTAGTCGGTGTCAGTCCGAATTTCTTTTTCGACAACGCCTGCGTATTTTCCAGCATATAGGTAGAACGCCGAGTTGTCTTCGACGACGTTCAGTCCCAGGTACTGGGTCACGGTGTCAGACACCGTGAGTGTCAAGTCACTTCTTAGCTCCCCTTCGAACCAGGTGGCGATGTCGGTAGTGGAGCCGATGTAGAGCAGGTCGTCGACGTAGACAATGAGTAGGATAAAATCCCCTTCCTTCTGTAGTCGGTACATGCCTTGGTCGTGCGGCAGCTGTAGGAATCCGATTCTGACGAGGCAACCGTGAAGATGCTGCTACCATAGCCACGGGGCTTGCTCGATCCCGTAGAGGGATTTTATTAGCTGGCATACTTTTGTGGGGTCGTCGATGAATCCGTGGGGCTGCTCGACGAAGATCTCGGCATCCACAGGTGCGTACAGGAAGGCATTTGCGACGTCGATCTGGCGCAGTGGTAGTTTCTTCGTGGCCGCGACGGCGAGTAGAATGCGCAAGGAGGTGTGACGGGAGACTGGGGCGAATGTTTCTGTGTAGTCGGTTCCGTATCGTTGATCGAACCCTCGTACGACCCAGCGAGCCTTGAATCGTTCGATGGAGCCGTCCGCATTAGACTTGATGCGGTACACCCATTTTCCCGAGAGTACGTTCTTCCCGTTGATGTTCGTTGCAGGTACCAGCTTCCATGTATTTCGGTCTTGCAGAGCTTTCAGTTCTTTTTCCATTGCCTCCTTCCATTTCGCCTTATGTTCCCCCCCCGAGAGCCTGCGACAGAGTTGTTGGCTCGGGCGGAGATGGCGACGGCGGATGCTGGACGGAGACCCATAAGCCGAGGATTTGCAGTCCCGTGGGTGTGTGTCGAGGGGAATTTTCATTCCCGGAATAGGCTGCTTCGTCACCATCTTCTGGATCAGGTAAGAAGTTTGGGCCGATGCGTTCTGAGACATTCGTGTCGACTGGGCGAGGTGTAACGTAACCTTGGTCAGCGAAGTGGTAAAGGGTGTCGAGGTTGTTGCTATCGAGAGGATTGTCTTCGTCGAGTGGAACAGGCACGGAACAGTAAGGGAGTGGTCCGGCAGCTTCCGAAGCTCCAGGTACGTCTTCTTCTGCTGCGTCAGCCTCGGCAGCACGGTCGGCGAAGGAGCGAAGGCCCGCGAAGCCGTCGGTGGGGTCGTCTGTGTTGGCGACGTTGTCCAGGTAATGCTGCAGTGTCAGTCGTTCGTAAAAGATCACATCACATGATGCCACGGTATTTTTGTCTTGTATGTCGAGGAGTTTCCATGCTTGAAAATGTTTGGCGATGCCGAGGTGTAGTCCCCACCGTGCTCGTTGAGTGAAACGTCCTGCTCGGGCTGTGTGGGGTCTGTACTGTACCATGCAGCCGAAAACTCGAAGTAATTTTGTGCTGCCCCTTTTTTGTGTCCACAGCAGGTGCGGTGATGCGTTGTTGGGAAGCGAGGACGAGGATAACAAATTGTGCAGGTGGACTGCATGGGTCATCGCGTCTGGCCACAGTGTGTTGGGCAGTCTCATCCCCAGGAGCAGTTTCCGCATCGTCATCTGCAAGGTCCGGTTCATCTTTCTGCGATCCCCTGCTGCTGGTGAGCGTAGGGCAGAGACACCAGGCGTCTCATTCCTCTTTCCGCCAAGTAGTTCTTGAATAGTTGTGACTGGTATTCCAGTGCGCCATCGGACTGGAAGCTCTTGAGCTGAGTTCCTGATTCTCGTTCAGCGATGGGGAGCCACGTCGTGAAGGCTTCGAAAGCTTGATCTCGCGTCTTGAGGTTGTAGTGCCAGACATATCTTGTTGCTGCATCGATGAACGTGATGACATAATTGAAGTTGGCTTCAGTGTCGTCTCGAGGCATGTTTAAGATGTCGCTGTAAACTTTTTCCATCGGTGCGTATGCAGGTGCGCTTGGGTTGTGATGTGATGGAAAAGGTTGGTGGGGAAGATCGGCTTCGGGGCACGTGAAGCACCGTGCGCGTGGTCGTTGAAGTTCTTGGCCGCTCGTTGTAAGAAGAGCGTTTCTCTCTAACACTTCGGCTTGGATGGTTTGTAGTACCGTGCTGTTTGCAGGGTGGCCGAGGCATTGCTGCCAGATGTCGTCGGGAGCGCGATGGCCGGGCGACCGTTGGTACATGTCGGTGTTGGAGAAGAAAGGGAAACCGTGGCGGGACTTTGGCAGACTTCTCGTGTGATTGGCATACGTTGATCTGCTTCGGTTGGTGGTCCTCGGATTGCTGGTGATGGTACTCTTCTGGGTCCCGCTGCTGTTACTTCAGGTGATGTTGAGGAAGGAACGCTTGCTGGTACTTGTCTTTCTTGTCAAATAACTGCTAACACTCGTGTTCTCTCTGCTGCAGGTATGGTGTTGGAGTACCAGAAGCCATCTGGTTTGAACTCGGGGTCAAGATCCGGCGGGTGTGTCCAGGCGGCGAACGACACGATGCCATCGCTGTCGGCAGTACCGCGGTCGGGGACGAAATCTAACATGAAGAAGCCCGACTTCAGGAGAGCGCGACCGATGAAAAGACCGCCCTTCCCGTGGTAAAGGCGAAATTCGTTGGAGTCCGAGTCGCATTCCAGGTGAATCCCTTTTGCCATTAACTGGCTGACGCTGAGTAAGTTGTATCCCAAGTTGTCGACGATTAGAACTTTGTTGAGTTGTAGTATGACGTTGGTCTCCATTGACTGAAGCTGAACGACGCCTTGTTTGTTTGTTTTCAGGTTCTCGTTGTTGGCTACGGTGGTGATGACATCGCGGTTGAGGCGTCGCTCTCGCTAAACGAAGCGCCCGGAAGAACACATGTGTTGACCGCAGCAGCTATCCAAGAACCAGGTGTTTCCCCCGGTGGGTTCGGCGTTGGCGACTGCAGCGTACGTCGGATTAACCTGAAGTCCTTGTGAGCGCCACTCCCTTACTGCTACCTACAGCGTACATCGGAATAACCAGCTTCCACGTATTTCGGTCTTGCAGTCTCATCCCCAGGAGCAGCTTCCGCATCGTCATCTGCAAGGTTCGGTTCATCCTCTCTGTGACCCCTTGCTGCTGGTGAGCGTAGGGCAGGGACACCAGGCATCTGATGCCTCTTTCTGCCAAGTAGTTCCTGAATCGTTGTGACTTGTACTCCAGCGCTCCGTCTGAGTGGAAGCTCTTGAGTTGCGAGCCCGATTCTCGTTGAGCGATGGGGAGCCACAGATTGGCCTAGCAAGGACCCTTGATCCTTGACTCGGATTCGTGCGCGGTATCACGCGCACCGCCCGCCTGGGACTGTACACATCATTTGCCGCTTGTGCCGCGACTCTGGATGCGACCCTGAACCTGGCCCTCATTGCCCCACCTAAGGGCGTCGTGCTTAGTTCCGGTTCTCGGCGAAAAACCAGAACTTGGGCTAGACACATAGTTCGCAGCACATTTCGATAGGGCTTCGTGAATGTCCTTCTGGGCAAATTTTTCGCGAATTGTACTAGTTCCGGATTTTCAAGAACCGGAAATGTAAGCACCACGCCCCTAGAGCGTAGTACACGTGCCTTTGGTTTGGTCGTCCGGCGCCCGTTGTAAGGCCTTTCCACGAGTGATGTGACTGTGGTGACTGCTTGTGCAAAAGAGGGCGTGACCTGTGCACTTTTGTTAATGAAAGTGGCTCTAGGAATGATCCCTTATGATCAGAGTTATTATTTTGGAAACAGAGAAAAACCCTGAAAAACCAGAGTTAGTGCTCCAAGTAACCCTGAAAATCAGAGGCATAGATTTCACTCGTGAAAACCAGAGTAGTGAAAAAACAAAGATCAGCACTGGCGACAACACAGGGGGCGACGGAAAAGTGCACGACAGTGAGAAATCCATATGCCTATCAAATCCTGCTCGTGATGCCTCTATCAGAGAGCCGCTCCAGCACAGGAAGCACAGACCCGCGAAGTTAGGGAGAGCCTAGCCGACGTACAACCGCGGTCCGGCCCCATCGTGCGGGCACAGCAGCAGAGCGCCGACCTAGCGTGTGAGCAGCCAGATTGGTTAGATCAGAGGCTTCTCGCAGTACGAAACAATCTAAGTACAAATCGCGCAATATTACGACCACCACTAGCAACCGCTCGGGAAACTTGGAGGCGCGGAAGATCGTTCCTTTTCCAACGTGCATTTGCTGCTTCGCCAGATCCGCACCCCTTGCTGAAATCAGTGCAACGCCGCGAGTGGGCCTAGACATCCGCGACCTCCTCGCGAAACAAGGTTTCCTTTGAGACAGTTGTTGTTCTTGAAACAAATAAATGGTCCCTAGTTACTCAACGTAGAACAAGTGGGAGGGGGGCGGTGCGAGGGAGTGAGTGACGATACTGCTGAGAGATGGGCGATGCAGGTGAGGATATGATAAGGCGAGAACCAGAGGGACGGCGCGGGTGAGAAACGGAAGGCGCCAGTGAGGGTGCGACGGCGTGGGTGAGGGAGGGACGCTAAGAAAAGGGAGGGGGACGTGCCCTCCGAGAGAGGGACAAAGGACAAAGCGGGTAAGGAGGGACGAGGCAAGATCAAGGGGGGTGGCGCACGAGAGGACGGGTCGAAAATGAGAGAGGGACGACGGCGGAGAGTGAGGAACGGCGCCAGAGAGGGGGAAGACGAGGGCAAGAGAGGGACGACTCGAGTGGCGCGGATGAAAGAGGGATGCGAACGGGAGAGGGATGACATGGGAGAGAGGATGTTAGCCCCACATTCTAGCCATCCAAGCGAGCCGCCGCTCGCGAATGCAGTTGGGTGCCTGCGAACCGAGCACTGCGCGCCTAGACAGTAAACTCGCCCCGGGTAGCCTGCGCCTATGCTGCTCGCACACGAAGCACTCAGGCAGCATGCCTATGGGTTTCCAAGACAAGCCTCATGTCCCCCGCATACATGCTTATGCGCCCCGTCTTACACGCCCCATTTTCCCCCCTTTCTCGCCTCTTCTCCCCCTCTTAATCGTCGCAGTTCCCCCCCTCTTGCTCGTCCCAGTTCCCCCTCTTACTGGCCCTAGTTCCCCCTCTAACTCGCCTCAGATTCCCTCTCTTACTCTCCCTAATTCCCCCTCTTACTATCCCCAGCTCCCTCTCTTACTCTCCCCAGTTCCCCCTCTCACTCGCCTCAGCTCCCCCTCTTACTCTCCCCAATGCCCCCTCTTACTCTCCCCAATCCCCCCTCTTTACTAGCCTCAGCTCCCCCTCTTACTCTCCCCAATTCCCCCTCTTACTCGCCTCAGCCCCCCTCTTACTCTCCATTCCCCCTCTTACTCTCCCCAATTCCCCCTCTTACTCTCCCCAGTTTCCTCTCCTACTAGCCTCAGCCCCCCCTCTTACTCTCCCCAATTCCCCCTCTTACTCGCCTCAGCTTCCCCCTCTTACACGCCCCAATTCCCCCTCTTACTCTCCCCATTTCCCCCTCTTACTCGCCTCAGCTCCCCCTCTAATGCTCCCCAATTCCCCCTCTCCAACACAGACTCCTCCAATACCAGCACCCCCAACACCAACACCTCCAACACCAGCACCCCCACAGGTCACCACATGGACATCAGGCGCGGCCCCAGCAGCTGGGCCCCCAGAGTCAGCCAACTCCCACACACGCGCAACCGAGGGGAACTGAGTGGCATGGAAGAAACCAGAGTGGGCCGGACGGGGTGCGGTAGGCGGGGCAAGGACAAGGAAGTGAGGAGGAGGAGGCACAGGAGTGCTACGGTGCAGGAAGCACCGGTAGTAGGGGAGCGTCTCGTCGAAGGTAACATCACGAGTATGGTAGAAGCGGTGGTGCGACGGGTGGTAGAACAGCCAGTCAGGGGCGTCAAGCAAAAACCCCAGGAAAACACGAGGAAGGGTGCGGGTTGAGAGCTTGTCCTCACGAGTGTCGCGGATGTGAGCAAGGCTGCCCCAGACGTGGAATGCAGGCGCGTCACCAGGAGACCCGGCCCAGTGAAGGGTCGACGAAACATGTGGCCGCTGGGAGCGCGGCCATAGGTTAACCTGGTAAGCAGAGGAGTGCCCGACGAACAGCCATAGAAAATGGGGTGCACAGGCGTGGACCATGGAGGTGCGAGGTACCTCCATGATCAGACCGATGTGTCGCTCAGCGACCCATTATGCTGTGGGGAGTCTAGAAATGTGTACGTCTAAGGGATGCCCTCCACACTACATAACTTTCCTAGAGGGCCTAAGGCGAACTCGCCACCACGTTCAGAGTGTAAGCGACCTACAGGCAGGTAGTGGTGGGTGCGAACATCAAGAAGCCACGAGAGGAGAACGATAGGCACGTCAGCCTTCCTCTCCGATGAGGACACTGTGGTGAAGCGCGGGAAGTCGTCAATGACATTGAGGAAGTAGCGCTCCTGAACAAGACCATGGACCGGGGCAGGGCCACAGACGTCCATGTCCATGCCTTGCTTCGTTGTGTGGTTTCTATCTTTGATATGGATATGAACAAAGTGATGGCGGTAGAGGTCGTCAAGGCGGCGAAAGTAGCGAGAGGTGGTGTGTCCCTTGCGCCCGCACACCTAGCTTGCCTGTGGGCCGGTCGGCAGCTGGTACGTGCAGGTCACTGCGCCTCCTGAACCACCAGCACCCTAGCTCACAAAAGAGCCACGCGACCCCCAAGGCACTAACTGCCCTGGAGCCCAGCCCCCACAGCTTCCAACACGACCACCAACCCCAGGGCCTGCTAGCACCCGGGGCAGCTGATGCTGTTGCTTCTGCTTCAGCTGCTGCGGCTGCGGCTACTGCTGCTGCGCAGTCCCCGACTCCGAGTGACCACCCCCTCTATCCGAACCCGCACCCCCTCCACTCGCTGCGCCCGACCCCCCACGAACCCTGCCTCCCTTGCCCTTGCCCTTGCCACCAGAGGAACGGCCGAGAGTAGAGGCAGCAGCTTCAGTCTTGGCTACGGATGCGGTGGCTGGAGGGACAGTCACCTGGGAGGGAGCGCTGCCCTGAAAGATAGGGACTTCCGGCATGCCAATGGAACCAGCGATGGCACGGAGGCGGTCCTCTACCTCAGTCAGGGAAGTGGAAAAGAGGTCAAGGGTGAGCTCAGAGGGGTGACGAGCGAGGAGCGCGTTGCGGGGAGGGGCAAGGCGGTCAGGGAGGTGGGTGAGAAGGAAGTAGATAGTGGTGAAGAGGGGGGTGGGGGGAATGCTAGTGGGGCCTCAGTACAGGCCACACGCAAGCGGGCCTCGAGGGAGCGCAGGTGCTCGACAAGGTCTGCTACAGTGGTGAAGGACGTCAGGTCAGGGTGGAAGAAAGGGAGGAGGAGACGACCAAGAGTGGCAGACGACTGGGTGGAGTACCTAGCGAGGATAGCAAGACAGAGGGCGCAAGCTGACACAGCACCCGCAAAGTGGGAGTGCTCGTCAACCGGCAGGCACCTGAGGATGACGACTCGAGTCGTGGTGTTGCGGGACGCTCAGACAGAGTAGGCAGTACGAGCAGCAGCGTGCACAGCCTGCTGCGCAGATGTCGCGTCAGTAGCAAGAGCGCCCAGGCGGGGGACAGCAGGGAGCTCACCAGTGACGTGGGTGTCTAGGGACTCGTCGTCGACATGCTGACTCGTGAGCTGCAAGAGAACTGCCTCCTGCCAGGCGGCGAAACCGACTGCCCGCCCCTCCCCATCTAGGTGCAGAACAAAGACGCTGGGCAACATCATGCTGGCGGATGTGGTGGCAGCTGCGGCCGTGAAGCCAGAGGCAGCAGAAGCAGGGACAGTGGGGACAGCTGCTACAGGGGCAGCAGGGACAGGGGCTGCATTGGGAGCCGGTGGCAGCGGCGACTGCTAGCTAGCAGCGGGGTGGCGATGGCAGCGGGCCAGCGGTGAGCTGGGTAGTGGCGACAGCTCTGCAAGCTTGCTAGTGGAGGTGGCTGCGCGGCTGCGGGCTAGCCGCAGCAGTGGTGGCAGCAGCGGCTGCAGTGGCTCTGGCAGCAAGAGCAGCTGCAGTGGCGGCTGCAGCGGGAGAGAGATGTTGGCAACGACGGTTGCAGTGGCAGTGGCAGCTACAGGAGGCAGCGCGGCAGCTGCAAGGGCAGCGGCGGCAGAGGCGGCAGGAAGGGCAGCGGCGGCAGCAGCTGCTGCAAGGGCAGCGGCGGCAGCAGCAGCTGCGAGGGCAGCGGTGGCAGTAGCAGCTGTAAGGGCAGCGGTGGCAGCGGCTGCTGCAAGGGCAGCGGCAGCAGTGGCGGCTGCAAAGGGCAGCGGCGGCGGCGGTGGCTGCAAGGGCAGCAGCAGCAGCAGCAGCAGCTGCAAGGGCTGCGGCGGCAGTAGCAGCTGCAAGGGCAGCGGTGGCAGCGGCAGCTGCAAGGGGCAGCGGCGGCAGCAACAGCTGCAAGGGCAGCGGCGGCAGTGGCGGCTGCAAAGGGCAGCGGCGGCAGCAGCAGCTGCAAGGGCAGCGGCGGCAGCGGTGGCTGCAAGGGCAGCGGCGGCAGCAGCGGCTGCAAGGGCAGCAGTGGATGTGGTGCTGCAAGAGCAGCAGTGGCAGCGGCGGCTGCAAGAACAGCAGCAGCAGCGGCGGCTGCAAGGGCAGCGGCGGATGCAAGGGTAAAAGCTGCAGCGGCAGTGGTGGCAGCGGCAGCGGCAGGGGCAACGGCGGGAGTGCAGGTTGCGGCAGCGGCAGTGGCGGCAGCGGCAGCGGCAGTGGCAGTGGCGGCAGTGCAGGTTGCTGCAGCAGCAGTGGCGGCAGAGGCAGGGGCTGCAGTGGCAGCTGCGGCTGTGGCGGCATTGCGGAAAAGTAAACTGCAAAATGTCACGGAAATGTGACATTTCCGTGACTTTTCAGACATGGCATCATGAGGCCATGACATAAGGGGACGGGCTGCCAGCAGCCCCCCGCATGGCAACACAAGGCCATGACCGAGATGATGGGAGAGAGGGAGAGGGGTGCAGGAGGGCGCACATGGAGCAGCTTACAGGGGCGGAAGGGGGGGGGGGGGGGAACAAAGAGAGGACCAGAGACATGAGAGAGAGATAGAGGTGCAGCGGTGCTCACTGTGAGATTCAGGCAGGGAAGAAATGTCCTGCAAAGGGGAGACCAGGGTAAGGAAGCGAGGAGCAGATCACACGAGGCAAAAAAGGTCGGGAGAGAGGGGAGGGAGGGCGGAAGGGGAGGGGATGAGCGAAAGGAAGTTTCATGGAGACGGAGAAAACGAAACAGGAGCAGCATTGAACGATGGAAGGAAAGTCTTACAAAGGTGTGGTGAGGCGGCCATACTCCCCTCCCTGGTGGCATCAGCAGCACCAGCAACAGCAGCAGCAGTAGCAGCACGGGCAAGCATACAGTAACAGGTTCCTCTCATGTGCAAGCAGAGGGGGACGAAAGGGGAGGGGATGTGGAGGGGGGGGGAGGAGGGGTGCAATAAGGGGAAGGGGAAGATGGAGACATGGCAGGAAGATGAGTTCTTGACCGAGGTCAAAACGATACGAACAAAAAGCGCCACAACCACACTCTATGCGCGCTAATGTAGGACGTGCAGGGGGGAGAGAGAACCGCATGTGCGGAGGGGCAGCCGATTGAGTTCGATTCGTGGCTCGTCGACCTCCAACGACACCTGATTGGTCAGCGACAGGACGGCCACTCCCTGGCCGTCCACATCGACGGTACGCTATCCTGCCCGAACCCCCCTGCTGCTCTCCCGCTGACCCCACGTCTGCTGACCGTGAGTCCGCTGCCGCTGCTGCCCTTGCTCGTGCTGTCTGGTTGTCATGTGACGCTGTCGCCCTGCTTGCGATTAGTCATGCCCTCCCCCTGTCCGAGCGCCCCCGCTTTAGGTCGGTTAGGACTGTGCAGGAGTTTCTAGAGGCTGTTGTTGCACGCTATTCCACCCCGCCCTCTGCCTCCGTAGGCCGTCTGATCCTGCCCATGCTCTTTCCTGATCTCGCGTCTTTCCCTACTGTCGCTGACTTAGCCGCCCATCTGTGCACGCTAGATACGACCTGGCGCGCTGCCTGCACTGAGGCCCAGCTTTGTGTGTTTCAGCCCCCCATCTGCTCTACCCTCTACCTACTTGCCACCCGCCTCCCTGACCGCCTTGCCACCGCCCGCAATCACTTCCTTAGTCTCCACCCCGCGGACCTCACCCTCACTGACTTTTTTGACCCCCTCTCTGCCGTAAAGCTCGTCAGCGCTCTATTGCCCAGTCTAGTGGTACCGTGCCAGTCTCTATCTTTCAGGACAGTGCCTTGCTCAGTGCGCTTACTCCGATGGTTCTGCTACAGTTGCTGAGACAGCTTCGGATGCGGAGACAGCCGCCGCAGTGCAGTTTCGTCTAGGTAAGGGTCGCCGCCCCAAGGCTGGGCGCGGCGGAGGTAGCGGAGGAGGGGGTGGTGCAGGTGGTTGAGGTGGCTCCCCCGCTGGTAAAACTGATGAGGGGGCTGGGGCTGGTGCCTCAGAGCAGCAGCCCCAGCAGCAGCAGCAGCAGCAGCAGGCGCCGTCGCTGGACCAGAAGCAGCAGCAGCCGCAGCATCCGCAGCAGCAGTAGCAGCAGCAGCTGCCGCAGCAGCAGCAGCAGCAGCAGCAGCAGCAGCAGCGGCGGGTTGGCAGTCTCCCCCCCGGGTGGCCTGGAGCCGGCGAGGACGGTGGTCGCAGTGGTCGTGCGTGCAAAGTGCCGTCGGGTGGTGGTCAGAGTGACGGGCACTGCTAGTACCAGCTCCAGGCCGGTCCTCGTCGCGGCCTCGTGTGAGGTAAGATTGGCCATACCCCCACTCGTTGCTTCTGTCTCCTCGACGACCTGTTTCGTCTCCGCTTCGGCCCGTCGCCTGACCTCCCCGACTGGCACAGTCTGCTCTGTCGTGGTGTTAAGATCTTTGATATGGACATGGATGAGATTAGCTCTGCTTTGTATGTACTGTATGTCGATGACTCTAGTGCGACTGGTTCCTATTACTCTGTGTTGCCTAGTGGGGGTGTGCCCAGTGTGCCTAGTTCAGGCTCCCCTGCTGCGTTAGGCATAGGATCCCCCGTCTTGTTTAGCCTAGGGTCCTCCCTCGCTTCTTCGACCTCTGTCGCCGGTGACGCGCTCTCCCTCACCTTGGACTCCGGGGCTTCCCGGTGTTTTTTTCGCGACTCCACAACACTTACACCGCTTGCCGCTCGCGTTGCAATTGCTCTTGCATACCCTTCGTCTGGTCCGGTAGTTGCCCGTAGCTCCACTACTCTCCCCTGTCTGGCGGTTCCCTCGGGCTGCACATTTCCTCGTTCTCTAGTAACCTAGGTGGTGTCAGCTGCCTCCAGGACCTTGGCGTCACCACTACGTTTCCTAGGCACGAGCGGTATGTTGTCTGTACTGAGGCCGCCATTGGTGCCCCCCCCGCCACGTTCTCTCGGGATCCAGTGTCTGGCCAGTTCACACTAAACACCGCGTCCCCCCCGGTTGGGACGCCTCCCCCGGTTGCAGCGTCATCCCAGGTTGCTGCGGCGTGCTCGTGTCGGTCGCTTACCCACCCGTCGCTTCTGTGGCACAACCGTCTAGGTCACCCCACTCTCACCCATCTCCGTCACATGTCCCAGCACCGTCTGGTCCTAGGTCTCCCTGAGTCATTCCTTGCGCTCCCCTCCTCACCCGCGCCTTCGTGCACGCCCTGCGTCGAGGGCCGGCTCCGCCGTGCCCCTCACTCCTCCTCGTTCCCCCCCACATCTGCACTGCTGCAGACCCTGCACATGGACGTCTGGGGCCCCGGCCCTATCCATGGGCCGCGTCGAGAGCGTTACTTCCTAGTGCTTGTCGACGACTACACACGCTACACCACCTTGTTTCCCCTGGAGCGGAAGGCCAACGTGCCTGACGTTCTTCTCCCGTGGCTTGTCTCTGTGCGTGTGCACCGAGGTCTCCCTGTCTTGCGACCATGGTGGCAAGTTTGCCTCTGGCTGCCTTGGTCGCTTCTGTCGTGCGGAGGGCATCACCCAGACGTTCACCCTGCCGAACTCCCCGCAGCAGAATGGGGTCGCTGAGCGATGCATCGGTTTGGTCATGGAGGTGGCTCGTACCTCCATAATCCATGCCGGTGCACCCCATTTCCTCCCCTCTCTCCTGACCCGACTCCTCCATCTCACGTCTGGTCTCGTCGTCCCTCTCGTACTCGTCCTACCTCCCCTGCTCCGCGTTCTCACGCTATGTTGCTTCGCTCCCACGCGTCTCGTGCTCCTCCTCTCCTTCCGTCTCCTCCACCGTCGTCACTTGCTGTGGCCCCACCTCCGTTCTCGGACTTCCTCCGTGCTGCACATCCCCTTGTTCCTCGTGTCCTTGCCTCTCTCGTTACCGACCCGTCCGTTCCGGTCTCGAGTCTGTCAGCTCTTGTCGCTGCTGTCAATGACTTCGCCGCTACTCGCCGCCTGGACTACGCCACTGCTCTGGTCTCTGACCCTGCCTGCACTCCAACCGTCGAGGGTGTGGCTGCTCTTGGCAGTGACATCCTAAAGGACAGGCAGTTCGAGCTCGCTATCCTGACTGAGGCCGCTCCCCATCTCTGTTCCATGCTCCTAGTCCCTGAGGTTGACCCAAACGCCCTTGCCATCCCGACCCCTCGCACCTACGCTGAGGCCACCTCAGGGACCCTGGGCCTCTCAGTAGAATGTTGCCATGGAACAGGAGATGGCATCTTGGAGAGCCACCGGTACCTTTGTCGACGCAATTCCCCCACCTGGGGTGAATGTAGTCGATGGTCGGTGGCTCTTCAAGGTGAAGCGCCCTCCTGGAGAGCCGCCTGTCTTCAAGGCGCGCTACGTTGTTTGAGGCTTGAGTCAGCGCAAGGGGGTGGACTTCTTTCAGACCTTCGCTCCGACCCCGAAGATGACTACTCTTCGGACACTACTACACGTAGCAGCACACCGTGACTACGAGCTGCACTCCCTCGACTTCTCCACAGCTTTCCTCCAGGGCTGTCTACATGAGCAGGTCTATTTGCGCCACCCCCAGGGCTTCTCCGGTACCTTCCCCCTGGCACCGAGTGGCTCCTCTGGCGCCCCGTCTATGGCTTGCGACAGGCACCCAATAAGTGGCACGATACGATGCGTGCTACACTTTCTGACTTGCAGTTCTTCCCTTCGTCTGCAGACCCCTCACTCTTCGTCTATTACCGCCAGAGTCCGTTCTACATTCTTGTCTACGTAGACGACCTGGTCTTTGCAACTGCAGACAGAGACGCACTGGCCTCCGAAGGCGGAGCTGCTGAAGAGACACACCTGCACTGACCTAGGAGAGCTGCGTCGCTACCGTGGCTTGCAGATCTCCAGGGACAGAGCAGCGCGCACCATCACTCTCTTACAGCCACACTTGGTGCGCCAAGTCCTTCAGAGGTTCGGTCTTCAGATCTTCTCCGCACAGCCCACACCTCTCCCAGTAGACCACATGCTCTCAGCTCCAGTTCCCGAGGAGTCAGCGGAGCCCAGTGGTCCTTACGCAGAGCTGGTGGGTTGCCTCATGTACCTGATGACTTGCACTCGTCCAGATCTCGCATACCCTCTCAGCATTCTGGCTCGCTTTGTGGCCCCCGGCAGACACCGACCACAGCAGTGGTCGGCAGCTAAGAGGGTTTTGTGTTATCTAGCAAGTACATCGGGCATGGGGCTAGTGCTAGGAGGACGTAGACCAGTAGTCCTTACCGGGCACTCAGACGCTTCTTGGGCAGACGACGCCGAGACTCTCACGTCCTCACCGGGCTACTGCTTTAGCCTTGGTGCAGGTGCCATCTCATGGAGGTCCACCCGCTCCTCGTCTGTTGGCCAGTCTAGCTGTGAGGATGAGATCTGCGCTGGTGCCATGGTAGCACAGGAGCTCCGCTGGCTGACCTTCTTGCTCACCGACCTGGGTGAGCGGCCTAGCTCTGCCCCGGTTCTGTATGCTGACAACAGGGCCATGATCCTCCTGTGTCAGGAGCCACGACTTAAGGGCAGAGCGAAGCACATCCAGCTGCGGTACTTCCTCTTGCACGAGCTGCAGCAGCGTCGCCAGGCTCGCGTAGTACACTTGGCCGCCGGTGCCAACACAGCTGATATCTTTAGTAAGGCGCTTGCGTCTAAAGATCATCAGCGGCACTGTGTACAGCTGGGTCTTGTTCATGTAGCCTCTCACTTGCTAGGACCTTGATTGTGTATAGACCTTTATATATATTTCCCTGACTGGCCTTGTGGCATCTTCCCAGTGGCTGGACTACTAGTGCCCCCCTGGTCTTGCTCTTGCCTTGTCTGTACTCGTTTGACTGGTCTTTAGACCCCTGCCTCAGAGGCTGGACTAGTAGTGCCACCTTGAGTTACTTCTCTCTCATCAGGCACTGCCCCTATCCAGTCCAGGGGGTGTGTCAAACATATATTGTGTATTGTTATAGACTATATAGGGTTGTGCCTTAGGGAGTACAACCCATTAGGTTATATTCCCTTGTATGTCTCTATTCTAGTCATTCATTCACTTCAATAAGAGGCTGGTAGGAACACACTCTTATATGAGAAGGATTACGGTATATTTGTTGACACAGTAGTGATCACGATAGTTGTGGAGGTTACAGTTTCAGTTGGCATCACATTAGCGAGTAGTTTGACCAAACAGAGTGCACTGCAATAGGGGAAATCTTATGAAAAGAAAGGTGGCAAATCAGGCCCACAACATGGAGCTTGTCTAAAAAATAGACAAATCAGCGTGGTAAAAGTGCTAACTTCCGAGGGACTTCTGACTGGTTACAGCCGCCTTGACTGCATCCATGTGGCAAGAGCCCAATGGTGCTGCAACCCCTTGGGTGCCCTGCTGCCAGTTCCCTATTTCTCCTGCTTCTGCTTTGCTTGCTCCCTCTGCACGTGCCGGGCAAATGTCTCTGCTACGAGCAGAGGGAAGGCGATGGTGGCATCGCAATGCACCTGGACACGGGCATTGGTGCATGAATGAGAGGGCGCGCAACGCAATGAGATCATGAAAGCTAATGCCAGGCAAACGTCTCGGCTACCAGCAGTGGGAGGGCGAAGACACTGTGAACCACCCCTCTATTTGCTGGTGGTCTATGGGCATAGTCGGCCCCGTTCCATGCCATGAGACGCCGTGAACCCCCCTTCCATGTGCGCATCGTGGAACTCACCTTGACGGCGCTGGCCTCCACCCGGATCTTCCCCCAGCTGACTGCCTCGTCGGGCCGGGCGCCCGAGTCGCTGCCGTCGAACTCGTTGGCTGTGTTGATGTAGACGGCGTAGTCCGCACCGTTGCGCATCATGTTGGCGTTGCAGATGTGGTGCTTCGGCAGCCCGCCCCCCAGGATGATCACGCCCGTGCGCCGCGGGGCCGCGTGCACCGCTTCGTTGTCCATCCGCCGCACGTCTGGGGGGGGGTCGCATGGTGGGAGTTGCATGGGTTGATGGGGGGGAGAGAGGTGAGTTGGGGTGGGGAGGAAGGGGGTGGGGGCGGGGGTTTGGGGGATCAGGGCGGGGGGGATGGGGTGGGGCAGAGGTGGGTGTGGTTAGAGGAGGGAAGCTGTAGACCAGGAAACACAGGAATAACAAATGAAAGGGCTGCGAGGCGGATGGGAAGTGCAGATGCAGAGAAGTGTTGACCTAGTAAGGCAAGTCCAATGCAGGCCTGACCTTGCACAAGGTCGACGAGGAGGCCGGGCGACTTGAAGGAGTGGAAGTAGAGCATGTCGCCCAGCGACCCGTCCGTGATGGCCGGACAGAACACGGGGATGCCGTTCTGCGCGGGGGGGGGGGGGGGGGGGGGGGGAGGAGGGAGCGAGGGAGGGGGGACGATGGAAGGATGGAGGATGGTGGGGAGGGATAGAGACGGAAAAAGGAAAACGCTCAAGGAAGCATGTCAGGAGGAGGGCGGAATGAGTTGCGTTCACAGGAACGGCGTGTGATGCGATGCTTGAGGATGGGGGAGTCTAGGAGTCTAGGTAGGTAAGGGAAGGTGAGCGGTGCGTGTGTGGGGGGGGAGAAGGGGAGGGTGTGAGGGGAGGTTGGGTTATGAGTGGGAGTGGTTGGAGTGTCGTTGGGCGAGCATGGTGGCACTGCCACTGACCTTGTGCGCCCAGTACAGCACCGACTCCTCGTTGTTGATGGTTTCGCCCAGGCGGTCAATGAGCTTCGACGGCGTCCACACCACGCCCTGGTGCATGGGCCGACCGAGGGAGGGGGGAGAAGATGTGGATCTCGAGTGGAGTTGGACTCAGAAATCAGGGCATCCATAAACACGGGGGAGGGGGAACGGGGAGGGGGGGGCGAGGGGAGGAGGAATCATCCTGCCAATGTGCAGAGAAACGGTCATGATTGATGTACTCGGCATCAGCAGCTTGCCTGTGGAGGTCAGAAACCGTATTCTGCTTCGCACACCAGACCCTTTTTGCTCCCCTTATCTTTCCCTCTGCTCCTCTCGCGTATTCCCGCTGTGGCGCCCCCTCACCTGCGTCTTCTGCTCGTCCAGGCAGCGGTCGAGCACGGGGAGCACCCAGTCTTCGAACTGGCAGTAGTTGTTGTTGGGCACCAGCAGGTTGCCTATGCGGTTCAGCCCCTTGGCTCGCAGGTCCTTGCCCGGCAGGGCGAAGTCGCCCAGCAGGGTGGGCGCCAGGCACTTGATGATGTCCTCTTCTATGCCCCCCGCTGTAGTCACGATCACATCCACCTGAAAGGGTGTGTGGGCGGGTGGATGGCTGGTTATACGTCGAAATAGAGGATGGCAGTAAGAGGAATACCAATGCAGTAGATTAAGGAGCTTAAGCGCCGAGCATTGAGAGCCAGGGCCCCTCGTTTCCTTCTCACAAGCCCTTTTCCGACATGTGCCTCACAAAAATGTGGATCTCTCCTATATTGTAGGTATAGTTGTTCGTATAACAAGGCTACTCCGTAGCAGACGTACGTATGCCGTACCTACTGTATATCTACTCCGTATTTCTGATCCTGGTATCCCTACCAGTGGTATGGACCGACCAGTCTGCTTAACCAGGAAGCACAGCGACCAGCCCCTCAGCCCTGAGCCGAGGCCGGAGGGGCAGCTCGCCCCTGGAGAGCGGTCCCCTAGCAGCGGGTCGGCTAGCGCGGGATGCGCTAAGGTGCATGAAAGACGGCGCGCTCTGGAGGTGGCGAGCGTGCGTACCAGGCGGTGCTTGGCGAGGAAGCAGAGCGTCTCGCGGATGCCCGAGCTCATGAGGTTGGACGTGAAGCCCAGGAAGATCTTGCACCGCACGGACGCCCGGAACGCCGGGTCTCTCTGCTCCTCCGTGTCGTCCTCCTTGGGCGGGTCGTCGCTCAGACGCCATGCCAGCTGGCCAGGGGAGGGGGAAGAGAGAGGGGAGGTGGGAGTGGGATGTGATGTGACCGGGATACGGCGCAGCACAAGGCAGGGTCCCGCTCCCCCTCCGTGCTGTGTGCCCCGAGCGCACCGTCGATCCGCCAGCACGTCTGCTGAGGGGAAAATTGCGGTTCAGGGCTTGGGGATTAAGGAGGACATAAGGTATGGGCGGCGGGAATGGTGGGGAGGAAAGGGGGGACAAGGGGGATCGGGAAGGGGAGAGAGGGGGAAGGGGGGGTGGAGTGATGAGTAGTAGAAACCAGGAAAGAAACAACGGATGTCAGACGAGGGGAGATATTAGACCGCAACCAGACGAGGCAGGTATAATGCAGGACGTGAGGAAGGTAGGGGCGAGGGTCAATGATACGAGCGTGAGGAGCGCTGTAACATCTCGTCCCCTAGACCACTAGGTAAAACGAGTGTTGTTTAGAGTCGCAGCGGTTGCGTTTCAACGTCCGCAGACGTTACAAGCGCGGTCGCACCATGCGGTTGACTTCGTCGATGGCCCGGCCCAGGGCCGTGGCTTGGAACCCCGTGGTCAGCATGCGCGCCATCAGCTGCTCGTAGTCCACCTCCACCGACCCCGCCCCTCCTGCCGCTTCGAACGTGTATCCGCGGACGCTCGGCGTGCTCTTGTCCGGAACTTCGGATCGGCGCAGAACATTGTCCCTCGCGCACTGCGGGGCCTGCTCCTCCTCCATGGCGAGCGACTGGTGTAAGGCGCCTAGGAGATTAAATGAGAGGAGTCGTCACACTCACTGAATGGTTTGTTTTCTGGTTGTGTAAAATACTAGGGAACGGGCGAACAGACGAAGGGAGCCGTGGCCAAACCAATAATGTGCAACTTGAAGGAAAACTTGTTGTAAACATATCGTTCTGCGGGCAGCCCGCGGGCAGGTTTGGGCTCATTGTGAGTATTTAGGGCAGGTCCCAAGTGTGCGCCCCCCATGCAACATGTGTGGTGGTGAACGGTGCCGCGGCATGTTGAGACTGCCAGTGGTTATCGAACTCCAAACCTTGGAGCACCGAACTGGACCGTATAAAACGTACGATGGCAAATCTCACGGACACCATTTCTCCTCTATTGTCTCACCTTGAACAGTCCAATTGCAATCTCACCTACCAGGTTCTCAGCATGACTCGCGTTGACACTGAACCTGATTGGCTGCAGTCTGAACGATAGCGAACAGCCAAGTTGTATTTAGACAATTACGAGTTTCAGAGCTAGGACGTCGCGCTGGAAACTAATCTCGTGCATGAGCGAGATTTTGTAACCAAGTGTCACTGGTTACTGTGGGATTTCCACTTAAAGGTCTCGATTGCCTGTGTTTTACGGTTTCCTGCTTACAGGCTCAAGACGCGTGCCAAAACATCGAGTAAATAGAAGAAAATGTGAACTCTTCAGGGCCGCAGAAGTCTTGCCGACTTCCGTTGCCGACTTGTTCTTGGGCAGTGGCCTGGCGTTGGATCGACGGGTGTCGCACGCTAGTCGCGGCACCTAGTCGTTTCTCTCTCGAACAGCTCCGTAAACAGCAGAAACCGTACTGTACCACCTCACTACAGAAGCGGCTGTAGACTTGCCCTAGTGGTCGTCCCGGGGACGTCGCGTCGCGAAGTGTGGTTGCGCAGGGAATCTTTCCTTACTACACTTGATGCCCAGGCAAGCGCCCATCCTTCCAAGGCCATCGGAATATCGCCAGTCCCACTGGAAATATTATACGGGAAACGGACGGTGGTGTATAGGCCTCTCAATCATGCGCAATCTGGCCTCCGGAAGAATTGCAATACGGTACAGTACACTACAGAACAGTACAGAACAGGTAATAGAATATGAGGCCCGGAAATTGCTGCAGTACAGTGCATGTTACCAATTTCACACAAACAACAACGTAGGCCAATCCTTTTGGAGAGCATCGCTGGTAACCCTTGTGCGATGTAAGGGCGTGGAACATACAGTTCCGAACTTCCACCACATTGTACCACGTGGTTATCTATTATTAAAACGTCGGAAACGTTTTGAAATTCAATTTACCACTCTCGCCGTCCAAACTTCTCGAAGTTTGGAACTGTATGTTCCACGCCCTAAAAGACCATTTGTGTCGAGAGTTGTTTGTGTCCGATACAAGAGTACCCAGCCTAACAAAGTGTCAGGTGTACAAGACCGTACAGACGATCTGTCGTGTTCACGTTCACGTCACAGTCGTGCGCATCTTCAGGTCGTGCACGTCGTGTTCGCGGGAAAAAAAACTGCGACCATGCATCCCCCATATCGTACTTCTCTTACGTGTGCAACGTCAATTCGCTGTGCCCTTTGACACATCCTACAGCGATCTGGGTGCTTTGTTCCTATTGGATTCTACGCTCTGTTACGTGTGCAACATCGAGCAGTCATTGGACCACAGCCCTTCGGCAGATTCAAATAGAACCATCCAGAATAGGAGCTTAGGACAAAACGAAGAAATAACAAGGTGTGTAGTGTGTAGTTTTGTATGCTCTTCTTCTTAACTTTATTCAGCATGAATGATGGTGTTTTATTATTGTAAAACCCTTATGAAGCGCAGGAAGAAAGAATATGGAATTGAACTAGTGAGAAATATTAAACAACTGGCAACATAATAACCAGTCCAGCAATATGATATATCTCGGCACGAAGTCTTAGAATAGCAGAATGAATAGAAACAAGGTAGTACAGGGGAGGATATAGGGTTGGACTTGTACCCTCTTTGAATACTAGCCTATAACTTGTACACATAAACATATGTTTAAGTCAACACACCCCCTAGGATAGATAACGGATAGTGCTGAGCAAGAAACACGCAACTCAGGGTGGCACTACTAGTCCAACCTCTGAGGTAGGGGTCCGAAGACCAGTCAGCAAGAGTACAAACACGACAAGAGCAAACCAGGGCGGCACTACTAGTACGGCCATTAGAAGAGAAGTCACAAGGCCAGTCAAGAAGGAATATATAATGAGGAGTACACAATCAAGGTCCTAGCACGTGAGGAGCTACTCGAACTAGACCAAGCTGCAAACAGTGTCGCTGATGATTTTTAGGCGCAACCTTAGCAAAGATATCAGCTATGTTGGCACCAGAGGCCAAGTGAACTACGTAGCGAAGACCAGGTCGTCTACGTAGACAAGGATGTAGAACGGGGTCTGGCCAGCACGAACGAAGAGCAAGGGGTCTGCAGACGATGGGAAGAACTGCAGGTCAGCTAGCGTAGCACGCAACGTGTCGTGCCACTCACGAGGCGCCTATCGCAGGCCGTAGACCGAGCGTCGGAGGAGCTACTGGGTCCCGGGAGGGAAGGTACCGGTGAAGCCTTGTAGACAGCGCAGGTAGATCTTCTCGTGTTGACTACCCTAGAGAAACGCATGGAGATGTCGGGGGAGTGCACCTCGTAGGCTGAGTTCTACAGGCATTTGATATTGACGTCGACGTCGACGTTGAGGAAGCCAGAGAGCGACTTCGAGAGCACTGGTTACCACCCAAACCAGGTGCACTTTTCTAGCCTCGCTTGGAAGCCACGCGGCCAAATTGTGGAAAGCGCAAGCGAAAGGAGAGAGGAGAGATTTTCAAAATTGCGCAACAAAAAACTGCTGCCCCAGGGCAGTAGAGATATATTACGGGGCAAAATGACGCGCACTTTTTCCGGCTTGGACTGTGGTTCCTAGACGCGCACTCTCTTTGGCGATGGGTTTGTTCAGCTGCTGTTTT
Source organism: Closterium sp. NIES-67 (assembly GCA_027943415.1). Classification (NCBI taxonomy): domain Eukaryota; kingdom Viridiplantae; phylum Streptophyta; class Zygnematophyceae; order Desmidiales; family Closteriaceae; genus Closterium; species Closterium sp. NIES-67. Next base: position 46,103 of record BQMB01001349.1, on the reverse strand, counting down.
TTTGCAGGGCAGGCCCAGGTACGCGAGGTGGGCTAAAGTGGTGGCTGTTGTATTTTTGGGGTGTGGAGGCCTAGTACACCCTTGCGCCTGATGTAACGCCGGACGCAAGGTGAACTCCGCGATTGAGCGAACGTCAGGGTTGCGTCACGTTTGCATCAGATTTGCCAGGGAGGGAAGCGAAGGGGGTGTTTCCCTGACGTAGATGTAATCTGTAGATGGAGCTGTTCTGCAGGGATGTCGATGTAACCAGGTTCGGGTACGTTGTGCCAGGTTTGGGTGAAAATTTGCGGGCCGACCCTCGATCCGAAGCTTTTGGAAATTTGCGGGCAAAATCTCTCGCTTTCGGAAGGTGCTCCGATGTAAACTGCACTTTCCTTTTTTGCCTGCAGAACTCAGCCGTAGTCACACCGTGCTGCAACGTGTAGCAGTACCCGAAGAGTAGGCATCTTCGGGGTCGGAGCGAAGGTCTGAAAGAAGTCCATACCCTCGCGTTGACTGAAGCCTCTAGCAACGTAGCGCGTCTTGAACACAGGCGGCTCTCCAGGGGGGCGCTTCACCTTGAAGAGCCACCGGCCATCGACTACATTCACCCCAGGTGGGGGAACTGCGTCGGCATAGGTGCCTATGGATCTCCAAGATGCCATATCCTGCTCCATGGCAACTAGTTACTGAGAGGTCCAGGGTCCCCAGGTCGCCTCAGCGTAAGTGCGAGGGGTCGGGATATCACGGGAGCCTGGGTCACCCTCAGGGACCAGCAGCATGGAACAGAGTTGGGGAGCGGCCTCGGAAAGGAAAGCAAGCTCGAACTGCGTATCCTCTAGGATGTCACTGCCCAGGGCAGAAGCAACCCCGATGGACGGAGGGCAGGCAGGGCCAGAGACCAGAGCTGTGGCGTAGTCAAGGCGGCGGGTGGAGGCGAAGTCAGCGAGAGCAGCGACAAGAGTGTTAAGACTCGAAACAGGAACAGATGGGTCGGTAACGAGGGAGGCAAGGACCCAAGGAACAAGATGACGAGCGGCACACAGGTAGTCAGAGAGAGGAGGCGGAGCGACAACGAGCGATGACGGAGGAGGCGTGGGGAGGAGGGGAGGATGAGATGCATGGGAATGGAGCAACATAGGGTGAGAGCACTGGTCAAGAGACACAGGACGAGTACGAGAGGGACGACGAGACCAGAAGTGGGACGGAGGCGTCGGTTCAGGAGACACAGGAGGAGAACGAGGGGGGAAATGAGCCGGGGACGAGTTTGATGGAGGAAACACAAGGCCGTAGACAGGAAGGGGAGGAGGCGGTGGGGAAATCGCATGCGAGCGGTTAGAGGAGGGAAGGCCGAGCAGGCGAAGGGCGGACACCGGCGACGAGTGCTACTGCTGCTGCTCCACGCCAACACTAGAACCGCCAGCTGTACCATGGCTACCTCCGAAACGCTCCACTCCAGCACCCCCAGAACGGGAACCCTCTCCAGCATCGGTGCCACTCCCCAGACCGCCGGGACAAGCCACGACAGGAACCCCAGAGCTAGCACCCCTAGAACCAGCACCCCCAGAACGAGAACCCTCTCCAGCACTGGTGCCACCCGCAGGACCGCCGAGACAAGCCACGACAGGACCCCCAGGACTAGCACCCTCCTCAACACCCACACCTCTAGAGTCCACAGATGGCTATTGCTGTGGCGGCGACGGCGGCGGTTGCTGCTGCTGCGACGACGACTGCGGCTGCTGCTGCTGCAGCGGCGACGACGGTGGCTATTGCGACGGCGGAGGAGGAGACACTGGGGTAGACACTGGTGGCAAGAACTGCACCGCGGGGCCACCAGAGTTAGCCGACTCCTCGACCGCGACAACCGACGAGAGGGGAGTGACGTGAGACACACCAGACGGAGCAAGACGGGGAGGGAGGTGAGCAGGGGCAAATGGGGGAGTGGGAACCAGAAACAGGGGCGGGGAAACAGTGAGACCTCGGTGGGGAAAGCGGTGGTAAAAGGAGACAGACTCGTCGAAAGTGACGTCACACGAGTGAAAGAAGTGGTGAGACGGCATGTGGTAAATGTGCCAGTTAGACGAGTCAAGGGGGAAACTGAGGAAGACACAGGACGGTGCTGGCAGTGACCTTGTCCGTGCAAGAGGCACGAATGTGAGCAAGGCAGCCCCAGACGTTGAACGCGGACGCGTTACCAGGGAACTCGGTCCAAAGAAGGGTCGGCGAAACCTGCGGCCGCTGGGAGTGCGGCCACAGGTTAAGCTGGTGAGCGGCGTAGCGAACAGCGAACGGCGAACGGCCACAGAAAATTAGGTGCACCGACATGGATCATGGAGGTACAAGCCACCTCCATGACCAAGCCGATGCGTCGCTCAGCGACCCCATTCTGTTGCGGGGAGTCCGGTAGGGTGTTCGACTGGGTGATGCCCTCCGCACGACAAAACTGTCCAAGCCGACCAGAAACGAACTTGCCGCCACAGTCCGAGAGGAGACACAGCACAGGGAGACCGCGGTGGAGGGGCGCAGCTACGATCCACGGGATTAGAATGTCAGGCACGTTGGCCTTTCGATCCAAGGGAAACACTGTGATATAGCGCGTGTAATTGTCGAAGAGCACGAGAAATTGTTAAAATACTAGAATGAGTGAAATCAAGTGAGAACAAGGGAGATATAGGGTTCGAGTTGTACCCTCTAAGAACAAACACCTAGCTAACCTAGAAATTCTATATAAGAACATATGTATAAGTTGACAGAAAGTAGCGCTCGCAACGCGGTCCAGGGATGAGGGCCGGGCCCCAGACGTCCAGGTGCAGGGTCTGGAGTGGCGCGGTGGTAGGGCGAAGCGAGGAGGAATGAGGGGCACGGCGAAGTCGGCCCTCGACGCAGGGAGTGCACGGCAGGGCAGGTGAGGGAGGGAGTGCAGGGAGCGACCCAGGGAGACCTAGGCAAGACCGTGCTGAGTCATGTGACGCAGACACGGGAGTGCGGGGTGACCTAGGCGGCGGTGCCACAGAAGCGACGGGTGAGTGAGTGACCGACACGAGCAAGCCGCAGCGACCTGGGAAGGCGTATGACCAGGGGAGGTCGTGCCCACCGAGGGGGAAGCAGTGTCCAACGTAAATAGGCCAGACACCGGATCCCGTGGGAACGTCGCAAGGGGGGCACCTGAGGCGTCCTCGGTACAGACAGCGTACCGCTCGTAACCAGGGAACGTAGTGGTGACGCCGATGTCCTGAAAACAGCCGACACCAACTAGGTTCCTGGAGAACGAAGGGATGTGCCGCCCTGTAAGAGAACCCGAGGGAGCCGCTGGACAGGAGAGGGTAGTATAGCTACGGGCAACGACGAGACCAAAGGAGGGGTCAGCAAGTGCGATAGCGGTAGGTGCTACAAGCGACGTGAGTGTGGCGTGGTCGTGGAAGAAGCAGGCAGACGCACCAGATTCAAGCGTAAAGGACAGCAAAGCAGAAGCTACGGCCAGAGAAGGAGCGAGTGTGCAGCCTATGCTAGACAAGGCAGAAGGCCGTACGCCAGATGTAGCAGGGAAGTCTGTACTACACAAAGGTACTATACCTATACTAGATAACATAGGGTAATAAAATCCAGGCACACTAGAAGCATCAACATACAGAGAATGCAGGGCTGAACAAATCTGATCCATGTCAAACTCAAAAACAGGCACACCGTGGCGAAGCAGGCTGGGCCAGTCACGGAGGTCCGGGGCCGGGCCGAAGCGGCGACGAAAGAGGTCATACAGGCGGCAGAAGCAGCGGGCGGTCGGGTGCGGGCGACGACACACAGTGCCATGGAGGGGGCCAGTCTGGAGCTGGTACGGGCAGCTCACAGCACCGAGGCTGCCGGCCGACGCCGAGCTGCGAGGGCCAGCACCGCGGTCACCACCGCCAGAGGTTCTTGGCCAACCTGGCGGGAGGCGAGCCCACGACTACTGCTACTGCTGCTGCTGCGGCTGCTGCTGTGGCTGCTGCGGTGGCGGCTGCGGCTGCTGCTGCCACTGGGCACCAGCCCGGATCCCCTTGTCGGACCCACTGTCCCCGCCACTTGATGCCCCGCCAACCGCCCATCCATCCAAGGCCATTGGACTATCGTCAGTCCCACTGGAAGGAATATACGGGAAACAGACAGAGGTGTATAGGCCTCTCGATCATGCGCAACCTCACGCGAGGATTGCGCCTCCGGAAAAAGTGCAATACAGTATAGTACACTATAGAACAGTATAGAACATGTTATAGAATGTGAGGCTGGAAATGCAGTACAGTGCATTTTACCAATTTCACACAAACCATAGCGAAGGCCAATCCTTTTGGAGAGCATCGCTGGTAACCCTTGTGCGATGTCAGGGCAGTTCCGAACGGGCTTCGTCCGAACTTTCACCACACTGTACCATGTGGTTATTCATTATTAACACGTCAAAACCGTTGTGAAATTCAATTTACCACTCTCGCTATCCGAACTTCCCGAAGTTTGGAACTGTATGTTCCACGCCCTAAAAGACCAGGTGTGTCGAGTGTTGTTTGTGTCCGATACAAGAGTACTCACCTTAACACAGTGTCAGGTTTAAAAGACCGTACAGACGATCTGTCGTGTTCACGTCACAGTCGTGCGCATCTTCAGGTCGTGCATGTCGTGTTCGCGGGAAAAAAACTGCGACCATGCATCCCCCATATCGTACTTCTCTTACGTGTGCAACATCAATTCGTTGTGCCCTTTGACACATCCTACAGCGATCTGGGCGCTTTGTTCCTATTGGATTCTACACTCTGTTACGCGTGCAACATTGAGCAGTCATTGGACCACAGCCCTTCGACAGATTCAAATCGAACCATCCAAAATAGGTACAAGGGGTATGCTCTATGCTCCAAATCCGCGACTCGCAAATATGGACTACGCCGAATAAGAGCGGTTCACTACAGGCAAAATGGATTATCGAGTAGCACGTACGGTTTTAGGTGGGGTGGCGTAGGTCGTTTTACTCTTTCTGTTCACGATGGGTGCCTTGGCGTATTGGCCCTAGGGCCAGGTTACCAGCGACTTCGCCGCGTGTCATGTGAGGGCTCATGTGGCTTCTTAAAAAACGTTCAGCAAATTTATCGTCTGGTCAGAATTACCATGGACAATAGAAGTAACACCTCGTTCTCGACCTTCCGCAAGCAGCGCAGGCTCAAAACGCGCAAATCATATAATTGAAAAACCCTTTTCGTGGTCTCACGAAAAGGGCAACGTAACGAAATTATGACGACTCGCCTGGGCGATTTCGTTAACCAATCACACACTTTCACAAAGGTGAAAAAAACCATTTAAGAAAAACATTTTCGAAATGTGCATTGGTTAATGGTGATTGAGGGACCGTGGGTCGTGTTTTCGTATTCGGGACGGACCTGTTCGTGTCACGCAGAAAGCCTGAATATTTACGTCATTGGTTATAAAACATGGAAAACACCTCGCATGTTCTTGACACGAGGACCGGGGTACCAGCTGGCTGCCGCCCCCCGGTCCGTCGGGATTACGTCTGATTGCAAGCGCGGATTGGCCGGGCAATTCCAAGCACAGTTCACGATAAATTTCCGAGCTCGCACTCGCGGGTTGGTTGGCGAAACTCGCATGCTGGGATCGCACCCAATTCGGGTAGCGCGACTCGATGGTCGGTGGCATTATGCGACTATCGTGATTGGTCACAATGTTTTATTGCGCCTTTTTAGCGAATTCAACAGTAGATGTATACCGTACGGACGGAGTACATCGTGGCCGATCTTATCGAATTCCGGACCTTGGAGTATTACGCGGAGTAAAATGTCGTGGACCTAATGGCATACCCGCTGTAGGAGCTTAGGACAAAGCGAAAAATAAAGGGGTTTGTAGTGTGTAGTTTTGTATGCTCTTCTGAACTTCATTCAGCATGAATGATGGTGTTTAATCATTGTAAAACTCTTATGAAGCGCAGGAAGAAAGAATATGGAATTGAACTAGTGAGAAATATTAAACAATTGGCAACATAAAAACCAGTCCAGCACTAAAATATATATCGACACGAAGTCTTAGAATAGCAGAATGAATAGAAACAAGGTAGTACAAGGGAGGATATAGGGTTGGAATTGTACCCTCTATGAACACAAACCTATCTAGCCTATAACTTGTACATATAAACATATGCATAAGTTGACACACCCCCTAGGATAGTTAAGGACAGTGCTGAGCAAGCACGCAACTCAGGGTGACACTACTAGTCCAACCGCTGAGGTAGGGGCCCGAAGACCAGTCAGCAATAGTACAAACACGACAAGAGCAAACCAGGGCGGCACTACTAGTACGGCCACTGGAAGAGAAGCCACAAGGCCAGTCAAGAAGGAATATATAAAGAGGAGTACACAATCAACGTCCTAGCACGTGAGGAGCTACTGGAACTAGACCAAGCTGCAAACAGTGTCGCTGATGATCTTTACGCGTAACCTTAGCAAAGATATCAGCTATGTTGGCACCGGAGGCCCAGTGAACTACGCGGGCCTGGCGGAGCTACTGCAGCTCGCACAGGAGGAAGTACTGCAGCTGGATGTGCTTCGATCTGCCCTCAAGTCGAGGCTCCTGACACAGGAGGATCATGACCCTGTTGTCAACGCACAGAACCAGGGCAGAGCTAGGCCGCTCACATAAGTCGGTGAGCAAGAATGTCAGCCAGGGGAGCTCCTGTGTCGCCATGGCACCAACGTAGGGCTCAGCCAAATACAGTGACGGAACAATCTGTAAAAAAAATGCCACTGTTTAGCAAGTTCGTGATGTTTTGACAAGTATAAATGAATTATTTACAATCTGGAGCGTGTGGACATTACGCATAAACATTTGATGCACCTCCAGGTATGACAAACTCTAGCCAATATCGAATTGCTAATAGCGAGTACAAGCTTTAACGCTCGATGATCGATGTGGACAAAAACTACCCGAGTAGAGACTAGAACTGTTTTCGTCGAGCATTCTTTGCACGAGTTAGCATAGTCGCTCAGATTTTCGCTAGCGCATGCCCCTTACCCCGTGATCCTCCAGTAACCACGCGACCGCTTGCTTCGCGTCAGAGATACCGGATCATGAGCCTCTGTTGCCAGGGTCTGAGTTTTCGACAGATCGTACAAACGCTAGGAATAGGGCAGAGAATCGACAAAAAAAAAACACACTGAAGGCTAGTCACAGCAGTAGTCGTCTAGCAACTAGGCCAAATGTCCACGCTTCAGGTCAACTGCGACTGCTCTCAGCGTGACACATGCGCACTTTTGTGCATACCATGATGTTACGTGCCGCATTGACGAGCATTGAGGCTGCAGAACCACTAGAATCGAATCACGCTGTTAAGGTCCACCCTCACACAGTACGAAAAGCCCTCATGGTGACTGGGTTAGTCGCTGTACAGCTATTGCGCAAGCCTCAATTATTAGCGCGCAACATTCGCGACTATACGGAATTTTGCCAGAGCCCACCTAGACTGGACACTGGACGACTGGAAGTGGGTGATAAGGTCGAACGAGACTCAGATCACTCGATATTGCTCGGATAGCCACACCCACGCATGGATTCACGAAGGCGCTGCTCTCCAGGGGCATCAGGTGAAGTAGACTGTGAAGCATGGGGGTGGGCCAGTCATGGTTTGAGTCTGTATAATGTTTGATGTGCCTGGTTACATGTGCAAAATTGATGGCCGCACAGATGGCCAACTCTATCACAGCATATTGCAGGACAAGGTGGCTCAAACTCCTGATTTCTATGATTTGACCGTCTTTGGCATAACGTTCCAGTACACTGTACAACCCCAAACCCAAGTGCAGGATCGTTCAGGAGTGGCTAGCAGAGCAAGATTTCGCGGTCCTACAATGACCCTATTCCTTCCCCGACCCCAATCCCATCGAGCAGCTCGCCAAGCATGAGCAACCCCCCACAGGCATGCTGCAAACTTGGGAGCAATTGCACGAGGCATGGGACAGCATTGGGGCTGGTGTGTGCAAGGCTATGATAGACAGTATGTCTAGGAGGATCAGAGCAGGAAGTAGGGCTAAGGGGAGATGGACACGATATCGATATCGATAATCTCAAATGTCGCTCATCCCGGGAACATTCTGTCAGAGTGTACCACTTGTGATCTTCATTGTGCTATGTTCTATTCTGGTGTGTTTTTTGGACAAGATGTCATTTGTGACACAAGCCGACAACAGTGGCAACTAGAACCTTAAAACCAAGTAATAAAAAACATGATATTTTTCTCATGGGCTCTGATTTTTTCCAGTTAATGGCCAGCATGTGGACAAATTATTCCGTTACTATAGCTAGACTGGGCAACACACGAGGAACAAGTGGACCTCCACACCATGGCATCTGAACAAAGGCTAAAAAAGTAGCCCTGGGAGGACCTAAGTGTCTCAACGTCGTCTGCCCACGAAGCGTCTGTGTACCCAGTAAGGACCACTGGCCTGTGTCCTCCCAGCACGAGTCCCATGCCCGATGTACTTGCTTGATAACGCAAAACCCTCGTAGCTGCTAACCAGTGCTGTGGTCGGTGTCTCCCTGTGGACACAAAGTGTGCCACGATGCTGAGGGAGTATGCGAGATCTGGACAAGTGCCAGTCATCAGATACATAAGGCAACCCTCCAGCTTTGCGTAAGGACCACTAGGCTCTATAGACTTATCTAGAACTAGAGCAGAGAGCCTTTGGTCTACTGCTAGAGGCGTGAGCTGTGAAGAGAAGAACCGAAGACCGAACCTCTGAAGGACTTGGCACACCAAGTGTGACTGTGTGAGAGTGATGGTGCACGCTGCTCTGTCTCTGGAGATCTGCAGACCAAGGTAGCGGTGCAGCTCTCCTAGGTCTGTGCAGGCGTGTCTTATCAATCGCTCAGCCTTCACGGAGGCTAGCGCGTCTTTGTCTGCAGTAGCGAAGACCAGGTCGTCTACATAGACAAGGATGTAGAACGGAGTCTGGTCAGCACGAACAAAGACCGAGGGGTCTGCAGACGATGGGAACAACTTTAGGTCAGCTAGCGTAGCACGCAGCGTGTCGTGCCACTCACGAGGCGCCTATCGCAGACCGTAGACCAGGCGCGGGAGGAGCCACTGGGTCCCAGGAGGGAAGGTACCGGTGAAGCCTTGTGGGCGGCGCAGGTAGACCTGCTCGTGTTGACTACCCTAGAGAAATGCAATAGAGATGTCGAAGGAGTGCACCTTGTAGTCACACTGTGCTGCTACGTGTAGCAGCACCCGAAGAGTAGGCATTTTCGGGGTCGAGGCGAAGGTCTGAAAGAAGTCCATACCCTTGCATTGATTGAAGCCTCTAGCAACGTAGCGCGTCTTGAACACAGGCGGCTCTCCAGGAGGGTGCTTCACCTTGAAGAGCCACCGTCCATCGACTACATTCACCCCAGGTGGGGGAACTGCGTCGACAAAGGTGCCTGTGGATCTCCAAGATGCCATCTCCTGCTCCATGGCAACTATCCACTGAGAGGCCCAGGGTCCCGAGGTCGCCTCAGCGTAAGTGCGAGGGGTCGGGATATCACGGGCGCCTGGGTCACCCTCAGAGACCAGCAGCATGGAACAGAGATGGGGAACTTCCTCGTACTGGAAAGTAAGCTCGAACTACCTGTCCTCTAGCACATGATTGCTAAGGGCTGATGCACCCCCGATGGACGGAGGGCAGGCAGGGCCAGAGACCAGAGCTGTGGCATAATCGAGGTGATGGGTAGAGGCGAATTCAGCGATAGAAGCGACATGAGCGTCAAGACTCGAAAAAGGAACATACGGGTCGGTAACAAGTGAGGCAAGGACCCGAGGCGCTTCCACCCTAGGTCCTAGCCGCCTAGTTGCCCCGCGGCCCCGTCCCCTAGCGGCCCCGCAGCCCCGTCACCTAGCGGCCCCACAGCCCCGTCCACTAGCGGCCCCGCGGCCCCGTCACCACGCGGCTCCGCGGCCCCGTCCCCTAGCGGCCCCGTGGCTCCGTCACCTTGCCGCCCCGCGGCCCCATCACCTAGCGACCCCGCGGCCCCGTCCCCTAGCGGCCCCGCGGCCCCGTGGCCCCGTCACCTAGCAGCCCCGCGGCCCCATCACCTAGCGGCCCCGCGGCCTCGTCCCCTAGCGGCCTCATGGCCCCGTCCCCTAGCGGCCCCGCGGCCCCGTCACCTCGCGGCCACACGGCCCCGTCACCTCGCGGCCCTGCGGCCCCGTCACCTCGCGCACCCCGTCCCCCCCCCCAAGCCAGCCCGGTCTCCCTGCCGGCCCCGCCTCTTTGCCGGCCCCGTCGCCTTGCCGCCCATGGCCCCGTCTTCTAGATGCCTCGCCGCCGTCCTCGGCCCCTCTGCACCGCGCTGCACCGCCCGGCACCGCACTGCAGTGCTCTACACTGCACTGCACCGCAATGCACCGCCCTGCACCACACTGCACTGCACCCTACCGTACTGCACCTCCCTCCACCGCACAGTGTCGCTGACCTAGTAGCCCACCTGCGCACGCTAGATACGACTTGGCGCGCTGCCTGGACTGAGGCCCAGCTTCATGTGTTTCAGCCCCGCATCTGCTCTACCCTCTACCTGCTTGCCACCCGCCTCCCTGACCGCATTGCCACCGCCCGCGATCACTTCCTTAGTCTCCACCCCGCTGACCTCACCCTCACTGACTTTGTCGACACCCTGTCTGCCATAGAGACCCGTTAGTGCTCTATCGCCCAGTCTAGCGGCACCATGCCAGTCTCTATCTTTCACTATTGTGCCCCTACTCAGTGCTCTTACTCCAACGGTTCTGCTGCAGTTGCTGAGATAGCTTCGGCTGTGGAGACAGGTGCCGCTGTGCAGTTTCGTCCGGGTAAGGGTCGCCGCCCCAAGGCTGGGCGCAGCGGAGGTAGCGGAGGAGGGGGTGGTGCCGATGGTAGAGGTGGCTCGCCCGCTGGTAGTACTGACGAGGGGGCTGGGGCTGGTGCCCCGGAGCAGCAGCCCCAGCAGCAGCAGCAGCAGGCTCCGCAGCTGGACCAGCAGCAGCAGCAGTTGCAGGCGCAGCAGCAGCAGAGGGTAGGCCGTCTCCCCCCCGGGTGGCTTGGAGCTGGAGGTGACGGTGGTCGCAGTGGTCACTCGCGCGGCGTGTCTTCGTACGGTAGTCAGAGTGATGAGCGCTGCCAGTACCAGCTCCGGACCGGTCCTCGCCGCGGCCTCGTGTGCTGTAAGATCGGCCATACCCCCGCTCGCTGCTTTCGTCGCCTAGACGACCTGTTTTGCCTCCGCTTCGGCCCGTCGCTTGACCTCCCTAACTGGCACAGTCTGCTCCATTGTCGTGTTCAAATCTTTGATATGGGCATGGATTAGATTAGCTCTGCTTTGTATGTGCTGTATGTTGAACACTGTAGTGTGACTAGTTCCACTTACCCTGTGTTGCCTAGCGTAGGTGTGCCTAGTGTGCCTAGTTCAGGCTCCCCTGCTGCGTCAGGCGTAGGATCCCCTGCCTTGTTTAGCCTAGGGTCCTCCCTCGCTCCACCGACCTCTGTCGCCGCTGCCACGCTCTCCTTCACCCTGGACTCCGGCGCTTCCCTATGTTTCTTTGGCGACTCCACGATGCTGACGCCGCTTGCCGCTCCTGCTGCAGTTGCTCTTGCACACCTTCCTCCGGTACTGTAGTTGTCCGTAGCTCCACTACTCTCCCCTGTCCGGCGGTTCCCTCAGGCTCCCTTACAGGCCTGCACATCCCCTCATTCTCTAGGAACCTAGTTGGTGTTGGCTGCCTCCAGGACCTTGGCGTCACCACTACGTTCCCTGGGCACGAGCGGTACGCTGTCTGTACTGAGGCCGCCACTGGTGCCCCCCTCACAACGTTACCCCGGGACCCAGTGTCTCGCCTATTCACACTGGACACCGCTTCCCCCCCAAGTTGGGACGCCACCCCAGGTACCTGTGTCTTCCCAGGTTGCTACGGTGTGCTCGTATCGGTCGCTTACTCACCCGTCACTTCTGTGGCACCACCATCTAGGTCACCCCGCCCTCACCTGTCTCCGTCACATGTCCCAGCACCGTCTTGTGCTAGGTCTCCCTGAGTCGTTCCCAGTGCTCCCCTCCTCACCCCCGCCTCCGTGCACACCCTGCGTCGAGGGCCGGCTCCACCGTGCCCCTAACTCCTCCTCGTTCCCCCCTACCTCCGCTCCGCTGCAGACCCTGCACATGGACGTCTGGGGCCCCACCCCTGTCCATGGGCCGCGTCGCGAGCGCTACTTCCTAGTGCTTGTCGACGACTACACCCGCTACACCACCGTTTTCCCCCTGGAGCGGAAGGCCGACGTGCCTGACGTTCTTCTCCCATGGCTTGTCTCTGCGCGAGTTCATCGAGGTCTCCCTGTCTTGCGTCTTCACTCCGACCGTGGTGGCGAGTTTGCCTATGGCTGCCTTGGTCGCTTCTGTCATGCAGAGGGCATCACCCAGACGCTCACTCTGCTGGACTCCTCGCAACAGAATGGGGTCGCTGAGCGACGCATTGGTTTGGTTATGGAGGTCGCTCGTACCTCCATGATCCATGCCGGTGCACCCCATTTTCTGTGGTCGTTTGCCGTTCGCTACGCCGCTCACCAGCTTAACCTCTGGCTGCACCCTTAGCGCTCGCAGGTTTCGCCGCCCCTCCTCTGGACCGGGTCCCCTGGTGACGCGTCTGCGTTTCACGTATGGGGCTGCCTTGCTCACGTTCGTGCCTCTGGCACGGACAAGCTCACTACCCGCACTGTCCCCAATGTCTTCCTAGGTTTCCCCATCGACTCGTCGGACTGGCAGTTCTACCACCCGCATTCACCGGCTCTTTCACTCTCGTGACATCACTTTTGACGAGTCCGTCTCCTTCTACCACCGCTTTTCCCACCGTGGTCCTCCGGTCACTCCCCCCCAGTTCCTAGTGCCCCCCCTTCCCCTTGCCACTCCCCCCCAGTTCCTGGTGCCCCCCCCTCCCCTGGTTGACCCTGACCACCCCCCTCCCCGCCCTGCCCCGTCTGGTGTGTCTCACGTCACCCCCCCTCCCGTCGGTTGTCCCTGCTGAGGAGTCCGCTGACTCTCGCGGCTCTGCCGAGTCTCTTCCCCCGCCTATCACCGCCGCAGCCACCTCCGCCGTTGCCGCCGCAGCTGCAGCCGCCGTCGTCACCGCCGCTGGGGTTCGTGCGTTCTGGGGGAGCTGGGGAGCGGGCTGGAGCTGGTTCTGGAGCGGGCTCTGAGGGTGCTAGCATGGGGCTTCTCGGAGGGAGCCGTGTTGTCGCTGGAGGTTCCGGTGTTGGAGTCAGGCAGCAGTCGCAGCTGTCGCCGCCGGTGTCCGCTCTTCGCCTCCTTGGTCTCCCTTCCCCTGACCGCCCGTCGCTGCCTTCCCCGCTGCCGCTGCCTCCTGCTCTGCCATTCCACGGCTCCGTATTTCCTTCCCAGGACTCCTCTCCAGCTCGTTTCCCTCCCCGTTCTCCTCCTGCGTCTCCTCTCCTCTCTCCTGACCCGACTCCTCTGTCTCACGCCTGGTCTCGTCGTCCGTCTCGTGCTTGTCCTACCTCCCCTGTTCCACGTTCTCACCCTATGTTGCTTCGCTCTCACGCGTCTCGTGCTCCTCCACTCCTCCCTTCTCCTCCTCCGTCGTCGCTTGCTGTGGCCCCGCCTCCGTTCTTCGACTTCCTCCGTGCTGCGCATCCCCTTGTTCCTTGTTTACCGACCCGTCTGTTCCTGTCTTCAGTCTGTTGGCTCTTGTCGCTGCTGTCACTGACTTTGCCGCTACCTGTCTCCTGGACTACGCCACCGCTCTGGTCTCTGACCCTGCCTGCCCTCCGACAGTCGGGGGTGTGGCTGCTCTTGGCAGTGACGTCCTAGAAGACAGGTAGTTCGAGCTCGCTTTCCTGTCTGAGGCCGCTCCCCATCTCTATTCCATGCTACTAGTCCCTATGGGTGACCCAGACGCCCTCAAAATCCCAACCCCTCGCACCTACGCTGAGGCGACCTCGGGACCCTGGGCCACTCAATGGATAGCTGCCATGGAGCAGGAGATGACATCATGGAGATCCACCGGTACCTTTGTCGACGCAGTTCCCCCACCTGGGGTGAACGTAGTCGATGGGCGCTGGCTCTTCAAGGTGAAGCGACCACCTTTGCCCCAACCCCGAAGATGACCACTCTTCGAGCACTGCTATACGTAACAGCACAGCGTGACAATGAGTTGCACTCCTTCGACTTCTCCACAGCTTTCCTCCAGGGCAGTCTATCCGAGCAGGTCTACCTCCGCCGCCCCCAGGGCTTCCGGTACCGAGTTGCTCCTCCGGCGCCCCGTCTACGGCTTGCGACAGGTGCCCCGTGAGTTGCACGACACGCTGCGTGCTACGCTAGCTTACTTGCAATTCTTCCCTTCATCTGCTCCATTCTACATCCTTGTCTACGTAGACGATCTGGTCTTTGCTACTGCAGACAGAGATGCACTAGCCTCCGTGAAGGCCGAGCTGCTGAGGAGACACACATGCACTGACCTAGGAGAGCTGCGCCGCTACCTTGGCTTGCAGATCTCCAGGGACAGAGCAGCGCGCACCATCACTCTCTCACAGTCACACTTGGTGCGCCAGGTTCTTTAGAGGTTCGGCCTTCATTTCTCTTCCGCACAGCCCACCCCTCTGCCAGTAGACCACAGATTCTCTGCATCAGTCCCTAAGGAGGCTGTAGAGCCTAGTAGTCCCTACGCAGAGGTGGTGGGTTGCCTCATGCAAACACCTATCACAGCAGTGGTTGGCAGCTAAGAGGGTTTTGCGTTATCTAGCAAGTACATTGGGCATGGGGCTAGTGCTAGGAGGACGGAGTCCAGTGGTCCTTACCGGGCACACAGACGCTTCGTGGGCAGACGACGCCGAGACTCTCGGGTCCTCACAGGGCTTCTCCTTTAGCTTTGGTGCAGGTGCCATCTCGTGGAGGTCCACCCGTTCCTCGTCTGTTGCCCAGTCTAGCTGTGAGGCTGAGATCTACGCAGGTGCCATGGCGGCAGGAGCTCCGCTAGCTGACCTTCTTTCTCACCGACTTGGGTGAGCGGCCGAGCTCTGCCCCGGTTCTGTACGCTCACAACAGGGCCATGATCCTCCTGTGTCAGGAGCCACGAATTGAGCGCACAGCGAAGCACATCCAGCCTCTTGCGCGAGCTGCAGCAGCGTCTCCAGGCTCGTGTAGTACACTTGGCCTCAGGTGCTAATAGAGCTGATATCTTTACTAAGGCGTTTGCGCCTAAAGATCATCAGAGGCACAGTGTACAGCTAAGTCTCGTTCCTGTAGCCTCTCACTTGCTAGGACCTTGATTGTGTACAGACCTTTATATATATTACCTTGACTGGCTTTGTGGCCTCTTCCCAGTGGCCGGACTAGTAGTGCCACCCTGAGCTGTTTCTCTCTCATCGGGCACTGCCCCTATCCAGTCTAGGGGGTGTGTCTAACATGTATTGTATGTATCTGTAGACTATTTAGGGTTGTGCCTTAGGGAGTACAACCCATTATGTTATATTCCCTTGTACTATATGCCTTGTTCTAGACATTCTTTCCCTTGAGAAGTGTAGTCTTAGAGAGTACAACCCGAACCCTATACCGTATTCCCCCGTACATAACACCCTAGGGTATTGTCAAAATTTTATTAAAAAAACGTGTGGATGTTAACAGTAGGTGGAAAAATGTAAAGGTCATGTCTTATGTAAAATGCAAAATGAATTTGGTTTGTAACGGGCACTTTTGAGGCCAGAACTTCACCAAGCAACTACTAATGCGGAATCTGCTACAGAGATCGCACACTTTGACATGGTCATTTCGTTGCCTCTGAAAATCGTGGGAGATTGATCCAGCAGCAGTGCCAGGTGTCGTTGACCAATCTCGTCTGAGAGCATGTTCCTACAGCCACTTCTCAGGCCAACCCATTCTCAAGCTCGCTCAGTACGGTGCGACGTTATTTGGCGCGAAATTGACGTGAAATGGTGCAGTGCTGTTCCGCGCAATGTGACGCGAAATCAACGCGAAATCGGGCTCGACATTGCCGAGATTCAGGCGAGAGGGAATGTCTGGGAAGAGGTTGGCCTGGGAAGAGGCTATAGGAACACGCTCTGAGTACTTCTGTGAACAGAGCCAGTTCCGTGCTTCGGAAATCAGTCGAGATATTCTCGACCATTGCTGCTGACATGATCGAGGAGGTTCAACTGCAAGATGGGCGGTCAAGATCCTCTCGACACTTGCTGTATTTCGATTTCGTTTTGCCACTTGTATTGATTCGTCTGCCCGTCTTTGCGCTACGAATGGCACCTGACGCAATTTTCATCCTGCTCGCTTTTTGCAGCTGAGCGGACCTTGGTAATGAAGGACGAAATACTGTTTGAAGGAAAGAAAAACGAGCAGGGTGTTACGTAAAATGCAATCCCAGAAATGCGGGTACTCTCAAAAATGCGCCATATCATAAGCTATCCCCCGCATATGCTACCCATGGGCTGACTATTTCGGCGGGTCTTACATACGAGGGATTACGATATCTTCCTTGTTCTCTGTTCTTACTAATCATTCTAGTATTCTAACAAATTAGTCCTGCTTGGCATGAAGAATTCAGGGTCAAGTTTGCTACAGAAACTTCGCCCGAAATTCTGTGGACCCTTCCGTATTATATGCACAACAGCAAGGGTCCACAGAATCTCGGGCGAAGTTTGTGCTCTCATCTCAGCTCAGCTTGTTAAATTATATATGTTAGTATATAATTGTAGGTTTGGTAGGCATTACCGAACTTTACTGTAGAGGGTACAACACCCCTCCTTGTATCCCTCTCTCTTCTATTCTCGACCCCTTTTTGTCTTGAGTAGGACTAGGACGCCATGACGATGGCGGCGGGGTTTAGCTAGGAGGTAGGCAAGAGAATGTCGAGAGAAAAGAGGACTAAGAAAGAAGAGAGAGGGATACAAGGAGGGGTGTTGTACCCTCTACAGTAATGTTCAGTAACAACTATCAAGCCGACAAATATATATTAACATATATAATTTAACACACCCCCTAGGCTTGGTAGCAGAAGGACCCACACACCTCCACACCCCCTAACCTAACACCCCCATTCCCATCAGCCATGATGACTCCAGCAGGGCCAACCCCAAGGCCCTGGAGATGGCGACGGCGGCAGTCCCGGCAGCGGCGACAGCGACGGCGACGACAGGCGTGCGGCGGCAACAGGCTTGCGGCGACGACAGCGGCGACGGGCGACGGCTTCGGTTTACGACGGCGGTAACGGCAGCGGCCCCCGCCCTTCCGGCGGCGTGTCCAAGCTCCACACCAGGGGAACGACCGGCGAGAGTCAGGCGGCGGCTGTGGCGAAGAGGAGGGGACAGAGGAAAAGGGGAAGGGGCGGGGCTTCGGATCTTCAGCGCGGCGCCATTGCCGGCGCGGCGCTTACTGGCATGCGGGCGGGCTGCAAATCCAGCAGCGACGCATGTGGTGCGCGACGGCAACAGGCCGACGACACAGCTACGGCGCCACGACGACGCCACCACAGCATAGCGTCGGAGCCGCGGCTGCTCATCGACGCTGGGACGACAGCACACAAAGGTCGCCGCGGCATCTTGGAGAAGGTGCCACGGCGGCAGGCATAAGGAAGGACGCGACGGCGGCAAATAGGGAACGAGTACGCAGCGGAAGCGAGGAGGGGAGCAGGCCCAGGAAGGGCGTCCTGCTCTGATACCATGTCTTGAGTAGGACTAGGACGCCATGACGATGGCGGCAGAGTTTAGCTAGGAGTTAGCCAAGAGAATGTCGAGAGAAAGGAGGACCAGGAAAGAAGAGAGAGGGATACAAGGAGGGGTGTTGTACCCTCTACAGTAATGTTCAGTAACAACTACCAAGCCTACAATTATATACTAACATATATAATTTAACACTTTTCTCTCCTCAACTTTCCTAGCCTAAAACCTCTCGCCATTTCCATGGCTCCTCCTACTCCTAGCTAGAACCTTACTAGCTCTTTTAACATGGTATCAGAGCAGCTCGTTCCTTGTGGGCTTGCTCCTCACGCTTCCGCTGCGTGCTTGCTCTCTTCTCACTCTCGCGCTGCCATGGCGGCCGCGTCAAGCTGCTGTGGCCGCGTCGTCGTGCCGCTGGCCGCGTCGTGCTGCCGTCAAGCCGTGGCACAGCAGCTCGACCTTCCCAGTACCCCTCTGCACCGCACTGCACCGCTCTGCATCGCACGGCACCGCACTGCACCGCACGGCACCGCATGGCACCGCACTGCACCGCCCTGCACCGCACTGCACCGTGCTGCACCGCACTGCACTGCTCTGCATCGCACTGCACCGCACGGCACGGCACTGCACCGCTCTGCATCGTCCCTGATGGCGGAGGTGCTTTGCTTTGATGCTGAGGGCCAGCTGATTGAGTTTGAAGCATAGCTGGTCGACCTCCACCGCCACCTCACTGGTCAGCGGCAGGATGGCCACTCGCTGTCTGTCCACCTTGACAGTACGCTCCCCTGCCCAGACCCCCCTGCTGCGCTGCCCGCTGACCCTTCGTCTGCTGAGCGTGAGTCCGCTGCGGCCGCTGCCCTTGCCCGCTCCGTCTGGCTTTCGCGTGACACCGTCGCACAGCTTGCTATCAGCCATGCCCTCCCCCTATCTGAGCGCCCTCGCTTTAGGTCCGTCACCACTGCCCAGTCTTTCCTAGATGCTGTTGTCCAGCGCTATTCCACCCCGCCCGCTGCCTCGGTAGGTCGCCTGATCCTACCTATGCTCTTCCCTGACCTTGCGTCGTTCCCCACTGTCGCTGACCTGGCCGCCCACCTACGCACGATAGACAAGATCTGGCGCGTTGCCTGCACTGACACACAGCTTAGAGCCCACCAGCCGCCCCTCTGCTCTGCTCTCTATCTGCTGGCCACCCGCCTCCTTGACCGCCTCGCCACTGCCCCCGACCGCTTCCTTAGCGTTCACCCCGGCGAACTCACCCTCACTGAATTTGTTGACACCCTGTCCGCCATAGAGACCCGCCACCGCTCTATCGCCCAGACCAGCGGTACTGTGCCGGTCCCTATCTTTCAAGGTTGTGCCCCCGCTCAGTGCACCTTCTCCGACGGTTCTGCTTCTGTGGCTGAGACCGTAGCTGCAGCACAGTTCCGTTCGGGGAAGAGTCGCCGCCCCAAGGCTGGGCGCGGCGGAGGGGGCGGGGGTGCAGGTGGAGGTGGTGGTGGAGTTGGGTCACCTGGTGGTGGCGCGGATGAGGGGACCCTGACAGGTGCAGCCGAGCAGCCGTCTCCGCAGCCGTAGGTGTCGCAGCCGGACACGCGCCAGCCGCAGCAGCAGCCCTCGCCCCAACCGCAGTAGCCGCAGCAGCCGCAGCAGCAGAGGCGGGCGAGTGGTCTCCCGCTCGGGTGGCCTGGTGCTGGTGGTGGACTGGACGTGGTGGTCGTGCGCGTGGTGGGCAGCCGGGTGGCGTTTCGGGTGGCGCGCGCTGTCTGTACCAGCTCCAGACCGGTCCTCGCCGTGGCTTCGTTTGCGGTAAGATCGGTCACACCTCTGTCCGCTGTTTCTGTCGCCTGGACGACCTGTTTCGTCAGCACTTCGGCCTGTCGCCCGCCCTCCTAGACTGGCACAACTTGCTTCGTCGTAGCGTTCAGATCTTTGATATGGATATGGATGAGATTGTTGCTGCTTTGCATGTGATGTATGCTGATGACTCTAGTGTGCTTCCTTCTTACTACCCCTTGTTGCCTAGTGTAGGTTTGCCTAGCTTCGACTCCCCTGCTGCGTCAGGCGTAGGATCCCCTGCTTTGTTTAGCGTTGGTGCATCCGTCGCTGCTCCGACTCCGGACGCCACTGCTGCGCTCTCCTTCACCCTGGACTCCGGTGCTTCCCGGTGTTTCTTCCGCGACTCCACCACGCTGACGCTGCTTCCTGTTCCTGCACCAAATTCTCTTGCTGACCCCTCCTCTGGTCTGGTAGTCGCCCGCAGTTCCACCACCCTTCCCTGTCCGGCGGTTCCTTCGGGCTCTCTCACAGGTCTGCACATCCCCTTGTTCTCCAGGAACCTAGTTGGTGACGGCTGCCTCCAGGACCTTGGCGTCACCACTACATTCCCTGGTCACGAGCGGTACGCTGTCTGTACCGAGGCCGCCACTGGTGCCCCTCTTACCACGTTCCCATGGGACCCGGTGTCCGGACTGTTCACGCTGGACACCGTGACCCCCCCGGCTGGGACGCCCCCTCAGGTGGCTGCGTCTACCCAGGTTGCTGCTGCCTGCTCCTATCGGTCACTCACTCACCCGACTCTACTGTGGCATCACTGCCTAGGTCACCATGCGCTCCCCCGTGTGTGTCACATGTCACAGCACAGTCCTGTCCTCAGTCTCCCCGGGTCGTTCCCCGAGGTTCCCTCCTCCACAGCCCCACCGTGCACGCCCTACGTCGAGGGCCGGGTCCGCCGTGCTCCTCACTCCTCCTCGTTTCCCACTACCGCCGCACCACTACAGACTCTGCACATGGACGTCTGGGGCCCCGCCCCCATCCATGGGCCACGTCGAGAGCGCTATTTCCTAGTGCTTGTCGACGACTACACGCGCTACACCATGGTGTTTCCCCTGGAGCGGAATGCCGATGTGCCTGACGTTCTCATCCCGTGGCTTGTCGCTGTGCGTGTCCACCGCGGTCTACCTGTCTTGCGTCTCCACTCTGACCATGGTGGCAAGTTTGCCTCTGGGGTCCTTGGTCGTTTCTGTCGTGCGGAGGGCATCACCCAGACGTTCACCCTGCCGGACTCCCCGCAGCAGAATGGGGTCGCTGAGGGCCGCATCGGCTTGGTCATGAAGGTGGCTCGTACCTCCATGATCCATGCCGGTGCACCCCATTTTCTGTGGCCGTTCGCCGTTCGCTACGCTGCTCACCAGCTTAACCTGTGGCCGCACCCCCAGCAGCCGCAGTTTTCGCCGACCCTTCTTTGGTCTGGGTCTCATGGTGACGCGTCTGCATTTCACGTCTAGGGCTGCCTTGCTCACGTTCGTGCCTCTGGCACAGACAAGCTCACTGCCCGCACCCTTCCCTGTGTCTTCCTCAGTTTCCCCCTTGACGCGTCCGACTGGCACTTCTACCACCTGCCGTCCCACTGGTTCTTTCACTCCCGCGACGTCACCTTTGACGAGTCCGTCTCCTTATACCGCCGCTTCCCTCACTGAGGTCCCCAGGTTACTCCCACCCTGTTCCTGGTCACCCCTTCCCCGGTGGTCCCTGCCCCTCCCCCTCCCCCTCCCCGTCCTGCCCTGTCTGGTGTGTCCCACGTCACCCCCCTTACGTCGGTTGTCCCGGTCGAGGAGTCTGCGGACTCTGGTGGTCCTGCGGCGCAGTCCTCACCGCCTGCCCCTCCCCAGGTATCTTCTCCTCCGCCGCCTCCGCAGCCGCCGTCGCCACCGCTGTCGCAGCCGCCGTCACCGCAGCCGCCGCCGCCGCAGCCGTCGTTGCAGTCGCCGCCACCGCAACCGTCGCAGCAGCGGTTCGTTGACTCCGGGGGTGCTGGAGTTGGGGTGGGTACTAGTCCTAGGACTCCTGACGTGGCTTGTCCCGGCGGGCCTGGGGGTGGTACCGGTGCTCGAGGGGTTCTGAGCTCTGGGGGTGTTCCTTCTGGGGGTGCTGGCATGGAGTGTTCCGGAGATAGCCTTCGGGCAGCTTGCGGTCCCGGTGTCAGTGTCGTACCGCTGCAGCAGCAGTCCTAGCCGGTGTCAGCTCTTCGCCTGCTCGGCATTCCGTCCCCTGACCCCGCGTCTATGCCTCTTCCTCTTCCTGTCTAGGGCCCTGTGTTTCCTCCCCCGGACTCGTCTCCGGCTCGTTTCCCCCTCGTTCCCCCCTTGTGTCCCCTCCTCTGTCTCCTGACCCGAGTCCTCCATCTCACATCTGGTCCCGCCGTCACTCCCGTGCTTGCCCCGTCTCCCCTGTCCTGCACTCTCACCCTATGTTGCTCCGTTTCCACGTGTCTCGTCCTCCCCCCCTCCCGTCGCCTCCTCCGACCTCCCTTGTTGTTGCGCCTCCTCCTCTGTCTGACTACGTGCGCGCTGCTCGTCCCCTTGTTCCTCGGGTCCTTGCCTCTCTCGTTACTGTACCGGTCTCGTGTCTTGACGCTCTTGTCGCTGCGGTCGCTGACTTCGCCTCTACCCGCCGCCTTGACTACGCCACCGCTCTGGTCTCTGACCCTGCCTGTCCTCCGTCTGTCGGGGGTGCTCCTGCCCTTGGCAGTGACGTCCTGGAGGACCGCCAGTACGAGCTTGCTTTCCTGCCCGAGGCTGCTCCCCATCTCTGTTCCATGCTTCTAGTCCCTGAGGGTGACCCCGACGCTTTCGACATCCCGACCCCTCGCACTTACGCTGAGGCGACCACGGGACCCTGGGCCTCTCAGTGGATAGCTGCCATGGAGCAGGAGATGGCATCTTGGAGGTCCACCGGCACCTACGTCGACGCAGTTCCCCCACCTGGGGTGAACGTAGTCGATGGCCGCTGGCTCTTCAAGGTGAAGCGCCCTCCTGGAGAGCCGCCTGTCTTCAAGGCGCGCTACGTGGCTAGAGGTTTCAGTCAGCGTGAGGGGGTGGACTTCTTTCAGACCTTCGCTCCGACCGTGAAGATGACTACTCTTCGGGTGCTGCTACACCTAGCAGCTTAGCGTAACTACGAGCTTCACTCCCTCGACTTCTCTACTGCATTTCTTCATGGTACTCTACACGAGCAGGTCTACCTGCGCCGCCATCAGGGTTTCACTGGTACCTTCCCTCCTGAGACCCACTGGCTTCTGCGGCGTCCTGTCTACGGCCTGCGACAGGCTCCTCGTGAGTGGCACGACACGCTGCGTGCTACCCTTGCTGACCTGAAGTTCTTTCCGTCCTCTGCAGACCCCTCTCTCTGCGTTCGTGCTGGCCAGACTCCGTTCTACATCCTTGTTTACGTAGACGACCTGGTCTTCGCCACTGCAGACAGGGGCGCACTGGCCTTCGTGAAGGCAAAGGTGCTGAAGAGACACACTTGCACTGACCTAGGAGAACTGTGCCATTACCTTTGCTTGCAGATCTCCAGGGACAGAGCAACGCGCACCATCACCCTCACTCAGTCATACTTGGTACGCCATGTCCTTCAGAGGTTCGGCCTTCAGCTCTCCTCTGCACAGCCCACCCCTCTGTCTGTAGACCACAGGCTCTCTGCTCCAGTTCCTGAGGAGTCGGTAGAGCCCAGTGGCCCCTACGCCGAGCTGGTAGGTTGCCTCATGTACCTGATGACTTGCACTCGCCCAGATCTCGCATACCCTCTCAGCATCCTGGCTCGCTTTGTGGCCACAGGCAGACACGGACCTCATCACTGATCTGCCGCTAAGAGGGTTTTGCGTTATCTTGCATGTACATAAGGCATGGGGTTAGTGCTTGGAGGGCGCAAGCGAGTGGTCTTTACTGGGCACATAGACGCTTCGTGGGCAGACGACGCCGAGACTCTTAGGTCCTCACAGGGCTACTGCTTTAGCCTTGGTTCAGGCGCTGTCTCGTGGAGAGCTACTCGCTCCTCGTCTGTTGCCCACTCCAGCTGTGAGGCCGAGATCTACGCCGGTGCCATGGCGGCACAGGAGCTCCACTGGCTGACCTTCTTGCTCATTGACTTAGGTGAGCGGCCTAGCTGTGCCCCGGTCCTGTACGCTGACAATAGGGCCATGATCCTCCTGTATGAGGAGCCGCGACTCGAGGGCAGAGCGAAGCACATTCAGCTGCGGTACTTCCTCCTGCGTGAGCTACAGCAGCGCCGCCAGGCTCGCGTAGTACACTTCGCCTCCGGTGCCAACACAGCTGATATCTTTACGAAGGCGCTTGCGCCTAAAGATCATCAGCGGCACTGTGTACAGCTTGGTCTTGTTCCTGTAGCCTCTCATTTGCTAGGGCCTTGATTGTGTGCAGACCTTTTCTATATATTATCCAGACTGGCCTTGTGGCCTCTTCTAGTGGCTGGACTAGCAGTGCCGCCCTGGCCTTGCTCTTGCCTTGTGTGTACTCCTTTTTATTGGTCGTTAGACCCTTGCCTCAGAGGCTGGACTAGTAGTGCCGCCCTGAGTTGCTTGTTCTCTTGTTAGGCACTGCCCCTGTATAGTCTAGGGGCTGTGTCAAATGTAACTTAGGTGGTTACTGTAGACTATACTGGTTTGTGCCTTAGAGGGTACAACACTCTAGTCTATATACCCCTGTATCCTTCCATTCTAGTCCAACTCTCATTTTGATAGGCTGGACACGCCGCCGAAAGGGCGGGGGCCGCTGCCGTCGCCGCAGTCGTCGGCCAAAGCCGCCATCGGCGTTGTCGTCGCCGCAGGCCTGTTGCCGCCGCACGCTGTCGTCGTCGCCGCTATCGCCGCTGCCGTGGCTGTCGCCGTCGCCATCTCTCGGACCTTGGGGTTGGCCCTGCTGGAGTAGTCAGGGCTGTTGGGAATGGGGGTGCTAGGTTAGGGGGTATGGGTGTGTGTGGGCTTGTGTCTACCAAGCCTAGGGGGTGTGTTAAACTATATATGTCAGTATATAATTGTACCGTAATCCCTCGGATATAACGCCCCGGGTATACTACAAAATTCATGCTAAAAAGGCGGGGTGGGTGCTCTATTTCGCGTTTAGGCTATAGCACCTTGGTGTTATATTTGAGGATGAAATTTTTTTAAGGTGCATTGTGATCTGTATACATTCAGCTTTCCGACCGTCTTATTTTGGGCTCGATCGGGCGTCAAATGTGCGCGACCTGAAGGTTGGAAGTGCGCTTAAGGGTTAAGCCCGTTACGGTGAGCCATGCTGCTGGAAACCAGTAGAGGACCACAGCACGAAACTCTCTCACGCGCGGGACACCTGTGCTGTCACTTGGCGACGTCGCGTTGCCTCGGGCGACACGTTCAACGTGTCGCCCGCCAATGCCATGACACTTAGGCAAGGGGGCCTCAGCAGCGGTATTTCTAGGCGAACCGTTGCGAACAGACCTCTGTATGTACCCCTTTCTCTCTCAACCTTTTACTCCCAAGCGCATGACGAACGCTGGAATCCACGTTCTCTTCAGCCGTAGAGCAGGTAAAAATGCTAGCACCCCTAGCCATGTCACGCATACCGCAGGTTCTCCTTCTAGCCGGGCAGCACCAGTAGTGCAACCGACCGCTACGGGGTGGTTGCGTCGTGGCTACGTAGCGGCGGACGATGATACTTACGATGGCATGCCGGAGCTTGGCGGTGACAAGGCTGCAGGCGACGACGAGAACGATGAGGATGCGGACGAAGAGGAGGAGTACGCCGACGAGGCAGCAGCAGCTGCTGTCGCGGCAGCAGATCCATTCAAAGACGAGGATCCGTGGGCTATGCCCGATGTCGCGGTTCCATCCTTCCCGTCATCCAGTGAGCCTGAGTCTGTCAACCATGATGCGAGACCACCGTCGCCTCATGCCAGGCTGTCAGGCAACAAGCGGCGATCCATCAGCGTGCGCAAGAAGCTGATGTGGATATCCATGTTCGAGACACATCCAGCTCCGTCGCAGCGGATGGTCGCACGCATGGCGAAGGTGCAGCCGGTCATGATCCGTGAGTGGCGGAAGGCACAAGAACAGCTGAAAGGAGCGGCGCCTAGTCGGAAGTGTCTTCGCGGAGCCGGCCGGAAATCCAAGTACCCCCACATGGAGCGGGCCGTCTTCTGCCACTATCTCTGCGCGCGGCGATGCGATCTCCCCGTGTCAGTGGGGCTGATTCAGACCTGGAGCCGCGACTGGATGCGCGACCACTTCGCGACCGTTGGCTGGAGGGCGTCGCTGCGGTGGTCATTTAGTTTCTGCTGTCGATGGGGCCTCACCGTGCGGGTTAAGACGAAGATGGGGCAGAAGTTTCCGCTGGTAAGCTCCCCCGCCCCTCACTCATGTCTAGTGTTGCATACCCTTTGCACTCTTGCTGAGTCTTAAGATGGCTTCTGTGTCTCTTCCTCCTCTTTTGCTTGTCAGATAGCGTGCCCAAATGCGAGCGCTTCTGGCAGTTTGTTCGACAGATGACGGTCAAGCGGCAGATCGCGCCCGAGAACGTGATTAACGCGGATCAAACTCCGCTGTATCTCAAGATGCCGCTCGAGCGGACCCTCGAGCGTCGTGGCACCCGCACCGTCCACGTCCGTACTGCGGGGTACGAGAAGGAACGGGTGACCGTGATGCTTGCATGCACGGCCACCTAGGAGAACCTGCCGGCCTATGTCGTGTTCAAGTGGAAGAACTTGCCGAACTGCTACACCCCCGCGGGTATGTTCTGTCCCATGATACGCGTCCATGAATTCGCTATGGTTTTTAAAAATCAGCGTCGAAATGTATCGGCAGGCAACTAAATACGTGCAAACAACCCCCCTGCCCCCCTCCCCTAATTCTGACGTGGTGGTGCGCGCCCAGCCAAAGGGCTGGATGGACGAGCGCCTCGTCCAGGACAGGACGAGGAAGGTCGTGGTGCCCTTCCTGTCACGGCCGCGCGGACCTTGACCGGCCTCGCTCCTTGTGCTGGACTCGTACAAGGGGCACTTGACTTCGACAGTGCGGGCCACCTTCTCCCTCTTCAAGCTCTTCCCTGCAGTTATCCCCGGTGGCTGCACACCCTACGTGCAGCCATTAGACGTCAGCATCAACAAGAGCTTTAAAGCGGGGGTTCGTTCACAGTACACCAAATGGTTTGCCGAGGAGGGCATCAACTCTACCACGAAGGCCGGTACGTGTTGTTTTGTGCCCCTCCTACCATGTGCGCTTGTTCCGTCTTGGCTCACTCGCTGAAGTCTACTAACCAGGCCCCCAGAAGTCAGGAAAGTTTTCCTGATTCAAGAAAAAAACATAGAGTTTCTCGGTACTTACCCTGATTGTGCAGGGTTTTGTAAATGACACACCCTGTTTTTTCAGGCTTTTTGTAAGGGTAAACTCTGATCGCTCAGCAAGGTTTCTTAGCGAACCCTGAATTTCTCAGCATTGTAGCGGGTCTTAGTCCTTTCCAAAAGCGTGTCTAGGGGGGGCAGTCAAGGATTTCGAGGTTCTCCCCCCCGCCTTCCCCCACCCCCCGAGGCTGTGTGAGGGCGCTGATTGGCCCTTGGTAAAAAAAATCTCCAAGCTGTATGTTGGAGGTCATGTGAGGGAGGTGTGCTGAGGACTGTGTGAGGGCAATTGCGGGCCCTTGGCCGAATTTGCTTGATGTGCGCCTGTCCTAGGGCTCTGTGAGGGAAGAGATTCCCTCCGCCCCTGCAATCTCGTCGCCTCCCCCCCTATTCAGCCCTTCCCCCCTCTCCCCCCCATCAATTGTCGTTTCCTGCCCATCCCCCAATCTCGCCACACACGCGCGAATTCGCTACGAATTCCCAGCACCCAAAA
This sequence comes from Closterium sp. NIES-67, assembly GCA_027943415.1. Taxonomy (NCBI): domain Eukaryota; kingdom Viridiplantae; phylum Streptophyta; class Zygnematophyceae; order Desmidiales; family Closteriaceae; genus Closterium; species Closterium sp. NIES-67. The sequence goes on along the minus strand of BQMB01001349.1, from coordinate 18,767 downwards.
AAACCAAAACTTGAACACACAAATTTCAAAAACTATGACATGTATAGAAAGATTGAAAAATCAGTTTTTTTTTTTAAGTAATTCTGATGGCTCAGGATTTTTTTTTTAGGGGACCCTGAAAATTCAGACTTTTCTGCAGGGAGAATCCTAATGGATCAGGAAGCCTCAAAACCAATCTAGGGCCCTGCTACTAACCGGCGTGTTTATGTTGTGCCTTTCCGAAAATCTCAAGAAACCGCCTCCGGAAGTCGTCCTGAAGTGGATCTCCCGTGCCTGGGTGGCCGTCCCTGAGTCGGTCATCACCAAGGCATTCAAGACCTGTGGCATATCGAATGCCACAGATGGGAGCGAGGATCATCTGATCCTCGCTCACATGCGGGACGGCAATGAAGTGGAGGTGCTGGAGGAGGTTGTTCCTGAAGACTCCCCCAACCCCCCTGAGCCGACCGCCGCTGTGCCTGCCTCGGATCCCCGCCGCATTCCAGAGGTGTTCTCGGAGCCTGGGGACGAGGATGCCTGCTCGGAGGATTTCTCAGGATGCGACTCCGACGAGGAGAGAAATGGTGAGGCCGAGGTGGAGGGCGAGGAAGAGGACGAGGAGGAGGAGCTGCCTAGGGAGGATGAACTGTAGGACCCTGGCACCAAGCAGGGAGGCTGTGGAGGAAGACTCGGCATAGGGGATGCATTCTGTAGACTGCTAGGTGCATTGGTGGCTGAGCAGGGTTTAGGGTTTAGGGCATGAATGCATCCTGTTGTAGTTGGAAAATCAAGCTTGAAGTTGACTATGGGCAAAAACAAAACATAGGCAAAACTAACAGGGGGGGTGCTCTCCTGGAACCCTAAAAAAGGGGGTGTATAATTGCGGATTCTTCAATAGTATACCCTCCCAGGATACAACACCAGGGGGTGCTCAATTCCGGCGGGTGTTATATCCGGGGGATTACGGTAGTCTTGGTAGGCGTTACTGAACTTTATTGTAGATGGTACAACTCTTAAACTTAGGACACTAGCTACTTAAACTTAGGCCACTAGTGTTGGAAATACCTCAATGACTTAAGCGTTTCTGAATTGTAACACTACACTCGAGTAAAGCCGTATCGGGTATGCGAGTTACCGGAGGTTACACGAGGAGGTTGGACAAAAGAACACAAAAGGACGAAAGACTCAAAGGGTCGCAACTAGAGGTTGCGACTGACCGATTACAACTGCAAGGGTGGTAACCGAATCGACCATCGAGTCGCTGTGCGACTCGATAACCGTTCCTTCAACTGTATTCCACAACTGCTTTACTTTCCTATTCTCTATATATTGCTGTATACTTGTTTCTTTTAATTAATCACTTGCTCTCACATACTAGTGCAAGGGTTCAACTACTTAACTTCCGCTGCACTACTCAAGAATCTTGTACAACTGGGACTTAGTCTCTGAATGTTCCCAAGGGCCTTTTCTCAGCCCAACATGGTATGAGAGCTGGTCAGAGACCAAACTCCCAGCAACAACGCTCTATCTACAGTTAACACATCAACAAGATTCATCGATTACAGCGACGGAACAATTTGTCCGCAAAATGGCACTGCTGAGCAAGTTCGCGATGTTTTTGCAAGTATAAATGGATAGATATCAATCTGGAACCTATGGACATTATGCAAAAACAATTTATGCACCTCCAAATATGTTGAACGCTAGGAGATATCGATTTCCTAATAGCGAGTACAAGCTTTAAGGCTCGATGGTCGATGTGGACAAATACTACCCGAGCAAAGACTAGGTCTGTTTCCGCCGAGCATTTTTCGCACGAGCTAGCAAAGTCGCTTAGACTTTCGCTAATGCTTGCCCCTTACCCCGTGAGCCTCCAGTAGGCACGCGGCCGCTTGCTTCGTGTCACAGATAGAGGATCATGAGACTCTGTCCCTAGGGTCTGAGTTTCCGACAGATCGCACGTACGCTAGGAATAGGGAGAAGAATCATCCAAAATAATGCTATGAAGGCTAGTCACAGAAGTAGTCATCTAGCAGCTAGGCCAACAGTCCCCTCTTCAGGTCGACATCGATTGCTCTCAGCATGACACGTGCGCACCTTCGTGCACATCATCATGTTAGGTGTCGCATTGACGGGCATCAAGGCTGTGTATCCACTGGAATCATATAACGATGTTTAGGTCCACCCTCATACTGCACGAAATGCTCTCAAGCTGCCTAAGTTAGTCGCCGTGCAGATACTGCGCAAGTCTCAAGTATCAGCACGCAACGGCCGCGACCGTCGGTATTTTGCCAGAGCCCATTTGGACTGGACTCTGGACGACTTAAAGCAGGTGATCAGGTCGGACGAGATACGAGTCGCTCGAGATTGCTCGGAAAGCTGCACCCACGCATGGATTCGCGAAGGCACCATTCTCCAAGGGCATCAGGTGAAGTTGATTGTGAAGCATGAAGGTGGGTAAGTCATGGTTTGAGTATGTATGACGTATGATGTGCCTGGTAACATGTACAAGATTGATGGCCACACGGGTGGCCAACCCTATCGCATGATATTGCAGGACGAGGTGGCTCAAGCTCTTGATTTCTATTATTTAACCATCTCTGGCATGACTTTCCAGTACATTGTACGACCCCAAACCCAAGCGCAGGATCGTTCAAGAGTGGCTAGCAGAGAAAGATTTCGCCGTCCTGCAATGGCCCTCTTCCCCCCCTGACCCCAATCCCATCGAGCAGCTCGCCAAGCATGAGCACCCCCTCACAGGCATGCTGCAAACTTGGGAGTAGGTGCACGAGACCTGGGATAGCATTGGGGCTGGCGTGTGTGAATCTCTGTTAGACAGTATGCCTAGGAGGATCACAGCAAGAAATAGGGCCAAGGGGAGATGGACACGGTATTGATATTGATAATTTCAACTGTGGCTCATCCTGGGAACATTCTGTCCGAGTGTACCTCTTCTGATCTTGGTTGTTCTATGTTCTATTATGGTGTGTTTTTTGGACAACATGTTATTTGTCACACAAGCCTATAACAGTAGCAACTAGAACCTTAAAACCAGAAAATAAAAAACCTGCCCAGTTTCTCATGGGCTCTGGTTTTGTCCACTTCATGACCAACATGTGGACAGAAAGTTCCGTCGCTGTATAAGTCATGGACAACAAGGGCAAGAAGTCTTCTACGGGGCTCACCCAGTGCCCAAGACACTCAACCCGGCAACTCTGGACTACACACTTCAGGACTGCAAACCGAGACCGGCGCTGCTCAAGAAACAACAGGAAGGGCACCAGAAATGGTGACCCCATCACCCTCTTCAAGCGTGGACCCAAACCTTATGGAAAGTTTCTTCAGCTTCATGTCGCACTTCGACCAGCAGCAGCAGACAAGGACACCTGCACATTCAACACAGAGCAATGGAGGAATTATGGGATTAGCACGAATGAGCCTCGACAACTCATCGTTCAGGCGACACAATCAAGGGCCTACCTTTGCGCCTTATCACTCTTCACCGGGGACGTTCGAGTTCATGCCGCCCCGTGCCCAACCAACAGCAGCTGCATCATAACAGACACCAAACGAGATATTGAGTCTCCAGGCGCAATTTTCACATGTGATCAAACTGCAGACATCCTCACCGTTCAACAGACACGACATTTTTACCTGGAGTTTCGAGTTCGAGCTGCTGATGGAGGCCGTGCATCTCTTGGGATACTTCAACGGGTCCCCGCCATTTCCGAGCAATGGCACTGCAAAGGAGCAGGAAATCTTCACTTATCACTCGCTGCTGGCGTACACAGTTCTCCTGCGGAACCTGTCACCAAAAGAACAACAAAGCATCAGAACGTATCGGAGCTACGCAAACTCCGCGGAGCTCGCATGGCATCACCTCAAGTGTCTCTATCAAGCAAATGACAGCGTGACACAAAGCAGACTCATGCAACAGTTGACAACAATACAAATGAAAACCGGGGAAAAGGCAATGCAGTATATGAGTCGCTGCCAGACACTCCGCGACCGCCTGCTTCGATGCGGAGGTACAATCATTGAAGAAAGCTTCGTGACACTTGTTCTCGCCGGGCTCGGGCCAGAATGGTGAACCACCCGCTTGCTTCTTCGCGCCCACGGACGAATTTCGGAGATGCACCTCTACGCCGAGCTTCATGCTGAACAACATGAGATGGACCTGTTTGAAGAAAGACAACCAAGAAACAAGCAGCAACCGTTAGTCTCCTATGCTCAACGAAGAAACGACAACTACAATCGACGTGACAGGCAGAATCGATACGACACCAAAGGACTCACCATCGTGCCGCCGTTCTGCCACAACTGTCAGACATCCGGACACTCCAAAGTTAACGGCACACGCCCCCAAGTTTATCGTCCAGTAGACCCACAAGCCGCCTCCACTCAAGAAAGTCCACCAAGGCGTTCCTCCACATCTGCATAGGGACCACCGAACATCATCAATTGTATGGTACGCATCGACAACTGCGCACCCGGATCACCACCCACTTACGCTCCAGACGAAGAAGAACTACCCCCGCCGCGCTCACAAGGCCTTCAGGTCAACCCAACGTACGCTGCAGTCGCCAACGCCGAACCCACCGGGCGAAACACCTGGTTCTTGGACAGCTGTTGCGGCCAACACATGTGTTCTTCCGGACGCTTCGTGCAACGAGAGCGACGCCTCAACCGCGATATCATCATCACCGTCGCCAATAACGAGAACCTGAAAACAAACAGACAAGGAGTGGTTCAGTTGCAGTCCATGGAGACAAATGTCATACTGCAACTCAACAAGGTTCTAATCGTCGACAACTTGGGATCAGGGTTTCAGCTAGGATTTAGGGCCATCTGAGAATCAGACGGGGTTTCAAAGTTTGGTCTGACCATCAGACGAAAATTTTCAAGGAGTCTGAGATTTCAGACGAAACTTTTACACTGGTCTTAAAATTCAGTCGAATTTTTTGCGCAAGAATATTCGTCCCTCGTGATTTCGACCTCGATTTGTTCGTTTCCTGCTAAGAGCGTTTTCTTACGAACCTCTTCCCAGGCTACCCAATTCCCAGACTCGGTCCTCGGCTAAGAGCGTGCTCAAAGGTTTTCTTGTCAAGCTCACTTCGTTTCAGTATCACATTCTCAACCGCTGTAATTCTGCTCGGGTCATAATCGAACTGTAGAGACTCGCGCATCTCTGGAAAAGGTGCGCCTGCGAAGAAGTTTAGAACAGGCCCTGAACCTCGTCAGTATGAACCACACAGAAGAGCCCAAGAATAATTGCACGGCACTGAAGCGTGCAAGTCTGGGAACAGGCAGGCTTGTGCAGAGGCCGTAGGAAAATGCTCTAAAGGCGTGTGTCTTACGGCTCCGCTTCTGGAAGATCCGGAACTAGTTCCGGAACTGGCAAAAAAATTGCCTGCGGAGGTACTCGCGAAGCCCTGTCGAAATGAGCTGCGAAATGTGTAACCAGACCCGGTTTCGGAACTACCTGAGTTCCGGAAATGAAAGACACACGCCTTCGGATTCTGGCAGGAACACTTGCAGGTGGCGCGACACGCCACGTGCAGGCAGCCCCCTCTCTTTGCCCAGCAATTTCAGGGTTCCTTCCACCCCGCCCCCAGTCCAGTCAAGCGACGAAGCAGAAAAAAACAGTGTGGAAGCGGGGTCGCAGGGACTTAGCTGGAAACTGGGCTGCAAGGGGTGTGTGGGGGGATGTATCTTGCAGTTAAGGACTTCACCGAATTTTTTGGGTTGATGAATGAATCTGGTGTGGGAGACTTAACCGAAAAATTGTTGTTGCGAGGGGTGTGTGGAGAAATATCTCTTGTGTGGGGCACTTAGCCGGAAAAACTAGGTATTCTAGGGGTGTGGGGGAATGTATCTGGCAGTCGAGGACTTAGCCAAAAAAATCTCACCGACCACGACCAGGATGGCAGAGTGTGGGCCAGTGGGCAGGTGACACATTGGCGCAGTGGGATAATGGGCGATTGCTGTCAGACGAAATTGTACGCGCTATCTGACATTTCAGATGAAAAAATACACCAAGTCTGAACTTTCAGACGAAATCTTATGACTGAGATGGACAATCAGACGAAATAATTCACCCCGTCAAAAAATCAGATGAAAGCAAAAAAACAGGTCTGATTTTCAGACCATCAGACGGATTTCGTCTGATATCTGAGACCCTGCTTGGGATACAATCTACTAAGCGTCAGTCAGCTAATGAAAAAAGGGATTCACCTAGAATGCGACTCGGACGCCAACAAATTTCGTCTTTACCACGGGAAGGGCGGCCTCTTCATCGGTCGCGCTCTCTTGAAGTCGGGTGTCTTCGTGTTGGATTTCGTCCTCGATCGCGGTACTGCCGACAACGATGGCATCGTGTCGTTCGCCGCCTGGACGCACCCGCCGGATCTTGACCCCGACCTTACTCCAGATGGATTCTCGTACTCCAACACCATACCTGCAGCCGAGAGAACACGAGCGTTAGCAGTCATCCGACAAGAAAGACAAGTACCAGCAAGCGTCCCTTGCCCGACATCACCTGCAGTAGCAACAGCAGGACCGAGCCGTGTACCATCACCAGCAATCCGAGGACCGCCAACCAAAGCAGATCAACTTATGCCCATCACCCGAGAAGTCTGCCGAAGTCCTGCCACGGACGACATCGGGCATCAACGCCTTGGGCATCCTGCAAACAACACAGTGCTACAAACCATACAAGCCGAAGTGTTAGAAAGAAACGCCCTTCTCACAACGAGCAGCCAAGAACTTCGACGACCCCGTGCACGATGCTTCACGTGCCCCGAAGCCGATCTTCCCCACCAACCTTTTATGTCGCACCACAATCCAAGCGCACCTGCATACGAACCAATGGAAAAAGTCTACAGCGACATCTTAAACATGCCTCGAGACGACAGTGAAGCAGAATACAACTACGTTGTAACGTTCGTCGACGCAGCAGCACGATACGTATGGCACTACAACCTCAAGACACGAGATCAAGTGTTCGAAGCCTTCAAGGCATGGCTGCCCATTGCTGAACGAGAATCGGGCTCGCAACTCAAGAGCTTCCAGTCAGATGGAGCACTAGAGTACCAGTCACAACGATTCATGAACTACTTGGTAGAAAGAGGCATCAGACACGTGGTGTCCCTGCCCTACGCTCACCAACAACAGGGGGTCGTAGAGAGGATGAATCGGACCTTGCAGATGACGATGCGAAAGCTGCTCCTGGGGATGAGACTGCCCAACACACTGTGGCCAGACGCGATGACGCATGCAGTCCACCTGCACAACTTGCTGTCCTCGTCATCGCTTCCCAACAACGCATCACCGCACCTGCTGTGGACACGAAAAAGGGGCAGCACAAAATTACTTCGAGTCTTCGGCTACATGGTACAGTACAGACCCCACACAGCTCGAGCAGGACGCTTCACTCAACGAGCACGATGGGGAATACACCTCGGCATCGCAAAACATTTCCAAGCATGGAAACTCCCCGACATACAAGACAAAAATACCGTGGCCTCACGTGATGTGATTTTCTACGAGCGACTGACGTTGCAGCATTACCTGGACAATGTCGCCAACAGAGAAGACCCCACCGACGGCTTCAAGGGCCTTCGGTCCTTCGCCGATCGTGCTGCCAAAGCTGACGCAGCAGAAGAAGACGTACCTGAAGCCTCGGAAACTGCCGGACCACTCCCTTACTGATCCGTGCCTGTTCCTCTCGACGACGACAATCCTCTCGATTCGACACCTATTACCACTTCGCTGACCCAGGTTACGTTACACCTCAACCAGTCGACACGAATGTCTCAGAACGCATCGGACCAAATTTCTTCCCTGACACAGAAGATGGTGACGAAGCAGCCTATCCCGGGAATGAAAATTCCCCTCGACACACACCCACGGGCCTGCAGATCCTTGGACTATGGGTCGCCGTCCAGACCCCGCCGCCGCCGTCTCCGCGCGAGCCAACGACTCTGTCGCAGGCTCTGGGGGGGGAACACAAGGCGAAATGGAAGGAAGCAATGGAAAAAGAACTGAAGGCCCTGCAAGACCGAAACACGTGGAAGCCGGTACCTGCAACAAAAACCAACAGGAAAAACGTGCTCTCGGGAAAGTGGGTGTACCGCATCAAGACTAATGCGGACGGCTCCATCGAGCGATTTAAGGCTCGCTGGGTCGTACGAGGATTTGATCAGCGATACGGAACCGACTACACAGAGACATTCGCCCCACTCTCCCGTCACACCTCTTTGCGCACTCTACTCGCCATCACGGCCAGGAAGAAGCTACCACTGCGCCAGATCGACGTCGCAAACGCCTTTCTGTACGCACCTGTGGACGCCGAGATCTTCGTCGAGCAGCCCCACGGATTCATCGACGATCCCACAAAAGTGTGCCAGCTGATAAAATCCCTCTACGGGATCAAACAAGCCCCGCGGCTTTGGCAGCAGCATCTTCACGGCCGCCTCGTCAGGATCGGCTTCCTACAGCTGCCGCACGACCAAGGCATGTACCGACTACAGAAGGAGGGGGATTTTGTCCTACTAATCGTCCACGTCGACAACCTGCTCTACATCGGCTCCACTACCGACATCACCACCTGGTTCGAAGGGGAGCTGAGGAGTGACTTGACACTCACGGTGTCTAACACCGTGACCCAGTACCTGGGCCTGAACATCGTCGAAGACAACTCGGCGTTCTACCTACACGCCGGAAAGTATGCAGGCGTTGTCGCGAAGAAATTCGAACTAACGCCGATCGTAGTCGCGACTCCCTATCGCTACGGGAACGACAACGGCGGAACCTCCGCAAAACTCCCTGCAAAGCAAATCCATGAATATCAACAGAAACTCGGCTGTCTACTGTTCGCAGCAGTAACTTGCCGACCGGACCTGTCCTACAGCGCGAGCCAATTGGAGACACGCTTGAAGCAGCCGGAGCAAGAGGACCTCGAAGAGTTAAATCAGGCGCTACTCTACTTCGTCTCTACGCCGATGACCGGACTTACCTACAGCAAAGTATCACCGTCCTACGTACGACTACTCGGCTATGTCGACGCCGACCATGCGGGAGATAGGGAAAATCGACGCTCCAGAACGGGCTACATCTACCAACCAGAGCCTATCGGGACTATCTCCTCGCAATTGAGCAAGCAGGAATTCATTGCGATATCTTCGGCTAAAGCGGAATATATCGCCCTCTGCACCGCAACCAAAGAAGGACTTTACCTGCGGGAGCTGCTCGAGGAAGCGAAAATAGCGACCATGCCCGCCTTCTCGTTACTCTGCGACAACCAATCCGCAATCAAAATCGCGAACAAGGATGGGTTCGCCAATCGAACCAAGCACATCGCCCTGCGGTATTTCTTCATCAAGGATGAGATCGCGAAGGGGAGACTTCAACTCAGTTACTGCCCCACGACAGAAATGGCCGCAGACTACATGACGAAGAAACTGGCAAAGGCAAAGTTCGATTACTGCATGCTGCTGACCGGGCAGATAAACGTCACCGAATCTGGACACGTCAGCACTCCAGAAACGAAGGGGAGTGTTGGAAATACCTCAAGGACTTAAGCGTTTCTCAAGTGTAACACTACACTCGAGTAAAGCCGTATCGGGTATGCGAGTCAACGCAGGTTACACGAGGAGGTTGGACGAAAGAACACGAAAGGACGAAAGACTCGAAGGGTCGCAACTGGAGGTTGCGACTGACCGATTACAACTGCAAGGGTGGTAACCGAATCGACCATCGAGTCGCTGTGCGACTCGATAACCGTTCCTTCAACTGTATTCCACAACTGCTTTACTTTCCTATTCTCTATATATTGTTGTATACTTGTTTCTTTTAATTAATCACTTGCTCTCACATACTAGTGCAAGGGTTCAACTACTTAACTTCCGCTGCACTACTCAAGAATCTTGTACAACTGGGACTTAGTCTCTGAAAGATCCTAAGGGCCTTTTCTCAGCCCAACAACTAGCTTGGTTAGGAAGCTAGGATACTAGGAAAGGCCGCCATGGAATGGCGGGAGGAATGTAGATCTAGGAACGAGAGGAGAAAGGTCGAGAAAGAAGGGGGGTTCGATTAGGAAGAGAGGGGTACAAGGAGGGGATTGTACCCTCTACAGAAAGGTTCAGTAACAACTATCGAGCCTATCAATTATATATAACTTATATAATCTTAACACACCCCCTAGGCTTGGTAGTCACACACCCACCCAACACAACCCCTAACCCCGCACACCCTCAAGCTCGTGCTTAGCCGGGTATCTGACCCTCGTGTTAAGCGTTGACACCCCCGGGCGAGAGGCAGCCTACGGCGTCTGGGCGGCTCAGCGACAAGCAGCAGCAGAGCTCTGGCTCAAGGTGGCTGTGTCGCTGGCGCCAGATCGACGTCACAAACGCTTTCCTATACGCACATGTGGACGCTGAGATCTTCGTCGAGCAGCCCCATGGATTCATCGACGACCCCACAAAAGTATGCCAGCTGATAAAATCCCTTTACGGGATCAAGCAAGCCCCGCGGCTTTGGCAGCAGCACCTTCACGGTCGCCTCGTCAGAATCGGATTCCTACAACTGCCGCACGACCAAGGCATGTACCGACTGCAGAAGGGAAGGGAGTATATCCTACTCATCGTTTACATCGACGACCTGCTCTACATCGGTTCCACTACCGACATCGCCACCTGGTTCGAAGGGGAGCTGAAAGGGGACTTGACACTCACGGTGTCCGACACAGTGACCCAGTACCTGGGACTGAATGTCGTCGAAGACAACTCGGCGTTCTACCCACACGCTGGAAAGTACGCAGCCGTTGTCGCAAAGAAGTTCGGACTAACTCCAACTACAGTCGCGACTCCCTACCGCTACGGGAACAACAACGACACCTCCGCAAAACTCCCCGCGAAGCAAATCCGGGAGTATCAGCAGAAGCTCGGCTGCCTACTATTCGCAGCAGTAACCTGCCGACCTGACCTATCCTATAGCGCAAGCCAGCTGGCAACACATCTGAAGCAGCCGGAACAAGAAGATCTCGAAGAACTAAACCGGGCACTACTCTACTTCGTCTCTACGCCGACGACCGGACTTACCTACAGCAAAGTAACAACATCATCCGTACAACTACTCGGATACGTCGATGCCGACCACGCAGGAGACAGGGAAAATCGACGATCGAGAACGGGCTACATCTACCGACTAGAACCTATCGGGACTATCTCCTGGCAGTCGAGCAAGCAGGAACTAATCGCACTATCTTCGGCTGAAGCAGAATATATCGCCCTCTGTACTGCGACCAAGGAAGGACTCTACCTGCGAGAGTTGCTCGAGGAAGCGAAGATTGCGATCCTGCCCGTCTTCTCACTCCTCTGCGACAACCAATCTGCAATCAAAATCGCGAACAAGGACGGCTTCGCCAACCGAACCAAGCACATTGCCCTGCGGTACTTTTTCGTCAAGGATGAAATCGCGAAGGGGAGACTTCAACTCAGTTACTGCCCTACAACAGAAATGGCCGCAGACTACCTGACGAAGAAACTGGCGAAGACAAAGTTCGATTACTGCATGCTGCTGACCGGGCAGACAAACGTCACCAGATCTGAACACGTCAGAACTCCGGAAACGAAGGGGAGTGTTGGAAATATCTCAAGGACTTAAGCGTTTCTGAAGTATAACACCACACTCGAGGAAGATCGTAACGAGTACGCGAGTCAACGGAGGTTGCACGAGGGGATGGACAAAGAACACGAAAAGACTCGAAGGGTCGCAACTGGAGGTTGCGACTGACCGTTACAACTGCAAGGATGGTAACAGAACCGACAATCGAGTCGCTGTGCGACTCGAGAAACTGCTCCTTTAACTGTATTACACAACTGCTTTACTTTCCTGCTTTCTATATGTTGCTGTATGCTTGTTTCTTTTAATCAATCACTTGTTCTCATATACCAGTACAAGGGTTCAACTACCTCAAACTTCCGCTGCACTACTCAAGCCTTTTACAACTAGAACTTAGTCTCTGAAAGATCCTAAGGGCTTTTCTCAGCGCAACATGGTATCTGAGCTGGTCAGAGACCAAACTCCCAGCAACTACGCTCTATCTACAATCTGCAATTCAACGACTTCATTTATTACAAGTCATGGACAGCAAGGGCAAGAAAATCTCTACGGGCTCACCCAGCGCCCAAGACACTCAACCCGGCAACTCTGGATTGCACACCTCAGGACTGCAAACCGAGACCGGCGCTGCTCAAGAAACAACAGGAAGAACACCGGAAATGGTGACCCCATCACCCTCTTCAAGCGTGGACCCAAACCTTATGGAAAGGTTCTTCAGCTTCATGTCGCACTTCGACCAGCAGCAGCAGACAAGGACACCTGCGCATTCAATACAGAGCAACGGAGGAAACATGGGATTAGCGCCGATGAGCCTCGACAACTCATCGTTCGGGCGACACAATCAAGCACCAACCTTTGCGCCTTATCACTCTTCATCGGGGACGTTCGATTTCATGCCGCCCCGTGCCCAACCAACAGCAGCTGCATCACAACAAACACCAAACGAGATACTTAGTCTCCAGGCGCAGTTTTCACACGTATTCAAACAGCAGACATCCTCACCGTTCAACGGACACGACTTCTTTACCTGGAGCTTTGAGTTCGAGCTGCTGATGGAGGCTGCGCATCTCTTGGGATACTTCAACGGGTCCCTGCCATTCCCAAGCAACGGCATTATGAAAGACCAAGAAATTTTACGTATCAGTCGCTGCTGGCGTACACAGTCCTCCTGCGGAACCTGTCACCACAAGAACAGCAAAGCATCAGAACATATCGAAGCTATGGAAACTCCGCGGAACTCGCATGGCATCACCTCAAGTGTCTCTATCAAGCAAACGACAGCGTGACACAGAGCAGACTCATGCAACAGCTGACAACAATACAGATGAAGACCGGGGAAAAGGCGATGCAGTATATGAGCCGATGCCAGACACTCCGCGACGCCTGCTTCGGTGCGGAGGAACAATCACTGAAGAAAGCTTCGTGACACTTGTCCTCGCCGGACTCGGGCCAGAATGGAGAACCACCCGATCGCTCCTTCGCGCCCACGGACGAATCTCGGAGATGCACCTCTGCGCCGAACTCCATGCTGAACAACAGGACATGGACCTGTTTGAAGAAAGACAACCAAGAAAGCAGCAACCGTTAGTCTTCTACACTCAACGAAGGAACGACAACAACTACAATCGACGCGGAAAGCAAGAACAACGCGACAACAGAGGACTCACCATTGTGCCGCCGTTTTGCCACAACTGCCAAACATCCGGACACTCCAAAGTCAACTGCACACGTCCCCGAGCTTATCGTCCAGTAGACCCACAAGTCGCTTCCACTCTAGAAAGCCCGCCGAGGCGCTCCTCCACATCTGCACAAGGAACACCGAACATCATCAACTGCATGGTACACATCGACATTTGCGCACCCGGATCACCACCCACTTACGCGCCAGACGAAGAAGAACTCCCGCCGCCGCGCTCACAAGGACTTCAGGTCAACCCGACATACGCTGCGGTCACCAACGCCGAACCCACCGGGCGGAACACCTGGTTCTTGGACAGCTGCTGCGGTCAACACATGTGTTCTTCCGGGCGCTTCGTGCAACGAGAGCGACGCCTCAACCGCGACGTCATCATCACCGTCGCCAACAACGAGAACCTGAAAACAAACGGACAAGGAGTGGTTCAGTTACAGTCCATGGAAACAAATGTCATCCTGCAACTCAACAAGTTCTAATCGTCGACAACTTGGGATACAATCTGCTAAGCGTCAGCCAGCTAATGGCAAAGGGATTCACTTGGAATGCGACTCGGACTCCAACGATTTTCGCCTTTACCACAGGAAGGGTGGCCTCTTCATCGGTCGTGCTCTTTTGAAGTCTGGCGTCTTCGTGTTAGACTTCGTCCCCGACCGCGGTACTGCCGACAGTGATGGCATCCTGTCGTTCGCCGCCTGGACACACCTGCCGGATCTTGACCCCGACTTCAACCCAGATGGATTCTGGTACTCCAACACCATACCTGCAGCAGAGAGAACACGAGCATTAGCAGTCATCAGACAAGAAAGACAAGTACCAATAAGCGTCCCTTCCCAACCATCACCTGCAGTAGCAGTAGCAGGACCCAGCCGAGTACCACCACTAGCGATCCGAGAACCACCAACCGAAGCAGATCAACTTATGCCCATCACACGAGAAGTCTGCCGAAGTCCCGCCACGGTCGTCGCGTTCTTCTCCAACACCGACATGTACCAACGCTCGCCCGGCCATCGCGCTCCCGACGACATCTGGCACCAACGCCTTGGGCTTCCTGCAAACAGCACGATACTCCAAACCATCCAAGCCGAGGTGTTAGAACGAAACGCTCTTCTTACAACGAGCGGCCAAGAACTTCGACGACCTCGCGCACGATGCTTCACGTGCCCCGAAGCAGATCTTCCCCATCAACCTTTCCTATCACATCACAATCCAAGTGCACCTGCATATGCACCGATGGAAAAGTTTACAGCGACATCTTAAACATGCCTCGAGACGACACCGAAGCCGACTTCAACTATGTCATCACGTTCATCGATGCAGCAACAAGATATGTTTGGCACTACAACCTCAAAACGCGAGACCAAGCCTTCGAAGCCTTCACGACATGGCTCCCCATCGCTGAACGAGAATCAGGAATCAAGCTCAAAAGTTTCCAGTCGGACGGCGCACTGGAATACCAGTCACAACGATTCAGGACCTACTTGGCAGAAAGGGAAATCAGACGCCTGGTATCCCTGCCCTACGCTCACCAGCAGCAGGGGGTCGCAGAGAGAATGAACCGGACCTTGCAGACGACGATGCGGAAACTCCTCCTGGGGATGAGACTGCCCAGCACACTGTGGCCAAACGCGATGACCCATGCAGTCCACCTGCACAATTTGCTATCCTCGCCATCGCTTCCCAACAACGCATCACCGCACCTGCTGTGGACACGAAAAAGGGCAGCACAAAATTACTTCGAGTCTTCGGCTGCATGGTACAGTACAGACCCCACACAGCCAGAGCAGGCCGCTTCACTCAACGAGCACGATGGGGACTACACCTCGGCATCGCAAAACATTTTCAAGCATGGAAAATCCTTGACATACAAGACAAAAATACCGTGGCATCACGTGATGTGATCTTCTACCAACGACTGACGCTGCACCATTACCTGGACAACGTCGCCAACACAGACGACCCCACCGACGGTGTCGTAGGCCTTCGCTCCTTCGCCGACCGTGCTGCCGAGGCTGACGCAGCAGAAGAAGACGTACCTGGAGCTTCGGAAGCTGCCGCACCACTCCCTTACTGTTCCGTACCTGTTCCACTCGACGAAGACAATCCTCTCGATAGCAACAACCTCGACACCCTTTACCACTTCGCTGACCAAGGTTACGTTACACCTCGCCCAGTCGACACGAATGTCTCATAACGCATCGGTCCAAACTTCTTACTTGATCCAGAAGATGGTGACGAAGCAGCTTATTTCGGGAATGAAAATTCCCCTCGACACACACCCAAGGGACTGCAAATCCTCGGCTTATGGGTCTCCGTCCAGCATCCGCCGCCGCCATCTCCGCGCGAGCCCACGACTCTGTCACAGGCTCTGGGGGGGGAACATAAGGCGAAATGGAAGGAGGCGATGGAAAAGGAACTAAAAGCTCTGCAAGACCGAAATACATGGAAGCTGGTACCTGCAACGAACATCAACGGGAAAAACGTCCTCTCGGGAAAATGGGTGTACCGCATCAAGACCAATGCGGACGGCTCCATCGAATGATTCAAGGCTCGCTGGGTCGTACGAGGATTCGATCAACGATACGGAACTGACTACACAGAAACATTCGCCCCAGTCTCCCGTCACACCTCCTTGCGCATCCTACTCGCCATCGCGGCCACGAAGAAACTACTACTGCGCCAGATCGACGTCACAAACGCTTTCCTATACCACATGCGGACGCTGAGATCTTCGTCGAGCAGCCCCACGGATTCATCGACGACCCCACAAAAGTATGCCAGCTGATAAAATCCCTTTACGGGATCAAGCAAGCCCCGCGGCTTTGGCAGCAGCACCTTCACGGTCGCCTCGTCAGAATCGGATTCCTACAACTGCCGCACGACCAAGGCATGTACCGACTGCAGAAGGAAGGGAGTATATCCTACTCATCGTTTACATCGACGACCTGCTCTACATCGGTTCCACTACCGACATCGCCACCTGGTTCGAAGGGGAGCTGAAAGGGGACTTGACACTCACGGTGTCCGACACAGTGACCCAGTACCTGGGACTGAATGTCGTCGAAGACAACTCGGCGTTCTACCCACACGCTGGAAAGTACGCAGCCGTTGTCGCAAAGAAGTTCGGACTAACCCAACTACAGTCGCGACTCCCTACCGCTACGGGAACAACAACGACACCTCCGCAAAACTCCCCGCGAAGCAAATCCGGAGTATCAGCAGAAGCTCGGCTGCCTACTATTCGCAGCAGTAACCTGCCGACCTGACCTATCCTATAGCGCAAGCCAGCTGGCAACACATCTGAAGCAGCCGGAACAAGAAGATCTCGAGAACTAAACCGGGCACTACTCTACTTCGTCTCTACGCCGACGACCGGACTTACCTACAGCAAAGTAACAACATCATCCGTACAACTACTCGGATACGTCGATGCCGACCACGCGGAGACAGGGAAAATCGACGATCGAGAACGGGCTACATCTACCGACTAGAACCTATCGGGACTATCTCCTGGCAGTCGAGCAAGCAGGAACTAATCGCACTATCTTCGGCTGAAGCAGAATATATCGCCCTCTGTACTGCGACCAAGGAAGGACTCTACCTGCGAGAGTTGCTCGAGGAAGCAAAGATTGCGATCCTGCCCGTCTTCTCACTCCTCTGCGACAACCAATCTGCGATCAAAATCGCGAACAAGGACGGCTTCGCCAACCGAACCAAGCACATGCCCTGCGTACTTTCGTCAAGGATGAAATCGCGAAGGGGAGACTTCAACTCAGTTACTGCCCTACAACAGAAATGGCCGCAGACTACCTGACGAAGAAACTGGCGAAGACAAAGTTCGATTACTGCATGCTGCTGACCGGGCAGACAAACGTCACCAGATCTGAACACGTCAGAACTCCGGAAACGAAGGGGAGTGTTGGAAATATCTCAAGGACTTAAGCGTTTTTAAATGTATAACACCACACTCGAGGAAGATCGTAACGAGTACGCGAGTCAACGGAGGAAGATCGTAACTTAGTCTCTGAAAGATCCTAAGGGCTTGTCTCAGCGCAATAAATTATATATAACTTATGAAATCTTAACAACAACACCCCTCCTTGTCAGGGCTGACTTTATCAGACTATTTACTCTGATTAGTCTGAAATCTCAACCTTTTTTTGGCCAAACCTGAATTTCCAGATAAGGCATTTTCCCAATCCTGATCCCTTCAGAGTACGATTCTAGGGATCCTGAGAAAATCAGAGTTGTCGCTAACCCAGTACTGAGTTTTCATAGCACATCGCGTACAGACCCTGACTCATTACCTGTACGTACCAACCTTCGAAAAATTTGGTGAAGTCCCCAATCGCTAGAGACATGCCCCACATACCCCACAACAACCCCTAAATTTTTTCGGCCAAGTCCCCGAACCTAGAGACACCCCCACCCACACCCCACAACCATCTAAAATTTCGGCGAAGTCCCGGAATGCTAGAGACATCCCCCACACACCCACAACCCACCCTAAATTTCGACTAAGTCATGTTGTCAGATACAGTCCTCCCTAACACCTGGAACAACCCAGAAGTTTTGAATTGAGACTTTCACTTTTTTTTGAACTGCATTGAAATGAGAGTAAATTCCGCATTTTTAACATATGGAAATTCTCGCCAGTTGCCCGTTTGGTCACTGAAAGTATAACAAAATTTAACGGTCACGTCGTTTGCGATCGTTTCGATGTATATCAATCGTTCGATTATACAGCGATTAACGTCCAAGATTTCCCAACCGGGGCGCTGCAAGGGCACGAAATTTCTCCACCCTCCTATTCCCAGCTTCCCCCTCCCTGCCGTTTCGATCCCCCCTTCCCCTCCATTTTCGCTTCCCCCTCCCTCCGTTTCGATCACTTCCCCCTTCCCCTCCGTTTCGCTTCCCCATCCAGCCTCAGGATATCAGGGTAAAATACCCTTACGGCCCTTACTATAAGGCTGGGGTTGGTGTTGGACCCTTATATTTAAAAGTGGTTTAGTTTTGGACCCTTATGAAAAAAACTAATTCGTACCGGACCCTGATTTTGAAAAGTGGTGCAGCGTTAGCACCCTGATGCGGAAAGTGTTGTGTAAAATCACCCTTACACAATCACACATGCGATCCCCCGCTGTAATCATTGATCCCCTTGGCAACCTGTAGATTTCGGCTAAGTCCCCCCCCAATCCGAGAGTCATTCCTCCTATACCCCCGCAACCAAAGATTTCGGCTAAGTCCCCACTGCCAAAGGCATTTCCCCACAGCCCTCGAGCGACCCCGAAAAATTGGTGAAGTCCCCCACTGGCGAGAACAAAGCTACTGCAACCCAGAGGATTCGGCTAAGTCCCCCACTAAGAGAGACAGTCCTGAAACGAAAAGAAAGCCTGAAACTACCTTGAAATTACAGGGTAGCCTGAAACGAAAAGAAAGCCCTGGACGTGATATGTCAAACCCTCTCTTCCCC